>JADLSH010000217.1:1200000-2400000 GCA_016169945.1 Trachythela sp. YZ-2020 | reverse complement strand
GACTAAGCTTTCAGTATAAAACCAAGATTTTGTTATATCACAATATTATAACACTCTTCTGAACTAAGTATTGCTTATATTTTAGATGACAAAAGGGACATTCATTGTGGGGAGATAGTAATGAGGGGGCAAACATGGTGGCTGAGGGTGGAGAGCGCTGGCCCTCCAGTTTTTATGTTAAAAACACCCTCGATGCTGCGTATACATACAAACATGCGGGTCAAGTGTAGGTATTATACAATAGACTGCCGTGGTTTGTCTGAACTATACCTCTCATGACGAAAGGCCTTCGTCACTGGACTCGTCAAAGTGTTTTAAATCTTTTTCAGATATAGTTCAGACACAAACCATGGCAATGGCATTGCAACCATGTGCACAGTGTCTCATGTTTTGTCTATTCCATACATGCCTCTCATGTTGTCTTTGTTGGCCTTGCTTCCAGACATGTATATAATTATTTAAATGTAACATGTTGCCTATATGTAAGTTACGTGTTGAATTTGAATCTACTGAATATAGTTTTGCAAGTATTAGCTTAAATAGAAAATTGTAACAGGAAATCCTCTGTGTTAAGCTAAGAATTTTCTTGGCAGTGAGTTCAACCAACAATCAGAGATTTTTCAGTGGTCAATAGGGCCCATTATCTACCAAGTGCTTTCCATTTGCGGAGTTAATGAATGTTTTTACTTCGATTTGGAGAATAGCATTATGATTTTATGAACTAATAACTTGATTAGCGATACGATCTGTTAGAAAAATTAGGTGAAAAAATGTTATGAAAATTGTTTATGACCTTGCTAGAGTTTGGACGTCGATTCCCGCCATCTTGGCTTCACTTTTCCTATTGGCCGAACATTAGAAGTTCTTACTCCAGGTATATTTCAGTCTGGGATTATGCTCTCCGCCCCTCGTTTGGGACACGAAGCCGGTGGGATCAGAAAATTGTTTGCACGAATATATATATATGGTGAAAAATAGTAATTTCTTCATTATTTAAACGTAATTTTTATTTCATCAATGAAGCCAGTTACAAGTTTCGTTTCAATGTATGCTATTCATTATGGAAACAAGATAGGTCTCTACTAGAATATTGTAAGTGTTTATAAGTGCCATTAGGTTAGTTTACTTTATTCTTCACCGAGCAATGGTTTGTCATTTTGTGCAGCTGGCTCGTCAGGAGAACCTGTCAAAAAATATGATCCTTAATCATTTTTTATTCTCGACTAAACTAACTCCTATAGGCCTACAGTTTATACTGAATAGCTCAATCAGCTGCGTTTAAACTGTTCTCCCCAGACTAGAGTTCCAAGAAAGGTGATTCTTTAATAATCCAGTTTTACAACAAGATGGAATCTAAACTAACTTTATTTCTATTCACTATGTCTATTACTTGTCCCTTGAGGTTTAATAAGGCCCAATCCTTATTCATCCAATGTTATTGCAGTAAACTATAACCGTATATTTATACTGAATAGCTCTATCAGTCTAAACAGTTGTTCCTATGGAGGCTCTGTAAGGGCTAACCCTTGTTTATCGGTCCAGTGTTACTACTTACTTCAGAAGGAAACGTAAACTAATCTGACCTTATTTAATATACTGGATAGTTCTATAAGTTCTAAACTGTTCTCCCTCAAGATTTAGTTTGAGCTATCTCTTCATATTGCTCCAATGTTAATAGGCCTACTGTGATACAAAAAGGAAAAGTAAGGACCTTCGTCTCCACTAAAAAGCTGATAAAGACGGCATTTCCCAGCTAGAATGTAAAAGAAAACAAAATCAAAATACGAACAATTAGAAAATTGAGATATTAAAAACCTGTCATTTAAATAATAGGCAGTTATCAAATCGAAAACTCGACGTATTTCTATTGTGAAATTCTTGTGTTTTATCAGTCCATTCCGCTTGGAGCAGGTTGTACGAAGGCCGAATATGTACACCGGATATTAAAGCTGCAGAATATTAAGAAATTCAAGTGTTTTGTAATTATTGTGAGGTCCATATCTCTCAACTCTCCTGGCTTCGTTACAAAGAGAAACAGTCTTCATGACAGTCGTCATAGCAAGGGCCTTTCACTGCTCTGAGATCGTAGTTCGACTCTCGCTGCGGACTCATAATACTCATGTCAAAAGAGTCAGTCAACGCTCTACCGATCGTGCGCTTTCTCCCGGTACGTCGTCGTCGGTCTCCTCCCGCATAGAATGTTGTCACGGTGGATTTGGATAAGCCACAACTAACCCTTCCACCGTAGCTGTGCGCCCAATGGCGAAGCAGTATACTTACCGATTCCAGGAATGAACCTGCCAACATTGCATCCTTTATTGAGAATTCTTCGGACACGGATACGACCCCATCCTCGGCGGCGACGACGACTACGACGACCACGACGACGACTACGACGACGACCACGACGACGACGACGACGTCCCCATGGTGCACGTTTGAACAAGGCTTGTTCATCTTCGTCATTCGACGGAGTCTCATTGACACTGTCCAAGGCGTTCTCTCTGAGTTGAAAGAAATAGAAAAAAAATAAATATATATATTTATATATTTCATTTGCTCTTCTGTGCCTTTGGTTTTGAGCACTCTTATATCTTCTATAACAAACCCAATTTGAATTATATATATATTGATAAGTCTAGTTAATTTCAAGAACCTTTTACAGGTGATAAGTTTGTTAAGAAAGCCTAAAAACGCCTGTAATGCCGTCGGAAGATTTAGTATCTATTTATATTGCGTTGGTGCGTTCAATTTTGGAATATGAATGTATCGTATGGCATACAAGTCTTCCAAACTTTCTGTCTGAGTGAAGAAACGGTGTTTCTGGATTATTTATCCCGATTTACATTACCATGAAGTTTTGCGAATAACCAAATGCGGAAAACTGAATGAAAATCGTCAGAAACTGTGCATGAAATTTTTTAATGACGCAAAAACTAACCCTAAATTCATTGACATTGTTCCTCCGTCATGCTTCAATGATATGGCCACATGTCTCCGAAATAAAGATGACTTGACTTTATTTAAATGCAATACAGAACGCTTTAACCTTTACTTCGTAATGTTGTCCCACAACAACATCCGTTTTATTTAAATTTCCGGAGACGTTAATGTAGGCATGAGTCCGATTCCTACCTGAACATTACGTAATGTTGTATCCATGGATACAGATCTTTTTAAAATATTTTGGGAGAATTTATTATTGAGCAGTATGATCACACGGCGTGTTCAAAATGGCGGATTATGAAAGTCTGATGTGGCTCGGTTTGAAGCATCGTTTTGTCAAGGTAAGGGGAGTATAGGAAATACAAAAAATATAATCTGGCTGATATAGGCTATATCAATGTAATTATTAACATATTTTACTCAATAGCTGTACATAGGCTTACACACATCGCTGAAAATATTTGTTGTTGGACAACAACATCGTGAAGTTATGGTCATGAAAATGGGTAGAATTCTGAGAATGAAAATATCACTTTGGTTGTAGATTTTTGCACAACAAATTGTTTTTAATAAGTACTTGGACACATTTTATATGTTTTTGTTCATCTGATACTCTTATGAGGACAAGAAGGCATATTTTCAATTCATTTGATAGTAAAATTCATTGAATCTTTGTATTATTATTATTATAGGGAAGTTGCCTAACTAAATATTGTAATGCTGATAAATTTTAATTGAATGAAAGACTATTTTTTATCTGTTTTTAGAATTGTGAATACATGTGAACTTTTGAGAACAGCATACGAACAGATATTATATGTCTATTTCAGTGAATAAATTCTACAAGACTTGTACTTCAGCATCTGGAGTTAGACAGCAGTTGGTGAGACAAACTATTGTTTTACCGGATTATGATGTGAGCGAGACAGAAGAACTTTCTGAAGATGATCCAGATGAAATACGTGACATTGAAAGGAACACAGCAGACTACTGTGAGAGGGAGAGTAGTGATTCTGAAGATTGTGATAATAGTGAAGGTTCAGCTGATGATTATGCTGAAGAAAGTGATACCGATAATGAAGATGGTGATGTATCAGATGAGGAAACACAGCCAAAAAAACAAAATAAGAAGAAACAAGACAAAAAAAGCAAATTCAGATGGAGAAAAACCACCCCAGTTCATGTAGATGCAACATTTGAAGGTCCACCTTTTCCAGATCCTCCTGATGATGAACTTGCACCTAAGAGGTATTTTGATATGTTTTTCTGTAGTGAACTAATTGAAATAATTAGTGAACAGACCAACCTGTATTCAGTACAAAGCTCGGAAAAGAATGTACATACCCAAATTAGTGAAATTGAACAGTTTTTGGGTATACTAATCATGATGGGAATTATTACATTCCCTTCATACAGAATGTATTGGTCCCCTGAAACAAGGATACCGGCAATTGCTGATGTCATGAGCTTAAACCGCTTTGAAAGTCTCAAGCGTTATTTTTATATTGCAGACAACAGTAAAATGCCAAAGCGAGGAGATGCAAATTTTGACAAGCTTTACAAAGTACGTCCAATGATCGAGGAACTTGTTTCAAAATGCAGACCTATTCCACCAGAAGAATGTCACTCTGTTGATGAGCAAATGATTCCGACCAAGGGTAGATCTTCTCTCCGCCAATAATACTTACCAAAGAAACCGCACACGTGGGGCATCAAAGTGTGGGCGAGATGTGGTGCTAGTGGCATATTGTACGATTTGGAGGTGTATACAGGGAAGCAAAAAGATAACAAGGAATTTGGCAAAGTCAGTGCAGTTGTCAAACGGCTGGTTGAACATCTTCCAAAGAATGTCGGTCTCAAAGTCTATTTCGACAATCTTTTTAGCAGCATGAACCTAGTCATCCACCTGAAAGATGAAGGTATATGGTCTTTGGGAACAATACGTTCAAATCGCTTAGCAGGAGCACAAAAGCTGTTAAAAACCAAGAAAGTTTTGATGACTGAAGGCAGAGGCTCCACTGATCATCGTGTTGATACGAAATCCAACACAGTTCTTGTTCGCTGGTTGGACAATGGTTTGGTACAACTTGTTTCCTCATTTGTTGGTATTGATAATGGTGATCCGGTTAAACGGTAGAGCTGCAAAGATAAAGCCAAGATCGATGTGCCATGTCCACAGATTGTACGAGAATACAACAAGCATACGGATGGAGTGGATCTCTGTGACATGCTGCTGGCTTTATATCGCATAAAGCTTCGTACCCGCAAATGGTATATGCATTTGGTTTACTATTGCATTGGAGTGTCTATCGTAAATGGATGGCTTTTGTATCGGCGGCATTGTGGACAAATGAAGATTGCAAAGAAAAACATACTATCTTTGCTCAAATTCCAGACCCAAATTTCAAATTCCCTTCTGCATGCTAACAAGGTGGGAAGTCAGGCACCACAGCCCAAGCGAGGACGTCCTTCCATTACACCAAATGATGCACAAATTCAACCAAAGCGTGAGAAAGTATCGGCAAGAATTCCACAGAATGACATACGGTATGACCAAGTGGGACATCTCCCCATCTTTGTTGTAAAGCAACAAAGATGCAGATTTTGTCATGGTGGATATTCTAGAATCAAGTGTGCAAAATGCCACATTTAGTTATGCTTAGTAAAAGGTCGGAACTGTTTCCATGGATTCCACAGAGCATAATCTGAATAATAACTGTGCATTAGACCATTCTGAATTTGATAATACCAAATAGTCAGCTACAGTATTATCGGACATTATCAAATGGTTTTATTGAACAATTGAACATATTTTATCCAACAGTTTTGTACATAAAATATCCTTAAATTTTAGTACCAAAATTTTTACACATATCTCTTTATACATATGTCTTTTTATAAAATAACTCATTTTTATCATGTAATAAGGTATATTTAGTACCAATATTAAAAAATTGTCTACCTTTTATATACTGATATTCAGCAGTTTTACGTACCCTTACCTCATGATATTGTTGTGGAACAACATGCTGAATTCCTAGGGAGTTATAGATTTTTGATCATCTAGTCTTATTTACCTCTGCAAGTTAACTATAAATCCACTGCAAATGATTTTTCCGGCTATGACCAAAATAAATAATCAATTTTAATCTAATCCTTTTATATATTTATCCTTGTCGTACTTTTAGCTTAAGAGTAGTACAAACATAAATAATATGTAGGATTTGTGTCAAGTTTTACATTTATATCATGTAAATTTTTAAATTCTTACCTTAGCTGTAAAAATGGAGTAATTCACCTTTTGGTGCGATCCCATTATTTTAATAATAATAATAATTACAATGTTGTGTGTTATGGTGTATGGTATGGTGTATGGTATGGTGAATGGTATGGTATGGTGTATGGTATGGTGTATGGTTTGGTGTATGGTATGGTGTATGGTATGGTATGGTGTATGGTATGGTGTATGGTAATGTGTATGGTATGGTGTATGGTATGGTGTATGGTAGGGTGTATGGTATGGTGTATGGTATGGTGTATGGTATGGTGTATGGTATGGTGTATGGTATGGTGTATGGTATGGTGTATGGTATGGTGTATGGTATGGTGTATGGTATGGTGTATGGTATGGTGTATGGTATGGTGTATGGCATGTATGGTGTATGGTATGGTGTATGGTATGGTATGGTGTATGGTATGGTGTATGGTATGGTGTATGGTATGGTGTATGGTATGGTGTATGGTATGGTGTATGGTATGGTGTATGGTATGGTGTATGGTATGGTGTATGGTATGGTGTATGGTATGGTATGGTATGGTGTATGGTATGGTGTATGGTATGGTGTATGGTATGGTGTATGATATGGTGTATGGTATGGTGTATGGTATGGTGTATAGTATGGTATGGTGTATTGTATGGTGTATGGTATGGTGTATGGTATGGTGTATGGTATGGTGTATGGTATGGTATATGGTATGGTGTATGGTATGGTGTATGGTATGGTGTATGGTATGTTGTATGGTATGGTGTATGATATGGTGTATGATATGGTGTATGGTATGGTGTATGGTGTATGGTATGGTATGGTGTATGGTATGGTGTATGGTATGGTGTATGGTATGGTGTATGGTATGGTGTATGGTATGGTGTATGGTATGGTGTATGGTATGGTATGGTGTATGGTATGGTGTATGGTATGGTGTATGGTATGGTGTATGGTATGGTGTATGATATGGTGTATGGTATGGTGTATGGTATGGTGTATGGTATGGTATGGTATGGTATGGTATGGTATGGTATGGTATGGTATGGTATGGTATGGTATGGTATGGTATGGTATGGTATGGTATGGTATGGTATGGTACGGTTCGGTGCGGTTCGGTGCGGTGCGGTGCGGTGTGGTGCGGTGTGGTATGGTATGTGGTTTTGTGTGCAGTCATATGACATGATTCAGTTTGACACACAAACACATAAACACTTTTATTTCACTTACGTTTCATCTAAAGCGGCTCCATCGTCATCGTCGTCGTCATCACCGTTTTCAGTATTTTCAAACGAATCAGGTCTATATGTCAAGTCGGAAAACAATATGAAACATTGCAAGAAAAAATAACTAGTTTTTTGCATGGCATAAGTCAAATACAGGATCACTTTAGAACTAGCCCAAGATTAAAGTCAGCAATAGGTTTACAATTATGCTTATGGTAAGGATTGAGATTATGATCAGAAAAACTTTAGCGATTAAAAATCGCCGTGTTATAAATATAGTAAATTCTGGTGATTGAGGTCGTATACGAAATTAAATCTTGAGGATGAGTATACTGACATATGCTCAAAGAAAAAAAAAACATTTTGTGATTTGAATATTGAATAGAATGCGAAACTATTAAGTAATATATATTAATATTCTTGTGTTAAAAGAAACGTCTATGTCCATTGACTGATCTCGTTAAAATAGGTTTAAACACATTTATTGCTAAAAGCCTTTGTTTCATGGTTAAAATTCAACCTGAAATAGGTTGATAAAGTTGCTTAATGCTAGCAGAAATCCAGTTGCACGAAAACAGGAAAGCCTACGCGGCTATATGATTCTCGTTTTTTTCCATTTATAGTGGCACTGGTAAATCTTCCGGATTTAAATGTATGGCTACAAACAAGAACTGGAATAGTCTTTATTTGGTACTAAGAATGTATACATGCATATAACACAATTAGGAATATCCTGTCTGAGATAAAGTTTCGTATATTTTCTTAAAAAGTGAGGCTGAGTTTGAAATTGAATAATATATATTGAATAAAAGTTAAAAAATAAAGATGGCTTACAAGTCTTCGTCGTTCAATGCATCTTTCAAAGCTGATTCTATAAAATCATCTTCGGTTTCTTCTGTGTGTCCAACACCAAGAAACACAGCACAGACTGTAAAGAGCAAGGCTAGAATTGTCCAACACTTCATCGCGATGGCTGACCGTCGACTCCTTCTGGTTAGCTTGGCTGTTTTCGCGCGCTTTTATGCGCGAGGTGTCCAAAGGCAAAGGCTATAAAGGTCTTTTTATTCAAATTTAGTTTCAAGGAACTGTCATTTTTTCGAAATGCAAAACTCCTTGGCGGGTTTCCGACTCAGCACTTCAGTTCAAGTGTACTAGAGTTTTTAACCCAAGTGTACTAGAGTATTGTTTCGAATTTCTTTCATAACATGTAAGTTTTGGCAAACTTTATGAATAAATTGACCTGAATGACATTTTTACATTTTTCATTAAGTATAACTTCGCAAAAATGTCACTAGCAAGGTATAACTGTAAGATCTGTTTATATTACGAACGAACAATATTTGTAACAGGAAATCCTCTATGATCGGAAAGTTTGGTATCGCTCAAGTGTGCTTGGACGAACTTCGCGCAGAGAAAAACAAAACAAACCAATTCACTCTTACAATATTTTTGATCAAGTTTAACACTTAGCTTCTTTGTATTCATAAACGGAGACAGCCAGATCTATAAACACTAAACTAAGTATATTTATACTGGATAGCTGTCAGTTCTAAACTATTCTCCCTAGAGCCTATATCGAGCTCTTACAAGGGCCAGCTTTTACTGATCCAGTGTTACTACAGGAGGATCCCTAAACTAAACTCTCTTTATAATACTGGGTAGCTCTATCAGTTCTATAAACTGTTCTCCCCAGATCTCTAGTAAGAGCTAGCTGTCACTCAGTTCTAAACGACACTGCCACAACGTATTGATTCAGTGTTACTGCAGGAGAAATCCTAAACTAACTTAATTTATACTGGATAACTCTATCAATTCTAAACTTATCCGTCCCTTGCAAGGGCTATATCTTTTACAGGTCCATTGTTCCTGCTGGAGGAAAATAGAGTTCCTGAAAAAACCCTCTGTTGTTTGTTAGAGTCAGGGCCTCTTTCAATCAATCGTCAGTAGGGGGGTCATAATCGAAAGGGGACGTAACAAGTAGGTGGTGTATTACAGGTGCGGGAAGATGAAGGGGGGGGGGTCTTGAGTCTCTGTGGCTTGATTTCCTGCATTTTCAAAGACAATTTTTGATATACCCCATCTGAACGGAGCTAGGTTTTGTTGTGAGAGTACCATAACTTTTCTCTAAACTCAGTTTTCCACCCTTTTTGCTCATACCTTGGGCAAAAGGAACCTTCACTGGGGGGGGGGGGGATAGCTTACTAGGGGGGCCAACATGAAATCAATCCCTGGTAGAAGATATGAATGGCCCAAGCATTAACAACTGTGTCACTAAACCCAATACGACGATCGCGAGGAGACAGTTAATGCATATTCATGCAGTTGTCTAATTATAATGTCACTTCTGTCACATGCGAGATAAGTGCTTCCAGTTTGACTCAACTTGAAGCTGACTGGACCAAACACTCGGACGCTTTGTTCAGGAACTCTGGTTTCCTACCGTAGGAACACACGATGAATAAAGGATAGCCATTGCAAGAACTCTACGGAGACCAACTTAGAACTGATAGAGCTATCCAGTATATAAATAAAGTAAGTTTAGTCTAAGGGTCCTCCTGTAGTAACACTGGACCTATAGATGATGGTCCAATTGCCCAAACAATTCTATGAAAGCTCATATATCATGTTAAATCTTGGTTAATTTTCTTTTTCACTTCAAGTACTTTTCTCGCTTCGATTGGCATGTCTTCTTATGAGCTTTAAGGCAGTTTTGAATGCCACGAAATGGATTGGGCTAATGGGCTTCGTTTATATTATTCGACGAGATTTTGAACACACACGGCACTCGCTATAGCTTCATAGCTTGTATCTGCAGTGTGGATTGATCAGAGTAAAAATTTTGTTCAAATAAAAACTGTCTATTATTATTATTATTATTATTAATGTTATTGTTATTATTATTATTTTAAAAATTCACATTTAGTGGCAAATCAATATTACTAAATCCTGCACACTACTCTATTTACAAAATTTCTCATGTTACTACCTAATACTTTGCATTAAAGGGTTTGAATCCAGGTTCCTTCATTTTGTTTGTTTATTGTTCTTCTAGATTATTTACAAAGAAGACACATTAATAAAACTTTATTATATTGTTCAATTCCATAGACAATTGCACTATTTTTAAAACGTTCTGCACAGTTAAAATTATAAAACTTTTCTCCACTTCATATATCTTGTTTCTCTATTCCTTATTTCACAAACTTTGGGTGGCAACAAATCATGAATGATTAGGATCAAGCAATGACTTAATAAGATTAATACTGCACATATCTTCTCTACGACTTTCTAGAATTCTAATACTCTCTAATACTTTCTTATCAAATTCTAATTAGAATTCTAATACTTTCTAATACTTTCTCATAAAAGTCTAATACTTTCTTATCAATAGATACCCATTAAAATCCAAGTCCAGTAAGTCTTTTAACCTCATGTAACGCATTTGCAATGATAAAGAGTGCCTTCAGTTTGAATCCGCGTATATTCCGGATTTATCGTGTGGTTAAATAAACACTGGACTTATTATAATTATATAATGATTATGCTTAGGAAGAACAGTTTATAGCTAATAGAGAATACATTAAAAACGACATGACAAAACATTAAAAACATTTTTGAAAAACAGTTATTATTTTAGTTACTTCAAGTACTTTTCTCGGTTCGTTTAGCATGCTTTCTATGAGCTAAGTGTTTTGAGTGTCACGAAATGGGTGGGGCTTTGTTTAATGATATCACGAAATTTCGAACGACAGACACGACACTCGCTGTTTACCCATATCTGCAGCAATTGATACAGGGTAAAAACTTTGTTTAGATCAAAACTTTTTTTAATGCCTTCTAATCAACCATCAACCGACACTTACTTTAAATCAAGAGTTTTAAACTGTTTTTGACTGTGGAATTACGCATTTTCAATGTCCATTGACATTTTGACTGTATTTGTACGTTTTAGTCTATTTAAATATTGAATGAATATAATATGCTGCAGTTGTCTTAATTTCGCCTGATACTGTAGGAACACTAGCTATACCTGCAATAAAAACTGATAGAGCTATCTAAAATGTAACTGATCAAGTTAATTTTGTTTGAGTAATTGGGTCCTGTATATAGTAACACTCCACATATAATGGACGACCTTTACTGGACCTCTAGAGAGAACAGTTTAGAGAGCTTTCCAGTTTTGATAAAATAACTTTTGTTTATGGTATATATACCTTTTCGGTATTGCTATAACATGGGACAAGCAAGGGATAGCCCTTACTGAATCTCTTATAGAGAGAACAGCTTAGAACTAATACGGCTTTCCAGTAAAAATAGAGTTAATTTATATTTCCTCCTGTAGTATATAATCCTGTAGTATGTAATATCTCTAAGACTCTAAATAGAGTTATATTAAACTGGCTTAATCGAACTCTTTTGAAATTGAATCTAAGATCTCCAGGAAGTCATTCCGCTTTTGCACGAAAGATCCCTTGAAAGAATTCTTTGTACTCAGCATATAGAGTGTATTCCTATGTAATTAAAAGTTGTTTTTAGGCGGTATGCCTGTCTCGTTCCGAGTGGCGGTATAAGGGTTTAATAAGATGGTTGAGGGTATGACCTCATTAGGATGCTCTAAGGTGAAGTATTTTCGAATGTTATTGAAGACAAAATACACAGCCTAAATTAGGCCATATGAAAGGGAAGCAGGCACGAGTGGCAGGCAGATGCGGTTAGCGCGCTCCCCCTTACCTCTGAGTTAAGCCTGCTGTACAGCTGGTCGAGGGCAGGGATTTACTTGGGCAACGTCCCTGCGCTTGATAAACTCCTGTAAGTAGAGATTGGTTGGTTCTCTCGTGTGTTTCGAGGGTTTTTCTCCAGATACTCCGGTTTTCGTCTCCCACTAAAAACTAACCCTTACAGGGATAACCATAACTAACTAACTAACTAACTAACTAACTAACTAACTAACTAATGTACAGAAATATAGTGAAATGTGATAGATATTACTACCAAATATAGTCTAGCACAAGGAGCACATGACTCCAAAGATCTTGCGATATTTATCAAAAAATTGTATCTCAACATGCAAGCAGGAGATACAATCCAACATAATTTAAGCATAAAATTTATTTGTTCAAACGCATGGTCATCATTTAAACATGGTCCTTTGTCAAGGTGACTTCCCGCCAAAACTTCGACGCCTTCCCGTAAATATAATTGGCCTGTAGCGATTGATTAAATGATGCTGTATTAACCAATCAGAATCGTGGTTTTATTTAAGTTCTACCTTTTTATACGCTTTCAAGCGAGTTTAATGCTTTCATTTTGAGTAAAATCTATGTACTTGTCTGATGTATGTTTAAACAAGAATTCAGGAAGCTCATGCTGGTAAGTATTTTTAACTTAATTTACTCTGTAAACTACGTCAGGGCTATTTGTAAGTGTTTATGTCAAGGTCTGGAACTTGTGAAGTGTTTGTTCAGTCTTCACAACTATTTGTTCAAGAGACAGAAATTGCGCGAAGCATATAAAGAATCTATAAATATGGAGTTCGAGTGTATGTACAGTAGCGTTCAGTAGTAATAAACTGCATTCGTCTTCGTCTATAACTATATACTTGAATGAAAAATAAAAGACTGAGGAAATGTTGACGTTCGTACTTCGTTCCAAACGTCGAAGTGTTTCGACCTAACAAAGTGATGGGGAACAGGAGGTGTGGGAACGTGTAAGGGGGGTTGGGACTCCATCCCAGGAACTTTCGTATTCTTGAGACTCGATCTGGGGATTGATATCCTGCATTTTCAGTAACACTCATTATATATAATCCATCTGTACAGAGTACAGACTAAGCTTTCAGTATAAAACCAAAATTTTGTTATATCGGAATATTATAACACTCTTCTGAACTAAGTATTGCTTATATTTTAGATGACCAAAGGGACATTAATTGTGGGGAGATAGTAATGATGGGGCCAACATGGTGACTGAGGGTGGAGAGAGCTGGCCCTCCAGTTTTTATATTAAAAACACCCTCGATGCTGCGTATATATACAAACATGCGGGTCAAGTGCAGGTATTATACAATAGACTGCCGTGGTTTGTCTGAACTATACTCCTCATGACGAAAGGCCTTCGTCACTGGACTCTTCAAAGTGTTTTAAATATTTTTCAGATATAGTTCAGACACAAACCATGGCAATGGCATTGCAACCTTGTGCACAGTGTCTCATGTTTTGTTTATTCCATACATGCCTCTCATGTTGTCTTTGTTGGCCTTGCTTCCAGACATGTATATATTTAAAGTAACATGCTGCCTATATGTAAGTTACGTGTTGAATTTGAATTTACTGAATATAGTTTTGCAAGTATTTACTAAATAGAAAATTGTAACATGAAGTCCTCTATGCCAAGTTATGAATTTTCGTGGCAGTGAGTTCAACCAACAATCAGATATTTCTCAGTGATCGATATGGCCCATTATCTACCAAGTGCTTTCCATTTGCGCAGTTAATGCGTTTGATGTAAGGGTTTGTACAAGGGTTTCTACAAGGCGGCAAGGAGTGTGCCAAAATATCGTGTTTTTACTTCGATTTAGAGAATAGCATTATGATTTTATGAACTAATAACTTGATTAGCGATACGATCTGTTAGAAAAATTAGGTGAAAAAAATGGTATGAAAATTGATGACCTTGATAGAGTTTGGATGTCGATTGCCGCCATCTTGGCTTCACTTTTCCTATTAATATTGGCCGAACATTAGAAGTTCTTACTTCAGGTACATATGGAGCTCACTGGCCTCCATTGTTTTCAGTCTGGGATTATGCTCTCCACCAATCGTTTGGGACACGAAGCCGGTGGGATCAGAAAATTGTTTGCCCGAATATATATATGGTGAAAAATAGTAATTTCTTCATTAACATTATTATATTGTTCAATTCCATAGACAATTGCACTATTTTTAAAACGTTGTGTCCGACAGTTAAAATTTTAAAACTTTTTTCCACTTAATCTTGTTTCTCCATTCCTCATTTCACAAACTTTGGGTGGCAATAAATCATGAATGACCAGGATCAAGCAATGACTTAATAAGATTAATACTGCACATATCTTCTCTACGACTTTCTAGAAATCTAATACTTTCTTATCAAATTCTAATTAGAATTCGAATACTTTCTAATACCTTCTCATAAAAATCTAATACTTTCTTATCAATAGATACCTATTAAAAGCCAAGTCCAGCAAGTCTTTTAACATCATGTAACGCATTTGCAATGATAAAGAGTGCCTTCAGTTTGAATCCGCGTGTATTCCGGATTTATCGTGTGGTTAAATAAACACTGGACTTATTATAATTATATAAGGATTATCCTTAGGAAGAACAGTTTATAGCTAATAGAGAATACATTAAAAACGACATGACAAAACATTAAAAACATTTTTGAAAAACAGTTATTATTTTAGTTACTTCAAGTACTTTTCTCGGTTCGTTTAGCATGCTTTCTATGAGCTAAGTACAGTTTTGAGTGTCACGAAATGGGTGGGGCTTTGTTTAATGATATCACGAAATTTCGAACGACAGACACGACACTCGCTGTTTGCCCATATCTGCAGCAATTGATACAGCGTAAAAACTTTGTTTAAATCAAAACTTTTTTTAATGCCTTCTAATCAACCATCAACCGAGACTTATTTTAAATCAAGAGTTTTTAAACTGTTTTTCACTCTGGAATTACGCATTTTCAATGTCCATTGACATTTTGACTGTATTTGTTTTAGCCTATTTAAATATTGAATGAATATAATATGCTGCAGTTGTCTTAATTTCGCCTGATACTGTAGGAACACTAGCTATACCTGCAATAAAAACTGATAGAGCTATCTATAATGTAACTGATAAAGTTAATTTTGTTTGAGTAATTGGGTCCTGTATATAGTAACACTCCACATATAATGGACGACCTTTACTGGACCTCTAGAGAGAACAGTTTAGAACTGAGAGAGCTTTCCAGTTTTGATAAAATAACTTTTGTTTAGGGTACCTTCTCGGTATTACTATAACATGGGCCAAGTAAGGGATAGCCCTTACTGAATCTCTTATAGAGAGAACAGCTTAGAACTAATACGGTTTTCCAGTAAAAATAGAGTTAATTTATATTTCCTCCTGTAGTATATAATCCTGTAGCATGTAATATCTCTAAGACTCTAAATAGAGTTAGATTAAACTGGCTTAATCGAACTTTTTGAAATTGAATCTAAGACCCCCAGGAAGTCATTCCGCTTTAGCACGAAAGATCTCTTGAAAGATTTCTTTGTACTCAGCATATAGAGTGTTTTCCTATGTAATTAAAAGTTGTTTTTAGGCGGTATGCCTGTCTCGTTCCGAGTGGCGGTATAAGGGTTTAATAAGATGGCTGAGGGTATGACCTCATTAGGATGCTCTAAGGTGAAGTATTTTCGAATGTTATTGAAGACAAAATACACATCCTAAATTAGGCCATATGAAAGGGAAGCACGAGTGGCAGATGCGGTTAGCGCGCTCCCCCTTACCTCTGAGTTAAGCCTGCTGTACAGCAGGTCGAGGGCAGGGATTTACTTGGGCAACGTCCCTGCGCTTGATAAACTCCTGTAAGTAGAGATTGGTTGGTTCTCTCGTGTGCTTCGAGGGTTTTTCTCCAGGTACTCCGGTTTTCGTCTCCCACTAAAAACTATAACCCTTACTGGGATAACCATAACTAACTAACTAGGCTAACTAACTAACTAACTAACTAACTAACTAATGAACAGAAATATAGTGAAATGTGATAGATATTACTATCAAATATAGTCTAGCACAAGGAGCACATGACTCCAAAGATCTTGCGATATTTATCAAAAAATTGTATCTCAACATGCAAGCAGGAGATACAATCCAACATAATATAAGCATAAAATTTATTTGTTCAAACGCATGGTCATCATTTAAACATCGTCCTTTGTCAAGGTGACTTCCCGCCAAAACTTCGACGCCTTCCCGTAAATATAATTGACCTGTAGCGATTGATTAAATGATGCTGCATTAACCAATCAGAATCGTGGTTTTCATTAAGTTCTACCTTTTTATACGCTTTCAAGCGAGTTTAATGCTTTCATTTTGAGTAAAATCTATGTACATGTACTTGTCTGATGTATGTTTAAACAAGAATTGAGGAAGCTCATGCTGGTAAGTGTTTTTAACTTAATTTACTCTGTAAACTACGTCAGGGCTATTTGTAAGTGTTTATGTCAAGGTCTGGAACTTGTGAAGTGTTTGTTCAGTCTTCACAACTATTTGTTCAAGTGACAGGAATTGCGCGAAGCATATAAAGAATCTTTAAATATGGAGTTCGAGTGTATGTAGGCTACAGTATATAGCGTTCAGTAATAAACTACATTCGTCTTCGTCATAAACTACTTGAATGAAAAATAAAAGACAGAGAACATTTTGACGTTCGTACTTCGTTCCAAACGTCGAAGTTTTTCGACCTAACAAAGTGATGGGGAACAGGAGGTGTGGGAACGTGTAAGGGGGGATGGGACTCCATCCCAGGAACTTTTCGTATTCTTGAGACTCGATCTGGGGATTGATTTCCTGCATTTTCAGTAACATTCATTTATATATTCCATCTGTACAGAGTACAGACTAAGCTTTCAGTATAAAACCAAGATTTTGTTATATCGGAATATTATAACACTCTTCTGAACTAAGTATTGCTTATATTTTAGATGACAAAAGGGACATTCATTGCGGGGAGATAGTAATGAGGGGGCCAACATGGTGGCTGAGGGTGGAGAGAGCTGGCCCTCCAGTTTTTATATTAAAAACACCCTCGATGTTGCGTATATTTACAAACATGCGGGTCAAGTGTACGTATTATACAATAGACTGCCGTGGTTTGTCTGAACTATACTCCTCATGACGAAAGGCCTTCGTCACTGGACTCGTCAAAGTGTTTTAAATCTTTTTCAGATATAGTTCAGACACAAACCATGGCAATGGCATTGCAACCATGTGCACAGTGTCTCATGTTTTGTCTATTCCATACATGCCTCTCATGTTGTCTTTGTTGGCCTTGCTTCCAGACATGTATATATTTAAAGTAACATGCTGCCTATACTGTATGTAAGTTACGTGTTGAATTTGAATTTACTGAATATAGTTTTGCAAGTATTAGCTTAAATAGAAATTTGTAACATGAAATCCTCTATGCCAAGCTATGAATTTTCGTGGCAGTGAGTTCAACCAACAATCAGAGATTTCTCAGTGATCGATAGAGCCCATTATCTACCAAGTGGTTTCCATTTGCGGAGTTAATGCGTTTGATGTAAGGGTTTGTACAAGGGTTTCTACAAGGCGGCAAGGAGTGTGCCAAAATATCGTGTTTTTACTTCGATTTAGAGAATAGCATTATGATTTTATGAACTAATAACTTGATTAGCGATACGATCTGTTAGAAAAATTAGGTGAAAAAAAGGTATGAAAATTGATGACCTTGATAGAGTTTGGATGTTTATTGCCGCCATCTTGGCTTCACTTTTCCTATTAATATTGCCGAACATTAGAAGTTCTTACTTCAGGTATATATGGAGCTCACTGGCCTCCATTGTTTTCAGTCTGGGATTATGCTCTCCACCAATCGTTTGGGACACGAAGCCGGTGGGATCAGAAAATTGTTTGCCCGAATATATATATGGTGAAAAATAGTAATTTCTTCATTAACTTTATTATATTGTTCAATTCCATAGACAATTGCACTATTTTTAAAACGCTGTGTCCGACAGTTAAAATTAAAAAAAAAATTTCCACTTAATCTTGTTTCTCCATTCCTCATTTCACAAACTTTGGGTGGCAATAAATCATGAATGACCAGGATCAAGCAATGACTTAATAAGATTAATACTGCACAAAATTTCTCTACGACTTTCTAGAAATCTAATACTTTCTTATCAAATTCTAATTAGAATTCGAATACTTTCTAATACCTTCTCATAAAAATCTAATACTTTCTTATCAATAGATACCTATTAAAAGCCAAGTCCAGCAAGTCTTTTAAGTTTTAACATCATGTAACGCATTTGCAATGATAAAGAGTGCCTTCAGTTTGAATCCGCGTATATTCCGGATTTATCGCGTGGTTAAATAAACACTGGACTTATTATAATTATTTAAGGATTATCCTTAGGAAGAACAGTTTATAGCTAATAGAGAATACATTAAAAACGACATGACAAAACATTAAAAACATTTTTGAAAAACAGTTGTTATTTTAGTTACTTCAAGTACTTTTCTCGGATCGTTTAGCATGCTTTCTATGAGCTAAGTACAGTTTTGAGTGTCACGAAATGGGTGGGGCTTTGTTTAATGATATCACGAAATTTCGAACGACAGACACGACACTCGCTGTTTGCCCATATCTGCAGCAATTGATACAGCGTAAAAACTTTGTTTAAATCAAAACTTTTTTTAATGCCTTCTAATCAACCATCAACCGACACTTATTTTAAATCAAGAGTTTTTAAACTGTTTTTGACTGTGGAATTACGCATTTTCAATGTCCATTGACATTTTGACTGTATTTGTTTTAGCCTATTTAAATATTGAATGAATATAATATGCTGCAGTTGTCTTAATTTCGCCTGATACTGTAGGAACACTAGCTATACCTGCAATAAAAACTGATAGAGCTATCTATAATGTAACTGATAAAGTTAATTTTGTTTGAGTAATTGGGTCCTGTATATAGTAACACTCCACATATAATGGACGACCTTTACTGGACCTCTAGAGAGAACAGTTTAGAACTGAGAGAGCTTTCCAGTTTTGATAAAATAACTTTTGTTTAGGGTACCTTCTCGGTATTACTATAACATGGGACAAGTAAGGGATAGCCCTTACTGAATCTCTTATAGAGAGAACAGCTTAGAACTAATACGGCTTTCCAGTAAAAATAGAGTTAATTTATATTTCCTCCTGTAGTATATAATCCTGTAGTATGTAATATCTCTAAGACTCTAAATAGAGTTAGATTAAACTGGCTTAATCGAACTCTTTTGAAATTGAATCTAAGATCCCCAGGAAGTCATTCCGCTTTTGCACGAAAGATCTCTTGAAAGATTTCTTTGTACTCAGCATATAGAGTGTATTCCTATGTAATTAAAAGTTGTTTTTAGGCGGTATGCCTGTCTCGTTCCGAGTGGCGGTATAAGGGTTTAATAAGATGGTTGAGGGTATGACCTCATTAGGATGCTCTAAGGTGAAGTATTTTCGAATGTTATTGAAGACAAAATACACATCCTAAATTAGGCCATATGAAAGGGAAGCACGAGTGGCAGATGCGGTTAGCGCGCTCCCCCTTACCTCTGAGTTAAGCCTGCTGTACAGCAGGTCGAGGGCAGGGATTTACTTGTACAACGTCACTGCGCTTGCATGATAAACTCCTGTAAGTAGAGATTGGTTGGTTCTCTCGTGTGCTTCGAGGGTTTTTCTCCAGGTACTCCGGTTTTCGTCTCCCACTAAAAACTAACCCTTACAGGGATAACCATAACTAACTAACTATAACTAACTAACTAATGAAAAGAAATATAGTGAAATGTGATAGATATTACTATCAAATATAGTCTAGCACAAGGAGCACATGACTCCAAAGATCTTGCGATATTTATCAAAAAATTGTATCTCAACATGCAAGCAGGAGATACAATCCAACATAATATAAGCATAAAATTTATTTGTTCAAACGCATGGTCATCATTTAAACATGGTCCTTTGTCAAGGTGACTTCCCGCCAAAACTTCGACGCCTTCCCGTAAATATAATTGGCCTGTAGCGATTGATTAAATGATGCTGCATTAACCAATCAGAATCGTGGTTTTCATTAAGTTCTACCTTTTTATACGCTTTCAAGCGAGTTTAATGCTTTCATTTTGAGTAAAATCTATGTACTTGTCTGATGTATGTTTAAACAAGAATTCAGGAAGCTCATGCTGGTAAGTGTTTTTAACTTAATTTACTCTGTAAACTATACGTCAGGGCTATTTGTAAGTGTTTATGTCAAGGTCTGGAACTTGTGAAGTGTTTGTTCAGTCTTCACAACTATTTGTTCAAGTGACAGGAATTGCGCGAAGCATATAAAGAATCTTTAAATATGGAGTTCGAGTGTATGTAGAGTATATAGCGTTCAGTAATAAACTACATTCGTGTTCGTCATAAACTACTTGAACGAAAAATAAAAGACAGAGAACATTTTGACGTTCGTACTTCGTTCCAAACGTCGAAGTTTTTCGACCTAACAAAGTGATGGGGAACAGGAGGTGTGGGAACGTGTAAGGGGGGTTGGGACTCCATCCCAGGAACTTTTCGTATTCTTGAGACTCGATCTGGGGATTGATATCCTGCATTTTCAGTAACATTCATTATATATATATTCCATCTGTACAGAGTACAGACTAAGCTTTCAGTATAAAACCAAGATTTTGTTATATCGGAATATTATAACACTCTTCTGAACTAAGTATTGCTTATATTTTAGATGACAAAAGGGACATTCATTGTTGGGAGATAGTAATGAGGGGGCCAACATGGTGGCTGAGGGTGGAGAGAGCTGGCCCTCCAGTTTTTATATTAAAAACACCCTCGATGCTGCGTATATATACAAACATGCGGGTCAAGTGTAGGTATTATACAATAGACTGCCGTGGTTTGTCTGAACTATACTCCTCATGACGAAAGGCCTTCGTCACTGGACTCGTCAAAGTGTTTTAAATCTTTTTCAGATTTAGTTCAGACACAAACCATGGCAATGGCATTGCAACCATGTGCACAGTTTCTCATGTTTTGTCTATTCCATACATGCCTCTCATGTTGTCTTTGTTGGCCTTGCTTCCAGACATGTATATATTTAAAGTAACATGCTGCCTATATGTAAGTTACGTGTTGAATTTGAATTTACTGAATATAGTTTTGCAAGTATTAGCTTAAATAGAAAATTGTAACATGAAATCCTCTATGCCAAGCTATGAATTTTCGTGGCAGTGAGTTCAACCACCAATCAGAGATTTCTCAGTGATCGATAAGGCCCATTATCTACCAAGTGCTTTCCATTTGCGGAGTTAATGCGTTTGATGTAAGGGTTTGTACAAGGGTTTCTACAAGGCGGCAAGGAGTGTGCCAAAATATCGTGTTTTTACTTCGATTTAGAGAATAGCATTATGATTTTATGAACTAATAACTTGATTAGCGATACGATCTGTTAGAAAAATTAGGTGAAAAAAATGGTATGAAAATTGATGACCTTGATAGAGTTTGGATGTCGATTGCCGCCATCTTGGCTTCACTTTTCCTATTAATATTGGCCGAACATTAGAAGTTCTTACTTCAGGTATATAATTATGGAGCTCACTGGCCTCCATTGTTTTCAGTCTGGGATTATGCTCTCCACCAATCGTTTGGGAAACGAAGCCGGTGGGATCAGAAAATTGTTTGCCCGAATATATAGCTATATATGGTGAATAGTAATTTCTTCATTAACATTATTATATTGTTCAATTCCATAGACAATTGCACTATTTTTAAAACGTTGTGTCCGACAGTTAAAATTTTAATCTTGTTTCTCCATTCCTCATTTCACAAACTTTGGGTGGCAATAAATCTTGAATGACCAGGATCAAGCAATGACTTAATAAGATTAATACTGCACAAAATTTCTCTACGACTTTCTAGAAATCTAATACTTTCTTATCAAATTCTAATTATAATTCGAATACTTTCTAATACCTTCTCATAAAAATCTAATACTTTCTTATCAATAGATACCTATTAAAAGCCAAGTCCAGCAAGTCTTTTAACATCATGTAACGCATTTGCAATGATAAAGAGTGCCTTCAGTTTGAATCCGCGTATATTCCGGATTTATCGTGTCGTTAAATAAACACTGGACTTATTATAATTATATCAGGATTATCCTTAGGAAGAACAGTTATAGCTAATAGAGAATACATTAAAAACGACATGACAAAACATTAAAAACATTTTTGAAAAATTTATTTTAGTTACGTCAAGTACTTTTCTCGGTTCGTTTAGCATGCTTTCTATGAGCTAAGTACAGTTTTGAGTGTCACGAAATGGGTGGGGCTTTGTTTAATGATATCACGAAATTTCGAACGACAGACACGACACTCGCTGTTTGCCCATAACTGCAGCAATTGATACAGCGTAAAAACTTTGTTTAAATCAAAACTTTTTTTAATGCCTTCTAATCAACCATCAACCGACAATTATTTTAAATCAAGAGTTTTTAAACTGTTTTTGACTGTGGAATTACGCATTTTCAATGTCCATTGACATTTTGACTGTATTTGTTTTAGCCTATTTAAATATTGAATGAATATAATATGCTGCAGTTGTCTTAATTTCGCCTGATACTGTAGGAACACTAGCTATATACCTGCAATAAAAACTGATAGAGCTATCTATAATGTAACTGATAAAGTTAATTTTGTTTGAGTAATTGGGTCCTGTATATAGTAACACTCCACATATAATGGACGACCTTTACTGGACCTCTAGAGAGAACAGTTTAGAACTGAGAGAGCTTTCCAGTTTTGTAAAAATAACTTTTGTTTAGGGTATCTTCTCGGTATTACTATAACATGGGACAAGTAAGGGATAGCCCTTACTGAATCTCTTATAGAGAGAACAGCTTAGAACTAATACGGCTTTCCAGTAAAAATAGAGTTAATTTATATTTCCTCCTGTAGTATATAATCCTGTAGTATGTAATATCTCTAAGACTCAAAATAGAGTTAGATTAAACTGGCTTAATCGAACTCTTTTGAAATTGAATCTAAGATCCCCTGGAAGTCATTCCGCTTTTGCACGCGAAAGATCTCTTGAAAGATTTCTTTGTACTCAGCATATAGAGTGTATTCCTATATAATTAAAAGTTGTTTTTAGGCGGTATGCCTGTCTCGTTCCGAGTGGCGGTATAAGGGTTTAATAACATGGTTGAGGGTATGACCTCATTAGGATGCTCTAAGGTGAAGTATTTTCGAATGTTATTGAAGACAAAATACACATCCTAAATTAGGCCATATGAAAGGGAAGCACGAGTGGCAGATGCGTTTAGCGCGCTCCCCCTTACCTCTGGGTTAAGCCTGCTGTACAGCAGGTCGAGGGCAGGGATTTACTTGAGCAACGTCCCTGCGCTTGACAAACTCCTGTAAGTAGAGATTGGTTGGTTCTCTCGTGTGCTTCGAGGGTTTTTCTCCAGGTACTCCGGTTTTCGTCTCCCACTAAAAACTAACCCTTACAGGGATAACCATAACTAACTAACTAACTAACTAACTAATTAAACTAACTAATGAACAGAAATATAGTGAAATGTGATAAATACTACTATCAAATATAGTCTAGCACAAGGAGCACATGACTCCAAAGATCTTGCGATATTTATCAAAAAATTGTATCTCAACATGCAAGCAGGAGATACAATCCAACATAATATAAGCATAAAATTTATTTGTTCAAACGCATGGCCATCATTTAAACATGGTCCTTTGTCAAGGTGACTTCCCGCCAAAACTTCGACGCCTTCCCGTAAATATAATTGGCCTGTAGCGATTGATTAAATGATGCTGCATTAACCAATCAGAATCGTGGTTTTCATTAAGTTCTACCTTTTTATACGCTTTCAAAGCGAGTTTAATGCTTTCATTTTGAGTAAAATCTATGTACATGTACTTGTCTGATGTATGTTTAAACAAGAATTCAGGAAGCTCATGCTGGTAAGTGTTTTTAACTTAATTTACTCTGTAAACTACGTCAGGGCTATTTGTAAGTGTTTATGTCAAGGTCTGGAACTTGTGAAGTGTTTGTTCAGTCTTCACAACTATTTGTTCAAGTGACAGGAATTGCGCGAAGCATATAAAGAATCTTTAAATATGGAGTTCGAGTGTATGTACAGTATATAGCGTTCAGTAATAAACTACATTCGTCTTCGTCATAAACTACTTGAATGAAAAATAAAAGACAGAGAACATTTTGACGTTCGTACTTCGTTCCAAACGTCGAAGTTTTTCGACCTAACAAAGTGATGGGGAACAGGAGGTGTGGGAACGTGTAAGGGGGGTTGGGACTCCATCCCAGGAACTTTTCGTATTCTTGAGACTCGATCTGGGGATTGATATCCTGCATTTTCAGTAACATTCATTATATATATTCCATCTGTACAGAGTACAGACTAAGCTTTCAGTATAAAACCAAGATTTTGTTATATCACAATATTATAACACTCTTCTGAACTAAGTATTGCTTATATTTTAGATGACAAAAGGGACATTCATTGTGGGGAGATAGTAATGAGGGGGCCAACATGGTGGCTGAGGGTGGAGAGAGCTGGCCCTCCAGTTTTTATATTAAAAACACCCTCGATGCTGCGTATATATACAAACATGCGAGTCAAGTGTAGGTATTATACAATAGACTGCCGTGATTTGTCTGAACTATACTCCTCATGACGAAAGGCCTTCGTCACTGGACTCGTCAAAGTGTTTTAAATCTTTTTCAGATATAGTTCAGACACAAACCATGGCAATGGCATTGCAACCATGTGCACAGTGTCTCATGTTTTGTCTATTCCATACATGCCTCTCATGTTGTCTTTGTTGGCCTTGCTTCCAGACATGTATATATTTAAAGTAACATGCTGCCTATATGTAAGTTACGTGTTGAATTTGAATTTACTGAATATAGTTTTGCAAGTATTAGCTTAAATAGAAAATTGTAACATGAAATCCTCTATGCCAAGCTATGAATTTTCGTGGCAGTGAGTTCAACCAACAATCAGAGATTTCTCAGTGATCGATAGGGCCCATTATCTACCAAGTGCTTTCCATTTGCGGAGTTAATGCGTTTGATGTAAGGGTTTGTACAAGGGTTTCTACAAGGCGGCAAGGAATGTGCCAAAATATCGTGTTTTTACTTCGATTTAGAGAATAGCATTATGATTTTATGAACTAATAACTTGATTAGCGATACGATCTGTTAGAAAAATTAGGTGAAAAAAATGGTATGAAAATTGATGACCTTGATAGAGTTTGGATGTCGATTGCCGCCATCTTGGCTTCACTTTTCCTATTAATATTGGCCGAACATTAGAAGTTCTTACTTCAGGTATATATGGAGCTCACTGGCCTCCATTGTTTTCAGTCTGGGATTATGCTCTCCACCAATCGTTTGGGACAGGTGAAAAATAGTAATTTCTTCATTAACTTTATTATATTGTTCAATTCCATAGACAATTGCACTATTTTTAAAACGTTGTGTCCGACAGTTAAAATTTTAAAACTTTTTTCCACTTAATCTTGTTTCTCCATTACTCATTTCACAAACTTTGGGTGGCAATAAATCATGAATGACCAGGATCAAGCAATGACTTAATAAGATTAATACTGCACAAAACTTCTCTACGACTTTCTAGAAATCTAATACTTTCTTATCAAATTCTAATTAGAATTCGAATACTTTCTAATACCTTCTCATAAAAATCTAATACTTTCTTATCAATAGATACCTATTAAAAGCCAAGTCCAGCAAGTCTTTTAACATCATGTAACGCATTTGCAATGATAAAGAGTGCCTTCAGTTTGAATCCGCGTATATTCCGGATTAATCGCGTGGTTAAATATTAAATATCGCGTGGTTAAACATTGTTTTCAGTCTGGGATTATGCTCCCCCCCCCCCTCCCACTCGTTTGGGACACGAAGCCGGTGGGATCATCAAATTGTTTGCACGAATATATATATGGTGAAAAATAGTAATTTCTTCATTATTTAAACGTAATTTGTATTTCATCAATGAAGCCAGTTACAAGTTTCGTTTCAATGTATGCTATTCATTATGCAAACAAGATCGGTCTCTACTAGAATATTGTAAGTGTTTATAAATGCCATTACGTTAGTTTACTTTATTCTTCACCGAGCCATGGTTTGTCATTTTGTGCAGCTGGCTCGTCAGGAGAACCTGTCAAAAAATATGATCCTTAATCATTTTTTATTCTCGACTAAACTAACTCCTATAGGCCTATAGTTTATACTGGACAGCTCAATCTGCTGCGTTTAAACTGTTCTCCCCAGACTAGAGTTCCAAGAAAGGTGATTCTTTATTAATCCAGTTTTACCACAAGAGGGAATCTAAACTAACTTTATTTATATTCACTGTGTCTATTACTTGTCCCTTGAGATTTAGTAAGCCCAATCCTTATTCACCCAATGTTATTGCAGTATACTATAACCGTATATTTATACTGAATAGCTCTATCAGTCTAAACAGTTGTTCCTATGGAGGCTCTGTAAGGGCTAACCCTTGTTTATCAGTCCAGTGTTACTACTTACTTCAGAAGGAAACGTAAAATAAGCTGGCCTTATTTAATATACTGGATAGTTCTATCAGTTCTAAACTGTTCTCCCTGAAGGTTTAGTTTGAGCTATCTCTTCATATTGCTCCAATGTTAGTACTGTGATGCAAAAAGGAAAAGTAGGGAGCTTCGTAACAAAATCAAAATACGAACAATTAGAAAATTGAGATATTAAAAAGCTGTCCTTTAAATGATAGACAGTTATCAAATTGAAAACTCGGCCTATTTCTATTGTGAAATTATTGTGTTTTATCAGTCCGCTTGGAGCAGGTTGTACGAAGGCCGAATATCTACACCGGATAGTAATTTTTAAACGCTCTAAAATTGGCTGTTGATTTGTATAGCCCAGATTAAAGCTGCAGAGTATCAAGAAATCCAAGTGTTTTGTAATTATTGTGAGGTCCATATATCTCAACTTTCCTGGCTTCTTTACAAAGAGAAACAATCTTCATGACAGTCGTAGCAAGCGTCTTTCATTGCTCTGAGATCGTAGTTCGATTCTCGCTCTGGGCTCATAATACTTATATCAAAAGAGTCAGTCAACGCTCTATCGAAAGTCTTGGGTCTCCCCCGCACAGAACGTTGTCAGGGTGGGTTTGAATAAGCCACAAATAAACCCTTCCATCGTATCTGTGCGCCCAATGGCGAAGCAGTATATTTACCTAGTCCAGGGATGAACCTGCCATACTTCCATCTTCGATCGATCGAGATTTCTTCTCACTCGGAAACGGATACGTCGGAGACGGTACGACCCCATTCTCGGCGAGGACGACGAGGACGACGAGGACGACGACGTCCCCATGGAGCATGTTTGAACAAGACTGGTAAATCCGTTCGTCATTCGACGGAGTCTCATTCACACTGTCCAAGGACTGGCAAAAGCTATTTAGAACTGACAAAGCTATCTAGTATAAAACAAGTTGAGGGTTGCTTCGCGTGTGCCTAAAGGATATAAACAAAATCTCATTTGTTCTATATGTCCGTGGCCGATGCTGAACTAAAGTCTACGATATCTAGTATAAATATAGATAGTTTAGTGAGTACAGATCTGGCTTTCTCGTTATGAATACAAAGAAGTATTAAACTTGATCAAATATATTGTAGGAGTGGATTAGTTTGCTTTGTTTTTCTCTTCGCGAAGTGCGTCCAAGCATCCTTGAGCGACGACACCCAACTTTCCTATAGAGGATTTCCTGTTACGAATATTGTTCGTTCGTAATAATAAACACATGACGTTTTTGCGTACTGATAATGACTAATGTAAAAATATCATTCAGGTCGATTTATTCATAAATTTTGCCAAAACATGTTATGAAAAAATTCGAAACAATACTCTTGACTTTTGAGGGCTAAAAACTCTAGTACACTTGAACTGAAGTGCTGACTCGGACACCCAAGGAGTTTCGCATTGAATAAAATGACCTTTACAGCCCTTGTCTTGGGACAGCTCACGCATAAAAGCGCGCATAAAAACAGCCAAGCTAACCAGAGAGAATTGAGTCAGCCATCGCGATGAAGTGTTGGATAATTCTAGCCTTGCTGATTGCAGCCTATGCTGTGTTTCTTGGTGTTGGACACACAGAAGAAACCGAAGATGATTTTACAGAAACAGCTTTGAAAGGTGCATTGAACGACGAAGACTTGTAAGCCATTTGTATATTTTATTCATTCAATATTACCACTAGCAATTACTTCTTTTAAAAAATATTAAATTTAATTCTCAAGTTGGATAGTCTTCAGGCCCGTTTCGGACGCCGCTCCACTCATGCGCCGAACTTAATTGTATTAGGTGCAACGCTGGAGCGACACAAGAGCGACAGTGATTCAAACGGCGTATAAAAATAATGTTGACGAGAGGATGGGGTAATTCGCGCGGAAATTCCAAATACAATTCAAAAATATGTAAAAATAGCAAAGTGGCTAATCTATTCCTAACAAATTACAGTAAATTTTGATTTAGGTTCGGCACATGAGTGGAGTGGGGTATGAATCAATGTCGCTCTAACGTCGCATAATGCGAAAGGCTCTGTCGAACTTCTGCCGAACCTAATTGATTCATACGTCGCTCTTCTGGCGCACCTAATTCGTCATTTAAGTTCGGCGCATGAGTGGAGCGCCGTCTGAAACGGGCCTTTTTACTATTCATATTTCATTTTCATGGCCATTAAACGGCATCTAAAACACTAAGACACAAATGACCCCTTGTTCGAAAGAGAAAACAACAACCTTTAATGTAAGACTAAAATCCTTTTATAAGGACTATAGTATTCTAAAAATTATCAAGCATAAAATATCGATTCCCATCCTTTTTATACACTCTTTAGATCTGATTCGTTTGAAAATACTGAAAACGATGACGATGATGATGACGAAGAGTCTGATCCCAATTCTTTAGTGGAAGCGTAAGTGAAGTAAAGTGTTTGTGTCAACTGAATCTTATAGTATAATATAATAGCACACAAAACCATGTACATTACCATACCACACCACATCGTTCCACGCCACATCATTTCACACTAGTCTGAAACCATGCTGAAGCACAGCACAGCACAGCACAGCACAGCACAGCACAGCACAGCACAGCACAGCACAGCATAACCATATTTCTATCGGTAATATGCTACATCATTCTACACCTACATCCACTGTAAAAGGTTTTTGAAGTTAACTACACTTATCAATATATATCTTCATTCTTCAGATTCAGAGAGAACGCCTTGGACAGTGTAAATGAGAGTCCATCAAATGACGAAGATGAACCAGCCATGTTCAAACGTGCACAATTGAGTTGGACACGTTTCTATTTTCCACGTCACCGTTTCCGTTTTCCACTTTCCCCTTTCCCACGTCACCGTTTCCGTTTTCCACCTTCCCGTTTTCCACCTTCCCGTTTCCCACGTCCCAGTTACCTAGGTCGCCGTTTCTCAGGCGTTTTCCCAAGTTACCAACGTTACGGCAGATAGACGTCATTTTCTCAACTTTTCTAAAAATGCCCGGTACAGTATACCTATATACAGCAGCCAATTTTAGAAAGTTTGAAAAATCACTTTAGCACCTTCCGGTCGCGCTTTCCAGCCTTCGTACCAACCACCATGGTGCTATTAAGTGGGCAGTGCAACTCGCTCATGTCGCGCTGATCGATGTGTGATGCGGGAGAGGACTGAAACGAGCGTGCTTTTAGGCAAAAGTCGACAAGGAGATTACCGCCCACTATGTTAAGTGCCCTGATAAAACCTGCTCCAGGACTTTATATGTACTATTTACAACATGAGCGGCAGTGTTGTATCGGATATACAAACTCGAGCCGAAGGCGAGCGTTGTATATCCGATACAACACTGATGCGAATGTTGTAAATAGCTTGTGAAACGTCTTGATGAGAACATTCGTATTCTTCAACAATTTAAAATAAATGAATGATATTTGGTGAGAAAATTGAACGCATGATTATGTATCAGATATACAAACTCCTTCACGCTAATGATTTCTTTTGCGTTTTCTTCATGAATTATTAATGAGTTTTACAATACTAAATCTATGTATCTTAAAAAACACGAATTTCATAATAGAGATAAGCAGTTTTCGATTTGACAACTAGCTATTCTGGTGACAGATGCCTAATAACTCTATTTTCTAATTGCTGGTGTTTTGATTTCATTTTTTTGCATTCTATGTTACAAATGCCTTGTTTAACGTCACTTTGGAGGCGAAGGTTCAAAACATTATTTTTGTGTCACATTACTAAATCCCAGATCAAACAAGCCGCAAGTCATCGCAAGGGTAAACTTCTGAGAGATGGGGAAAAGAGGATGAGTGGCTTGAACAACACAAATTGTGACAAGAGTCAATAATTATATACAGTAAACAACACCAATAGCAAATATCTCACTAAATGGTGTTATTGACTGAAGAAGAATAAATTTAAATTAACTGGACAGCCCTGTATTTCAATCACTTATGAGTATCTTCTGTCCGCATCCTTTGAAAGTTCAATATTTTTAACCTCACATTGAATTAAAGTTAACATTTTCTTTCCCATTTTGAGATCATCCAGTTTCAATCCACCTGAAGAATCACTAGTCTCTTTGTTTGAAAATGATTCATGATATTTCTGTAAATCTGCCAAAGTTTCACTCCAGATAGGATGTTTAGCAACTCACAACTCCTATAAATTAGGATTATATACAATAGTCATTCATTCACAAAATGGTATTTTGCCATGTTTGTGGTGTTGTGGTGGGGCCCAGCCCCAAAGACATGTTTTTAAGATGTCGTATGTCCCAGGTGCCACCTGAGGAAATTTTGCACCAAATTCTACATGGGTCACGCCATGCCTTGACCAGTGGTTTGTAGGCCATACAGGGGAAATACATGTTGAAATTCATAGACTATATGGGACATCTCATAATCTAGGATCAAATTTGTTTTTCATTCATTTTAAGCAGTGGCAAAGGTAGCCATAGTGATGGCCGGGTCATGCTATACAAATCTATTATTGTTTAAACTCCTCAAACCTTTATGATCTATTGTTTTCAGACTAAGTGCATGGTTATTACCATAGCATGACTAGTTGCCTGTGCTATATTACCTAGATAGCCTCTCCACTGAGGGGAAAGCCAAAATTACTTACCGAAAGATCACCACAATAATTAGTCTGATCATAGACTATCCAGAAGACAGGGACTGGAAACGCCATTTTTTTGCGCGTGCTGTCCGTGATACGGCCTGTAGAACAACAATGGCAATGGCGAGTGTTTTTGTAGTTCGAAATAATACGCATGCATTCAAAGGTGATCTTTGGCTTTGGTAATCTCAATAGAACTTTGAACAGGCGACAGCTGCATTGACATTTATATTTTTGGTCAATATATATAAATGGAAAACCCTGAAATATATTCAAAGTAAAGTTACAGGGTTTGAAGTAGGTGTGTACAGCGACAACAACAATGGCGAGCTTTTTGTATTTCAAAATAATACGCATGCAGAAGTTTGAAATAGCGATAGCTGCATTCACATTTCAATTTTTGTTCAATATATATAGATAAGAAACCCTGAAATATATTTAAAATTAAGTTACAGGGTTTGAAGTAAGTGTGTACAGAAACAACAACGAAGGCGGCTATTTTGTAGTTCAAAATAATACGCATGCATTCAAAGGTGATTTTTTGCTTTATTAAATTAAAGAGAACTTTGAAAAAGCTATAGTTGCATCGTCATTTCTAGTCTTGTTTAAAATATGTAAATGAGAAGTCTTGAAATCTATTTGAAGTGAAGTTACAGGGTTTGAAGTAGGTGCATACACTAACAATAACAATGGCGACATTTTTGTAGTCAAAAAGGGAACGCACACATTCAATGGTGTTTTTTAGCTTTGTTAAACCATCAAAAAGTTTGAAAAGTCGATAGTTGCATCAACATTTTTATTTTTGTTTTAAATATATAAATGTGAAGTCCTGAAATATATATAAAGTGAAGTTACAGGATTTGAAGTGAGGACAACATAAATTGCGATCCTCTCGTAGTCGTGCAAACAGAAGAGTCAAAAAACTTCGTTTGTACAAGATTGGCATATCGCACAAAGTTATAACTACCCTATTTGCATTAACATTGCATATGAGATGATAAATTTATGTTGTAAAAGACAAGTAATAGCCTTCTCGTCAAGTTCCAGGGTTTGAAACGAAACTACTTATGTACGGATGCTTTTTACGTGCGCCATTGTGGTGTACATGCTACGACAAAACTGGAATTATGATTAATATTTATAGTAAAAATGGAAAAATAAAAACGCACTTACCTTGGCAATAACTCTGTGCTTAAAGGGCTTATGCAGCGAAAATTCGGTTCGAGTGAAACTCTCTTATTAAAGAGAACGTTTGAAGTTATGAAGATTGACGTTTGACTTCGTTCTTGAGATATTAAGATGTGTTTGATATGTAAATAACATCACTGTGACATCACACTGCATAATGAATTGTTGGAAAATCACGAATACCTCTGAGATTATTTAACCAATCGCCTTTAAACTGTCATTTGTTTCTGCCTATCGCAGGACACCACACAAGTCATGCATAACTTCAAAAGTTCTCTTTAATAAGAGAGTTTCACTCGAACCGAATTTTCGCTGCATAAGCCCTTTAAGGGCACATAAAAAAATCAATATTAATGAGATGTACTTGGATATAAATAGGCCAAATTACCAAAGGATTCACATTTTTTTGTTCTGATTAAGGCTGGTTGCCGTGGCAACTGATAACTGCTACGTGATTAAAGCGCATCACGGATGTCGCGTCAGCAACATTAGCGCTTTGCCCAGCGTTTCCAGTCCCTGTCTTCTGGATAGTCTATGGTCTGATATATTCATAGATCATGTTTTCATACTCAACACTACAGGGAGATAAAAATATAACTAATTACATTTGGACATAAAGATGATTAGCCACGATAAGCAGGCGAGGAATCATAGTAGCCTCCTCCATTCCCATCCATGACAAGTCAACCTCTTTAGCACAGGGAAGATTATACTAACTACAGTTAACTGCACACATATATGCACTCTATGATCTTACCTGCCAATAGTTCACCTATCGCATAAAAGGAAAATCCCAATACATCCTGGTGTAGATTGAGTACTTGGTTAACTGTTAATACTGTACTATGAATCTCTACATTGAAGTGGGGTTGTCTTGACAGACAAGGTACTGACACCAGTCAGGGATCAAAGTGACAGACAGCAGATGATAATTGGGAGCGAGGGAGGTCAGGGCAGCAGGGCATGTTTAATAGAGCAACTGAGAAGAAATTTTGTTTGCCTATATGATATTTTGGCCATGATTTAAATTTGAAAGTAGGATAATTCCCATGAAATATATCTGTTCAGAGTTATATACTGTCAGTGGGCCACTAAGAAGAAACGTTTGAACATTTCTTAAACGCCTTTGAATTTTTTAAATGCACTGCCTTGAAGTAAACTGTACTGTACATCCGTACATGTGTTTTCGTGTCATAAGACACGTTTTTTAACTAACTTTACTTCAAAATAAGACACTTACCAACCTATTTTCTCCTAGTATTTTCCTCTTCAGTCTTCAAAAATAACCAAACTTTAAAGTAAACGACATTTTGCTGTTAATATTTACTGTAGTAAAAGTCCGTTTTTCTTGCTTTCGCCACAGTTTCGCTGTAATCGTCCGCTCTGTATCGCAACGCTTAGCAACAACCAATAAAATCAGGTTTCGTCCATTTCAAAATTTCAAATTACTGTCTAATATTAACAGCATTGTCGATAGTTGTTTGAACAACTAAAAACAAGTTGTTTATCCATCAATATTGTTCTCACTTGTCATAACAATGTTGTTTTGGCATGATGTTTCAACAGTGCTGAACAACATTGTTCTGATAACCATTAGCAAGCTTGTTACATCAAGTATTGTCGAACCCTTGTTCCAACAACATTGTTCAACTATTGTTCATTCATCAACAACGAACAATGTTGATGAAACAATATTGAACAACATTGTCATTTCAACAACGTTGTTCAACCTTGATAACAGTATTGTTCAAGCGTTGTTCGGCGAACAATATTGCATCAATCTGATCAATTTTTACGCGTGTAACAAGTCTGTTGAGTCAACAACCTTGTAGCAAGTTGTCGATAAGCCGTTGACAACTTGTCAACCAGCTGGGAACAAGCAGTGCAAACACATGCTGGTAACAAGTTGTTGAAACAGCATTAGTACAAGGTTGCTGCAGGTTTGTTATATATAAAAGTATTTACTAGTTACTTACCATTGCGTCACAAACACGCTCTACTCTATCAAGTAGTAACACTTCATTTAGCATATACAAAAATTAGCTGCAACGTCGTGAAAGCAACGCCGCGGTACTTATGTCGCAAAAGTATTTGTGCATATTTATGCATGTAGATGTCAATAAGTTCCTTGTACGATTAGTTAGGTGGTTTAACGAAATTATCATTACTTTTCGGACAGAAGCATGACATTTGGCACAGAACTGCCATGGAAGTAATGGAACCTACTTATCATGCAATATATTAAAGTGGATGCACATTAATTGCTTCAGAGCTTTTTCCAGATGCATTTTTGTAGCTTTCCTATGCATTTCCTTACAAAGAAAAAGATCAAATTTTGTTCAACTCTCATGCCCCGGTCAAACGGGAACGAGAGTTGCATGAGAGTTGCGACAGACAAAGTTAGCGCGAAAAATGGCGTCCTGATAATTTAATTTAGAGTAATATATATTTTCTGGCAACCCTACCTGGGTAAACCTTTAATATGACCCCCTTTGAAAATTGTCTACTGTAATATAGTTTTTTCACACTATAGTCCTATACAACACTTAATATCTCATTCATAATATTCTCCTCTATCATTATTTCCTAAACGGGTGTGTCGTTCGAAGGCCTGCATGCCCGCAAGCCATCGCAAGGGTAAACTTCTGAGAGATGGGGAAAAGAGGATGAGTGGTTTGAACAACACAAATTGTGACAAGAGTCAATATTTTAAAGCGTAAAATAGTCCTGTTTAACTGTGTATTACAAACAAATCACATAAATCACTTTCACAAGACATTTTGTGTATTTCACATTCTGTGTTTCTTTATCAAATTGTTCATTCCCTCTTCCATGCCTCAGGAGTTAAAGCTTCCTGTGGTTTTGCGCTTTCGTTTAACATTGGAGCAATAAGAAATAACCTCATTTAAACCTTTTAGGGAGAACAAGTAAAAACTGATAGAGCTATTCATGTTGAAGAAAGTTAGATTAGTTAAGTTTCCTTCTGCAATAACACTGGAGAAATAAGTGTTGGCCCTTTCTAAACCTGTTGGGAGAACAGTTTCGAACTGATAGAGCCTATCTAGTATAAATACAGTTAGATTAGTTTCGGTTCACTAGAAGTCTTGTGGTAACACTGGGACAATAAAGAATCACCATTCCTGGACCTCTAGTCTACGCAGTTGTTTGGGCTATTTAGTATATACTATACATCTTATTTTTTAGTTGAAAATTGAAATGATTTAGACCGGATTTCCTCGTTTGAAGAAAGACAAGCAAGCTGCACCCTGAAATGACAAGCCACGGCTGGGTCGAGGATAAATGCATCCAAACGTAATCACCAGCACATTTCACCAGGCATATCGTAATTCAATGAATCATTATATTAGCACATAAAGTACGCTTACGTAATCATGCACTTGGCACTTTCAAACAATATTTTTGTTGACTTGTCTTTCTTGCATCATTAATAGCACATAAACACATAAACTGAGACTTGTACATGGTTTCATTAATAAATAAAAGTAATGTTGAAATACTAGAGTTCTTCTTATTTATAACATATTCATGCAAACGATCTCGCTTCGTTCCCAAACTGAAGTGAAAATAATCCCAATGTTAGAGATGGAAATCATCTACATGCTACACCCAAATCTCACATTTTGTCAACAACATGTGTTCGCCACAGACTTGTATAGCAAGCTTGTCAACAAGTGGTAACAATATACTTGGACGCCAGAAAAAGTTACGTAAAATTACACCTGGCAGTTTTTTTACAGTTAGCTGTAAATTTACAGACTGATGTAAAAAAATTATGTAATTTTACAGTGAAAAGTACTGGCAGCTTGGACGCCAGAAAAAGTTACGTAAAAGTACACCTAGAGTTTTTTTACAGTTAGCTGTAAATTTACAGAATGATGTAAAATACTATACAAGGTTGGACGCCAGCCAGGAAGGTCTGTAAAATTACAGGATTGTTAGCTGTAAAATTACATAATTATCAGTTGAAATTTTACAGCTAAATGGTTATAACACATTCAATGCTAGTTATATATTTAAAACAGTGCCAGTGTTGGTAAATTACGAGATAATTGACTAGGGACTTTAGTCATGTTTAGACTAGTAAGAAGGTCATGTATAGCAGGGGATTAGAATGATTTAGGACACAACCTTTATCTAATGCCCCGCTGTTCCCGGGTACGGGGGTGCAGGGCTTTCCAATCTTTCCAATGACTAGTGCATTACTGTGTTTCGGCTATAATCAATAAGCATGTAACTTCCCGTGTTTTGGCTAAGCTCCCTCTCTCCAGAAAGCCCCCTCGGATAAGACCCCTCCTAATCTTATCTGAAATAAACAACCAGAACCCCCCTCTCCTGGGGAAAGGACAATAATGCCATCCACCACAAGAGAGCATCTATTGGCCAATAGGGTTTCACCTATCAACAATATGAATCATTAAAAGTGTTCTCTGGACAAGACCCTTTTGGGTTACTTTCGGGATGAAACAAGTGACTATATATACATTACATAAATAGTTTCAGTGACTACGCACTGCTCCAGAACACGACATTTTTGTCAAATTTTTGTTTCATATACAGGCACTGTGCCTACAGTATGTGTGCCTCTGTGAAAAAAAATTAGACCAAAATGTTGTGTTCTGGAGCAGCAGGTGAGTACTATGCAGAAATTACATAAAAGGACACCAAGAATATAAATAAAGCTGTTCAACTGAAGACAAACTGTTAGAAAGAGACTAGGAAAATGCACAGCGCTAAATAACTTTGAAGACAACATTTTGAAATATTAGATTTTCACACGATTATAAGCGCGGATCTGTTAGTCCAGCCAGGTAAGCGGGATGTCACTAAATTCATGTAATATTGCTTCAATACCGTGTCCCCTACCGAGTCAGCTCGATTATTCGGCCAGTTCTCCTCATTGTAATCTGAGGACACTGCATGTACAGCATATTTAGATGTATTTTCAAAGAAGTGAAAATGGTCTGGATGCAAATGAAGAGTGCAAATGATATATATATAACCATGTCTGGGGTCAAAACACGCGTGTTTATGTCGCGCTTTGTATTCCCTTTCGTGAAACGCGCATGTTTTGACCCCAGACAAAATTTGGCTTCAAATTTCCGACTGGAGGTAGTATTCCAGTTATATTCATTTCAATGATTCAGGCTTTTAATGGGTTAATATGTCAAGTGTAACAAAATTGGAGTTAGGTTGGATTGATTATACAGAAAGGTTGGATTGATTATACAGTACAGTACTGTACAGTCATACTTACTAAATATAACCAAAAATGGCGACTTTGGACATCGTTTTAGAATTTCTTCATTGCTGACAGTTTCCTTAATTAGATAATTAATTGTTAAAGTATTAGTCATATTACAAGATTTCACATACTTAAAATTCCTTTAGATCGAAGAGCCATCCTAACAACACTCACCGCTTATCACAACCATGCATGCACAGAAGAACGCATAGTTCAGCGTTTTGACGAGTCAATGCATACTTGAGACAAAGTTCTTTTGGCTGATTCTCAGTCATGCATGCATGCATCGATCAGTTAAAGTCTTGTCTCAAGTATGATTTGATCATTTGATGTGATTTATACGAGACTTAAGTCAAAACGCTGAACCATTCTTCAGAAACTTACCTTCTTCAGAAACTAAAATTTACTTCAGTTTGTTAAATATGTTCACCTAATGCATGCCAGTTATTATGTCTTGGGTAATTCAATACAATGTTTATAATTATAGCTGCCTATATAGAAGTGCGTATTATACCTAAGGGTTGCAATCGAATCTTACATCTACATCTGATATGATCATTAATTCTTGTTCTTCTTCAAAATATGCCAAGAGCAGCAAGAATACACCAATCATCACAGGCAGCTGGTCTTCCTTTGACGACATAGCAGCTTCAATTCTCCACAATATTTGCTTGATCTTCCTTTTTTGTATGTGATTTTGTTTCAAATATTCCACTATGATTTTAGCTTTACGCTCTAGACTCTCTTGCATGACATATTGTATCTTGAATCCCATCAACTGCTCAAAATGAAGCAACATACAATTCGTTTCAAGAAGGAAGGGCCACTTATCTGTAACTTCTCCAACTGGGATTCGTGACCAGAACCAATCACAGAATCGCCAATAACATCACAGAATGCATCTTTGTACCTTGCCACCATCATTTGTGCTATTCGCGACAAATTCGTTCTTCCGGGAACTGTAGTGTATCCTCTTATATCATCACAAAGGATTCTGATCATTTCACGTCGTTGACGAGGTTTTAGTCGAGCCTTGCGGGTGCAAGCATCTAATAACGACTTCGGAAACTTATTCCAAGGGATCTTGTAATCATTTATCCAATAGTTACAAGGTTTAGCCATACATTTCTCTTTGCTAATGTCATCTACATCAGACTGTGTGTCTGTGTCCCCAAAGAGCACTGGAGAACTTCTGCTAGAGCTCGATGAGGTAGCAAAACTTTCATCTAAATTTGCTGGTGTTGTTATGGAGTTGTCATTGCTAGAGGATGGTGACCTAAGTGTTTCTATAACAGGACTTTTAACTAAACATTATTATTATTATTATTATTTATTAAAACAGATATTGCAACAAAAGTTGAATTACATCTGATGACATATAAAATATGATAGAATATTTACAAAATACTTTGTATTAAAACTATATAAAAAAGCTAAAACAAATGTTGAGAACTAACACATAGAAGGAATATAAGAGTTTTTAAAACGATCAGTTTTACATCTGACGGGATAAAATTCATTTCTCTCTCTTAAATTGTAACTATTGCCTGGATGTCTTCTTAGTAAATCTTGCATCTTTGTATGGGATTTGACTGATCTCAAAAAAAGTTTTCGCATATACCGGTTCGTCTTTCCTCTAGTGATTTTAAGCTTGCTTTCTTCATTGCGTCGTCGTAATCCAAGTTCGGAAAAATAATTCTCAATGCCCTAATTTGGATTCGTTCAATATCGTGAGATAAGTATTTAGTTAGATTAAAGTGCCACACTGGTGCACAATATTCCAACACCGGACTAACACAGGCTTTATAAGCTTTCAACATAGTAAGAGTAGAAGTAGTTATCATGCAATGACAATGACAACACAACTCCATCAAAAGAAACACCACAGACAGTCTGGCTTAATATTAAGCCGTGCTCAATAAAAAACTAGTGAGTTTTTAAGAAACAGATATGTAACTTTCTTCCAAAGTCATATCAGAAAGAAGCTGAGGCAGAATTGAAAGAAATTCCGTAGAAAATGAGGTTTTTAAAACAGTAATAAATAACAGAATTTATATTAATTGGAAGTTTGATCCTAGTCTCAAAATAAGAATTGATTTAAATACAATAATTGGTTGGTCCATATTTGCTAAATTTGAATACACACCTGCTTTGAAATGCTGGAGTAACTTGCGAATCTGAACAGGTCTGAGAACTAAGGTGAGGTCATTTTCTTCAAGATGTTGTAAATCATTGACATCGCCGACTCCTAATTGAACTAATTCATCTTGAGTTTTTTCTACCAATTCTGGTGACAACTGAGGCAAAATCTGCTGAATCGATTTAATAACTCTATCCATATCAAGCAGCCAATCAAACTAGTAGGTAAAGAGTAGCCTGAAATAGAAACACAACATGAAATAAGGAAAATTACAACATACAGTAACATTAACTGATGTTGTGATGTGTGCTACATGTAAGGCCAAATAAAAAAATATGTGGGTTTCCGGTTTATTGTGCTGAAAATTGTTTTCATTTTGAAGTTGACCGGAAGGAGATTTGAAAATCTTGGGTAGAGTTGTATTTATAGTATACTATATAAAGATTGTATTATGGTAAAAATATGTGATGAAAATATATATATTAAATAAAATTTACTTGCCTAACTTGTTGTTTGTGTTCTCCTTTTATCCCTACTTTGTTGAGTTATGAGTATATTATTCAGCGTCGACCGCAGGCATCAAGCAAAAACCTTTGATGAATTCAACGTTACAAAATTTAAACCTGTCGACATGTCGACATTGATATAGTTATATACCGCACAAAACGTGAAACTTGTCGACCTGTCGACATGTCGACGCTGAGACAAAGTTACGAAATTTAAACCTCTCGACATGTCGACATTAGAGAGTTTTAGCAGCGACTACGACTACGAGTACGAGTACGAGATTTGACCGCGTGCGTCCTGGCGCGAGGAAGTCGTAGTCGTACTCGTTTCCGTTCAAATGTTGATTTAGCAGTAAACAAACAACAATTGTGACAACGAGTCAACGACTACAACAATATTCATATGGCTATTAGCAATAAATCACTTCTTGATGCAGCTACAGCCCTTTTTGTAAATGATGTTATTGACGAATGGGAGTTTGCTGCTGTATATGAACAGACCAGCAATAAATCACCTGAATTTCAATACTGGGAGTATGAGAAAGTTGAAACTCAACTTCAAAACATGACGAACGACGAGTGCAAAGCCGATTTCAGAGTTAGTTTGGAGGATCTTCCCCTCTTGGCAGAAGCGTTAAGTATTCCGGATCGTTTTGTTTGCCCTAACAGAACAGTAGCAACAGGAATGGAGGGCTTATGTGTAGTTTTACGACGTTTTGCGTACTCTTGCCGATACACCGATATGATCCCTCGATTTGGTCGCTCTGTTTCGGAGCTGTGTTTGATTACCTCGGAGGTGACTTTATTTTCGACATGCACGGTTATCTTCTGCAAGACTTTAATCAACCATGGCTTCATCCTCAACGTTTACAAGAATACGCAAACGCTATTCATGCTGCTGGTGCGGCATTAGACAACTGTTGGGGATTTGTGGACGGCACTGTACGACCTATCTGTCGCCCTGGAGAGCATCAACGCGTTGTTATAATGGCCATAAACGTATGCATGCGATAAAATTTCAGTCAGTGGTTGCACCTAATGGTCTTGTGGCAAATCTTTATGGCCCAATAGGTATAATTATTTTCTTTTGCTTTTATTTTAACGGTATTATATATTTTTTTTTTTCACTCATATTTATGGTATAATGATCTGGTTACTTGCACTTCACTTGGTGGAATTAATATCAGAATGCTGTTTTTTTTAGGGTTTGTATTCCAAGTGAGTATATATACACTTTAAGACCTGACCAGGAACGACTGCAAAAAAGTCGCAACCCGCACACCCGATCACCTATATATACATGAACTTACGGTTACAGCTCAACAGCTGGCCTCTGTAGCTCAGTTGGTTACTGAATCGCAGGGCCGTGGGTTCAATTCCTACCGGAGGACCTTGTGCTGCATATTTTTTGCAGTCGTTCCTGGTCAGGTCTTAAAGTGTATATATACTCACTTGGAATACAAACCCTAAAGAAACAGCATTCTGATATTTATGGTATAGTCCTTCGTTATGAATATTTATAGTTTATGAATGTTTTTCATGCTGTTACTTCTAGAAGTGAAAAGACATGATGGTGGGATGTTGAGGATGTCTGGTCTTTTGGATGAACTGGAGCAGCATTCAAACACCCCGCTTGGTGACCCCCTCTGTATTTATGGTGACCCTGCTTACTCCTTACGAAGACATCTTCAGAAACCCTACCAGCATGCTAACCATACACCCAGAGAAGCTGAGTTCAACCAATCAATGAGTTCTGTGCGAGTTGGTTTAGAATGGGTTTTTGGTGACATCACCAATTATTTTAAGTTTTTGGATTTTAAAAAGAATTTAAAGATTGGATTGAGTGCTGTTGGCAAGATGTATTCTGTGTGTGCTCTGTTGAGAAATGCTCTTACCTGCCTTTATGGTTCAACTACTAGTTCCTATTTTCAAGTTGAACCTCCTACATTACAAGAATATTTTCAAGCTAATTAGAATTGTAGTACATTATGGTATAGTACAGTATATCCTGCGAGCAGAGATAATTTTCTAAGCTCAGAGCCTGGTTTAGCAGTCTATTTTCCACAGCAGTGAAAATTGACTCTGCTCGCAGCAAAATCTGGGGGTTTTTTGTCACAACTTCTTGGGTTGATTTTTGATCTGCTTATTGATAATTATATTTTTAAAAAAGTGGTTAATGTCAATTGCCAGCCGAAAATATTTGCCATTGACCCATGAAGTGCCAGCGCTCTTTCCCTGATGAGTAAAATTGTCTGGCATTAGACAGAGTAAAATAATACATTAGGGTGGAATGCAACTTAATGGGTTAACATTCAGCAAAACCTGAAATTGGCCAGACAAATTGCAATGTGTAAACATATTCTAAAAGATGAAATACAAAGGTTACAAGCGCTCTAAATACTCAAAAGCCTGATAACAATTTGTATAAATAATTTTGAGGGCCGCCTGGGGGTCCAATCATTAAAGTGGGGGTCATTGACCCTTCGTTAATTTGAGTGATGCAGTGCTTTTTTTCAGGCAGTTTATACAAGAAATCTTTATTTACTGTACATAATGCACATGGCAATCACTTGAAAATTTAGGTAAAATGATGTGTGGCAGTTTCTTGATCTGAAAATCAGTAAATTCTTAATCATTTCCATGCAAAAATTTCCTGGCTAATTTTGAGGGAAAGCCTGTGGAGCAAAAGAAATCAAGTTACTGTAATTAACCAAGACCATTTATTACAACTGCATTATAACAAGGAAATGCAAATATTTACAATGAAATATTGTTATGTATATTTTATGCTTTAACTGAAGCATTTGTAATTAAAATAATTTGTCAAATGCACAAGTAATACACCATAAATAATTTATTTTAACAAATAAAAATTCAAAGTTCAATTTCTTAAGTTTTTAATAATTTCGGCAAGAGCATTCAGAACACTCATTGTTACTGTCTGTTGTTGTTGCTGGAACTGCTGTTGTTGTTGCTGAAATTGCTGTTGCTGTAGAAACATGATTCGTTGAAATTCCTCTTGCCTCTGCGATTGATTCTCCATGTAAGTCAACTCCCTCTCTCGCAATTTCTTTGCTTCATCCTGCTCCTTTCTTTTTACCTCCAATGACCCCTTCAATACATCCATAACATCACTGCTGTTTCGCCTTCGTTTCCTCTCTGGTGTTACCAACTCTCCATCTTCACTTTCTTCACTGTGTCTTCTTCTTGTTTGTCCAAGTCTCTCTGTCGCTTTCTCCTCATTTCTTCTGCTGTTGCTTGATCCTGTTTTTCCTTTTCTTTTTTGTTCCCAACTGCCAACTCCAACTCATTCATCCTCTCAATTATATCTGTCATTGCCACGTCCCGCTCTGTATACTCCACTTCGATACCACTCGCACGTTCTTCCATTGCCTCTTTTCGTTTGAACTCTCTTACTAACTTGTCAAACTTCTCCCTTACTGACCTTTGACTGACTTTCATAGCTGACTTGCTTAGATTCTCTGCTATGGTACTCCACACAGCACCCCTTTCTTTTGATCCTGATCGATACTGGAATGGCTCAAGTAGCAATACCTCCTGAAGAAGAAGTTCTTCATGGACGTCCTTCCATGTAGACAACGCCCGTTTACCATTATTAATAACCATACTTCCATCGCTATTTTCCATCTGAAACAAATAAGATTTATCACAATGAAGATCAGGATTCAGGATTAACAGAACACAGGGCAAACTAGGTTAATTTTAGCCTTACTGAAATTAAACGAGAAATAAGTTTCTAACTAAACCTCATGCAGGTTAAATCCCCTACAAAATTAACCCCTTCTATGAGGAACAATACACGATTAAGTGCGAATAAGTTATGGATAAGTGGGGTTATTAACAAGCAATATATTTAGTATTGAATAGATTTATATAGTGTAATTTGGTCGCAAGTTGCAACTACTTTTTTTAAGTTTACACTTCGCTAGAACGTTTATTTCAAAACTTAACAATTATTTAAAAATTCAAGCATACAAAGTCTTCATTGAGAACATAGACCATAAAGTACAGAAGTATAAAAACTAAAGCTAGGATTTCGCCATGTTTGTTGACATATCTTGATTTCCCGCGCTCACCCACGATAAATATGCAGCTCAAAATTTCCAGTATAATTTGCACTTCCGCTTTCAAAAATGCGGATTATTATTTCTATAGAAAATAATAAAAAAATCAACTTACTTTGCTTTTTAAAAGGACTACGAGATTTCTCCAAAATTTCGTACTCAGAAGGGCGACGGCTACGACTTTCTAACGTCAGTACCGGATGGCGTAAGCATATGGCGTGCGTATAGTTATCCAAAAGCAAACTCGAAAGTCGAAACCTGTCGACATGTCGACACAGCTAAAGTTTAGTTATCCAAAAGCAAACTCGAAAGTCGAAATCCAGCAAACTCGAAGTCGAAACCTGTCGACATGTCGACACTGGTGTTATTCACTACGGAACCTAACCGTGGAGCGAAACCAAGCAAACTCGAAGTAAACCTGTCGACATGTCGACACTGGTGTGATTCAATACGGAACCTATAACCGTCGAGAGCATACCACTGATGACGTAGCTGGTGATGTATTAAAGGCCGGGCTCCACTTGCACGTACGTACGCACAATTGCAGGCACGTATGGGTTTATACTTTCGTGAAATTTGATTGGTTAAAAACTTGACGGCCGCACAGAAAGTAGAATACAGTTCTACTGTCATACGTACAAAACGTTAGCCGCGACGGTCAAGATTAGCGATCATTTTTGAGTCACAGAGCATGCGCAAAATCGGCCGCGCTGGCCGTACGTGCAAGTGGAGCCCGACCTTTAGACGGCACATAAGCCGGTTGTTCCTAAAAAAGCCGCTGGGAATATCGCTTAATTCACCATTTATCATTTCCAAGTGGTGATTCGGTTAATGACGGTATTTCTCACGAACATTCGTCTGTACATTATGCTCGTGTTGATGATGCGGTTGCAATGATCAAACAATCAGGGCGCGGTTGTTTCCTAGCAAAAACAGATTAAGAGCGCATTTCGCATAATCCCAATAAGACCGTCTGATTACGATCTTTTAGGTATTTTTTGGCAAGGAAAATATTACTATGATCGAGCCATGCCCATGGGCTGTGCGTCATCCTGTCGCACTTTCGAGATGTTTAGCACCGCTCTCGAATGGGTTACTAAGAAGCACTTGATAATCCCGCATTTAATCCACATTCTTGATGATTATCTCATGGCGACACCTACTTATCACCAATGTCGCATTAATTTTGCTCGCTTCTTATCTCTCTGTGAATATTTAGGCATACCAATCGTCCGGAAAAAACAGTCGGTCCACAAACTATTCTTTCCTTTGCAGGGATTGAATTAGACACTTTGCGCATGGAACCCCGTTTACCTATTGACAAAACCGAGAAATGCAAGTCTTTACTCTCAGGCTTTATTGGACGTAAAAAAGTCACTTTGCGTGAAATACAATCGTTGACTGGTTTACTTAATTTTGCTTGCTCGGTAGTCGTCCCAGATCGGGCTTTCTTGCGTCGTCTTATTTGACAAAAGGCATCAAATCTGCACATCATTTTATCCGTCTTACCAAATCGGTTAAGGCTGATATCGACATTTGGCAGTTGTTGTTCGATGATTTTAATGGCCGGTCGTTTTTTCTTAGCGATGTATGGCACAATTCGTTCAGTTTATATCTATACACTGATGCTGCTGCTAGTTCAGGCTACGGTGCGGTATTTGGCTATGAGTGGTTTTTCGGTGCGTGGTCAGAAAATTGGAAGCAACTTAATATCACTGTTTTAGAATTTTACCCAATTGTACTCAGCGTACTTTTATGGGGAGATAACTGAGATGCGAAACCAGCGTATCAAGTTTTACGGATAATGCGGCATTGGTTGATATTATAAATAAAGCCACTTCTCGTGATGTGACTGTTATAGTATTTGTTCGCCGACTGGTGCGCCAATGTTTGCGATTTAATATTTTATTTCGCGCTCGCCATGTTCCGGGTGTTAAAAATGTTTTAGCTGATGCTTTATCTCGATTACAGGTTTCGAAGTTCAAACAGCTAGCTCCGGTGGGTGTACAATCATCACCAGCACTCATACCAGTTCAACTACTCCCACACAACTGGCCGCTATAACATCTAAATTAATTAAATCCAGTTTACAGCCATCGTATCATCAATCCCTACTTATCGCCGGGCCTGGAAACTCTATAGCCAATTTTCAAGTGCAGTTTTTTACTCCCCTTTAGTTCACCTGTACATATCGCCTTCCAACTAGGCTTATTTATCGCGTACATGTTTCAGCGTAATTATCCGGGCCTCGACTGCGAACACGTATGTCTCTGTACTGGATTATTATCATCGTCTTGCGGGGGTGAACGATCCCACTAAAGTATTTTGGATTATTGAAATGTTGAAAGGATATGGTAAGCTCTTCCTACCTTCGCACCGTTTTACAACAAACGCCAACTATATGTTCGAGCGAGTATCATGGGTACTTGTTCAAAGCAATGTGTACAACCGCATTTTTTGCCTTTTTGCGAATTGGGGAAATCACTTGCTGTCCCCGGTCACCGGACGTACTGCAATTGAATCAGGTCGTTCAACTCGTTGACAATTTGGGCAATATAGTCGGTTTAAAAATAAGAATACTGGGTTCGGTGGATAATCCAAGTGAGTAGATATATACACAATTTTTAAGACCTAACCAGGAACGGTTGCGAAAAGTGCAACACTAGGTCCTCTGGCAGGAATTGAACCCACGGCCCTGCGAATTGAACCCACGGCCCTGTGAACCCGCACACCCGATAAGCTATATTTACAGAACTTACGGTCACAGCTCAGCAACTTGGCTCTGTAGCTCAGTTGGTTAGAGCGCTGCACCGGAATCGCAGGCCCGTGGGTTCAATTCCTGCCAGAGGACCTAGTGTTGCATTCTTCGCAACCGTTCCTGGTTAGGTCTTAAAAATTGTGTATATATCTACTCACTTGGATTATCCACCAAACCCAATATTCTAGTTCAACCAAGTGAAGTGCAAAAAAATCACTTGGTTTAAAAATAACATTTTGAATTTCATGCATTCTTACAACCAATCGAATGTTTCGCTCGCACTTCAACGGCGTTCAGACGTATGTCCAGTGCAGAGCTTACTAGACTATTTTGCACATCGTAGTTTGGCTAATGGCCCTCTTTTTCAAACATGTAATGGGCGCGCAGTTCCACGATAATTTTTACTGATCATTTAGATATCATAATTATTTCTGACGTGTGGCATCGATGTAACTAAGTACAAAGGACATAGCTTTCGCATTGGAGCGGCTACTATTGCGGCGGAATGCGGTTTCTCTGATGCCCAAATCCGACTAATGGGTCGTTGGAAATCAGACGCCTTTCGCAAGTATATTTATGCTCCTAGTCTGTGATTAAGCGCTTTAATTGTCTCTATAGGTTTGGCTTTTTAGGGGGATTGATCATGGCTATTGGTTGATAATTAATTTGGCAAAACTATAACTTAGGCGCACTTCTCACTTGTCAGGTTGACGCAGGGGCAGGACTTGACTATTGCATATGATTGTGCATATTATTAAACACTCACTTCGAGTTGTCTGTGATGCTAACGCAGGGGAAAGGCTCACAGAAAACTTTCATTTCGCAGGTTTGCGGTTCCTTGACAGTTCTAGGCAGGAGGCACGAACTGTTAGGTCGCTCACAATGCTTTTTGCCTTTTGTAATTTCAGTAATATTCCACACAATAGATTGCTGTGTAGTCGTTTTATAGGATTGACTTCATTACATCTGGTGATTTCTTGTCACGATTGGGTGGGGTATGTCTCCTTTACCCAAGGAGACTTGTGGCGTTTTTATTACACCCACCTTTTCTGTGCCAACTGTTAATTAATTACTTTGGTTAATAATTTGTTATGTTAATAATTATCTCATTGTTTTCAAAAATTAATAAATCGGCATGTGCGTTGTGCAAGACGCACATGCATTGCCATAATTATTCCAATTGCTATCTGACTTGTTTATTACGTCAGGTTCGAGCACAGAAAACAGAGCTAATCGTGACAAGATATCTGGCAGACCAGGTGATAATTAAAGGAAGCGATAAATACGGTCGCGAACTTTATTTCGATAGTATATCTAATTGCGGCAACGTTTCCTATAAGAGTTTAAATAAGCACTTGTTGCCAGATGCGAACGCCTTTTGTCATCCACGGGAGATCGTTCACGCGAACTTTCAGAGACCGCTCTGGCATAATAATATCAAAGCCATAATGTATCATGATGTTCAGTAAACATTTATAATTTCTCATCAACGGATTTGGCTCTAGATAACAGGGCTTCACATGGGATATTCATCAGATATCGTCCAAGACTTGCTACATTACTTTGTCTTTTATCCCGTACTTTAATTACGTTTCTGTGAAACTCTGTTTTTGATCCTATTACTGGAAATATGGTTTGATTTGATTTGATTTCATAAATTTTGCCACAAAATATACAAAGAATAAAGACAAAAAAAAGAATACAAAATGTGGCGAGGGAACCCAAAGAGAAACCAAAAGGCTTATTATGTTATGGGTTACCTCGTCAGATTAGAAAAATACACAAATGTTGCAAAGTCGCATGCAGATTATACATAAATACATAATTATATAACAATATAATATTAGTCAACTAGAAATACATGCTTGCAGTAATCCCTCGCCCCAGCTGAACATTGCCAGACACTACATTCCAAAACATTACTATTGCTAATCTTTTTCATCACAAAATCTGCCATGCAAAGATTGTAGGCGAGTCGGATATCTGCGTTCAAAACAAATGTTTGGCTTAGAAAACGGAATTGGATCCTTGGCTCACACCCCTCTTCACGACGCAATCAAAGGCGATAGCCACATGAAATGTTTTACTTGGCGTAATCACTGTGTTTTCCTTCATTTTAAATGTGGCACTAAAATCTTGATCATTGCTCTAATAGTTTGGAAAGAAGAGTGGAAGGAAACAATATTATTTTGAAATTTTGTTTCAAGAAGAGGAAGCACAGTAGCCATGACAACACCATTAATTTAATAGTATAATTAAACTTCTTTTCCGGAGTACAAAACAGTTAAATAGGTTAAAAAAACAAGAAAAATAATTAAAATATTAGTTGTTTTAGCCATACAAATCTGAGATATATGGTGTAGGTATGTTCTTATGCACTCTATAAGCTTCAAATGAATGTAGGTGGTACACTACCAAATTTTAAAGGAAAATCCTATTTTGAAATTAACTATATTATGCATCATTAATGATCCCTTTTTCGTTTTCTTGTGTTAATTTTTCTATTTTTTTGATGGAAAATGGATAAATAAGGGAAAATAGCAGGTAGTTTGAAATTTTGTCCCGTAGCAACTGTAGTATTTGTATATAGCAATAAGTTAATATGTAACAAGTTTGATTGACGTTTATAATACATCATCATTAAATCTATTCTACAATGGCGACGAGGATGTAAAAAAATTAGGCAGCGTGAAAATGTAAGCGAAAACTAAAATGGCGGCACAAAATATACAACCTATGCCTGCTTTTGAACCACGTAGTGATCCTACAAGTACGAGTGCGAGATGGACTTGTTGGCTAGAGAGATTTAACACATATTTACTGGCAGCAGACATAAAAGAAGACGCGAGACAACGAGCTTTATTATTGTACCAAAGGGGGCCCGAAGTATACGAAATCTTTAAAACTTTAGACGAAGACGAAACAAAAGATTACAAGTCAGCAGTTAAAGTGTTAACGGAGTATTTTGAACCCGAGAAAAACGTGATATATCAAACCTATGTTTTTAGACAAGCGTCGCAAGGCAAAGAGGAATCGATCGACGAATTTCATATGCGTCTACGAGGCTTGGCAAAAAATTGCGAATTTGCACGCCCAGAGTTCGAAATTAAGATGCAGATTGTTACGAATGGCACTTCGTCAAGATTAAGAAAGAAAGCACTACAAGATCCAAAATATAGTTTGGCAAACATGCTAATCGATGGACGAAAATACGAAACTAGTTCAGCCCAAGCCGAGGGAATCGAAGAACAGTTCAAAACAAAGGCAAATATAAATGCAACGACTACGACAACGCCCTCAGAGAAAAAGTGTTATTACTGCGGTTTTAAGTATCCACATGAAAATCGACCATGTCCAGCGAAGTCTTCTACTTGTAACTACTGCGGAATACAGGGACATTTCGCTAAAGTTTGTCGGTCAAGAAAAAACTCTAATTTTCCAAGCGAAGCAAAACAAGAGAGATCACAAACGAAAGGTTTTACTTCTCCAGACCAACGCCGTCCACGACGTGACGAGAATTATCGAGGAAAATAACAAGCCAAAACCGTCGAAGTATCGCAGACCGAATCAAATACTGAAAGCTCGGATGACGATTATGTTTACACCGTATCGCAAGCTAAGAGTGCTGAGAAAACACATACGACCGTTAAAATAAATGGACAGGACGTTTTATTTTTAGTTGATACTGGCGGGACTGTCGATATTATAGATTCTACGACATTCGAGGAATTAAAGAAGAAGGTTTCGTTACGGAAAAGTTCAACTAAAATTTACGCATACGGATTTCAAACACCCCTGCCATTAAAAGGACGATTCCAAGCAACACTTTAATCCAATAAGCGTTATACAGTGTCACAAATATATGTTATAGACGGTGCAGGAGGAAATTTATTAACTGCTAAAACAGCTCAAGATTTGGCCTTAGTCCAACTCATTAACACAATTTCCGGTTTTCCTGAACACAAATGCAAATCAAAACAAAACACGTGACACTGCACGCCAGATTAATATTGAAATGAACAAAAATGCTCCTCAATCAAAAGACCCAAAATCCAAGAAGTTATAAACAAATATAGTACAGTTTTCAACGGACAAGGAAATTGAACAATCAACAAATTAAACTTCATATTCGAGAGGATGTTCAGCCAGTTATGCAGCCACAAAGACGGATACCATATCATACGAGAAAAGACATTTCGAAAGAACTAAAGAAATTAGAAGGGAAAGATATTATTGAGAAAGTCGCCAATCAACCAACTCCATGGATATCTCCAATAGTCGCTACTCCAAAGAAAGATGGAGGTATTAGACTATGCGTGGACACGAGAGAAGCAAACCAGGCAATCAAAAGAGAACGACATACAATACCAACATTACAAGATTTTAAAGCAGAAGTAAATGGAGCCAAATATTTCTCAAAGATCGATTTGAAGCAAGCTTATCACCAACTAGAATTACAGCCAGAAAGTCGATTCATTACAACGTTTTCTACATACGAAGGACTTTTCCAGTATAAAAGATTAAATTATGGTACAAACAGTGCAGCCGAGATGTTTCAAAATGTGCTACAGAAAAACCTTAGTGATATCAAAGGAGTTAAAAACCTAATGGGTGACATTATTATTCATGGCAAAACTCGAAAGTTACACGATGAAGCACTAGAGAACTGTCTAAAGCGTCTGACAGAGCTAAACTTGAAAGTCAAAGGAGAAAAATGTGAATTTCTACAAGAAGAAATTACATTCTTCGGATTAAATTTTACAGCAGAAGGAACCAAACCCGATCCGGAGAGAATCACAAACATGGTTAAAGTACCAGCTCCTAAAACGGCAGCGGAAGTTAGGAGTTTTCTTGGAATGGCAAACACATGTCATGAGTATTTTCCAGATTATGCAACTATTACAACACCGCTTAGAGAACTGACAAAGAAAACAACTGTGTTTAAATGGGAACATACACATCAGAAAGCATTCGAACAACTAAAAAGAGACTAACAAGTTCAGCAGTCATGGCATACTTCGATACCAAGAAACGAAGCTTGGTAATAGTAGACGGATCCCCTTACGGAATTTGTGCCATACTAGCCCAGAAAGAACAGCACAGCCAGCAGACAAAATTCTTTCGTATGCAAGTAGAGCCCTTAGCCCAGTAGAGAAACGATACTCTCAAACAGACATCGAAGGACTGAGTTTAGTATGGGGACTTGAATATTTCCGAATGTTCTTGATTGGATCAGAATTTGATGTAATAACGGATCATAAAGCATTAGAATCAATATTTAATAATCCGAAATCCAGACCACCCGCCCGCATTGAGCGGTGGATGATGCGACTACAACCATTTAATTTCAAAGTAATATACCGAAAAGGCTCACTGAATGAAGCGAATTACTTAAGCAGACACCCAGTTGTTATAGAGAGAGCAAATAGCTAGTACATCAGCTGACGAATACGTAAACTATGTCACTAACTGTTCAGTTCCAAAGTCGATGACACTTGACGAGATTAAAGAAGCGACCCGTAATGATCCAGTATTATGTAAAGTGAAGGAATGTCTGAAAGAGGGAAAAAGGGATCAGAATGACAAGGATCTTAAACCATTTAGACTTTGCGCTGATGACCTTACTTACAATGCATCAGGAGATATATTGTTGAAGAACACAAGAATAATGATCACAAAAACACTACAAGAAAGGGTAACACAATTAGGTCATATTGGGCATCAGGGAATAGAGAAAACCAAAAGTTTGCTACGGGAAAAGATCTGGTATCCGAATATGGACAAACTAGTGAAAGAGATGGTAGATAAATACATTGCTTGCCAATCAGTAGGGCACAGTAATAACCCGGAACCAATGAAAATAACCCCGACAGAAGACAAACCATGGACCAGTGTAGCAATTGACTTCTATGGTCCAATACCCCGAACTGGTCAATACCTGCTAGTGGTTATTGACACCTACTCAAAATTCCCAGAGGTCGAAATCGTTAATTCAACCGACGCAAAATCATATATACCAAAGCTGGATACAATTTTTGCGAGATATGGAATACCATTAAAGATAAAAACGGACAATGGACCCCATTCAATGGGAAATAATTTGAAAGATATACTAAAACCCTCGGCATTGAATGGAAAACTATTACACCACTATGGCCACAAGGTAATGCGGTGGTAGAACGATTTATGAAACCAATTGGAAAACTACTGAAAACAGCAGAAATTGAAGGAATGAATTGGAGGCAGGAATTGCAAAGATTCCTACTTCAATACCTGATCAACTACTCAATATATGTGTTCAACTACTCATCAAACCACAAAAGTGGCTCCATGCGAACTACTTTTTAACAGACAAATACATGGATATTTACCAGAATTAGCGAAAACACCAGATGGCAAAAACAAACTTGGAGAAGAAGAAGAAGGAAGAGAATAAAGAGTATTATGACAAGAATAAAAGAACAAAGGAATCAGAGATCAAAAAGGGCGATACGGTCATTTGCAAGCAGAAGAAAAACAATAAATCAACACCAAAATTTGACACAGAACATTATACGGTAGTACAACGCAAATACAATATCATAACAGCTGAAAGAGACGGTAAGACAGTGACTAGAAGCGTATCATACTTTAAGAAAGTACGAGTTGACGAAAGCGAAGATGAATGTGAAGAAATGATACCTATGAGACAATCGGAAACAGAGCAACTATTAAAGCCTGAAACAAGTTTACGAAGATCAACTAGAACTAGAAAACCAGTAACACGATATCAGTATGAGACTTGATCCTATGAACAGTGGAAGTACACAAACTTTTAAATTATATAAACCTAGATATTGATTTAAGTTAGAACGCTACGAAAAGACATTTAGCTAGGTGATTGACATTCCGCTCAAAATAAAAGGGGGAATAATGTAGTATTTGTATATAGCAATAAGTTAATATGTAACAAGTTTGATTGACGTTTATAATACATCATCATTCAATCTATTCTACAGCAACCACCATAGCAACGACATGTTATTGGAAAATCGCGAGCATTGGAGCATTAACGAAAAGTTTTTTTCTCCAAATGAGTACCTACCTACCCCTCCCTAGCTATATAGTATTATTTCAAATTACACCTAGTACAAGTCGGTTATATTTAGGCGGGAGAGGCGTTATAATGGCGTGAAATTAAAGTAAATTGTGTTCATGCTATACATTTATCTATAATTACGGTTCCACTTCAAGGCTATGACTGATTGAGGACATCATGTATTATCTCATACCTACCGTAAAAGCAGCTTTCCTATTGGCTCCGAAGAGGTGCGTTCAATCCCGAGCCCACCTGCTGACGTATGTTTAGGAGGTGGGTTCGGGATCGATGTATTTTCAAGATGGCCGCCGAAATTTGTTCGGCGGGTTCATAAACATTGGCAATGTTTTCGCAGAATGTGTGCATTTTCTCTTTTCAAGAATAAGGGAGTATTGTAGATAATTTTTTTAGCTTCAATTTCAGCCTAAACGTTCGTTATCCAAACAAGAAATTATATACTAAAATGCGTAATTTCTTCAGTACTCTTTCCCGAAATGGCATGAGATAAAATTCGGACATCTACCAGCCACCCTCGGTGCATCAAATCCCGGGCTCACCTCCCTGCAAGTATGTTTGTTATAAAGTCCGACGAATGTCGATCCGCCATAACCTTTCAAAGAACCGAAGGGTTAAACATTGGTGTCTCTTTAAAGACGGCAACGGCGGAGGTCACAGCTGGGAACCAAACTTAGGTGTTGAAATAGTGCGTGTTAAACATTTTTCAAAAAATCTAGCACGGCATTTTCATGATACATATGCCTATCTCTCCCGTTTAGGATATGCTTGGCTATGTGATTTCAACCCAGTATATTTTGTTAGCAATTGAAAATATAGGGGAGCTCCATGTGGAATTTTTCATTTATTTGTACATGCTTATAATATAAGTAAATAAAAGGTTTCCCAATATAAAGCGCATACACTTGCAAATATGTTGTTTAATTAAACTGGCATATACAAATATAACTTTTACATAATTTCAAAATATCTATATGGGCACATTTATATACCGAATATAACTATAATCAACTATCTATCACTATAAAAATATTGTAACACTAATCCACAAATTGTAACAGTGAGTAATTTTGTGTCAGCCATCCATATTCTATAACATTAGAGTAACAAATGAGGAAAAAGTATTAAATTAGGAAAAATAGTTTTCAATGTATAAGACCACCTTAATGTGACCATCATGTTGATAAACCGAACATTGAACTTTAAAGTGCCTATGAAACTAAATTTTTTATTTCACTGCTTAACACTTTCGATCATGGAGAATTCGAATTTGATATTGGAAACTTTGAATTGAATGTGTAAAGCGTAGTTTTTGCAGGTTTTTGTAACGTTTTTATATTCAAAAAGTGATCCAGAGACTGGGAACGAATCGAACGCATGTGACGTAATTAGCAGGGCACACCAGTCACTCACATGAAACACTATACCACGATGTCGTCGACCGAGAGTAATATTTCCGGTTCAATTTCGGATTCAAGCGATTCAAGTGAATATGTTTTTAGTTCCCAATATTTACCATACGAAGGTGAACCATTAGCTCCTCTTGGAGACGACATAATGGGAGGAAATGACGAGGAAGCTACCGAGGAAGCCGATCTAGATGGTTTGACACCGGCCATTCCTGAGTCGTGATACGATCGAAAGAATACAGTCGATTCTTGGTAGGTAAAAAACCCTTGTTAAATCAAGAGTTTACACTGTAAATCCATCAATTTAACTCGAAGCTGTTTCAATTTTCTATAGGTGTAAATGTGGAAAGTGCTCAGACCAAAACTTAGTAGGCGCACTTGAATTTAGATGTTGCCATGAGATAGCAGAAGCCCTTGGAAAACTAACATTCGACGGGAGCATCGAAAAGATCTCTTGCATTACGTTGCACGAAGATTTTAGTGCTATGACAAACGAGACTGTGTTAGCGCAAGTTGGCCCTTTGTTGAGAGACCGAAAAGGAAGATCCTTCATTTTAAATGTTTTCCTTCATTTTAAATGTGGCACTAAAATCTTGATCATTGCTCTAATAGTTTGGAAAGAAGAGTGGAAGGAAACAATATTATTTTGAAATTTTGTTTCAAGAAGAGGAAGCACAGTAGCCATGACAACACCATTAATTTAATAGTATAATTAAACTTCTTTTCCGGAGTACAAAACAGTTAAATAGGTTAAAAAAACAAGAAAAATAATTAAAATATTAGTTGTTTTAGCCATACAAATCTGAGATATATGGTGTAGGTATGTTCTTATGCACTCTATAAGCTTCAAATGAATGTAGGTGGTACACTACCAAATTTTAAAGGAAAATCCTATTTTGAAATTAACTATATTATGCATCATTAATGATCCCTTTTTCGTTTTCTTGTGTTAATTTTTCTATTTTTTTGATGGAAAATGGATAAATAAGGGAAAATAGCAGGTAGTTTGAAATTTTGTCCCGTAGCAACTGTAGTATTTGTATATAGCAATAAGTTAATATGTAACAAGTTTGATTGACGTTTATAATACATCATCATTAAATCTATTCTACAATGGCGACGAGGATGTAAAAAAATTAGGCAGCGTGAAAATGTAAGCGAAAACTAAAATGGCGGCACAAAATATACAACCTATGCCTGCTTTTGAACCACGTAGTGATCCTACAAGTACGAGTGCGAGATGGACTTGTTGGCTAGAGATTTAACACATATTTACTGGCAGCAGACATAAAAGAAGACGCGAGACAACGAGCTTTATTATTGTACCAAAGGGGGCCCGAAGTATACGAAATCTTTAAAACTTTAGACGAAGACGAAACAAAAGATTACAAGTCAGCAGTTAAAGTGTGAACGGAGTATTTTGAACCCGAGAAAAACGTGATATATCAAACCTATGTTTTTAGACAAGCGTCGCAAGGCAAAGAGGAATCGATCGACGAATTTCATATGCGTCTACGAGGCTTGGCAAAAAATTGCGAATTTGCACGCCCAGAGTTCGAAATTAAGATGCAGATTGTTACGAATGGCACTTCGTCAAGATTAAGAAAGAAAGCACTACAAGATCCAAAATATAGTTTGGCAAACATGCTAATCGATGGACGAAAATACGAAACTAGTTCAGCCCAAGCCGAGGGAATCGAAGAACAGTTCAAAACAAAGGCAAATATAAATGCAACGACTACGACAACGCCCTCAGAGAAAAAGTGTTATTACTGCGGTTTTAAGTATCCACATGAAAATCGACCATGTCCAGCGAAGTCTTCTACTTGTAACTACTGCGGAATACAGGGACATTTCGCTAAAGTTTGTCGGTCAAGAAAAAACTCTAATTTTCCAAGCGAAGCAAAACAAGAGAGATCACAAACGAAAGGTTTTACTTCTCCAGACCAACGCCGTCCACGACGTGACGAGAATTATCGAGGAAAATAACAAGCCAAAACCGTCGAAGTATCGCAGACCGAATCAAATACTGAAAGCTCGGATGACGATTATGTTTACACCGTATCGCAAGCTAAGAGTGCTGAGAAAACACATACGACCGTTAAAATAAATGGACAGGACGTTTTATTTTTAGTTGATACTGGCGGGACTGTCGATATTATAGATTCTACGACATTCGAGGAATTAAAGAAGAAGGTTTCGTTACGGAAAAGTTCAACTAAAATTTACGCATACGGATTTCAAACACCCCTGCCATTAAAAGGACGATTCCAAGCAACACTTTAATCCAATAAGCGTTATACAGTGTCACAAATATATGTTATAGACGGTGCAGGAGGAAATTTATTAACTGCTAAAACAGCTCAAGATTTGGCCTTAGTCCAACTCATTAACACAATTTCCGGTTTTCCTGAACACAAATGCAAATCAAAACAAAACACGTGACACTGCACGCCAGATTAATATTGAAATGAACAAAAATGCTCCTCAATCAAAAGACCCAAAAATCCAAGAAGTTATAAACAAATATAGTACAGTTTTCAACGGACAAGGGAAATTGAACAATCAACAAATTAAACTTCATATTCGAGAGGATGTTCAGCCAGTTATGCAGCCACAAAGACGGATACCATATCATACGAGAAAAGACATTTCGAAAGAACTAAAGAAATTAGAAGGGAAAGATATTATTGAGAAAGTCGCCAATCAACCAACTCCATGGATATCTCCAATAGTCGCTACTCCAAAGAAAGATGGAGGTATTAGACTATGCGTGGACACGAGAGAAGCAAACCAGGCAATCAAAAGAGAACGACATACAATACCAACATTACAAGATTTTAAAGCAGAAGTAAATGGAGCCAAATATTTCTCAAAGATCGATTTGAAGCAAGCTTATCACCAACTAGAATTACAGCCAGAAAGTCGATTCATTACAACGTTTTCTACACATGAAGGACTGTTCCAGTATAAAAGATTAAATTATGGTACAAACAGTGCAGCCGAGATGTTTCAAAATGTGCTACAGAAAAACCTTAGTGATATCAAAGGAGTTAAAAACCTAATGGGTGACATTATTATTCATGGCAAAACTCGAAAGTTACACGATGAAGCACTAGAGAACTGTCTAAAGCGTCTGACAGAGCTAAACTTGAAAGTCAACGGAGAAAAATGTGAATTTCTACAAGAAGAAATTACATTCTTCGGATTAAATTTTACAGCAGAAGGAACCAAACCCGATCCGGAGAGAATCACAAACATGGTTAAAGTACCAGCTCCTAAAACGGCAGCGGAAGTTAGGAGTTTTCTTGGAATGGCAAACACATGTCATGAGTATTTTCCAGATTATGCAACTATTACAACACCGCTTAGAGAACTGACAAAGAAAACAACTGTGTTTAAATGGGAACATACACATCAGAAAGCATTCGAACAACTAAAAAGAGACTAACAAGTTCAGCAGTCATGGCATACTTCGATACCAAGAAACGAAGCTTGGTAATAGTAGACGGATCCCCTTACGGAATTTGTGCCATACTAGCCCAGAAAGAACAGCACAGCCAGCAGACAAAATTCTTTCGTATGCAAGTAGAGCCCTTAGCCCAGTAGAGAAACGATACTCTCAAACAGACATCGAAGGACTGAGTTTAGTATGGGGACTTGAATATTTCCGAATGTTCTTGATTGGATCAGAATTTGATGTAATAACGGATCATAAAGCATTAGAATCAATATTTAATAATCCGAAATCCAGACCACCCGCCCGCATTGAGCGGTGGATGATGCGACTACAACCATTTAATTTCAAAGTAATATACCGAAAAGGCTCACTGAATGAAGCGAATTACTTAAGCAGACACCCAGTTGTTATAGAGAGAGAGCAAATAGCTAGTACATCAGCTGACGAATACGTAAACTATGTCACTAACTGTTCAGTTCCAAAGTCGATGACACTTGACGAGATTAAAGAAGCGACCCGTAATGATCCAGTATTATGTAAAGTGAAGGAATGTCTGAAAGAGGGAAAAAGGGATCAGAATGACAAGGATCTTAAACCATTTAGACTTTGCGCTGATGACCTTACTTACAATGCATCAGGAGATATATTGTTGAAGAACACAAGAATAATGATCACAAAAACACTACAAGAAAGGGTAACACAATTAGGTCATATTGGGCATCAGGGAATAGAGAAAACCAAAAGTTTGCTACGGGAAAAGATCTGGTATCCGAATATGGACAAACTAGTGAAAGAGATGGTAGATAAATACATTGCTTGCCAATCAGTAGGGCACAGTAATAACCCGGAACCAATGAAAATAACCCCGACAGAAGACAAACCATGGACCAGTGTAGCAATTGACTTCTATGGTCCAATACCCCGAACTGGTCAATACCTGCTAGTGGTTATTGACACCTACTCAAAATTCCCAGAGGTCGAAATCGTTAATTCAACCGACGCAAAATCATATATACCAAAGCTGGATACAATTTTTGCGAGATATGGAATACCATTAAAGATAAAAACGGACAATGGACCCCATTCAATGGGAAATAATTTGAAAGATATACTAAAACCCTCGGCATTGAATGGAAAACTATTACACCACTATGGCCACAAGGTAATGCGGTGGTAGAACGATTTATGAAACCAATTGGAAAACTACTGAAAACAGCAGAAATTGAAGGAAAGAATTGGAGGCAGGAATTGCAAAGATTCCTACTTCAATACCTGATCAACTACTCAATATATGTGTTCAACTACTCATCAAACCACAAAAGTGGCTCCATGCGAACTACTTTTTAACAGACAAATACATGGATATTTACCAGAATTAGCGAAAACACCAGATGGCAAAAACAAACTTGGAGAAGAAGAAGAAGGAAGAGAATAAAGAGTATTATGACAAGAATAAAAGAACAAAGGAATCAGAGATCAAAAAGGGCGATACGGTCATTTGCAAGCAGAAAAAAAACAATAAATTAACACCAAAATTTGACCCAGAACATTATACGGTAGTACAACGCAAATACAATATCATAACAGCTGAAAGAGACGGTAAGACAGTGACTAGAAGCGTATCATACTTTAAGAAAGTACGAGTTGACGAAAGCGAAGATGAATGTGAAGAAATGATACCTATGAGACAATCGGAAACAGAGCAACTATTAAAGCCTGAAACAAGTTTACGAAGATCAACTAGAACTAGAAAACCAGTAACACGATATCAGTATGAGACTTGATCCTATGAACAGTGGAAGTACACAAACTTTTAAATTATATAAACCTAGATATTGATTTAAGTTAGAACGCTACGAAAAGACATTTAGCTAGGTGATTGACATTCCGCTCAAAATAAAAGGGGGAATAATGTAGTATTTGTATATAGCAATAAGTTAATATGTAACAAGTTTGATTGACGTTTATAATACATCATCATTCAATCTATTCTACAGCAACCACCATAGCAACGACATGTTATTGGAAAATCGCGAGCATTGGAGCATTTACGAAAAAGTTTTTTTCTCCAAATGAGTACCCACCTACCCCTCCCCAGCTATACAGTGATTTTAAACGATTTTATTTCAAATTACACCAAGTACAAGTCGGTTATATTTAGGCGGGAGAGGCGTTATAATGGCGTGAAATTAAAGTAAATTGTGTTCATGCTATACATTTATCTATAATTACGGTTCCACTTCAAGGCTATGACTGATTGAGGACATCATGTATTATCTCATACCTACCGTAAAAGCAGCTTTCCTATTGGCTCCGAAGAGGTGCGTTCAATCCCGAGCCCACCTGCTGACGTATGTTTAGGAGGTGGGTTCGGGATCGATGTATTTTCAAGATGGCCGCCGAAATTTGTTCGGCGGGTTCATAAACATTGGCAATGTTTTCGCAGAATGTGTGCATTTTCTCTTTTCAAGAATAAGGGAGTATTGTAGATAATTTTTTTAGCTTCAATTTCAGCCTAAACGTTCGTTATCCAAACAAGAAATTATATACTAAAATGCGTAATTTCTTCAGTACTCTTTCCCGAAATGGCATGAGATAAAATTCGGACATCTACCAGCCACCCTCGGTGCATCAAATCCCGGGCTCACCTCCCTGCAAGTATGTTTGTTATAAAGTCCGACGAATGTCGATCCGCCATAACCTTTCAAAGAACCGAAGGGTTAAACATTGGTGTCTCTTTAAAGACGGCAACGGCGGAGGTCACAGCTGGGAACCAAACTTAGGTGTTGAAATAGTGCGTGTTAAACATTTTTCAAAAAATCTAGCACGGCATTTTCATGATACATATGCCTATCTCTCCCGTTTAGGATATGCTTGGCTATGTGATTTCAACCCAGTATATTTTGTTAGCAATTGAAAATATAGGGGAGCTCCATGTGGAATTTTTCATTTATTTGTACATGCTTATAATATAAGTAAATAAAAGGTTTCCCAATATAAAGCGCATACACTTGCAAATATGTTGTTTAATTAAACTGGCATATACAAATATAACTTTTACATAATTTCAAAATATCTATATGGGCACATTTATATACCGAATATAACTATAATCAACTATCTATCACTATAAAAATATTGTAACACTAATCCACAAATTGTAACAGTGAGTAATTTTGTGTCAGCCATCCATATTCTATAACATTAGAGTAACAAATGAGGAAAAAGTATTAAATTAGGAAAAATAGTTTTCAATGTATAAGACCACCTTAATGTGACCATCATGTTGATAAACCGAACATTGAACTTTAAAGTGCCTATGAAACTAAATTTTTTATTTCACTGCTTAACACTTTCGATCATGGAGAATTCGAATTTGATATTGAAACTTTGAATTGAATGTAAAGCGTAGTTTTTGCAGGTTTTTGTAACGTTTTTATATTCAAAAAGTGATCCAGAGACTGGGAACGAATCGAACGCATGTGACGTAATTAGCAGGGCACACCAGTCACTCACATGAAACACTATACCACGATGTCGTCGACCGAGAGTAATATTTCCGGTTCAATTTCGGATTCAAGCGATTCAAGTGAATATGTTTTTAGTTCCCAATATTTACCATACGAAGGTGAACCATTAGCTCCTCTTGGAGACGACATAATGGGAGGAAATGACGAGGAAGCTACCGAGGAAGCCGATCTAGATGGTTTGACACCGGCCATTCCTGAGTCGTGATACGATCGAAAGAATACAGTCGATTCTTGGTAGGTAAAAAACCCTTGTTAAATCAAGAGTTTACACTGTAAATCCATCAATTTAACTCGAAGCTGTTTCAATTTTCTATAGGTGTAAATGTGGAAAGTGCTCAGACCAAAACTTAGTAGGCGCACTTGAATTTAGATGTTGCCATGAGATAGCAGAAGCCCTTGGAAAACTAACATTCGACGGGAGCATCGAAAAGATCTCTTGCATTACGTTGCACGAAGATTTTAGTGCTATGACAAACGAGACTGTGTTAGCGCAAGTTGGCCCTTTGTTGAGAGACCGAAAAGGAAGATCCTATAGATGTCGGTCAGGGACTCCTTTCAAAGAGTAAGTACAGTGTTTGTATTAAATATGCTGTTAAAATTATGGACAGTGAATGGACTACAAGTTTGTATGTTTTATACTGCACTTTGACGTAGAACACTATGGACACAGGATCTCTTTCATCCATATTTATGTTTATTATAAAGAAACAAAAAGTGAAGTTGTGCATGGACTGTCTTATGAGTTATGTTTATGTGTTGACATTCCTACAAGACTACATTCATGTAAACATTACAAGGCAAGCCAGATTGCTATTCGTGCGGAGTGCTAGCTATAAAAGCATATCATTACTTTTCCATACAACTGGTTCCTAGTTGAGTGGAATTCTGGTAGAATTCCTGGAAAGTCGGAAAAAAAATATGTGTTTCTAAGGGGCTGTTAATATGAAAGCTGGCTGGCCCGCTTTGCAAAACAGCCCAGAGCGGGATGAATTTCTCAATTTTGATGTTTTGACATTGGCACACCCGGGGTGAGGACCTTGGAACTTCCAGGAGGGGGCCAAGTTTTTCCACTTGGAAATTCCAGGCAAGTGGGTAAAAAAATCCATTTCCAGGGGATGTTGGCTCCCAAGTGACTTGGAAATTCCAAGGGAGGGGGCAAAAATAATGCATTTTCAGGGGGCAGTTTTCAAAAATCGCTTTGAAATTCCAAGGGACCCCCATGAAAAACCTTGTTTCTGGAAATTCCAGGGGGAGGGTCTAAAATTTGAAATTCCAAGGTCCTCACCCTCGGGTGTACGGATTAAAAATGCAATGTGCCATTGTTTTGACAGTTGTTAAAAATAGCTCGCGGCACCTTTGAACTTTCATTCTGGCAACCGAAAAAGCCCACTTTGTGAGTGTTCATCTGGAGAAATCGGTCAGCCCGCTTGTCCATACAAACACACAGTAATTTTTGCCATAATAGTAACTAGACAGCGAGATCTCCCTTACCAGGCTGCCTCGCTTACAGGGCTGTCTCGCTAAGCAGGCCAACCCAGCTTCCATATAAACATGCCCTAAAGCCTCTTTTCCACTCATCGCAAAACCCAACTCGCAAGCTCGCTGCGAGTAATTTCATCCAATCACAATGCTTGACAGTTTATTTTAATTAGATGCAAGCACTTGCAGCGAGCTTGCAAGTTGATTTTGCGATGAGTGGAAAAGAGCCTTAAGGCAGACAAGTCCTTCATTACCATCTGTTAGAAGAAAAATAATTTAGAAAATTGTTATTGGTTATATAATGCAGTATCAAAATTATACTAACAGAAATTATTTGTAATGATCACAGCTGACCTGATCTGGTGTTATACAATTGTGGTTATTATGTATATTCATAGAAAATTTCCAATGCTACAACTTTGGTATTTTACAAATATTTCAACATTTCATCACAACAATTGAATACTGTTACTTGGATGGCAGATTACCATTGGATGGGAAGATTTTAATCCCTTCAAGACTGGGACCAATTCAAAATTTACATATAACTTTATGTTGTTTTCACAGGTATATTCGTGCTGTTGGCTATAGGTGGTTGGCAAGGTGGCTATTTGGCTACATGGGCCCAGAGAATACTAGGCCATTATCAGCTTGTATTTATGAAAATATTAGAACAAGATATAATACTGGAGGCCCAACAGGTTATGCTGATGCAGAAGAACGTAGTTGAGGTACTACAAGCGCAGAGCCAGCTAACATTTTAAATAGTCATGAACAAATAAAGTTTCATACCACATTTTTAAAATTAAATAAATAGTCATCAAGGGTTGTCTAGCAAACTTTGAAGAAAACCAAATAACTTTTTTATTCTTATTTGATTGCTCAGCCTAATTACAGGACCCTCTTGTATACCCTTTCCGAGGCTTGCCACATTTTCGACATTTTGGTGCTGCTCGCTTTTTGGTATTTTTGGTCTTCTGATTGGTACTTTCCTTTTCTGCTTGACTTTGCAGTCTATCTTGGTCTGCCTCTGTACAAATTTATAAAGTGAAAGTGTATTAAAAAATTATTACTTTAACCCAATAAGTGGCAGCACTCTCCCCTTGACGAGTAAAATTCTCTGGTGTTAGACAGGATAAAAATAAAGCATAATCCACATGAAACTATGTGCATTTTCAGGTTTTGATTTACAGAGAAGAAAACTTGTTGATTGCTCAAATCTTGGGCCCACATTGACAACATGCTTTTATTAGGAGTATGCTTTATTTTACATTTTAACTTCATACATCCTCTTTACTGACTATTTACCCTATGTTATCACACACCTGGGGGATGCAATGCAACTTTATTCAAGCTTTTGCGTTGCTTTTGTTTTTCAATTGCTTCTTTCTTTCTCAATCGGTTAGTGAACTGACTGGTCAAGGATTGTGGTTGCATTGATTCATATCTTTTGAGGATCTTCTCCAGTGTGGTACTGTCCACTGCAAAGAGAATTTTGCCTATACTGTCCACATATTCTATACAACAAACAGGCAATTGTTAACCAAGAACATGAAGTTACTACTGACATTTCCTATGTATTTCAGTAACATCAATAGGCACCCTCTCTGGTAAGCCCCACAGGAAGCTCATTTATCACAGGTGATTAAAATCAGGGTTCTCACCCTTTAGTGAAGATGAAATTTAAGGACTTTTCAAGGATGTTTTTCAGTAAATTCAAGGACCTAAAACTGGAAAAATCTTTGAAAAAGGCACAGGTTTTGTTTTCTGAAACACCACTAAATGTCTAAATGTTCAAGTATTATCAGCACAGCTGGAAAGAAATTCCAGGACTTTTAAGGACTTGCTCTAATTTTCAAGGACTTTCCAGGCCTGGATTTATTTTTTTCAAATTCAAGGACTTTCCAGGATTTTCAAGGCCTGTGGGAACCCTGTAAAACGTGGCTTACTGCAGGATTTACAGTATGCTTTGTGTGAAATGATCTGATTCAAATCTTTTTGGGTTATTTTATTGTAAGTTAAAATTAATTTAGGGCCTGTTCATATGATCTCGCTTGCCAGGACGAAATTCTAGCCAGGCTATTTTTCATGCATTGAAAGGTTACGGTCATTGATTTGTGAAATTGTGTTAATTTGCAAGGTACAGTATGTATACAACCGAATTATGAAGTGAAAGGAATTTTCTAGAATAGCAATTATTTAATTTCAACTTCAAATTATGACGAACATCTTAGTTTCTCCGAACATTACTTGGCTCTTTGGTAATATGTTCTGGCTTATATTCAATACATCAAAAGTAGCCCAGCTACAGTAGAATTTCGTCCCAGCAAGTGAGATCATATGAACAGGCCCTTAGTTCATTTACCATAGGTGGGTGGCCTTTTCACTTCTCTCACAATTTCTTCCCCCAGTTTATACTTTGGATAAGTAACTTTTGTGTATTGCTCTCCAGTTTTGGTTTTCTGGCCATCACGTTGTAAATTTTCGTTGAAGTGAAGTATAGCTAGGGCAGTCCTAAAATATTAAATGCCACAAATATCAACCTTATTCAGGCAATTGAACCAAGTACAATACTTTTCCTGATGTACATGAAATTGCAACTTGCCTGCAGTAAGATCCCAACCATGAAAAACATAACATTTTGGGATGCCAGTGGTTTAACGTGGCATGGAACCCCTCCAGGCAACTGGTTTGTGAATCTGGTGACAGTTTCTTGATGCCTGATTCGAACCTTGTGTTGCCAAGTATCACTTGCACTTTGTCAAAAGCAGGTGTTCCTGAAATTAATGGTTGTCAATTAAGCCTAGTTTCCATTTGGTCGTTAGTTGTCGCTGTCACGACAAGCGGTAGATGTGAAATAGTCTAATATAATAATAGTCGTTTTGTGTGTTATATGCAAATCAGTCTTAATGATTGCAAAGTTATGTAAAGTTTTGTTGACACTCTATTACATCAGCCACTTGTCATGCCAGCGACAGCTAACGACCAAATGGAAACTAGGCCTTACACACCTCAATATAGAAGTAAATAAAATTATTATACACCCCCTTTCACCCATTAATTTATTGGTTCACCATACCAACACTGTCAATAAATAGGAAGACAAGCATTAAACTGCTACAACTTATACTGTAATTTCCAAACAGTTTTGAATGATTCCATGTTTAAGTAAAGCTATGCCAGCCTGTCCTAGAAAAGATCCACACACACAACACACAATGAAGGAAATGTTGGACAACTTCCCTTTCCTTCAGTGGAAGAGATGAGAATATTTTTGCACTGGCCTGATACTGAGGCTACAATGTATGTCATTGTAGCCTCAATAACAATTATTCCCAATTTTTTACAATCCATTTACCTATTTTGATCCATTCTCTTGGTGTTTCCAGCTCATCATGTGCACAGTTTGAAAATAATTTGTTAGCATGCCCTTCATGTCTATTTGCAACATGGTTTTTAAATGACCTCCACTTTGCCAGAATCATTTCCCCAAACCCTTCTTTCGTCGATGTTGCACACCAATACAAATGATTTCTTACACCTTTGATCCAATGTAAAAGGATTTCACAGCCTTTTTCTTTGCCAGCTTTGACAAATTTCTTGGTGATGGATCGTGCCACATGCCAGATGTCATAGAAGTGGATGGTCTGTGGTCTGGATTCTCTTACCCATTTTGCGATACTTGCATGGCGATCAGAAGTGAATTTATTGATCTTCACACCTGCTCCTTCCAAAAAAGAAAAGCAACGCTTCGCTCCATCAAGTTCCATTTGATTACTTCCACCTGATTCATTGCTCTATAATGGAAAAATAAATTATGATGATAATCAAATATTTATCTGTATTACAATATATAGTTATTTATTTTGTGTAGGGTGAAAAAATAACCGCATTCTAGCTTACTATTGGTTCACTGTCTAGTGCTAGCTCACTTACCATGTGTGTAAAATACAAAACAATTTCTCAAAATATATCAAAAAGATATAGCTAGGATTAATAAACTATGATTTATACTAAAATATAAATTCAATTCGATTCTAGTCTGATTCTAGTTCTAATAATCATGACCCTAACTCCTAACTTGAGGGTTAATAAAATTGAAAACAACCTAAAATAATTACCTGTAAAAGTTCAAAATGACCAATCTTGTCAATGGGTGTGCAGAACATTGAATATGTGCCATACTTGGTAGAATGACCCATAGAATCAAATCTGCCATCACCGCTCCAGACAATGTCTTCCATCGCCTTCAGTTTTTGGATCAGACCTTTTCTATATACCTCCCAATGATGGAGAATTACAGGGATAATGAACTGCCTTTGATGAATGAAGAAGGTTCGGCTTCTTGTAGCACACATGCCCATATGCTTGAACACCAGAAGAATTTTACTCACACTTGCCCCAGCCATCAATATTCCAAAATTTAAGACAATATTACCAGCTGGGTACCTTCCAAGCACTAACGGTTGAGAACTCCATTTGAAGGCACCGTCACCACATTCTGGGCAATTTTGCGATAAAGTTACCATGGTCCCAGTCTTAAAAGCTTCAACTGTAGGAGTATGCTTTCGACATTTAAAGCAGAACATGGAAAACAGGCTTAGTAGCAACGAGTAAAATACCATAAACTTTGGCTCTTTATACACATCACTATCTGCTTCATTAAACCTATTGCAAGAAATTTGTGATCATTAGCCTAAGGTTTCAATACAGCATTTGAATGAACCAAATACGCTTTGGGGTGAAGTTTTGTGCACTCCGAATAATTTCTAGGGATTTCGAACTAGGAAGTCAAAGGTACTATGTTTTGAAAGTTTGTGGGTTGAGAGTACTTCTGAAATCTTTTTTACTTTCACAAGAAATTTCAAATTTGTTCAGTCCTTTTTATACCTACAGTACAGTGACCCACCCCAGTGCCCAAAAGTAGTAACTTAGTGCATTACTCTGTTTAATTAATACCAGGTATATTTACTCTGTTCATACCTGATTTGGTTTCTTTTTTGTATTTCTGGGTTGTCTTCATCATCAGAGGATTCAGAGGATTCTTCATCTACTGGACATGACCAATTTTGATCTCTCTCTTCTGAACAATTGTCAACTTCAATATCATCGTCACTGTCAATTGCATATTCTTCATCTACTGGGGGATATACATGTTGCTTCCTGAAGTCTCACCAGCTCCCTAAAATTAAAAAGTGTGATAAACCAATTAAGCTCCAGAGCTTCCCCATTGACAAATAAAATTGCCTGGTGTTTGTAAAAAAAGTAGGGTGCACTGGGGCGCATTGCGGCTTAATGGGTTAATTAAAAAGGCATCCTCTTCCTATATTTTTACAGCTGAGCACGCTAAACTGGGACTGACTAAACTGTTTAAGAAACAAAATTTTCTTATTTCTCTTGGAGAGGTGTTGTCGCACAGGCAGTTCACTGCATTCAATGCAAGGCAACAATGTATTGGTATTTTATATCTTACAAGTATGGCCACAAATTTGTGTATGGCTATCAAAAGCACTGCTTACTTGTTCTTCCCTGTTTTTGGTTTTGAGCACTTGTAGTTTTTTCTTCAATCTTCGAACAGATCTCTTTAAATTGTTGTTCCTTCTGATGTGAGTAAGACACTCTTCGCATTTGTTGACACCAGCACCATCACGCACCTCATCAACATCAGCATCTCCAAGTTGTCAGCATCAGTACCAGCTTCTTCAGCTGAACCACCAGCACCATCAGCTGAACCACCAGCACTATCAACCAAACAACCAGCACTATCAGCCAAACAACCAGCACCATCAGCCAAACCACCAGCAGTATCAGCCAAACAACCAGCACCATCAGCCAAACCAACAGCACCATCAGCCAAACCAACAGCACTATCAGCCAAACCACCAGCATCATCAACCAAACCACCAGCATCATCAACCAAACCACCAGCACTATCAGCCAAACAACCAGCACCATCAGCCAAACCACCAGCACTATCAGCCAAACAACCAGCACCATCAGCCAAACCAACAGCACCATCAGCCAAACCAACAGCACTATCAGCCAAACCACCAGCATCATCAACCAAACCACCAGCATCCTCAACCAAACCACCAGCATCATCAACCAAACCACCAGCATCATCAACCAAACCACCAGCATCATCAACCAAACCACCATCACTCTCAGCCAAACCACCAGGACCATCAACCAATTTTCTTCGTTTTGTTTGCGGACCAGGTAAGTATTCTCGGGCAGCATCGCGTCTCAACTACAAAAAAGAATTCATAAAATATTCATTAGAAATACATACAAAATATGTGCCAAAATACAATATTAACTAGGGTAGCTACAAGGCTCATCCAGTCATCCCACACACATTTAAAATCAAAACACGCTTTTTCTGACATGTCATGTGCTACGAGAGTATATGCATTAAAACGCGTAAATTTACGGAATTCATATTGAAGAGATTCAGTTATAAAGGACCCTATTTAAAAACGAGGAAATATATAAGCACCAAAGGAAAAAATATTGTTAATACTTACAAGTCTCTTCTCTTTGGCGGAGATATCGCCAAGGACATTGCTATTTTCTGCATTTTCCACAGCATCAATCGTTGGAACTGAGCCCCGAACCAAGAAACGCTTTGTGTTGCTACTATCAAAACCCTCGAGATTGTTTGCGAAACGCTTTGACAAGCAGCTCTGATCAAAATGCGTTGAACACAACCATATTCTTGACGAATATTTTGTCGGGTCGAAGTCAGATCGATGCCTTTGAACGAAACGTACCCATTGCTTTCGTACTGAAGGATTTGTTGGAAAGCAATGCATACTAATCCCTGGTGTGTCACCATTATTTGTACATGAATTTTTATTTGGCCCTCCAGCCACACAAAACACTTTAGACCGCCTTTTACCCGCCTCATTTGCACATGAATGACTTGTTTCCTCCATTATTGTGCGACTATGTAAATCAAGCATGCCCTGCTCTTTACGTCACCGGAAGTAATTTGACGCCTTTTGGCCGCGCGAATTAGAGAACCACATTTTGAAGTCGAAATAGCCATATTCAACCCTCTATAACTTTTGTCTGACTACTTTTTAAAACCTGCGGTTTTCAAAATCGTTTTCTACACATTAAAGTCTATAGGAATATGGTAAAAAAAATTTCGTTTCATAGGCACTTTAAATGCATTTTTCTCGAATTAGCAAAAATTGTCGATTTCCATCATTGCGTGCAGGATATCTCAAGAAGGATTTAAGCTATCTTGATTAAATTTTCAGGATAAACGCATTATGTTTGCTCTAGGAGCCAAACCTAAAAAATATTGACTAAGTTGAATAGTTTTGGAACTAGTGGCAGTTGCCTTAGGGACAGCCGTATACATTGGACTAGAAATACATGCTTGCAGTAACCCCTCGCCCCAGCTGAACATTGCCAGACATTACATTCCAAAACATTACTATTGCTAATCTTTTTTATCAAAAAATCTGCCATGCAAAGGTTGTAGGCGAGTCGGATATCTGCGTTCAAAACAAATTTTTGGCATAGAAAACAAAATTGGATCCTTTGGCTCACACCCCTCTTCACGACGCAATCAAAGGCTATCGCCAAATGAAATGTTTTACCTGACGTAATCACTGTGGCTTCCTTTTAAATTTGCCATTAAGATTTAAGAGAGTGGAAGGAAACAATATAATTTTGGGAAATTTATTTTGAAAGAATAAAAAATGGAAATTTTGTTTCAAGAAGAGGAAGCACAGTAGCCATGGCAACACGATAAAATAAACTTCTTTTATGGAGTACAAAACAACAGGTTACAAAAACTACAAAAATAATTAAAATATTAGTTGTTTTAGCCATACAAATCTGAGATATATGGTGTAGGTATGTTCTTATGCATTCTATAAGCTTCAAATTAATGTTTAAATGCAACCTTCCGTTTACTAAAAGTAAAACGTTGCCAAAAGTTTATAAAACTAAACTGCCTTTTATAAATTAGTTTTTGAAATTAAATCAGTAGAAAATATACAAATTCTCTCGTGTGAAACGATTTCGCTTTCCTTTTAAGTTGGAACTTTTTGATAGCATAAAATATAGGATATTTTAATTGTGAAAAAATGAAAATCTATGTAAATAAAACAACATTCTTACGGCTATATCAACAATTTAATATAAGAAACTTGCCATATTTTTTCGACTATCTATCTCTATTCTTCAGAAAAAAATAACTAAAACTCAATATTTCTTAAAGATCCTAGTTCACAGCATACATGTCATATATTGGTTTAGAACTATTTTTACCATTTTTGAAGATTTGTCATGTTTGGATGTCTTGTAATCGTTTTTATCGCGACACCATTCTTTGACTGCTGGGGGTAATTATATTGGTAACCATGGCAACCATAATTTAGAAAACTGTGTCATTGGTCATCATTTGATCAGAGGAATAGTTCTGGGCAAAAAAATTCTTGAAATAGCCATTTTTAATAATAATAATTTGTTGTGGTGTACCACCTTAAATACAACCTTCCGTTCACTAAAACGTTTCCAAAAGTTTATAAAACTAAACTGCCTTTTACTGATAAATTAGTTTTTGAAATGAAATCAGATGAAAATATACAAATTCTCTCGTGTGAAACGATTTCGCTTTCCTTTTAATTTGGAACTTTTTGATAACATAAAATATAGGATACTTTAATTGGAAAAAAATGAAAATCTATGTAAATAAAACAACATTGTTACGGCTATATTAAAATACATCAGCAATTTAATATAAGAAAATTGCCATATTTTTTCGACCATCTATCTCTATGTATCCTTTTTTATAAAGTATAAACGATAAATTTGTTCCGCCGGATACGTTATAATTCAGACTTACTGATATGACTTACGCATGTTTTTTATTCTCTCATTCCACTAATCCACTCCTAACAAAGATTAGTGAGATGACTACCTATCACACACATGAAACATAGCCATGCGCCGCAAAACTTGATGAACTTTGGATTTCCCATTGCTTTCCTTTTTCCCCGGGTGTAATAAATAGCAGAGCGGAATTAGTACCCTCGCCCCGGGCTATCGCCCGGACGCCGTTGGCTCGGAGATAAGAGGAATGTCGCAATCAGAGTTAAAATATATAAAAAACTAAAGACAAGAGAAGTACTTTTTGAGCTTAGACAGGAATGATGAAATAATAGATGAGTTACATATCTCAGGACTTAATGAATTGAAAAAATTTGGACCTTGATGATTTACAGTGAACTGTTTCGTCCTAGTTCTACAAAATGGAATATAAAATTGGCCAGCACTCCCTAAATTGCGAGTGTGGACTTAATCGTTACATGGTCCGATAGACAAAAAGGGGGACCGCGAACAGGTTGTGCGTAGCTAGAAGTTTTCTAAATTAGTAAAAACTTGGTCCAGAATGTTTGCGTCTCTTGTAGGGAAGATGACGGTTGGTTTAGGTGGGGTTCTACCTGAAATTACGGATTTCGAACTGTCCCATTTCACAAACCTATTGCTTGCGATCTGTTTGTGCTAACTGCACAAAACTATATATCATTAGAAAGCTTATTAAACAAGGAGTTCAAATATGTTAATTCCATTCCCATACCCCATATATTTACCATTATAAGCATACTAGAAATCTAACCATTCTTCACCAAAATTGCCTTACACTGGATTAAAGATATCTCTTGATGGTTTTAACGCATTTCTACTCCTATGAGCTTTTTTTGTATTACAAAGCAGGTAGAAGAAATTAAGTAATGGCATTCTTAATATTGCAAGTAGTTTTTTCACAACATCATTCCAAACTATTGGTTAAATTTATGAGGAAAATTTTGACAAATTTTCCTTTCCCAAATGGTGGTATTACACCCTATAATAAATTCTATTACTCAATTTACTCATCAAACTGAGCTCTGTCAACATTGAAAATTTCAGCCAGATTGGTTTAATCGTTGCCGAGATATCTTAACCCAGAATGGAAATTATAACATGTTCGAGAAATCTACATTTAAAGTTTCGATATGCAAAAACAGAGTGTAAAATCCATAAATATTCAATATAATGAGCCTAATTGGCCATTCAAACTTCCAGTACTTGCCACTGAATACAAAGTAGCCATCTAGAATCCTCCTGCTTCATAGGTCACTCCTTCTGCATCCCTTAACGCTTCTTCCCTTTGTGTTCTCAATTGCTGAATTCCCTCACGGCGCCGTTTAAATTTTTCTGATACCTGTAGGTCTGATTTAGCCACTCTTTTTCTGTCCTTAGAATGAAAAGACCTTTCTGTATGCTCCCCTCCTGGTGTAGATAGTCTTTCCATCACTTTTGTCCTAGAAACTGCACCACCATGGTAGTGGCATACTGCTTATGCTACAGCAAACCGAACAATCTTCCTGCCATGAAATTTGTGTTTTGGACAACGAATCCAAACTAAAGAGTTGATGCACTCATTTCTGTTTTGAGTTGCACCTCTGACACATCTGCCAAGAAGATTTGTTTCGCTGAGCGTCATAAATACAGGCCGCAAAACATCCAGGAAAACTGATGGTAACAAGTTGTCATTCTTGTAGTTCTTTGTTCCAGTTGCCTTATCTTGTTGTATTGGGCAGTATCGATGTTGAGCTTCTACAGTTTCTGCTTTCACATTGTGGCTCAGTGTTGCAATTATGTTCTTCTTCATGGTGTAAACAGCAACTTTAACCTCAGTGTCAGTTGGGTTTGGCTTTGTGACAATATTCTGGCGAATAGCAAGGCCATAGTATCTTTGTAATTGTTTTATTTTGGCATCAGTCAATCTTCCTCTTCCTCCAGTGGTTTTACCATCATCTAACTTCCCTTTGGTAGAGCTCTTCAATTTTAGCAAATGTTTCCCCATCCGTTTTTGTACATGACCGACACAGTCAATTTTTTCAACTTTAACACCATCGTAGGTGTCCTCTACAGCACTGTATGCTTTACTATCCCCATCAGATAGCATGAATTTATATCTCATGTTATGTTTCTCAATAGATCTACTCCAGAGAACTTGCGCAGCTTCGGCTTCCATGGCAGGGGAACTTCCTTCGAAATTTATGTCACATTCTCCATTAATGATATGCTCGGCATTCCATGCCTCAAATGCTTCTAAATCATCTTTGCACTCATTCTTTTTCTTCGAACACTTTTGACAAAATTTAGAAAACACATGGTAATCCAACACCTCTCCGGTATCAACAGACATTACAAAGAACACACCAAAAAGTGAAATGAATCCTCTCTTTGCCCACGTTCCGTCAAAACTAGCAGTGACATCAAGAGGGTCATTACTGTCCTTGTTATTATCTGCATCCAATGTAGAATCAGTATCATTCTCCACATTGAAGAGGTTTCTCAATTTTTCTCCAGCTTTCAACAACTCTGCCAGAGCTTCACTTTCTTGTGCTTCCAGAATGAAGTCAACTTGCCTATAGTAGGCCTGTTTTTACATACAAGGCATATTCATGACACTACAAAATGATGACAGCGCCTCGTAGCCACCACCAGTTTCCAAGGAATGGTACACCACTCTTCTGTTGACATCAAATGATTGGCCCTTGGACACTGTTGATTCCGATGTTTGCATTCTGGTTGAATTGTCACAAGCAGAGCACCCAATTGTGAAATCTGACATCAGACCAGCCCTTGCAGTAGAATTTTCTGCGAGAGAAAGTTGACCTAAAATGGATTACCAGTATGCACAATTAACAATCTCTAACATAACGATTTGTTCAAGTACTACATCCACAAAAGCATCAAAATAATACAATTCCATTTCAATGTAACAAACTTATCTTTAAAAAGAACATAGAACTGTAACAAACCTTCAGGACATTTATGAACTTCTGACAGTGTGGAAGACAAAAGATTCACATCAACAAGTCTATAACTGCTGCTGTCATTCTGATCATCAACCCCACTAAATACTTCAGAGTCATCCGTTGAAAAACCTCGATCACTGAGCTTATGCCTAGAAGCACCAACAGGGGTAGATAGTTGCTCAGTGGCAGTACTATCTTTATCAGTTTGTTGACTTCTCTCAGTCTCACCAACAGTGTCATCCTTGGGTTTTTCCCACGGTCGCACTCCAAAAAAACCCTTTCTTTTCCTTTTATACGTACTACCAGGTTTCTTTCTGGCCATATTTTAAAGAAACCGATGAAAAACGATGTGATTTTACAATTTATTAACAACAGAGAACGTGAAAATCGAAATAAAAAATTTCAGCAACGAAATATGCTCAAGAAACGCATGGTATAAATGTGTAACCGCTGCTAGATGCTTTCGAAAGTGAGCCTGCATCGTATTTTTGAATCTAGGGAGGGGAGGGACAAAATAACAGCAGTAGAATAGGGCAAAATCAACGATGTTTTTTCTCGTTGCCATGGCAACGAATTTGAAAGAAATGACTGTCCATATATAAAACGTTTTCTAAAGGGCTTATTCTGAAGATAACGCAGAAAATATATCCTAACAACTTTATTTAGATGTTAAAGAACCTATTTTGATTAAAATCCCAAAATCGATTTTCCAAGTAGTTTCAGGTAGAACCCCACCTTATTAAGCTGGAAACATTTAGCAGGAATTCTAAAATATATCCAGCTTAATAAAGTGACTGGCAAGGATGATTGCACTGTTGGGGTATTCCGCTTCAACACGTTCCAGATAATTTTTTAGACGATCGCGCATTGTTGTATTATCAGCAGTTGGCGGGTGGTAAATGACTGCCACGACAATGTTAGAGAATCCACGAGGCAGTCTTTTTGGCCGAAGCAACAACCATCAAATCTCATAATCATCAGTATGGAGATCTAACAATGTTTCACATTCAATAGAATTTTTAATAAAGAACATACACCCCCATGTGGGCCGTTCTACGGTCTCGTCGAAATAACTGATATCCAGTAATTTTAATCGATTGGTTATAGGTATAGATTCTTTTAAATCTTTATTGTTGAGTGCCAACTAAAGTAGGGCACATAAGCCATACTTTTTTGCAGGTTCATATATTCGGTTCGATCAGTGCATGCTATGTAGATGACAATACCACTGTTCGATTAAGCGTTTTACGATCTCTTCAGAGAAGTAAATTGGGTTTGTTTACAACGCTATATGGCCGATTTAGCCCCTTTCAAACACCTCTGTAGTTGTATTTGTTTACAAATTAACAATAATAAAAACTAATTAAATATTAATTTCGCTTGCCTACCTTTGGTTTACACACTACGAACTCGTAAATATCACCAATCCCTTTAGTTTGATACATTTTTGTAATGATAGGACATAATCTAGCCCTTTTACGGCAATTCTCGTGAAAATGTATTATTTGTTCCGAAAGCCGGTTTTGTCGGCGCACGCTCGGACAACTTCGGAACCTAAAATCTCCGCGACTTTGCACCCTAGCGTATTGAAAGTACCGGCAATCAATTCCTCATGATGTCATTGCCTAGATGGCGGATTTTCATTGGTTTATAGCAATCAACACTGACCTTATATGGCATTTCGTAATTTATTTCGCGTGCGAGAATCAAATTTCAACGATCTCGGCATTTTGTATGCGATTTTCAAAAAATAAAAAAAATAGTTCTACTTCTTCAAATGCAATGACACTTTCCAATAATATTCCTTTTTACATGAGCTACAATTTGTGTATTAACACTTGCCCGAAAATAATAAATCTTGCTCTGGCAATTCCGGTTTATTTAACAATAATTGTAAAAGTTTTAGATATAATTTATGAACATGTATGCAAATTAATTTGGAATGTAATATGAACCGAGACAAACTAAATATAACTTTAAAGAGGAAGTCATAAGCTATCGAATGACGCGTGTCCTGTTGCCAGAGAATAAACACGTCTGGAGATATTTACATTTGAAACAACTGATTACGGCGCAAGCGACGTTCAACGATAAAGAGTCCAAGTTTCTGTAAATAGAGCTAGATCAAGATTTTTCTGCGTGTATGCTATTTCGTCTATCTTGGGTGCTAATGACACGGAAAAGTGGGAAAATTGAAATTTGATAGCGTAATTTCCTTTCTGAGTGATGCTGATAATGCAGTCACAAGGCCAACTGTGTGGCTTTATTTGTCCGTCTGAGATTTTCAGGGTTGATATAAAACCCTTCAAATTTTCCTTCTTTTCTCATTAGAGGTATAGAAAGTTAAACCTAGAAAAGTCGGCGAAGAACCTTTAAAATCTTGCTCAAGTAAGTAAGTAAGTTAGTAAGTGAACTTTATTTATTAACCGCGGTAAACTCATCAGGATTTTATACGCCAATTATAGAATAGAATACAATAAAAATTACATATTACAAATTATATATATATAAAACATTTATGAGAGTCGACTCAGTCGAGGTCCGTCACGGCAGTCGCGGGCGTACGAGATTTCGAAATCATGTGATTTCTGACCTGATTTCCGCTGATTTCAGGACTGATTTCTCGATTTCAGACAGATTTCGTGATTTAGTTGTGATTTCATGATTTCTTAGCTGATTTCACGATTTCTGCCTGATTTCATGATTTCTTGGTTGATTTCATGATATTTTTATTGATTTCGTGATTTCTTGGCTGATTTCACGCTTTATTGAGATTTATATGAGCGTTTTTGAGCACAAATGGAACATATTTCAATGCTGATATTTGGTTTACTGTTAAGCATGTACTTTATAATATCCCATGCAATACGACAGCACAACTTACATTTATAACATCATATATTAATAGCCAAAGATGTACTTTACTTTATTTCTGCCGCAGCGAGCGAGCCTGAAGCGAGCGAGCATTTTTTTAATTTTGCCTTAGCGCATTGCATTGTGGTCGAATATTAGTTAGACCCAACATGCAGTGCGCGGAACAACTATATATATCCTTTATTCTGATCATGTGCTTTCTCACCCCTTGGACATTTTGGCGAACAGGTAAGAAATTTGTAATCGTCACAATTTTTAGTTTCATCTTTTAAATATGTCATTTTCAGTTTGATTCAGTTTCTTAATGCCATTACATTTCATCACAGATTAAACTTGGTATAACGACTGGCTTTTGTTCAAAACTGAAGGTAAGCAAACTTGTGCAGTTGATCGCAAATAATGAAATATATTTCTGTACATGATTCATGAACAAGTGCCGCTCGATAAATTTGTGAGTTTATATATAATTATCTTCAGGATCAACATTTAATAATTTCCAACTTATGTTTCATTACATTCGGTTCATTGATGTATTTGCTGCTGGTATGTTTTAAACACGTCTCGTTTTGGTATTGTGTTTGACACTATTCAGATTTTTTTGGTGTGTGTTTCCCACGCCTCGCTTAGGTGTGGTTGTCCATGCCTTGGCATCTTTTACCAATTGTAATCTGTGTTTAAAGAGAGTTCAATATATCTCAAGTTGATATAATTGTGAATTGACCTCTAGACTATTGCAACATCTGGTCAAGTATACATTTAAAATGTCTTATGACCTGCACATGGGACTGGGTAGTCCATCTTTTGTTTTCACTCCTATCGATTTAAAGTTTCAAAGATTTTTGTGTTCAGTGGTTGACTTAGATAGATCGTTTATTAAATAACCTTGTTACAGCTGAAAACTGAATTGTTAAGGTATAAGTTTTAAAAGTATATGTACAAGTACTATAATAAGTATGACTATGAATACAAGAAATATTTAATCTTTTAAACTTTGAAGTTATTAAGAATTTACTAAATTTTATCTACTTCAAATCATTATATCGTTTGGCGCTTGAGTTTATAAAGGATAGTCTAAAACGGTCCGTGTTACACACAGGAACAGTAAAATGTCTTGTTCTCCTCAAGGAATCCATTGTTTGCTTATTGTATGCAAGCAGATTAAAAAGTTGATCCTTTGGATTAGCTAAAATCTTAGCAAGGAATTCGTCACACAATTTTAGTCGGTACTCTTTTTCAAGAGCGGCACAGTATGGTATGTCATAGCCATAAATAATACTCAGTGCCCGTTTCTGGATTTGTTCTAGAGAGCGGAACTTAATTAAACAGTCTGGTAGATTGAAATGAAAGACTTGGCAAACATACGTCAAAATCGATCGAATACATGTGATGTAAAATTGGACTAAGTTATTTGGTTGTATCTTCGCTTTCTTTAATTGGAAAAGGAAATATAGTCTTTTCGATGCTTTCTTTGTAATGTTTTCTATGTGTTGGTTCCATTTAATGTTATCTTGTAAAGTTATTCCTAGGACCTTTACAGATTTTGCAATGTCTATGGTATTTCCATTTATGTGTAGACTCTCGTATAAAGTTGGGTCTCTTTTGAAGGAAATTCTTAGTTCTTTACATTTCCTGGGCTGGAGCTGGAATTTGTTGTTTTCGGACCAAACTGATACTTGGTCGGCCATTGTTTGTGCAAGGCTTGTTTGGTCTTTGTGAACGATTTCGAAAGTTGTGGTATCATCAACAAATATTACGTTTCCATCGGAGGAAGGTATTTCCAGATCGTTTATCATTATTAGAAAAAGCCATGGTCCCAGTTTAGTGCCCTGGGGCACTCCCGCAAGGACTTCTTTCCATTCTGAGAACAGGTCGCTACCCAGTTTAACTCTTTGTCGCCTGTCACTAAGGAAATCACAGATCCAGTGATTAGTGAGCCATACCATTGATTAGTGAGCAATCTGCATGATTGCCATCATCACTTGCCTAAAAAGCTTGGTAAACCACTAAAATTACACAGTATTAATGGTGGTGGTAACTGTCTATTTCGAGCATTGTCATATGCTGTAACTGGCCGACAGGTGTATCATGCTTCTTTAAGACTTAAAATTATTAAACATATGAGAGAAATTGAAAGTTTACTACAACCGCATATGGGGATGTCCTTAATTGACTATCTTAATAACAGCGGAATGAAAAATGACCGAGATTGGGGGACAGATGTTGAAATTCTTGCAGCCTGTCCATTGTTAAAAACAGACATATACACATATAAATAAGTAGGTAATGTTACACAAAGTTATATCTAAACGATTCAAAAATTTTGCTGGGGCGGCTGCGCGTGTTTGCATGTTCACAATGCGCAAAAGAGGGAGCATTCAGTACCTATAGGTAACCTAGTATTACGCATATTATGAAAATTTTCGCATATTAAGACAAATAGACCGGACAATACATAGCCTGCTCTCACACTAGAATATTTACTTTATACGAATTTTATATAAAGAGTTAAATCTATATATATATATACTGTATTACTCCAGCTGTATACAGTTATGTTATGTATAGTGGTATCCAAGTGATATACAAATATTCATGACAACCAATTTTATGTCAGCGTCATGCAGGCACTTAATTAATAATGGGTATGCTGGTTAATAAATACTCGTTTTGACTGAAAGCTTTTTATGTCGCCCGTCGCAGGCATCGAAAACTGTCGAATTGCATTATTGTCAAGAAAATAGTATCATTTTTTCCTCATTTTAAAAAGGTCCAATTCCTTTATCGAAAATATAAATGTTTTACTCCATTATTTATTAAACCAGCATTCCCATTTGGCTGCCTATATATGGACATAATTATTTACTTGTGCAAAGTTACCTTAATCACATTTCACACATTACTGTCAACTGTGCAATATGTGTTCCTCAACATATGTGTGACTAGATAATCTCACATGTTTACATTTTCTTTTTTAATCCATCGAGTCGCATGCACCCATAGTCTGTAACTCTGTCAATTTTACTTGTCACAATAACCCATTACCTTGAAGTACCCTACCATTGACAAGTCAAATTGTCTGGCCGATTAGACAGAGTAAAATACTAAAGTAGGGCCATCTGGGTGCATTGCCAGCTAATGGGTTGATTATTTAAACCACATTTAGGCCATTTAAAAATATCCTGGTTTGTGATCAAGGCCCGGATCCATTTGTCTTGCACATATTTTAAAATGGCCTAATGCTGGACAAATTCTTACTAGACTTGCTCCAAGTCAGGCTTTTTATCTTTGTCTTTCTGTGTGTGTATCTACCATCAATTAAAAATGCTTAAAATATATAATTATACACTGTACTTGTACGATGATACCTAACCAATCGTACTATTGCAATTATTGCAATACCATGTTTCTGTAGACACCGAGTCAATACATTCACAAGAACTGTGAAACCACTCATCACAACCGTCACAACAAACCATTCGCTCATCAGTGTCCCGTAAACTACAGTGACAATAAATTAAGCAATTCTCCACTTTCGCAACAGAGCTTGCTGGTCTTCTATGCTTCAATACTGGGAAAGGTGTTATCATATGTGTTTCCAAATTCTTCGCAAGGTGTGGTCTAATCTCCTCATTGTTAAATACAACAGATGAGGATCAATATCACTTGCCAAACACGTCAGTATTGCCACAGCATATACAGCCCACAGTCTGTACACCAGTTTGTTTAGCGATACGATAATTATCGGAGACCGCGCGTATTGCGCCGATTAAAGGTATATAATGGAATAAATACGTTTCATATGTACTGATCTAGTATATAAAACTAATTGTACATCTTAACTAAATTAAAACAATTATAGAGATTCTTTTACAAGGACACGATAAAATACTCGTGAATTTCCAATTGACTTTCGAAGAGAACTTGTTGCACGAAACGTCTCATCTTACTTTTAAACTTTTTCCTATTAAAACAAGCTTTATCCTCGAAGTTATTTAGGGTTTGGTATGTAATACCTCACTAATCTTTTTATGGCTTTTAAGCTTTAAAATCCAGATTTCATTAATTAATTTGTCAATTAATTGACTTTCTGCATTCAATTAGGTATTATAATTAATAATTGTAATAAAGAATGAGGTAATATATATTTTTACGAGGCTTAATGTTAAAAATTACAGTTTTTGAAAGCACTGCTCAAATCAACGAGAGCGGGTGACAGTTAATTAGCTAATCCGTTGAAGTATGTTAGTAAGGAAATACCAAAGTGTGGTAAGCAAATAATGCGTGGGGGCACAGACAAGGCAGCCAGGGTTAATGATATAATGCATGATGTAACAATGTTTCGCAATGTATTAAGGTTAACAGTGCAACATATAACCTTTCCTTTTTACATTATAATTATAGCCATAGTACTATATCTTACAATTTGAATCCCAATGCAATAAAATACAACATATTAATAGATGTAGTCGGCTTAAAAGTCGGCTCGGTCTGAGTTATCACTGTGTCCGCTGTACGAATCAAATTGCGGACTCGGGCAATATCGAGTTTCAAGTTGGTTTCTGATTTCAAAATTCATGTGATTTCACGGAATTCGTGATTTCTGTTGCTGATTTCTTGATTTCTGGTTTGATCCCTGCTGATTTCCGAATAGAGTGGTCTTATACGCTTTAATGCACCAATGCCGAAAGCAACTTTTTAACATAAATTTCTAATGTGAACGTTCCAAAACAAGTTCTCATTAATATGTACACCAAGTGACTTTGTATGTTGGACTTGCTTAACTGGAACGTTATTAATTGCCAATTTAATGAAGGAGTTGAATGAAAAGTTTATTTCTTTAACGAGATCCGATTAGCATGAATTCAATTTCAGTCCGGGTTCAAAGTAAGTCTATTCGCGGTTAACCATTCACTGACATTAGCATTAAAGTTATAATCAATGTCATAAATATTATTACTTGCGTATGTCAAATGAGTGTCGCCGCATGCATACATGTGTACTCGATCTGGAATGTGCAAGACAATTAGAATGTCACTAATGCCCCCAAAAAAGTAAACCTTTAATATTGAAATTAGCATTGCTGTCAATGTATTCAATTCACACATGGGTATAATTAAGAAAAACTTGAACTGTGTGTTAAGAAAGGATTCAGAAGCTTTTTGTCTTCGTTTGAGAGCTGTTTTAGATGACGAATTGCCGTCCACAAAGATATTTCATATTAACTTTGACGAGTTAAATTCAACCGAAATTCGACATGTAAAACAGGCCTCAAACGAAGACAAAACGCTTCTGAATCCTTTCTTAACACACAGTTCACGCTCTCACAGACAGAATGCGCTCATAAATACATTCGCAGAGCAAGAAGGGAGGTTCTTCTCAACATTTTAAGGCGAGTACGCTTAGTAAAGTTCCGACTGCCCACCATTTTGGCCTACAAATATGTGCATGTTCTTGCTCGATTTGTATCTTGTATTTTTTCAATGTCGAGCCTTTTGCGTGAAGTTTTTCACTTGTTGAAATTGACAAATTCAAGCTATAATATATTTTGCTCGATATTTAATGAGCACATGCCTATAGCTACAATAGCAAATGCTTTTTTAAAGGAACTTTGAAATGCTTTATTTCGCCCCGGCTATGCTACTTTTTGCCTATGTTGCTACTAGTTCTACCGTTGTTTATTCTCTGCTTTGTTGTGGTGGGTTCATTTCCCGTCAAAGGTTTCAGCGTTAAAATAAGCTGTCGTCAATATAATTATTATATTCATAGCTATAACTTGAGTAGAACTGTTCCCAATTTACCAAGTTTTTTTCAAACCTTTCATATATAATAACGTTAGACTATTTGTCAAATTTAGTATGCAGCAGGTTTTGTAATCTGTTAAATCTGTTTAATTCTACTGTTAAATTTGAAATAAAGATATAAGATCTAGGTTTAACTATACTATATTTCACTACCCGTAGGCTGTAGCTAACCAACTATATTATCTATGAGTTTTTTGGACCAGACTTCTTCTAAAATTTAAACTACTATAACTACTCAAGTTGTAGCTATGAATATAATATATTGACAGATTATTCTAACGCTAAAGCCTTTGACAGGTAATGAACCCACTACAACAAAGCAGAAAATAAACAACACTAGAACTAGTAGCAACATAGGCAAAGTGCTTTCTTCTGGCTTGTTTTTTTTTAGAAAGTAGCATAGCTGGGGTGAAATAAAGCATTTCAAAGTCCCTTTAAAAAATATTTGCTATGGTAGCTATAGGCATGTGCTTATTAAATATCGAGCAAGTAGCTTGAATTTGTCAATTTCAACAAGTGAAAAACTTCACGCAAAAGGCTCGACATTGAAAAAATACAAGATACAAATCGAGCAAGAACATCCACATATTTGTAGGCGAAAATGGGCAGTCGGAACAGTCGGAACTTGACTAAGCGTACTCGCCTTAAAATGTTGAGACTGAAGAACCTATCCTCTTGCTCTGCGAATGTATTTGTTAGCGCATTCTTTGCTCCATCGGTTGTCCTGTACGAATTTTCTCGTTAATTTTACCTCCGATTTCGCCATCCTTCGTTGCAAACAAACTTGAGTATTGACAATTTATGGTGAACAGATTTGGTCATTTGCAAGAGCACATTATTAATTTTTTTCTTTAAATTGATTGGCTAGTTGAATTCTATCATTCAATCTGATTGGTTGTTGTGGTGCAGAGCTTCAATCTGATTGGTTTAAAAATGATGCGATTAATACTCAAGATGATGCGATTTGGGAATTAATCGAAACACAAAGTTTATGTGCTAGGGGTTTTTGAACAAATCACTTATCGAAGCAGAGCGCTCTAATCCATAGAAGGCGTGAAAATCAATGGGGGGTATGCGTGGGCGTACTCTGACAAACAAACCGCGATCCTTATAAAAATATAGTAAAATAGGTAAAAGTAAACGGCATTTTTTGCCGGAGTATGCGTTTACCCCCAAATGTTTTTGTCTCACCCCATGAAGGATAACACAAACTTACAAATTTTTGTGCTTTGTTTGCGAAATTGTTTAAAATGTATGGCTGCACTATAGTTAGCTTTTATCTTTAATAGGAATAGTATGCAAAGCTACAGATTATAGAAATATGATATAAATCCATGCACTTATGTCTAAGGAACAAAAATCTTGTCATTGCGTGGTTAATCAAGAAAGGAAATGCGTATATGGGAGCGTGTTTTTTCGGCTGTACTTACATCCAAAATGTTAGCTACATCGCTTTTCTATCAAATAAATATTGGTTATTAAAACCTTATGTAATTTTTATATCCTACATTTTTTTTAGCTTAATTTGCCTTTCTTGTCACGACTTTCATCCACGGTTTGGGAATCTTTGCTTCGCTTTTCTACAAAAAAGAATAATAATCCTCCTTCAAGTTTGAAATGACACGGAAAATATTTTATACTGTAAATTGCATAAACATACCGCCCCTTCCTGAAATTTTGTCATCCCGTTGCCACTTCAACTTCTCTATCAATGTAGGAACCACATTGTTGACCCAAAACACCTCCAACTTGTTGCAGACTTGGTTGGTGAATGAATCAGAAAATTCAACTTTGTTTAAATTAAAAATATTCCCTTAGACGTCCAAACTACGAAACGACATTCACGAATTTGAGTGAATCTGAATTTGGATACAATATATTGAAATTTCCTTCAATGAGAACTTGCCATTTAGCCGCGTACCACCTCAGGACTGAGAAAAGCTTCTTTTGGATCAGTGCACGTGTTTTTTTTGGGCCCAGGGGCAATTCCGACACGTTTGGGCGACTTGTTGCCATTGAAATTCGGGTTAGAATCTGTTTTATCAACAGCTGGGACACAGAAAACATCGTTTTCAAGACGTAACTGATTCTCAAGTACGTCCATGATGGTAGGTTTAACGACCATTGGAGTCATCGCTTCGACCACACCCATTAGTTCGTCCGTGGTACATGGCATTCTGTCCCGTTAACTACGAAGATCGTAATCAATGCATTCTGAAAACGTGTGCGAGCTTTGGTGACTTTTTGATTCTCCAACGCTGTTGCCATTATTTTTGCCGATTTTAAGATCTTTTAACTCGCACGGGGTGGTTTGAGGGGAAGGTTTTCCAATCCACACGCAAGGTCCACTTGTGACGCTGTTTCAAAGTTCTTCTAACGAGTAAAGCGCAGCCGCAATGTGCTTGCATCCACTATAAGGTCCTCCTAAACATAGACAATATGCATCTACACTGACAACACTACCACGATTTGCTCCTTTATCTTCTAAAATAAACCACAAGCTGTAGAATGGTTTTCCGTCTTTTGCCTTCTCTTTCATGGCCGGTTTAACTTTACCAACAGAAACATGTACACCAGTTTCCTTTTGATAAGAGGTTTGTAGGGATTCCACATACCCTTCGCGAAAGAGACGGCAATCTTCGTATGCTTTAAAATTATGCGGCTAGACCTTGCTTGTCATATTCAGAAGAATGGTATATAAGGAGGAGAGTTCTGAAAAGCGTTTTCCACTTTCATCGTAAGTGGGTCGGCTAACTGGCAACCGTGGATAAACAACGGTCGCATCAAATTTTGCTTCTCTTGCTCGATTATAGTTATTCGATTTATCAGGGGCAGTTTCATGCTTTCAACAGCGCACGCAATAGCGACTAACCCTGGCTTTATTTTGCTGTTCACACTAACGCCACGATCTTGCAGATATTTCTTTAACTCTGGCATTTTCAAATTTTTAAATTTTTCCTCGAGATTAATATCCATATTGTAGAGAAAAATTGAAATAAATCACAATTTCAGTTAAGATACACCTACACCTGAACCTAGATCTTATCCCCGAGCCGGCGCGAAGCGCCGTGCGAGGGTACTAATTCCGCTCGGATATTTACACCCGGATATGTGAAAACACAGTGGAATCCACAGTCGTCCGCCGCGATGCCATGGACGGTTCAGGGTTTTGTACGTTATACGCATGCGCGAATTCAGGTCGAGAGAAACATACGGATAAACATTTTTAAAAGATTTACGGATAAAGATTTTGTTATTCATCAAAAATTATTTTTAATGATCGGGCTATTGGAAAAACAAACCGATAAACAGAGTCTTCAAAACAAGATAAACGAGAAGGAGTCGAATGGCTGAAAAAGGACATTTTTTAAATGTTTTAAACGGGTAAGTGTCTATTTTTCATAGTTTAGTTTGTGGATTTGCAAAAGCGCGTTTGTCTCTCTTTGAGGTTATTATAATATCGATTAAACCTAAAAGGTATTTTAGCAAGTTTAAATTTGAATTTTGAAGAAACAACGTAATGTCAAAAACAGTTGAAGTTTTCTGAAAATATTTTGACGTTTTTTAGAAATGTCTAAGGTTAAATTTTACAACAACAAAAGCTAAAAGAGTACGTAATAATATATCTACTTTATATAGTGGGGCAATTCATAATTTTATAGTTAAAAGTACAAATATTTATATTACTCTTTTATCATTTTGTACCAAAGTAAAACAATTGTGTGTTGCTATGGTTACAATGATTGACCGAATACTTCATGTTACAATAAATTTTGGGAAGTATAATTCCTGAGTTCGTTTAGGCAAGGGGATTCTGCATGAGTGTATTTCTAGTTTATGCTATTATATATCCACTAGAACGTTTGCGCAACAAGCTAATAGTGAGCTTAAGCAAGCGACGTTTATGATTCATGAACGCCGACCGGAAGTAAATTGAGCCGTTATAGATGGCGACAGCCGTTCTTGTTTGAATCACGAACGTGAAACCACTTTGACTGCCGTTCTTGGTTTCCAGCATGAACTGCTGACGCCATAGTTAACGGTTAAATAATGTACGCGTGACGTCCATGTTGTCAAAAACGTCGCTTGCTTAATTAAGCCACACATTAATTAAGTACTAGAAATACATTCATGCAGAACCCCCTCGCCCATTAGAACCAAGCAATTAAACTCCCCAAAAGTTATTGTAACATGAAGTACTGAGTTGATCACTGTAACCATGGTATTAGCTTGTTGAGTGTTGAGTAAGACGTGCATATTCGAGCTCCTGATTTTATTCATTGATCAAGTATATATTTATTTATAAACGACTGATATCATTTTAAAGCTTACTTTTTGCTTATGGCAAGAGTTCTTAGTGAAAATTTGGCCTTTGCGTGGACGGGGGATTTTGAATCATTGAAAGAATTTGTCAGCGATGAACTACATCTTGAAGGCACTTGGTCGCATCCTGGTAGCGACAAAAAACTATTTACGGGAGAGAAGGCAACTATAACATGGAGGAAGAATAAAAACGTGTTGGGTTTTAACGGAGAGATCTAAGGCGACTTTTATTGTGAAGGAGTTATGTAAACAGATATGGAGACAAAACGAGGAAGGTTCAGAAACGTCTGCCTCAAATACCGGTCAGTCAAGCGTATTACTAGATGTTAATAATCAAATGGGCTGTAGGTGTTCTGATGCTGCTTTCATTGCAGAGATAGGGGGAATCAAATTAGATATAGCAATTTTACAATCGCAATCGGACCCTGCTTCTCATCGAAAACTGATCGCCCTTGAGTCTACTATTAATTTAATACAACTAAATCAAACAGACCTAGAGGCTAAAGTTAAAAGTCAAGAAGAGGAGATTATTAATTTAAGACAAATTAATCCCCCAATTGGGAACACCCAATTGCAATTGCAAGCTTCATTAACTCCTGACGAAAGCATTAATTCCTCACCTGTAGTTAACGATTCAATTATATTATCCCACGCACATTCTCAAGACTTAAGTAACGGAGCTTCATCGAACATGAATATAAATGATGAAATGCCCAGTCGTACCGTAATTGATTCTACCTTAATTAGCGTAGATCCAATTCCCCAATCGCAACTGCAAACTTCATTAACTCCGGATGAAAGCATTAATTCCTTATTTGTAGTTAACGATTCAACTATTCTCTCCCACGTACACAATCAATCTGTGAATATATTAAACAGCAAATCACGTAATTCTCCGGTTCGAACGGGAAACTGTCCTAATAATAATAACATTCCTCAACTACCAACACGAAAAAGTAATATTCCGTGCCCTTTTATTTCGCGACGCGGTTGGTGTTTAAAAGGTGATAGGTGTGACTTTTCCCATTCAAATAAAGTTAATAACTATGAAGATTGTCAACTCCCCAATATACCAAAAGATGCGGTGTTTTGCCCGTTCTTGCGTAAAAAGGGGTTTTGCAATAAAGGAACTTCATGCGATTTTTCCCATAACCGTCAATTTCCCTCCATGTCTGGTGATCAACCCTCAGCCAACACCCAATACAATGATAGGCACCCTTTTTTAGAAAGCATGCAGCCTTTTTTATTTCGAGAGAATGCGTTAATGCCACCAAGTACTTATATGAATCTACCACCGAGATGTCTGGGCAACCATCCGTACCCATGGGGACCTATGTTCTTTCCAAGACCACTAATGGATATATCAGTTCCTCCCCTCCGATCATACTCATGATAGGAATTCCAGCTCAGCCACCACCTCAACTTCGCTAAACATGGTCTCCCTACAACAGATAGATTCACATGAAATAAGACTTCCTCTCCATGGTAATAGATTTCCTATCTCTGATTATTGCACGATAAATACACTTGAAGTCTCTGACACAACTAAGGATACCCCAAAGGAAATCCCAGTTAGAATTACAAGCCGCCCAACAACTCTGAGAGGTAATGCTCTGAAATACCGCTGCAACCTAATACCAATTTCCGTAAAGGAAAGTAATATAACTATGCCACCTAGCGGCTACTCAGTTCCATCTGTACTCTTAACCAATGCATGTCATGTGACAAATAAAATTACAGAACTTTCTGGAATCGTTGCTGTTAATAACCCGACACTAGTCATAATTACAGAATCTTGGCTGAACTCAAACTTCCCGGATGCTGCTATAGAAATTAGTAAGAAATTTAATGCATTCCGTCGAGACCGCCTTACCCTGGTGGCGGTGTCTTAGCCTATGTGCACCACCAAATACCTACTACCCGTTTGACAAATCTTGAAGTGGACGATAAAGAAGTTCTTTGGCTTGTACTTAAACCGCCTAGAACTCCCAGGCCTTACAGCTCCATAATAGTTATTAGCGTATACTATCCGCCTGGTCAGACGAACGATGATGAAAGAGCTATGCGTGAGTATATCACTGACGGACTTGATGAATTCTGCAGGACCATCCCTCAGCAGGTATAATAATTGCCGGAGATTTCAATAAAATGAAACTGAATTTACTGTGCAGACGCTTCAACCTTTGCAAAGTTGTACGGGCTCCCACTAGAGGTAGAAACGTTTTAGACCAAATCCTTACTAACATGTCAGAGCTATACAATGACATTAAACATCTCCCGCCGATTGGCCATTCTGACCATCAGTGTCTGTTACTCACTCCAAAGCTGAAAGAAAAGGTGAAGGCGATTTCTCGAAAAGTGCGCCTGACGAAATGTAGTAACTTAATTGAACTGAGTATCCATCTGAATAGGCAGAACTGGGAATTGGTTTATGCTACTAATGAGATTGACGATAAAGTTAGTGCTTTCACAAGTACTATCATGTGCATTCTCAATAAAACGGTGCCCAAACGTATTATACGTTTCCACCCTCAGATAAACCCTGGATCACCCCGCGTATTAAGCATGAAATAAAAGCCAGACAAAAGCCTTTACATCAGGAAACAAATCAAGGTATAAAGTATTATGCGACAAAGTTTCTTCACTTATATCCAGTGCAAAGAAAACGTACTACCAATCGAAAGCGGAAAATACACGTGAAATGAACCCGGCAAAGTGGCATAAAACTATATACGAACTTGCTGCCGTTAACGAATGTAATCGTCAATTCTCAGCTGCCTCCACAGATGACCTAGTTGAACGCTTACAACAAAGTTTCACTAAGCCTTGGCAGACTACCATACCAAATGAAATTCCGAAACTAGGGAAGTCGAACACCTACTCAAGAACATCGCGCCCGCACTACCTTCGATCGGTCAAATCAAGGCAATTTAAGCACCTAAACCCTAGGAAAGCTAGTGGTTCGGACGATATTCCTGCATGGTTACTGAGTCGTTATAGCGAAGAGCTTGCTCCTGTTATCCATAACATCATCTGCTGTAGCATCTCCCAGTCTAAATACCCGACCTTATATAAACATGCTTTAGTCACCCCTGTGCCCAAAGTGAACCCCCCGAATGATATAGATAATGACTTCCGGCAGATTTCTGTGCTATCGCAAATGGCAAAAATCCTAGAAACCATACAACTCAAATTGAATAAAAGCGACCTTAAGATCAAAGATAATCAACATGCATTTACACATGGTAGATCAACAGTATCTGCATTAGCGAGTATTACCCAAAATTGGTACAATAAGACTGAAAATTCACGTGATGGAAGAATGGGGATCCACGCTTTATTTATCGATTTTCGTAAAGCGTTCGATTTGGTCGACCATGGTCTGCTTCTAAGAAAACTCGCGGAATTGAATGTATCAAAGTCTTTTTGGTTATGGACGCGGAGTTTTTTAGAAGGAAGGAGCCAGCAAGTAAAACTTGGTGAGAGCTTATCATCTTCTAGGCCTTGTCCCTCCGGAGTCCCCCAGGGTTCTGTTATCTCACCAACACTGTTTAATGTTCATGTTAACGACCTTGAAGACTGTATTCCTAACTATTTTCAGATTAATACGCATAAATACGCTGATGATTGCACTCAGGATGAGGCAATCTCATATTGCTCTACTAGTAACATGCAAATGGTGCTTGATTTAATGAATGACTGGGCCTTCAGAAATAAGATGGAACTTAACGCAAAAAGACTAAAGATATGTGGATCTGTTTTAAAGAAGGTATTCCTGAACCACCTTTACTTACGATTGGTAATGATGTGATTGAAAGAGTTAAATCGTTTAAGCTGCTGGGCCTTTGGTGTAATAATACCCTTAAATGGAACACACATGTCGAAGAAATTACAAGAAAGGCAAGCAAACGTTTATTCCACCTTCGGGAATGTCGTCGAGCTAATCTACCGACAGAAGTAGGCCTAACCTGTTACCTCTCCAAAATCAGACCGGTATTGGAATACGCGTCCCCAATATGGAGTGGATTACCACAATACTTAATAGATGAGGTGGAGAATATCCAAACTAGAAGTCAAAAAATACTTGCCCTGCCGCCCGAGCTACTTCAGTCTCTTGAAGAACGTCGTAATATGCTCGCCATTCGTGAATATAAGAAAATTATTGATGATGAAACGCATCCATGCAGAAAATATATACCAGATATCGTGACGAAAAAATATGATCTAAGAACAGTAAATACTCTCCCACAATTTTTCTCACATACTAAAAGGCACAAACTCTCGTTTATCCCAAGAACAAATGCGTTATTATAATCTAAATTTTATACTCTTTTTGCTCTTAACATTTTTACTATATTTGTCATAATAAATTTTACTCAACTGCCAAATTTAACTTGTGGCAATTTTGGCAGTATATATATACACTGTATATAACATATACTATACTTAACACAATGTACATATACTCGTATCAACTTTATAAACTGTAAATCCATTGTAATTTTATACTAAAGATGGATATCAATAAATTATTATTATTATTATTAATAAATCATGAAGACACGTAACCGGCCGTATATTTCTTTTATTTTTTGCACAAAATGGCAAAATAGTGATAAGGTTTGTACTTTTCACTGTAAAAATATCAATTGCCCAACTATATAAAGTAACTATGTTATTACGTACTCTTTTAGCTTTGATTTAGTCTAAAATTTAATCTGAGACGTCTCAGAAAACGTTTCAAAATTGTCATAAAACTTCAACTGTTTTTTGAACAGTATTTTTATACTATGAAGGTTTTGAGATTAAATATGTTGTTTCTTATTTTATAACGCATTTGAATTAATATTAAAACACCTTTTAAGATTAATCAATGTTGTATTGACCACACAGGATGAACTACGTATTTTGAAAACCACAAACTATTTGCATGCCAATTGAAGGCAAAAACTGCAAAAGCAAGTATGCGAAATAGACACTTACGCGTTTTAAAACTCGAAAACCTTGTCCTTTCTCGGTCTTTTGACTGATTTCTTTTCCAGTTGTAAGTGAAAGTCCTCTACAAAATTTTCATTTATCTTTGTTTTGTCTGTATTATTTCCCGACTCATAATCACAAAAGAATGTACAAAACTATATTTGAAAAAAAGTTTTTTCTCGACCAAAACTCGCGCATGCGAATAAAGTAGAAAACCATGTTCGTCCATGACATAATGGCGGACAACTTTGGAATCCGCTATGTTCTCACATACCCGGATATAAATATCAGAGCGGAATTAGTACCCTCGCACGGCGCTTCGCGCCGGCTCGGGTATAATAGTTAATCTGTGCTTAAGGTGGCTCCCTACAATTTTTTGAAATGTGGAAAATTTACGATTTAGATCAAACTTTTTAAATAATTTTTACTTGTTACAAAACAAAAATTGTATGACTTATGTTGAGCGACATCCTAAGAGCTCAAAATTGTTTACAGAATGACGTCATCACCGTTGCTATAGTAACAATGACGTTTCAATATGGCCGGTATTTTGTCTTTTGTCGCACTTTACTCTAAAAAACGCCTGGTTACCGCCATTTTTTATCGAAAAATCATGTTTATTAACTTGGCTCTACAGAATGATCTATTGTACTAGACGAAAATGTTTTATAAAATAAAAAATAGAGGTAACCAGGCGTTTTTTCGAGTAAAATGCATTAAAACCTAAAATGTCGGCGATATTGAAACGTCATTGTTACCATAGCAACGATAATGATGTGATATTTGTGAACAATTTCCGACTCTTGCAATGTTTCTCAATATATGTGGTACAATTTTTGTTTGCTAACAAGAAACAGTTCTTCAACAAAAATCAATCTAAATAATAAATTTACCATATTTCAAAAATTGTAGGGAGCCACCTTAAGCTCTCTAATCTGACGCTGCCATATACATATTTCCTTTCTTGATTAACCACGCAATGAGAAGAGGTTTGTTCTCTAGATATAAGTGCATGGATTTACATCATATTTTTATAATCTGTAGCTTTGCATACTATTCCTGTTAAAGATAAAAGCTAACTATAGTGCAGCCATACAGCGCGTGTACCCGTTTATACTTTGTACTCTCGCAAATGCATTTTAAAAATTTCGCAAACTCAGAACAAAAATTTGTAAGTTTGTGTTATCCTTCATGGTGTGAGACAAAAACATTTGGGGGGGAAACGCATACTCGAAAAATACCATTTACTTTTACCTATTTTACTATATTTTTATTAAGGATCTCGGTTTGTCTGTCCGAGCACGCCCACGCATGTTACCCCCATTGATTTTTTACGCCGAATCTATGGATTGCATATTTAATTAGCAGCATCAATATAAAAAAATACCCCAATTTCAAAATGCGATCCGTCGTTGATTTTTTAGTGTTTTTGATTTCTTGGTGTCAATTGAAAGAGAAACTCTTCATGAATACAGTGATGTTATTTTTATTAACCTTCCCCGTCAAAAAGTTAAAAACTCCAGCATATTTCAAATCTATTTTTACGCCTTGAGTAGGAACGCGAAAATTAGGTCAATACATACGTAAATTAATATAACTGAAGCACATCTTAGAAAGAAAACAAATTAAAACCGTGAAATATGATGCACATACAACAATAATTTCAACACATACCTTTAAAAATGTCTGATTTTCAAAGAGAAAATACTAAGTAAAAATCTGCAATTTTCTCGCCGCTCCTGCCAAAAATATTGATTTCGAAATAAACTCCAGCGCAATGCATTGTGGTATACGGACGATTTCTCCTCTGGTTAAGGCCCTTATCCTGAAAAGACAAAAGGCGTTGAACACTCATGGCGTCGAGTCTAGTCAATTCATTTATTATCGGAATCTAGTGAACAGAGAGAGGAAGGCTTGTAGAGGGAGGTTTTACGAATCAAAGATCCAACAACTAAAAGGAGGAAACCCCAAAAGTGGTAGAGCGAGGTACGTGAAGCATCTAAGTGCAGCGAAATCCAAAAATGGTGACTTGATAAGTCATATTAGTGCTGATCAATTCTCAGATCTCTCTCCTCAAGAACAAGGTAACAGTATTAATCGAGCTTTCCTAGATTCTCTAGAGGAGTACAGGTTAAATGATCCACTATTCCACTCTCACGTTGTCCATTGGAGGATCCGCCAAAAAAAATACTGAACTGGCCCTGATAAAATACCGAACTGGCTCCTGAAAGAATACTCGGACTTACTCGCTTTCCCTCTGACGCAAATCCTCAATGCCTCGTATCGTGAACAGCGGCTTCCCCACGGTTGGAAAATGGCGGATTGACTTTGACTTTATTATTATTGACTTTATTAAAAACAGTACTATTTCACCTGATTAATTATTTACAATGATGTTAATTAAAAAAAAATAAAATTAAAAAGGTGATCTTCCAATAGGCCGTGTGCATGCACAACAAATATATTATATAAAATATCAATGGTCTACAAAAAATTAGGTGACTGAAAATGAATTTCCAGTATTAGTATATTCGCTTTATGTTGGTTTTAAAGCTAGAGATGCTTTTAGATGATTTTATTGCAGTGAAAAGGTTATTCCAAGCCTCAGCCCCCCTGTAGGCAAAAGCCTTTTTCATATTATTTGTTTTTGGCTTAGGTAATGTGAAATTAAATTCGCTATTTCTCGTATTATGATCATGTATTGAATTCGTGTTGCTGAAAATTTCAGTTTGGTAGCATTTTTTTTTGACTTTGTACATTAGAATCGCTAATTGATGCTCTCTTCTGGTTTGTAAGTTAGAAACTCCTACGTTTTCCAAAATGTCAACAGATCGAATCTCGTAGTTTTCACGTGTTATTATTCGAAATGCTCGGTTTTGGAGCTTCTGTAATTTGTCTGATAAACCTTTTCCTAGACAACCCCAAGCATCACAAGTGAGGTTGAATAATTGATTGATATATTGAAAGTAGTGTTCTATAATCCACTATTTCTCGAACCCGTCTTAGGATGCTGAGGCCTGCATTGACCGTTTTAGTAACTTGGTTCACTTGGCCATTCCATGACAAAGTTTCGCCCGTCTTTACGCCAAGTGATTTGGTTACTTTAACTCGGTCTATTTTCCTACCTCCAATATGTATGTGGGGTTATATGTCTATTTGGTTGATTCTTCTATTACTACCTACTATCATGTATTCCGTTTTAGAATGGTTTAAAGTAAGTTGGTTAGCTGACATCCAAGTTGATACATTTTCCAAGTCATGGTTAAGATTTTCTACAATTATATTAATATTTTCACTAGATGTATCAATTTGGGTGTCATCGGCAAACATACTAGCACTAGTTCGCTCTAAGCATTGAGGCAGATCATTGATGTATATTAGAAATAGAGGCGGCCATAGAGCAGAGCCTTGCGGAATACCTGTTTTTACACGTAGTGGTCCAGATAAATGGCCCCCTACTTGGCAATATTGCGTTCGGTCTGTCAAATAAGATCTGAGCCAACATAGTGCCGTTCCTGTTATGCCGTAAATATCCAAATTTTTGAGTAGGATATCATGATTGACAGTATCGAAGGCCATTTTTAAGTCTAAGAATACTGCGCCGTTTAATTTACCAATATCAATGTTTTGATACCATCAATTAGTGATGTCTAGCAATGCAGTAACCGTAGAATGGCACGGTCTGAATCCGTGCTGAGATTTTGTTAATAAATTTGAGTACATCAAATAATCATAGATCTGGTTGTGCACCAGCTTCTCCATAATTCTTGCTACAATCGAAATAACGGATATTGGCCTATGATTAGACGTACAATGTTTGGCCCCAGATTTGTATATTGGTGTTACTCTTGCGATTTTCCAGTCACACGGAAATATACCGGTCCGAATTGATTGATTAAAAATTAATGAGAGTGAAGAAGCAATAACGGGGGCGGCAATTTTTAAGAATTTAGCTGAAATTTTGTCAATACCTGATGCTTTAGAAGCACTTAAGTTTTGAAGCAGTCTTAGAGTTTCCAATTCCGATATCTCTTTAAAACAAAATAATGGGTTACTTGGGCGCTCAAACGCTGTGAAGTAGCTTTCTCGAGTTGTATTTGTGTAAGGTATATCGTTAGACAATTGTTCTCCCAAGTCCGTAAAATACTGATTGAATGTATTTGGAATGTCAGTGGGGTTTATTATCTCACCTTCATCATTTCTTAACTCTAGTATCTTGCTATCCTTGTAGGATTTATTAATCAATTCATTAATTATCTTCCAAGTTTTTTTAAGATTCCCCGAGTTACTTTGTAATTCATCTTGATAGTGCTGACGAACGGTATCCTTAATTAATCTATTATAATGTTTTTTGCCTATTTGTAAGCACTCCAGTCAGCATCTAATCCAGATGATACTGCTTTTTGCTTTAAATATGCATTATGCCTCTTTTTAACAATTAGGTCCTTAGTCAACCGTGGCACGCGTTTGCCAGACACCCTACGTTTTTTTAGCGGTGCATGTTTATTTATAATATCAAGAAATGCATTTTTCCAGATTTTCCATGACTTGTTGGTGTCCAAATAGTCTAAGTTAAGGTTTGAGAGGGATTCTAATTCAAGGAGGAAATTTGTTCTATTAAAATGCTTAAGTTCACGGTATTAAACAATTCGAGGTGCCTCTTTAGTTGTATGAATTTTGCGTATACCATATATTAAGTAATGATCACTAATAGTAATGATTTTTACCCCATTAGAAATAATACATTCTCGTTTGTTTGTATAAAAGTGATCAATTAAAGACGCATTGTCTTTTGTAACTCTGGTGGGGTCTTTTATTAATTGCTCATATTGAAATAATTTAGTAACAAAATCCATCTCTGAGACAATGGGTGCAGGGTTTATACTTAGAATATCAGAATTAACGTCTCCCAAGATAATACTTTCTTTATCTTCGAGATCGATTAATTTTAGGCAGTGTTCAAATTTATATAGCGTATCTATGGGGTCATTTGGAGGCCTATACCAGGTAGTAATCAGAAATGGTTTAACCTTGTTTTTTATTATTTCGATTGTTAAAATTTCAATATCAACATCATTAATATCAGATCTAAGGCGATAATTGATTGTATTTCTGATGAAAAAGCCGATACCACCCCCAGATCTATTCCTATCCTTGGAAACCCACTCATAGCCATTTATAGCTATTAAACCAATTGGTATCGTGCCATCCATTCTGGTTTCATTGATTGCAAGGACATCAATGTCTTTTTTTCTCATTATAATTCTAAGTTCGTCTATGTGTTTAGGTAGGCTAGCTATATTTAGACTTGCTATTTTAAAGCCTCTAGTTTTAGGAAATAGAGAATCTTGATGTATAGAAATATTGATAGTGCTAGTGGTTGGTGTATTTGTTTGCTTATTGTTGTGATTCATATTTTGGATGTCAGACGAGGTACAACTATGATAAAGGTAATCTAGAATATTTACGCTCGGTATATCTAGTCACTTTCTTAGGAAGTCAATATAATTCTTTGCAAGAGCAGAAGTGCCTTTAATATTTAGATGTAGTCCCGATGCATTGAGGCAAGAGGTATCAATGTTAGTGTGGGAAATAAGAGACCAATTGTTAGTTTTACAAACCTTGGCCAAGAGTGAATTCACCTTCTTGATTCTTGCATTTAGCTTGTTGTCATCTCTATAGATTATTTCTGAGATCGCAATTTTTGACAAACCGTTCACCATAACACATTTACTCAGGGCTTCCACTTCTTTCGCAATTTCCTCTGGCTCTTTGCGTTGAACATCGTTTGTCCCAACATGTAGTATGACTAGGTGAGGATTTCTTTCAAGCGTAGGCTTGACATAGTGATTCATATCAGCAGTAGTTGCCCCTGGGAAAGTCTTAACGACGATTTTCTTACCGGTCGAGCGATGCAGTTTAGATGGATTAAGCATTTTTTCATAGAATCACCTAAAATTGCTATAGGTCCTTCAACCGACTTGGGATGCACCTTCGCTACCGAAAACAAAGCCGTGCTAAATCTGAAGAAAGATTTGAGACCAATTTCACTCACGCCTTGTGTTTCCAAAGTGGCTGAAGAATTCGTAGTGGCGGATTATGTCAAGCCTGCAGTGTTGGATGCTGTAGATAGTAGTGAGTACGGGATGATTCCCAAATCTTCCACCACCATGACCTCAATCAGTATGCTGCACCAATGGTCCTTAGAGTCCGATGGGAATGGAGCAGCAGTAAGAACTCTCCTATTTGACTATCGTAAGGCGTTCTATTTTATTGATCATAGGAACCTGATTGACAAACTATCTATGCTAGCCATCCTACGCAGTATTTTCAACTGCATTATATATTTCTATCGCATCGATCCCAAGGGATCAAGCTAGCTGGGGATTGTTACTCGGAGTGGGGCCCAGTTCCATCCGGGGTACCACATTAAGGTACTAAATTGGGCCCGTGGCTATTCATCCCGACTTCGGATATTTACTATTCCGCTGACAACATAGACAGGTGCCAATTGTCAAGTATGGGATGCATGGACAGTTCTCTACACGTTATGCGCATGCGAGTTCAGACCGAGAAAAGCTGGCTACGTACTCGAGAGTCGAGAGAGTTTGGGCATATAAATAAGCCAAAACATCAAAAGATAAAAAAATTATAAGAAAATTTATGGAATTGGAAAAAGGAAAAAAAGACGGAAAAACAGTCAAAAGAGACAAGAAAGACAAGATCGGGTTTTAAAGAGTTTTAAACGAGTTTGTATTTTTTTTGTTTGCTTATTGGCATGCAGTATATTATAGTTTCAATTATATTATAGTTTTGTGGATTTGATGCCTGTGTGTCATCCTGTGTATTCATTACAACATTGATTTAATTTTAGTTATTATTCATTATAATTATAGAATAAGAAAAGAATAATAATAAATAACAACAAATTCAAAACAAAAAGTAAAAAGTAAAGTTTTTGTAATTTCAAATGTAGAAATGTTTTGTTTCTAAGTTGTGAATTTTGATATAAATCATTCAAAAAGAAAAAGAGTAATAACATATTAATATACCCTACTTATTGTTGATAATTTTATAGATGCGTAGGTACAATTATCAAATCTTATCAATATTTTGTACAAAATAAAATAACAGTGTTGTGTGTACCATAGTTTACATTGATCGACTCAGTACTTCATGTTACCATAATAACTTTTGGGTGTAAATTGGTAGTTCGAATGAGATGGAGGATTCTGCATGCATGTATTTCTAGTCTTAATGATTAACGATCTAGACATTGACTCACCTTTGTTATAGAAATTTGTTGACGATACTACAACCTCGGAGATCATTGAAATGGGAAATGCAGTAACGCTCAGAGTCTAATCATTAGGTTTTAGAGTGGTCCCATGACAACAGTGTACAACTTAATCCCGACACATGTAAAGAGTATAATATCTCAAACGCTCGTACACCTGATGAATTTGAGGCGCTGCTTGTCAATGGAAAAGAGTTAGAAGTTGTTTCTAGTGCTAAGCTCCTTGGGTTTACTATAAGCGACGACCTGACTTGGAACGCGCACGTGGAAGATATTCTCAAAAGGGCCAGGTTGCCGTTTGCTGCTCTAGCTCTTTCTTACACATCATGTGTGAGATCAGTTATTGATTATGCCATTCCTGCGTTCTATAATGCCCTTCCGCAATATCTAATCAATGAGCTCGTACGTATCGAGAAAAGAGCGCTATGGATTATTATGCCCTGCACGGGATACCAAGTTGCGTGTGAAGAGCTGGGTGTCACACCTATGGCAGATCATCATCATCAATTATGTATAGCAAACTAAGCTCAACAGTCTGCTTCCGCAAAAAAATGAAGCAGTTTATAATCTTAGGAATTACCACTCTTTCCGAATGTCGCGTACAAAAACGAACCGGGCTAAGAAATCCATTATTGTTGCAATAGCCGGAAAATAATATGCCACGCCAGAAAAGATTTGTTAAACAATTTTTACTTGGATTAAGCACTGTAGTTTTTATATGTAAATTTTTAGAATTAAATTTCTCTTAAATCAGTAGTATTATTACCATTATTTTCGTATTGTAATTTTATTATTGTAACTATGTAGTTTTAACTAGTAAATTGTAAAAATTACGTAATTCAGCCCACGGGCTGAATTTATAAAGAAATTCATGGAATGAGAGTAAATTCACATATATTCCTCACTATTTTCAGGTTCAGACGCGCAGTTTCAAAACATGAAGTTCACAACATATAGTGCAACTATCACCGCTGTGGTCCTGTTTGGCTTGATGAAAGAAACTGAAACAAGCAATTGTCCGAGCTGTAAGTAAAATGTTAAACCTTACTCCTTAAATGTCAAACGTTAAAAACAGGCAACAGTAGTTCTAAAACATTGGAGGATTTGGTGTAACAACCAATCATTTCAATGACTTCGAATTACGGTTAAAGGGGAACTCCAGCCCCAAGACAAGTTAGGTTTATATAAAAGATAATACCTTAAATAGATTGTTCCTGAAATATCTCGGCCTAATTCTTTATAGTAAAGGAGAAATTGTTCGACAAAGTTCGCGATTGTTGCAAATTTCGACGCCATATTGTTCTTTCCCGTGCAGACGCGAATTTGGTCAGCGCCCTCATTTTTGACGTCATTGCGTGCTTCTTTATCGCGGGAATTTAAAAATTACTGGCGCGCTGTATTAAAATTCTATACTTATAGCAATAAAAGTTTAATAAAAGCAAAATGCCGCATTGTACCGTGCCTTTGTGCACAAATGGCAGTCGAAAGACCAAAGGAACGGATATTAGTTATCATAGATTACCAAATGGGCCGCTCAAAAGTGTTTGGCTGCGGAATTTACGTCGCGAGAACCCTCGTGAGCGTGCGAATACGTACGTCTGCAGCAGGGCGCTTATATACTGGGCGGTGCAACGGAGATAGGAAAACTGATCGACGTGTGATGCGGGGCCAGGTGACGAAAAACGTTTTTTTACCGGCCAGCAGTTGACTTTAAGAATAACATTAGTCTATTCCTTGACAACCGTTGCTAGGTACAAACAAACATGGAGGCGGCCAGGCGAGGCGTTAAAGATGAGCTTTTACAGGCGTTTTTGCAGCATGTTTAACATTCGGTTGAAGTTTATTTGTGGTGGCAGAAATTGAGAGATCCGCGGAAGGAGGTAATTGGTTTCGAAAGGGAATCCCCTGTAGTGTCTGACCACTATATCTTTATAAACAGTCGTGGGAGAAACTGATTTTTCAGTTTCATGATGGCATGATGCCAGTAAAAGTGAGATATATCGAAGTTTTAATAAGATCAATTATGGCAACAGGTTTTTCAGCACTTTTGGTCTTCAAAGATATTCTCTTCATTTGCAAAAAGTAATTTCCAATTTGTGCCTTCAACAAAAAATTGAACCAGTTTGCCAGAATTTTACATACTGTACATTTGTAAAAGCTCATCTTTGAATGCCTAACAAAATTCTCATATTTGTTGGTGATTTATGGTCAAGAAGTGTTTGCAAAAAGGTACTAGAGAAGTCAACATGGAACTATTGTGGACATTAATTTTGCACTAACCTTAAAACTTTCCCAAAAAATACAAGCCTATGCCAACTTGTTAAAGAATTTTATATTCCTATTCTGGAATAAGTGTAGCACACACACACACACTTGATATAATAGACTTCAATACAACTACAGTACACAACAAGAAACATAATTTCTAAGGTTGGACTTTTTATTGAACAAAACTACATAATTACATCTGGAAAACCCATATAGATTCCATGTAATGTTCCTAAAAATTATGTATCAGTATTTCAAATCCAAGCATGCGCTCCCCCATTTTCTAAGATGGAGAACAAAAGGGAGGGAGAATTATCCATTGTCATGGACAGTAGCCGACATGGATGAGCAAGGAGGTAGTGGTTTCCTATTAAGTCTCTGAAAGAAAGCAAATTAATTCAGTTGCCACGTTTTTTTCCTGGTATGAAAGCTTGATAACATATTAAATTAAGCAAACTGGCATTAACTTTCAGCTAACAAAAGTAGGGTTGGATATGTTGAAACCAAATATTTTTAATGTGTCCACCACTGTATGGGGACAACTTGACCTTAATCTAATTTCTAGCACTTTTCATTACTGTTACAGTAGCTGTATGTATTTTGAATGATCTACTCCTGGGGAATGGATAATATACAAATGACTGTGCACAGTCCAGTGGGACTTACATTAAATTTGACATACACAAAATTATCTTTACATACTGTATAGTAACATGCTGTAGGCCAGCGTAGGGTCATAGTAGCCCAGCAAATACACTGTTTAGCTCACAAAAATAGCTGTAAAACAATTGAAAAGATGCTTGTCAACAGAGGTGGAAAGTCTGGACTAGGGCATATACTCTAGTTTTGTTATTGCTCATCAGTTAATTATTAACTTTACAAATTTCTGTGAAAAGTTTTCTGCAAAAGTTCAGATCCAAAAATATTTCTGGGAACTAGATTCCCAGGATCCCATACTTTTTCCACCCCTGCTTGTCAAGAAATAATCTCAACAAACATGAATGTGGCATTATTTAAAACTGAATCAGAATGCTTGTCATTCACAAATGTCAACAAATGCATAGTCGACAATCATTGAACAAAATGCTCACTATCTACATTGTAGAATGGGCATGGTATGTCATGGGTATGGCATGTCATGTTTTTAATTTGTGGGTTTTTAAATTAACAACTGGAATATTAACCACTCCACAATATAGTAAGGCATGACATAATGCTGACTTCCATGGATTGGTTTACGTGCAGACAGGGGGGGCTATCGGTGTATTAACTAACCAACTTTTTAAATCCATTTATCGAAACCTAGAAAAAAAATTATAAGAGAAACAGGTTGAAGCATTTTGTTTTGTTGAAGTAAATATGCTGCAGGAAAAGTTTCACTAGCTGAACATGTTTCATTACTTTAACACGTTTACAACCCGAAGAGGACAAGTCTAACAAGGGTATTTTACCATTGACAACGTACATTAAAAACAAAAAACATACAAAAACAACAGATGATCGCACAATCGCTTACTAGTAGTACGCAAATTTTGTAGACGCCATCATTTGTATTTCCATAGCAATCATGCCCAGATCAATGGCAATCAATGTTCGAATGAAAATAATGCATTCTTTGATAGGTAGGCTATCTTCAAAGGTTAAAATCGATAAAATTATCCACTCCGAATCACGTTGTTTTGACAAATTATAAGAAGTATATACATTGGCAGTTTCACAACAAAATTTCAAGGTGTAGAAAGTTTCTAACATAGCAAGCGCTCGGTATATCTTCAATATGTCGTACTTTGCTAAGCAGGTCTAAGTAGGAATAGTGTGCCACAAATTGCATTCATTTCTTTCCAACATCCGTAGGATTTAGGGTAAATAACGAGGCAACAACAGGGAAGGACAAGACGCTATATTTGGGTCACTTGTTTACTTGAGATACAAAATTTTAAACAATAACCTAGCGGGAATTCTGTCTTAAAAAGGGCTAACTTCAATCATAAGAAAACCCCAAATTATACAAGGCATAAACCAATTATACATACATACCCCAAATTATATAAGGCATAAACATATCATAGATATCTTCAACTTACCAGAAATTTTATGCCGTAGTCTTGTCGATAACACACCAGGCGCTCGTAGTGAAAAATATACTCCATTGAAGTAATCAAAACATCATGTCTCTTTCCGTAATATGCGGCATATTTTACCATATTCTGGATGTAAAACCACATGTATATGATAAAGAAGTACCATTTGATCTTCTATTAAAAAATAGCCGTCTCACAATAAAAGGTTTCAGAAAAAATAACGACAATATTTTGGCACACAAAATTGTCTATTTTCTTCAAATTTGCAAAAAGCACGCTCGTGCCAGTCCTCTTCCGCATCACACGTCGATCAGCGCGACATTAGCGCGTTGCGCCGCCCAGTATATAAGCGCCCTGGTCTGCAGTGCGCATTTTACACCAGATTGTTTTGAACCAGCTACCGAAGTAATTCCTGGTTTCAAGAAACGTAAAATGCTAAAGCCATCGGCAGCACCAACTATATAAGCAGCACCAAGTAAGGATAATAAGCACCCCTGCTTACTTACTTACTTACTATATTTACTTTTCCAACCAAGCGCAACGAAACCAAAACAAGGTCATCAAGTGTGAGGCAAATACAAAATCGAGCACGAAAGGTTTGGTGATTAGTTGTTTTACGTACTGAATACTGATAGTCCATTTACTTGTATATTTGTTTACATAGAATACAATCTTTTAAATAATGTAAATATAATATAAAGAATATATATTTAAGATCAAATTAATAACAAATATGTACAAATTCATCATCCAGTACTTCCATCACAATATTCATTCTAACTAAGGAGGTTTTGCAACATTGACAAGATTATCAGTTAGTGCCAAAGAAGCATGTCCTATTCTAATTTTTACTTTTAATTCAATAGCTTTACTTCTGCACTGGTTGAAATTTAGCAGAACCAGAGTGAATTAATAGGGTGAATATTTTCTATGTAAATTAATAGGCTAAATTGTAGCCATGCAGTCAATTTTTTTTTAATTTTGGTTAACATTGTCAAGGTTGCAACAACATTGGAACAAGACAAATTTGTTCTGGGTGGTTCTTGTGCAGATATAAATATAGACACTTCAAATGATGATGTTGGACAAACTAACTGTACCTCCACAGTTATTGAAACTGTAAGAGATAAAGAGGTTCAGACATACTTTGAACAGATTACCATGTTAAGGACTATTGGAACCCAAACTGAAGATTTCCATGTACAAGGAACTACTAGCAAACACCCTGATGATATCAATGAATTACTTCATTTAGAAGATCACAGTTACTCCTCGGGCCCAAATAAGGATCCTTCAACAGATAGGAATAGAGAAATTGTGAAACCTTGTCCAACACTATGCACAGCAGTCTCTAAAGAACAATTGCTTCATTGTGGTGATGTCCAAAATGAGGTAACTGTGGAATCAACAAACCAAGGATCTTCAAATGAAGCAGATAATGATAGTTGTCTGAGTGACAGCTGTTCTTCATATTGTCCTTCAGCTTCTGATGACGAGTCTGAAACAGATGATGAATATTCCAGCAGTACTGCACATCCTTCTCTGGAAAAAAATTTATAGTGTTTGAAAGTCAGCTACATAAACTGTTTAAGATTTGTCAACAATGTGGTAGTCCAATTGATACAACAACCCAAAAAGATCAAGGAAGTATGGTTACTATCACTACAAATTGTATGAATGGGCATAGTGTATCCTGGCAATCACAACCTGATATTGATGGAACTGCAGCAGGAAACCTACTAATTCCAGCAGCTATTCTATTTAGCGGCAACACATATAAACACACTGCAGACTTTGCTAAGCACATTAACCTTCAATTTGTTAGCTCCTCCCATTACTATGATACCCAGAAAACTATTCTATTCCCAGTAGTACAACAGACTTGGAGAACAACCCAGACAGCCATAGTGAAACAGTTAAAGAAAAGCAGCAGTGTGGATGTATGTGGTGACGGGCGGTGCGATAGTCCTGGGCATTCGGCTAAATACGGCACTTACACCCTCATGGATGAGAAAACCAACTTGATAGTTGGATTTAGCATTGTGCAAGTGACAGAGGTTACATCATCTAATGCGATGGAATGTGAAGGCTGTAGGAGAACGCTAAATTCAATTATCAAGAAGAAAATTCCAATCCGATGCCTTACAACAGACCGCCATACAACAATTACAGCGCGAATGAGGACGAACTATTCAAACATTGAACATCAATATGATGTGTGGCATTTGAGTAAATGGGTCACAAAAAAGCTGACAAAGAAGGCGAAAAAGAAGGGCTGTGAAGAATTGCTCATATGGATTCAGAGTGTGTCTAATCATTTGTGGTTTTGTGCGGCAACATGCGATAAGAATGCAGATATCCTAAGGGAGAGGTGGCTATCTTTGTTACACCACATCACCGGTAAACACCGATGGAGGGCCTCTAAAGAATTTACATTAGTTAGAAAATGTGGACACCCCAGAATCAGTGCGAAATACCAAAAAAACATTATTTGGCTTGAAAATGGTTCCCCTGCTCATGTTGCTTTGGAGGAAGTGATCACAAACAAGAAGCTACTGAAAGATATATAACAAGGCTCACAGAGTTCCATCACACTGGTGAGTTAGAGTCCTACCATTCCGTTATGACAAAATATGTACCAAAACGTGAGCATTTTTGTTATAATGGAATGGTGGCTCGAACTCAGCTAGCTATCTTGGATCACAATTCAAATGTGGGCAGAAGCCAGGCAGAAGTAAAGAAGGGACCAAATAAAGGCGAGAAACGGTACAAGGTTGCCTGTGGCAAGCAGAGGAAGAACTGGGTGGCCAAAGAGATAAAGACCCCAAAGTCATACAGCCATGTAGAGGGTATGCTGAATGATGTGGTTTTGTGCAAGAAAGGCAAAAAATTTAGGTATAAGCCAACCGTTCAAGCTAAATGTATAGCACCAACACCTAAGCCACCAAAACAGGAAGTTATAGAAAAGCATAAAACAAGAATGAAGGATAAACAACAGTGACAGACCTGTTGTCTTGGTGAACTGGAAGTTATTGATAAAGACCATGTAAAGTCCATTCTGTGCATGTGCTATGGGGGGTCCTGCGATGTAAACAATGCCCAAATTTCGCGTTGTTTCGACTAAAATTCGACATTTTCTAAATCAGAAACTCGAATCTGTATTTATTTAAAGCATAGCGAACCAGAACACATCATAATTTTTTAAATATAGCGTGTCTAAAATGTAAACAAACGGACGTCGCCGGTTTGTTTACATCGGGACTTTACATCACCTTTAATGTTAAAAATGGTGTCAAATACCTCAAATTCTCACACTGCAACAATAGAGCTATTCATCAGCAAAACGAAATCCAACAAATTCGAAGTCGTCTTCATCACCTGGAGGTGCAAAGTGTGCTCGAATGCAGCTAACAGCACATGATGGAAGAACAACTCGTATTTCTTTCCCTACAACTCCCCAACACCATCGCACTAGCTGGCGGTACGCGACATGCCGAAAGATTTTGTGATTAGGACCTTCATACGCTTTACTTCCATACTCCTGTTTATATTGTAACCAAGCAGCCTGTAAAACCCATCGATCTAAACAGACTGTATGGAAACCTGGATTATCTGTTATACAATCATATGGCATGGTTGGCTTTACATATTGATTAACCTCATCGTTTTTATTAGCGACCTGTACAATTTCATGGCAACAGACGCATTCTTCCTCCCTATCCATTATCTGACAATGTTCGCATAAACACCTAACAATAACAAATGATTGTGCGGGGAATGATACAATTTAAGAACAAGAAAATTCAATTTGCCAATAGAAACTATAAATTATGTTTACCAGTCAAGGTTACCCAAACGAACAGACGATTCGTCATCGTCAATCGACATATTATGTTCGCCTTCGATGTCAGCTGATTCACTACTATTGCTGTTGGAATCTCGTCTAGGTTCAAACTGATAGCCCAGGATTTCGCCCCCTTGTAAAATATTCCTATGCAATTCGTCTAAACTCTCACCTGAAGATCTAGAAGTTCTTGAATCCGATGAATCATCGCTTGACAAACTTAAAACATTGGCATTCATGATGAACTCTATACAAAACACTTGCAATACGAGAACAACAACAGCTCAGAAGCATTCAGAAGCACGCAATGACGTCAAAAATGAGGGCGCTGACCAAATTCGCGTCTGCACGGGAAAGAACAATATGGCGTCGAAATTTGCAACAATCGCGAACTTTGTCGAACAATTTCTCCTTTACTATAAAGAATTAGGCCGAGATATTTCAGGAACAATCTACTTAAGGTATTATCTTTTATATAAACCTAACTCGTCTTGGGGCTGGAGTTCCCCTTTAAACAAGAAATTGAACCTTTCCTTGACTAGTAATATATATAAACGTTTCATTCTGTTATTTTATGGAAATTTACTAACACGCACTGTTACGTATTTGTTCAAAACTTATAACACTGTCGATATGCCAAAGAGTGCTCAATATCATATAGATAGAGCAAATATAGTTTTCGCTTACCTCAAGGTATCCACTACAGCCTGTTTCACGCAAAACGCGATCATCAAGTTGCTCGCCACTTGATGATCGCTTATTGGGTGAAACAGGCTGTGGTGGATACCTTGAGGTAAGCGAAAGCTAACACTGTCGATATATATAAGCCTTATCCATATTTTGGTCTATATATACATAATATGAATAGAAAGAAATAAAGAAATTTTGGATGTAAACAATCCGGTTTCTGAACCCTTCAAAAAGTGCATTAAATCGAGTATAAACCAGATCTAATAATTAGTATATTGATTATGGAATCTGTACGTCTTCACCCATGATATTAAATGGTGTTCTATTGATTTTTCCTATACTGATAAATGCGATACTCTCACATTCATATTCGATTATTTATGTGACAATTATCACTTATACTAAGCATTTTGTCTGACAATATTTTGCAAAATAATAGATAATTTTTATATAATTTATAATATAAAGAGAGTACATGCATGGATGCTTTGAAATATCAAATCTATTTCTCGTGTTTAACAGCATATCCCACTGTTATTGGTCCGTTTCAATCACTCTCGAGATGTCCTGTTTAACATTCGAAATATATTCCATATTTCCTGACGTCCATTTATTATTTTCTATTTATTTGCACGCGCGTACCGATCTAATCCTAGCTGATCTCATTTAAAGTTGACGGGTAATTCTCGTGCTCCCATTCTCGAAATCTATTTTAGTTAAGGTGTATTACATACCTATTTGGGTTATTTTAATATATGATAAATAATTCCTGCTTTCAATACAGCTGTGTCGTGGATTAAGGATAGCGCAAAGCGTTATATCGCACGCTTAGCTGGAGAATGGATGCTGTTCGATTGCGCTGTTAATACATCTAATAATGTGACTCTATGGCTTGCAAGAAGAAAGAGCGAACGTCACAATCAACTCACTGTTGGCAACAGAAAGATAATATTGGTTTCCGAGAATGTCTTCAATATAACAAGTTTAACAGCGGAAGATAAAGGAGTGTACATATGTAAAGTAACTGGTTGTGACAGGCTCAAAAAAGAAAAGTACCTTTCAATTTCAAAAGGTGAAGCTTGGTTTTAAATTATCGTTTCTGTGCTTGTATTCATGGTCTGACGAAAACTAACTGAGAATCTTGCGAAATGTAAATAAATGAATATTTAAGAACAGATGTATTACAATTGTAAAAAATCCAAATTATATTCAATACTCTAATTTTATTTCTTATCAAACAAAAAACTGTCTCTGCCCTCATTTCTTATGATTATATTTTAATTTTGAATTTGAGCCACAAAGAGTCTTCAAAACATCTTTTAAAAATATTGACAATGTTTCGCAGTATACTTAAAGATCAAGTTGTACAAAGGTCTAAAGATTCTACAGTAATATGAAAGATTTTTAAAGAATGCCTTTAGTGTCACGTTTATTACTAGAAAATACTATTTATTTATTATTTCAGTGTTTGATATAGTTATCAGGGTAGAAGGGTAACGCCCATCCCAGAGAAATTTGAAATCATGGTAGAAAACGAGAAGAGATGCGCCATAATAGTAATAAGAGGCGTAAAAATTTTCCTACATATCTTGAAGATTTGGATTTCTTCTGGTAGAAAATAGAACTGTACTTTAAATATATGAAAGTGAAAAAGATTTCTCCTTTCAGGAAAAGCTTATGCAAGAGCAATCATTAAGAAAAAGCCAAACAAACCGTTGTATGATATTGGAGGCAATGTTAAATTAATATGCGAAGCAGGAAAGAGTACCAACTCATACGGATTCACATGGTATAAAATCAGTTCAAATGGAAGTGAGCAAGAACTTCAATCATCTTTCAAATATGAAGGCGGCATTGGAACAGAAATTCTCTCGTTGAATTCATTGTCCAAACATGATGTGGGGATCTACAAATGTGAAGCATACCGTTTTCCTGTTGATTATAGAACCTCCCAGTTCGTAAATATATATGTTAAAGGTAATGTTTTAATTTATATGTTATAAAGAGAATTCATTCTATTTGAATAGGAAAAAATAGGAAAATGCCAAATTTTCAACTTAAGATTGCAAAAAATCTAGCCGAAAGCCTCAAAACTAGACTATCCTTAAACTACGGTTTGAAGCTTTCTTAATTCATTAAACAAAGAAATATGGACATAAAAATTCCCGCAGATACCAAAAACGGCGGCACAGTTTATGCGATCTGTAAATCTCCCCTTATACTTTAGAAAACCCGGCCAGAAATTCTATGTTTATACTATTCTTGCTTGTTGAAGCATATTGTTTGAGAGATTAAAGCCCATATATTCCAGAAATGTGGGCAGTTTTAAAATCGTGTGAATATCTTCCCCTTTCTCTCTAAGGGGCTGTTTATATGAAAGATGATTTTGTTGTTTTGACATTGGACATTGGCGGCGGCGTCTCTTTGATCTTTCATCCCGGCAGCCGGGCTGGCCCGGTTAGTGAGTGTTTATATGAGGAAATTTTCATTCCGGTAAGCGAGATCTTGCCTTTTCGAGCGAGATCTCGGCAACCGGGTCAGCTTGCTTGTCCATGTAAACGCACAGTAGTTTTTACGGTAAAATTAATTACACGGCGAGATCTCAGTAAGCGGGTTGGCCCGATAAGCGAGCCAGTCCGGCTTCCATATAAACAGCCCCTTAGGGCTTCCATATAAACAGCACCAATTTTTCTGCGATCTAGCTACTTTTAACAACTGTCAAAGCAATGTCAAAGGTCAAAACAGCAAAATCATCTCGCTTCCAGGGATGAAATGTTCTCATATAAACACAAAACAAATTCATCCCGCTTACCGGGCTGGCACGGTCATATAAACAGCACCTCATATTATAAATAGTAATTTCAGGTATGAAAATCAGCACAGTGAAATGAGAAAGAAGTAAAAATATTTCAAAATTTTGCTGAAAGCCTCAAAACCAGATATACTTCTAATAGCATATACCTTATATTGGGGAACAATTTTTGTACATCAAAATTCGCGGTAGTAAGAATTCCGAGAGTTCCAATTTGTTCCGTTACGCAAAAAGTGATTCTTTATCTAATTCTTAATTTTGAAAAGGTTATTTTTCCGTAGCTTGCACTCTCAATCAATAAACTTATTAAATATATCTGGTTGGCAGACCAAAATCTGTCAAAATCGCTCGGAAATTCAATTCCCACTCGAAATTCCCACCCATGCTCAAACAAAATTCCCATCTATTAATACAAGAAAAGCCAATATAAACGAACGATGCATTTTGATATTTTTATTGGAACTATAGTAGATAAATGAGGTTTCTAATATTTTTATTGTTATTGTCATGTTTTAAGCCAATTGCTTCATTGTTTTTTTTAGAACTAAACGTTGTTTTGTACGGGAAGAATTTAAACTATTTTTTGTCGAAGGAAAATGGAGTGTATATAAAAAAAACCTCATCCAAGAACTGTTTATTGAATTTATAATTACCATACAATTGATGGGTTTCACCACGTGTAACAGGGCAGCAGATGGTGGTCAACTTAAAGAATGTTTACACCCATAAGAGCAAGAAAATTAAACTACATCTCTCAATTCTATTTATTTGCCTTCAAATACAAGACTACTATGTTTAATGAAAATAATTATCATTTTTTTTTCACTTTGATAACTGCAGGTTGACCACTCTTTGCTGCATGATAATGCTTTAGAATAGGTGAAATGCTTTAGAATAGGCTTTAGAATAGGTGAAACTCACCTATTCTAAAGTATCTAAAAATCGCTCTACATGCATGGTCGTTGCATTATATGCACAATGGCCAATGGGAGTGATTAACCCTTTAACGCACAAAATGCACATTTTCCGTTTTGTGTTATTCTCCGTTTGATTTTGCTTTGTTCTTTCGTTTTCTCTATCGGACACTGTAGGTTAAAGGGTTAACACTTCATTGTTTCACCGTTTCGTTACAACGTTTTACTCGATCGACCGCAAAAGCATGTAAAATCTAATCCAAATATTTAATTTAAAACAGTCCCAAGGAAACCTGAAGTTCGTATACAGAATAAACAGAATATTTTCCGTCAGAACGTCAGAATTTTCTCACTATCGTACAGCGTGTCATCCTATCCAGCCTCCGATATTTATTGGTGGAAATCTAAAGATGGAGTAAAATATGACATCATAACTCTGTGTTTGGCGTCAGCAAGATGTGAACAACACAGCGGAAAAGAAAATATTACAAAGACAAGTTTGGAAATAAATAATCTTGACTTTCCCAAAGATAATCTCTTCTACAAATGTAATGCAAGCAACATTTATGGAAATGATTCGAAAACCTTTCAACTACAAGTCTACGGTAATGTAAAATATGTTATGTCGAAATCCTTTTTTCTTTCTACTAAAATATGACTAATACAGAATAATATCATCATACTGACTTGAAAATACACTAGTCATTAGTATCAAAACAAAGCTGCCTATACTACACTGTATTTTATTAGGATGCAGATTAATAACCTTTTAACAAAATTTTACTTTGAAATTAAATTGCAATCATGCATTGCTCTCATTGCAATCATGCAGGTTTAGTATCAAACGTTTTCTTTCCAAATATATTTAATATTTCAGTTTGATAATCTGTTCAGTGTACAGTATACTGTAATTGGTTACTGTATTATTCGGTTTAGTATTCAGTTTATTCTTCCCAGAAGTAGTCACCTTTTAGACGGCCAGCCAGCTTCGAAAAAAGTGACTGTCGATGGCATTTTTTTTGTTAGAAGCAGGAAACCACACTAAATTTCATTGGTGTATGTTCACTTTGACGGTGAAAGTGGTTGCCTTCCGTAATTTTTCTATTTATGTACCGAAATTGGAAGGTTTTTATAACGACATTTTGATAGATGGGAATCCATTTAAAAGCAATTTTCGATATCATGAATTTATTGTAATTGGTTCACTACCTAATTAGCAAGTGCAAATTCCTCCTTTTCTTAATTGTCATAACTCAAAGTGACATGCTAATGAGAAAATGGTATTACTATTACACTTGTTAAAATACCTGTATGAAGGCGAGTTTCAAAATAAGGATGGATTTATTAGGACGAGTTGTCACCCAAAGGCTTAAATTCGTAAATTATTGCGTTTAATTTCGAATATTTACTGATTTTGAAGGTCTATGTGTTGTAGTAAAACTACGTGTTTGCGCCAATATGCTGTTTTTCAACCATTTACATGCCAAAACTCGACTGGCTCAACAGAAATATATTGTGTTACACGGGTGGCAACCGGGCGTGTAATACTGATTCGTATGTAATCTAAACATATGTGATTGTTGCCTGTCTGTAACACAACAAAAACATATTGTTGTGGCTTCTTTTTGAAAGGTCGTGTTTTGATGTATTTGCGCCATGTTTCTTATTACATATCATTTTGAATTATACGAAAGAAGATTACCCGCGCTTTACAAATGTTAATTAGATAGTCAGCCAATTAAAATAAAACACTAATATAAAATACAGCATTCGACAAAAATCCCATCCTTCGAAATGTTTTAGGAAAAACCTTCAAATTTTAGCACATAAATAAAAAATTACGATTGGCAACCACTCTCACCCTCAAAGTAAACACTATCCTAAGACATTTTGCGTAGTTTCATGCTTCTAACAAAAAATGACATCGACAGTGTTTTCTAGACACTTTTTTCAAGCATGGCCGGCCGTCTATTTATCATCTGTTCAGAATTTCTCTGTTCAGTATCCCGCACTCCCAATTATTGTGTTACGTCAAGTTATTCGCACTACTGTGGATCAGAGAACATCTGGCTAATACAACACCCTAGTAGATCCTGAAATACGCAAGGCTCAGAGCTTTTGAGTTTTTATTTGGAGAGTTAATCATACTTTGACTTGAAATGATGGGAAATACCCCGCCGCGCAAATTTGGAGTCCGTAGACAGTCGGTAGCATCTTTAATAGTCGGTAGCATCATTTTCCCGACTTTTTATGCGCGACTATTTTTACTCTTGGTTGCGCGACTTTTTATGCGCGTATTATTATAGACTCTTCTCCTTTCGTATAATGGCGGCCGTTTTGCCATGAGAAACATCAAACACTGTTGAAGATTTAAATGGAACAAAGTACGGTTAAAGCGAAGTTTCTTCAAAGGAAAATCGCCAGAAGCTGACAACAATAATTTCATGAAGTTTAGAGGTAGGTCACTTATCTTTACACGTTTATTAATTAAAACGTTTATAAATTGTTTAATGCAGTATGTTCACTGTTGCCTGTTGAGACAGTGGACTACTGGACTCTACGTTTTGCTCGATTTAGCCTTTTATAGCATGGCAACCTTTTATTCTTGAATGTTTGTTTTAATAAAAATATTTTTATCTTTGGTTTGTAGAGTAGCAATGGCAGAAGAAAATTTCACGTGTGAAACATTTCTTCAGTCCATGCTTGAAGCGCAAAATGCCTTCAATGATGCTGAAAACACCCCAGAGTTGCTTTCACGTGTTGCAAATATCATACCACTACCAGATACTGACTACAAAATTTAAACGTGAAAGGAACAACAACGAAGTTCAAAGCCACTGTTAAGTGCAGTGTGAAGAGTGTTGACGATTTGGACAAATTTATCATGGCCTACGACATGAAAAACAATGAGATATTAAAAGTTTCCAAAACAAGAATTGTCACAAATAGAAACAGCCCATATAAGATCATCAAGTATTTCAGATGTCACCATAATACCCGGTATGAGCCCACCATGAATCCTCAAGAAATCCTGAAAGCTAAACCTCCGAAACGATTCAAGAACACTGATTGTCAATTCTCACTAATTACAATACTTCCAAAAATAGAACCGGATTATGGTTCTTTGGTAGACATTGAGTGGAATCATAACCATCCCACCAATTCCCTTCATGCCTTGAGCTTCAAGGAAATACCAAGTGCGGTCTTCGAAGCCATCAAGGATATGTATACCAGTGGGTTACTACCTGGTGCAGCCCACAAAGAGTATATGAGACAGCTACGAAGTCAGTGCAAAGATGATATAGAATATCATCTGAAACTGGCTGACCGATCAAAAGTTCCAAGACGAGGAGACTTCAACGACATTTACGCTGCTTTTAACAAGAGCCTGTATGCCACAGAGAGCCTAAAGTCGATGTTTGCAAAAATTAAAGAGAGAAATTAAAGAGAGAATCTTGGCTTTAAAAAAGAAAGATGATGACTACAATATAGTCAATCAACTTTTCATTCTCACTATCATTACGTCACTAATGGAAAGAATCCACAAATGGGTACATGCTTTAATTGCTTTTAATTCATTTATTTATATAATTTGGTAGTTCTATAATTTGTGAGTACGAGTCATATCTGCTTGAGTGAGTATAATCAGTTCTTTAAAAAGGGGCAGGGGGGTGCAGTGGTCCATGGGTAAAAGCTGAAATTTAGCAGTTTTAGGGTTTTTCTGTTACCGTAACAAATTGAACCAGTTTTGTACCTGTAGCACAAAACTCCAAATTCATGTCTGATCATTCACACTCTGGCCCTGACCGTACGAGAATTTTTGTGCAATATTTTATCACAGTGGAGGTATCTAGATGTAATGGTCTTGTTGTTTTGTTGATTACTTATGATGCAATTTGTTTCAGATTCCTCAAGCGAAAGATTTGGCATTCCTCGATTCATAATATAGCATAGAGCATTATTACATTAAGACAGTTTATTGTGAACTATATTACGGTAAAAAGGCACTGCATATTGTTTGTGACTTACCGCAACACTCCTTTGGAACGCATGGTAACCAGTGTACTCAATCGATTGCATTGTCTCGCAAATCATCTCCTCGCTTTGTTTCAGATTCCTCAAGCGAAAGATTTGGCATTCCTCGATTCCTCGTCAAACATGGAAGAGCTCAACCTACGTGTCTTTCTGATGGTGACTCATAGTGTTTGGGGAACACTTCCTTTGGGAATAATAATCACTAGTGATGAAACAACCGAAACTCTTGTGAATGCATTATCCCAATTCAAATCGGCCCTGACAGATGATGCTTTTTCTGGCTCCTCTACTGTCAAAGGGCCTAAAGTGTTTATGACGGATAACTTCATGGAGCTGAGAGATGCTATTTGTCAGATCTGGCCTGATGCAACACCAGTCCTATGCATATTCCATCTTCTTCAGCAGGTTTGGCGGTGGTTGCATGATAAAAATCATGGCATAGCCATTGACGATAGACCACATATCCTCTAGCTTGGGCTTCAAGCATGCACTTTATGCCGAAAGTGAAGAGGATTTCCAATCAGAATATCAAAGTCTGCTGTACCCAAATCTCCTGAAATATATATCACATGTTTATGATGATTGCGAATCCTGGGCGTTGTGTTAGAGAGTCGATCTACCGCTACGGGCCAACAACACTTACAACTACTGCGAATCACAGTTCCTAGTAATAAAGGCAGGGCCTTTTTTAACTAATGTACTGGAGGGGAAAAGCCCCCCCAGCCCCCATGTTCGCCCCCCCAGTAAGCTATTTTTGCCCCCCCAGTGAAGGTCCCTTTTGTCCAAAGTATAAGCCAAAAATGGAAAACAACTGAGTTTAGAGGAAAGTTATTGTATTCTCACAACAAAACCTGGCCCGTTCAGATGGGATATATCAAAAATTGTCTCTGAAAACGCAGGAAATCAAGCCACAGAGACTCAAGAATACAAAAATTTTCTGGGGGAGGACCCCCAGACCCCCCTTCGCCTTCCCACATATATAATACACCACCTACTTCGGCTACTTGTTACGTCCCCTTTCGATGATGCCCCCCCACTGATGATTTCTTAAAAAAGGCCCTGAATAAAGGACGACGTCTTCAACAGACAGAAAGAGGTGAATATTGTCGGTCTCATTGACAAACTTACAGAGGAACTTGACGAACATTACCAGAACAAGCTACTCTAGGTTGTATCCAGAAAATTTGATGGGATCTACAGCAGGCGGTTTGCTGGCTTCTCCAAGAAGAAGAATGGGGGTCTCGGATTCCAGAAACCATCATCTGAAGCGCAAGATCAAGCTTTACGAGATTTGGTCTCTCTTGTGGAAAATACTTACGTGATGAAAGGCTTCCAAAAGGATACCATATATTTGGTAAACATGACCCTTGGGGTTTGTCAGTGTAAGAGTGGCCAAAAAAGCAATGGTCCAGAAAGCAATGGTCCTGAAGAGCAGTGTGCAAGATATCAGGTGATTATTTTAATATTTATTGTTTTTCCAGTTTTTTTGTTGAAGTCATTTTGAAGACGTATTTCATAATTTCATCGACGTATTTCGAAGATGTTATCAAATTTCAAACAAAATCTCTTTAGTTTTTCGTATATGTGAGCGCAAACACTTGCAATAAACTCGTATACGTATGGTTCGAAAAACCACCTCACCTTAGTATTTACTCATTAGTGTCATGCTAAATACATTTTTTGCTCCGAAATACTTTTTGTCCCTGTCCATATGCTATGAAAAGTTTGCATGAAAAGTCTCAAGAATAATGTTCTCAATATTTCTGAAGCATGAATTGCACAGTTTAACTTGGCTTCAAAATGTCAACACTTTGTCTCTGATGCAGGTTATTATGATTGTTTCTAGCCAATCATACCTATAGTGGGTATGAACTGCAAGAGCCAATCACAGATAATTGCAGAGATAGTTGCAGATATATCCAATTAGAATACTGTATATACCAGCATATGTGTTTTCTGATTAGAATACTGTATGCTAGTATATGTGTTTTTTTAAAGAATACTGCATGCTAGTATATGTGTTTTCAGATTAGAATATAGCTACATGTGTTCTTTTTATTAGAATACTGTATGCTAGTATATGTGTTTTAATTTATGATTGTTAATATACTGTACCACAATAGGTAGAGGATGATTCTAGTGATGTTACATCTCGACCAATGTAGAGAAGAAATCGAACTCAAGAGATTATTAGAAAGGACGATTGTCAAAGAGCTGTTGCAGAAGCTATGGAGTCAATTGAGGCAAAGATGGATGTCTCTAATAAAAATTTCATGTGAGGTATACTAAAGTTTGCAGAGAGAGTCAAAAGCATGCCAGTGTTAAGACTGACCAGCTGTTTCCATACTTTTGGTGCAGCTGGAGTCCTTAATTCTCGTGTGACAGCTACATCGATTGTAAAAAGGGCGAAACGAGGTAAAATCCACGTCCAGCCAGAGGCAGTGAAGCGTAAGAAGCTCAACTCTGGAAACAGAGTGAAACAACTGAAGGGGCAAACGGTAAAGCACAATCCATTCTAGAGGAAGGCTGGAAGGGAAAAACGACCGCACCAGTTTGCTGAGAATGTTGGGAAAAACGAACCAGTGTCCAAAAAAGGTGGTAGAACTATGGCTACAAAAACCCGTTGTTATCAGACAGTTTCATCTACGGATTCTTCCAAATAAACTAAATAGTCCAATGAGGGGGGGGGGGGATGGACTGACTTGACTGGTGCATAATTTAATATCCAACAAAGGCTTTAACCAGAAAACTGCACTGTTTAACTGGATATGTATATTGTATAATAATTACTAACTGGATATGATCTATTAATAATCCTAGATTATACCCTGTGTAAATTCAAGGGGTCTGTACACTTATAATGCATTTTTCATCATTCTCTGAACATTCCAATTCACCTACATGCAATGGCAATGCACGTGCGCACTTGAAGGGCTCATTAAAATAAAGACGCCATTAATATATTCGTTGTCTCTGACAAAGACGACAAAGTAGATGATCTCATAATATAGCATAGACCATTATTACATTAAGACAGTTTATTGTGAACTATATTACGGTAAAAAGGCACTGCATATTGTTTGTGACTTACCGCAACACTCCTTTGGAACGCATGGTAACCAGTGTACTTAATCGATTGCATCGTCTCGCAAATCGTCTCCTCGCTCGTTCCATTTCCATTGATATAGTGTCTGTGACGTAACGGTCACATGGGGGAACACGAGGTCAGTTTGGTATCAGAGTGTATAATAATAGAAAAGCAAGATAATAAAGCGGTTAAAGAAACACTATAACTGGCGACGAGGATAAAGTAAAAGCATCAGAATCTCATATCAAATGGCTAAGGTTCTTGATTCACCGGCTATCCCACCCTTTTCTGTTTCCGAAACGAGTTCGTTGGCGCAACGTTGGGAGAAATGGACGAAATCGCTAGATTACTTCATTCGTGCTTCAGGTATCTCAGATCAAAAGCAAAAGCGTGCTATCTTACTTCATTTAGTTGGTGCAGACGTATAAGAAATATTCGAAGCGTTGCCTGACACGGGTGACGCCTACAAAACAGCTCTCGAGAAATTGAACGAACATTTTAACCCGTGCAAAAATGTAGCTTTCGAACGACATGTTTTCAGACAAGCAGTCCAAAGCGGCGACGAGTCCATGGACGCTTTTGTAACTCGCTTGAGAACTCTTGCTCAAACGTGTCAATTCAGTGCAGGCCAAGATGAAATGATCCGTGACCAAGTCATTGAAAAGTGTGTTTCGAATGCTCTTCGCCACCGTTTACTGCGAGAACAATAATTAACATTGCAAAGGTTATTAGCTATCGCTCGTTCGTTCGAACTGGCAGACCGCCAGGCCTTAGAAATCGAACAAAAGTTTGATTCTTCGACTCACCTCAATTCCATTGAGCAAAAGAGAGATTTTCCACAACCACGTACGGCGTAATTCTGCGAAGCGTGAAGACAATAATAGGCGAAAATCTACTTGTTATTGTTATGGAAACGAAGAGCACCGTGCGAAGGATGCCCAATGTCCTGCACTCGACAAAACCTGCCAAAATTGTGACAAGGCAGGTCATTTTGCTCGGTCTGTCGCCAAAAGACCAGCAAATCAAAGAACTATAGGGAACATACTCGACAACTCGAACAGTCAGACGACGACTCGTCAGAATGTTTATTTACTCTCACAGCTCATAATGTGCATCATCGCTTGGACAGCCTCCATACGTTGGAAATTGAACACATTCCGGTGCAAATGCTCATCGACTCGGGGGCTAGTGTGAATGTGCTTGATTTGGAAACTTCATCATATTTTAAAAGCGCAAAAAGGCGTCCAATTGCTGCCTTCTAACCTTCGTGTCTATGCATACGGTTCTACGACCCCACTTCTCAATCCGATTGTCCTGGGCACAATCTCCGGTCGGGTAAAATGCAACTCCAGAGAAATCGTGGCAAAGTTCGTAGTGGTGCACAACAAACACGCGGGTTGTCTTCTCGGAAGACAAACTGCCACTCAACTGGGCCTTTTGCAGGTTGGACCCCAAGTGTCATCCATCAACTGTGCTGTGTCTCTCCAATCCCTTCACCAACAGTACCCAATGTCTTTGATGGGGTAGGAAAACTCATTGATTACCAGCAGAAAATTTCCATCAACACAAACATCAAACCTGTTGCCCAGCCTGCGCGTCGAATTCCATTCCACGTCTCAGCTTAACTTGACGAGCTTGAAAAACTTGATATAATTGAGACAGTCCGTGGTCCAACACCCTGGGTCTCGCCTTTGGTGGTCGTACCAAAATGCAGTGGTGAAATTCGAGTCTGCGTAGACATGCGCCAGGTTAATACGGCTGTAATTCGAGAGCGGCATCCGATTCCTACAATCGAAGAGAGCCTCCGGGATCTAAACGGGGCTGCAGTTTTTTCCAAATTAGACCTGAGAAGTGCCAATGATGAGAAATCCAGAGAAGTGACTACATTTGCCACACACGACGGCTTGTACCGGTATAAGCGTCTCATGTTCGGGATATCGGCTGCTCCCGAGATTTATCAGCACGCGATTCAACAAGTTCTACATGGCCTACCGGGGGTCAAGAACATTTTGGACGATATAATTGTTTTCGGCAAGGACAAATCGGAACATGACAGGAATCTCCATGGTGTACTCAGTCGACTTCAAGAACGCGGACTTACAGTAAACAGTGAAAAATGCATGTTCAGTGCTCCAGAAATTACATTTTTTGGCTTTGACATTTCTGCGCGTGGTGTTCGCCCAAACAACCAGTCAGTTGAGGCTATTCGTAATGCCCCAACACCCTTGAATGCTTCAGAAGTTCGCAGTTTTCTGGGCCTCGCCAGTTTCTGTCGGCGATTTATTCCAAATTTTTCCACCATTGCTTATCCCCTTTCCGAGTTAACTCGTAACGCCGTGCCATGCATGGCAATGGACCAACTCCCGCCAGTCTGCCTTTGATAATCTCAGGACAATGTTAACTGGTAACTGTGTTATGGCCCACTACGACCCTACCGCCCCTACCCATTTACGTGTTGTTGCAAGCCTTGTTGGCCTTGGGGCTATTTTGACTCAAACACAGCAATTAGCGGTGAGACCTGTTGCGTATGCCAGTCGAACGCTTACCCCGGTGGAACATCGGTACTCCCAAACCGAGCGTGAGGCCCTGGCCGTTGTTTGGGGCTGCGAAAAGTTCCATCTTTACCTATATGGAACCACCTTCGACCGGCTTACTGACCACAAACCCCTTGAGGTCATTTATAGTCCCACCTCAAAACCCCCAGCCAGAATTGAGCGCTGGGGACTACGCCTCCAACAATACACGTTTCGCCTGCAGTATTCCCCTGGGGCCACCAACCCTGCTGATATGTTATCTCGTCTGCCCTTGCCAACCACCACCCACCGAGAACGGAACATTGCAGAGGAGTATGTCCACTACATTACCCGCCACGCAATTCCCAAAGCAATGACCCTTACCCAACTCGAGCAGGCAACTGTGAAAGACCCCGTCCTTCAGCAAGTTCACCAGTCAGTCGTCTCGGGTGAATGGCAGAAAACAAAAGAAACTGGCCCCTATTTTTCCGTTAAAAATGAACTGACAGCTATTGGATCCTTACTTCTTCGCGGGTCGCGAATCATCATTCCAGCAAGCCTACAATCAACCACACTACAATTGGCACACGAAGGCCACCAAGGGATTGTTCGAACGAAACAGCTGTTGCGGGAAAAGGTTTGGTGGCCTGGCATCGACAAAGATGTTGAACATTTGATTCGTTCCTGTATTTCCTGTCAGGCCCAGTCCTCCCTGTCATATCCACAGCCACTTAACATGACTGAAATGCCTTCACGTCCCTGGACCGTCTTACATGCTGATTTATGTGGTCCTTTTCCTAGCGGTGAGCCGGTCAGTTCTGGTTCTCGTGGATTCATGTTCTCGATGGCCAGAAGTTTTCATTCTAAAGAGCACAACTGCCGCAGTCATCATCAAACACATGAAGTCGTGTTTTGCAGTGCATGGTCTCCCTGAAGAAATCGTTACAGACAATGGACCCCAGTTTGTGGCTGAAGAGTTTGATTCGTACTTTAGCGACCATGGCATCAACCACCGTCGAGTAACACCTTATTGGCCCCAAGCCAATTCCGAAGTTGAAAGATTCAACCGCACACTCGAGAAAGCCATTCGAGCTGCAAATACCGAAGGGAAAGATTGGAAAACTGAGATCAATACCTTTTTACTTAATTACCGAGCGACAGCCCATTCCACTACTGGTACATCTCCCGCCCTTCTTCTGTTTGGACGAGAGATACGCACCAAACTCCCGTCGGTGAACACCAGCAATTTGCCAGGTTCGGAGTCGAAGGTTGTTGACCCCACCATTATCGAGCGTGATCGCAGTCAGAAAACAAAGATGAAGAAGTATGCAGATGAGAAAAGACGTGCAGCACCTTCCAACATAAAGAAGGGTGACGAAGTTCTTCTTAAGAAAAAACGACGGAACAAGTTATCGACCAGATATGACCCAGACCCATATACAGTGGTAGGAACAAAAGGCACAAGTTTACTTTTAAAGAGACGAGCCGAGCCCGAGATAATGAGGAATTCGTCAGCAGTGCGCAAATTACCGCCGGATAATGAAAATGAACAGGAGTTCATACACACGAAGCCGAAAAGGAACCAGGCCAAGTAGTCGAGACAACGGCAGAACCAAAGCCCCAACGGTTGCGTAAGCCCCCTGAATATCTTGGATTTGAAGATTGACATTCACACGGTCATGAATAGAGAAGCAGTAAGTAAATGAACAATTGCAAACTCTGACATTATTGATGTTTATTTTGATGTTTATTGACGTTTATACTTTAGTTTGTTGAGGTTTAGTTAAGCATTTTCACGTAAAAGAGGGATGTAGTGTCTGTGACGTTACGGTCACATGGGGGAACACGAGGTCAACGAGGTATCAGAGTGTATTTTGAAAAGCAAGATAATAAAGCGGTTAAAGAAACACCATAATTGACACATTGTCTTCTTACTTGATGCTGTTGCGGTATATCCGCTATTTCGACTTAACAACGAACACAGAGACACAGAATAGAAAATAATCGAGAGAATAGCAACAATCGCGCATGCAATGCAAAATATGGTAAACACGTGTACAAACTCGACTTCGGAACTTCGTTCCCAGGACTTTCCGGGGCGGTGATGGTGCTACCGACTACGGAAAGTTCCGTTCGAGTATTCCATCTACTAACACCTGCCAATATAGTACATAGCCAAATTAACATTTTCGCCAATGCATGCAGCAAAGTATGTTAACCTATGTTGCATCCATGCGAACTAACTAATGTTGAGCCATATGAAGTATTTTAACTTGCAAAGAGGACCTTAAACCTTGTACAAACAATATCCAGTGTCTGGCTTATACAAGATGTAATTATCTAACTTCCTAGTAAATTTGGTATTACTTACAATACATATTTTCTTTGGTTATAATTCTTCCAAGATCTGGCTAACACCTAAAACAAGAACAGTTATTTAGAGACTGTTTAGTGGAATTATAGACCGTAGGATGAGAATCGAAAAGATGCAATTCCGTTGCACCCCTCGTGGAACTACGTAATTTTCACATATATCAATAGATAAAAACTTACTTTATCAGAATCCGTTGGCCCCCAAGCGAGACAGGAGAACATTTAAGAATAAAATCCCTCCAAAGTATTTAAAATCCCTCCGTTCAGTATTTTCGCGCTTCGAAATATCTGATGCGCCATTATTTTAGTAGCAACTATGCATTCGCACGGCAGTCAAACTCCCACTGCGCACGCGCAGACAGGAAAAAGAGTTTTCCCAGTGGGTTTTCTCCATAACGACAACACAATCAAATCACAGAATAGTACGGCACAACTATGCTATTTTGCGGCACAACCACGCTAAATCCTACGGCGAAACCACGCTAAATTACTTCCCACTGCACAACCGCGCTAAATCCCACGGCACAACCGCACTAAATCCCACGGCGTATAAACAACACTAAATCTCACGGCACAACCACGCTTAAATCTCACGGCACAATCACGGTAATCAACGGCAAAACCATGCTAAATTTCACGGGACAACCATGGTAATCCGCGGCGGAAGTAAAAACACACGGCAGAAATACGGGGGTATTCGAAAGTCATCCGGGATATTAAAAAATCCGCGAAATGCTGAATTCTGTTCAGCCTGTGGAAAATGTAAGCTTTTCATAAAAACTTTTTATTATATTTTATACAAATCCGAGTAGCAAATCGTTGATTCCTAAAGTGATATAATATCATTTTTTGTGGGGGTTTTCATGTGATTTTTAAATATTATATTTTTCGTCAATAATTTATGTTTTTGTCTTTTTTTTACTTTTACGTTATTTATTTTACGGATCGCTATTAAATTTCTACCATTTAGTCATATTTTTGAAACCAGTCTATTATTAAATCGGTAAAACACGGCCTTTCAATGCAAAATATTGTACAATTTCATTTATTTCCAACAACAATGATTTTAGTTATCAGTCACAAGGTAGAGCGTTATTTATTCAGTCAGAATTTTCAATTTCAAGTTAAATCCTTTCTTCATTTCTGAAAAACTGAAGGAACGGAGGGCAAAGCGTGTTGCATTACGAGTTTCAACTTCATCAAACCAGGAAACTCTTCTTGAAAATGCTAAAGAGAAGTGGAAAAACGTTTGGAGAAATTTATACCAGGAGCGGAAAGAGTATACTCTGCTGTTAGAAGATGGTCAGCTTGCCAAGTTTCTGCCTGGAACAAACGAGGAAGCTTTTAATCTTAAAAAATACAAAGAAGAGGTTATGAAGGATTACAAGCGAATAACATTCTTTCTCTGTACCTTTGAAGACCTTTCTTGTATTGACAGATTCTGTTCACACTCAGAAGATGAACATGTGAACATTGCCATTGGTGAAGAAAGAGAAAATCCTCAGCGGTTAGATGACGGTACCGGCCCTTCAGGTTGTTCAACGTGGGTTCCTTTTACTCGAACAAGAGTTGTAAAAAAGAGGTAAAAAGGATACTTTCTTAAAAGCTTACAAATGTAAAAATATAAAACGCGATAAATCATGAAAATTCAGTAAGCACTAGTTGATATTAGAGGCGGCATTTTTTCGTCCTTGCCAGTTGCTCTAATATTTTTGTAGTCCAGTGACAGTGTTGTGATTTTACATTGAACGGTTTTGATAGATGAAAATTTGGAACGAAAATTATTTAACTATTTTTAGACTCTATCTATAAATACCTTGCAACATTCAGTTCTATCGAGCGAGATGCTCAAAATTAGAATATTTGTGACTCTCTAACCATTCTAAATATTCACGATCAGCTGGTAAGGGCAGTGGTTAACATAAAAACCAACATTTTCGTCTTTTTTGCAGAACAAGATGTGCTTGAGCGATTCGGGCAGCGAAGATGAAGTAGATGAGTCGTAGTAAAGCGTCAAAAGAAGAAATAGGTAGGGAATGGTGACGACATACCATGTTCTAAGGAAGATGAAGTACAAATTAAGAATGATGAGGAAATTGCTCTGGCGTTGCAAACCGAACTTGATAAGGAGACTGTGTTTGCGGAAGAATATCAGGTGATTTCGGCGTTAGAACAAAAAGTACTTTATGATGGCAGAGATTCAGTATATATAGTTGTCCGAAAAAAGGCACAGTTGGAAAGAAAGCTGAAGCTTTGCCAGAGAGCAACTAATAAAATATCACCAGAACACATCCTTTGTGTAAAGTTTATTGGTGAATTTTTGACAGAAACGATCTCAGATATTAACAAAAACATTTTTCTCGATGGAAGCCCAATCCACTCAACGAATGATATTCACAGTGGCAACTTTATAGCCTGTGGGGAAATGGTTGCTGTGAGCTTGGCACAAGGTGGACCACCGCCATGCTTTCTCGATGACAACGTGTATAAAACGTTGGTCACAGACGAGGATATTGATATTACCAGCCCAAACTTAGTTGAGCAGTTAACGTGAAAAGAAAAGGAAATGCTTGATCAAATTAAGAGTGACGTTCTGAAGTTCCAAGATAACATCATAGGCCATGGGTATACCGGCCAGATAAACCAAGCGAACGTGGAGTCCATTATCTTTTTCGTTGTTGTCAGTATTGTGAGTAAGAGAATGTTGTGTTTAAACGAGTTTCGAATAGGGCTAAACCTGTACGGGCTTGCTGACATAATATGTCACTGCCCTCAGGTTACCTATATATTGCCTATTTTGTAAGTGGTCAGCAAGCCATAGATGCCGATTATGTGTTGTCGTTGCTGAAGCCCGAATTCTCGGATGAAGGCTCAAGCAGACGAGGAATACATGATGGACTATTTTCAAGATTTCATGATGGGATTAGAAGATGAGAAAGTAAATGGAGATTCATCAGCATTGGCTTGGGGTGCAGGTGATAGTAATGAGAAGAATGATGAAAATGATACCAATGCTGACGAGAATTATGATCAAACCGAGAGCGAAAGATTCAGCATACAGGATATTTTGCCGGCAGGCGTTTTGGGATGGCTGGCAGCTGTAACCAGTGAGGGATCTTGCACCAGTGAGGGATCTTGTACTATTTAAGAAATTCATCTTAACGAAAAGAGATAAATGGAATATCTGCATTATAGAAGTGTTGCATCTTGTAGTTTGTAGTTTGTAGTATCTTGTTGTGTATCATATGTATATTTGTTTTATCTGACCACGCCCCTCATTGAAATCAGCTTATAAATTCTTGAGGCTAGCGTGCCTAAGTAAGGTTTGTATGTATATGTATGTATGTATGTAAGATGAGGAACAATTATACCTCTTAGATTGAGGGTATCCAAATTGAGCGATAACCAACGCTGGAACCTGGTCCGACTAAAAGTTATTGAATCACTTGTCTCACTACATTGATATCATAATTCACATTTTTTCGCGATAAATTCATGTCCTTAAGCCTCCTCTTCAATGAGCTTAAACTCATTTGAATTCCAAAATCCACCGACAGCAATCCAACAATTTCTTCATAACTCTATCCTTTATAAAACAAGTATTCGATTTTTCCTTCTTCGTCATTCTCCATTTTTAATATGAATATCTTGTTTTACTTTCGCTGCGTGTTTCTTTTTCCGCCGCGTGTTTCTACTTCTGCCGCGTGTTTTCACTACCGCCGTGGATTACCGTGATTGTGCCGTACGTAAGATTTGGCGTGTTTGTGCCGTCGGATTTAGCTTGGTTGTGCCAAGTTATATCACAACTCATTCTTGTCTTGTTTTAACTCATATCTTGGGTTTCTAGATGTTAATCTTCGACTGGTATTGTTTTTTTTATATTTCACTAAAGTGATACTTATATAAACTCCTAGGAAAACCTCTGAATGAATTGTAAAAGAATAGTTCAACTATGGATCTAAATACAGTAGAAATTGTTTTGTATTATTACACATCAAGCAGCGTTGCTCTTTCTGGTTTAATGTATTAATGCATAACTCTGCAAAGATATATCTGGCGCTTCTTAAAATGTGTGTTTCCATCGATCTCTCATGTGGTCAAAAACAGCATATTTTTCTTTTACCATATCTTTTGCTGAAGTATACGATATTCCATGGACACCTATCTTGGACCTGGACCAACTTTTCTATCTGTTACGTTCCAACCATAAGCGTTTTAGCACGACCTTAAGTAGCGACGAAGCCAGATGCACCAGTGAGGGATCTTGTACTATTTAAGAAATTCATCTTAACGAAAAGAGATAAATTGGGAGAAAATGAAAAATCTTTAATAATCACCACTTTAATCTTTAATCTTTAATCTTTAATCAGATACTCCTAAATCAGTTTACACTATACTAGGAGATGCTTATATATGTATATACAATAACTATGAACTATATATATGAAAAACTTTAAAAAGTAAGAAAACTGTACAATAAAAGTGTCATGTCAAATTTATACCGATGATTTTAGTGCAGCTAATGCAGCACTTTTAAAAGCGTTGATGTTTGTAGGCAGTTCGTTATTAATAAGGATATTGTTCCAGGTTACAATAGTTCTTGGGTAAAAAGAAAATTTGAAAATATCATTGTTACATGAAACTTGATGAAAGGGATGTTGATTAGGAAGTCGAGATTTTCTTTTCAGTGGGCACACTTCAGGGGGGAAGTTGATATCAACACAGCCTTGGTGGATCTTATAGAACATACATGACTGGTTAAGCAGTCTTCGTCGTTCAAGTGTGTCCCATCCTAAATGATTGATCATTGGAGAAACATGGCTATACCTGGAAAAGTCGTTGTTTACAAATCGTGCTGCGCGATGTTGGATCATTTCAATCTTCTCAATATTACGTTTATTACCACTGAGGTATACTATCTATCAGATCAGTAACAGTTTAGTTGAAAAACGTTTTCGTCTGTGAGCCCGGATCTTCATCAGTGCAATAAAATCTCGGCTATTGCATCCTGACCAAGGGCATACGCTCGAAACGAGAGAAGCGTTTTTATATCTTTCAGGATTATGCAATTACTCAAAACAAACTTGCGAAATAAGTTGCTATATAGCCACTATTTACTATAATAGGGAAAGATTCAACCTGGTATTTCGTGTCCACACTCGTCGACTTGAGAATTTCCACCTGTTTCTGTGTTGAAATTTAGATTTTTATTATACTGATCTCATCTTCATTGGTGCAGTCCTCTTTATGCCAGTCTTCATTATTGTTTTCAGATTTAATTGACATATGTTCCTCAACTAATTCAGAAGAATCCAAATTCTCCACATATACAATCTCACTGACGTGACATTTCTCATTTTCGGTATACAGGATACAAGTTGGGGATAATTTTTCCTCAGTCTTTGCTTGAGTTTAAAAGCTCTATATCCGGACGCATCCACATTCTCAGTTTCCTTAGTAATAATAACAAAATTCTCCAACAATTCCTTCATATACTTTATTTGCTTTTCTGCGATGACCTCCGTCTCGATTACTTTCTTACAGAAGACATCATAAGACTTCTCGTATACTGATGTAGATCTTTCAGTCTCCGATCAATCCTTCGCCTCTCTGGTGAGAAACTTTGTATAGTTGCTATAGCAAACTTTGTGATAGCGGACTTCCAGTGCTACACAGTCTTTCCCCCGAATTTGAACAAGCATCCGTTAATCATTCTTTTTCTCCGCAGATGTACGTAGAAGACTAGCATCAATTGTTTCTGCCAACATAAGTGGGGTTCTTTTTCTCTTCTTTGTTACCTGGAACGAAACATATTAAACTAAATATCTGTTTATAACAGGGTTAGCCTGCGAATTACAGCCTCCCGATTGTCTTGTTCCTCGACCAAACGAACGTCTGCGAAATAACCTCAAAAATTCCATACTGATGACGTCAATATGCCCCGATTCTGGGCATCTCTTCTGATTGGCTAGTATATAACTATTGCATAAATTACCTGAAAACGAGAATTAACATGTCAACATTCGCAGGCCACCAATCAGCGAGCAGCTCGCGCATGATAAATATTGCTTCATTTAAGTACATATTTTCTAGAGTTTAATAATTTCAGAAAGGGAAATCGTTTTCTTAGCTATAAAGTATGTTGTGGGCGAAGTACAGTGAAATCGGAGCGAAAATGGACGAGAAAACTCGCGAAAGACCATCGAGCCGAGGGGAGCGGACATTTATGTACGTTCCGCGAGAAAGGTTTTCCTCAACATTTTAAGGTGCTTACTATTTTGACCTGCAAATATATGCGTATTGTTGTTCGATTTGTATCTTGTATTTTCTCAACAATCGAGCGTTTTGTGTGGATTGTTTCGCTTGTAGTTGTTGAAACAGTGACAATTGAGGCCATATTTCATAGATCGATACTAGTTGCTATATTAAAAGCTACAGGTAGTAAAGTACCAAAAAACTCATGTAAATTGTATGAACAGGGTTACTGAATTTACAGCTATGAGGAATATATTTACAGCTTATTTCAACGTTATTTTGACAAGAACCGGCAACATTGGAGTGATTGGACTCCAATGCTACTAAAGCCTGTATCAGCTATATGTTTATACTAAACATCAAATATGGGCTAAATTTGTCAAGTTCAACAGGCGGACACACAAAACACTCGATTGTTTAGGTTTGTATGTCAAAATAGTATTTTACAGCGCGCTCACCTTAAAATGTTGAGGAAACCGAAAACCTTTCTCGCGGAACGCACATTTTGTGAGCCTATGCATATAAATTGTCCGCTCTCTTCGATGGTCTTACGCGAGATTTCTCGTCCATTTTCGCTCCGATTTCACTGTACTTCGCCCACAACATACTTTATAGCTAAGAAAACCATTTCCGTCATCGATGTGATCCACATTTAAGTTTGGCCCATTTAGACCTACACTCAAGAAATTTCTTAAGTCTTTGGCGAGTAACTTCGCAAAGTTGCTCCGTAACGCCATGAGAATATTCGAGTTTTATAAATATCTTCAGCCATGATTGTTTTGCATAACTGGGCGTGTTTCCACTTTCGAAGCATGCTCTATGTCTGCGCGTGCGCAGAATGTGCACCTGTCTCGCTTGGGGGGCAACGGATTCTGATAAAGGAAGTTCTTATCTACTGATTTATGCAAAAATTATGTAGTTCCACGAGGGGTGCAACGGAATCTGTTTTCTAAGCATTTTTCGATTCTCATCCTACGGCCTATATTATTATATGGTAATACAGTCTATTAAAAATCATGACATTCTTTGTCGGCCCCCAGATCTGGATGGTTGATTCTGATTGGTCCACTTTGAACTTTATAGCAGATTCTTATTATCAACGAACTTTGGAACCTGACGTTCACAATACAAAATATATTTTCTTGATACTCGCAGTTCATTGAAACTTTCACCCTTCTAGATGCTTCAAATCATTATACTTTCGACACAGCAATGTTCTTAATATCTTGCGATTTAATATGACAGCCGGTTGAACATATAACAGGTGACGAGGAGTTGAAATTAATAGCAATCGTACGAGGATATCGGTTTGTTTACATAAACTCGGTCGAAACTTTGTTGACCAGATTCTGATTGGTCCCCTTTGAACTTAGCAGATTCTGATTGGCTGGGCTCAAAGGTCAACAAAGTTTCGACCTTGAATTTTGTTTCTCTAGAGTTTTCCTAACATATAATATGCGTTTTACTGACGACATAAAATTTGAATGCATTTTCGTTGTTATACGCATTTGTGTTCTACTGTTCTATCTGTAAGTATCGCTTACATACAAATGCCCAAAATAACGATTCCTAGGAAGATACTAATGAAAATAGGCCGTACAAAACTTAAAAGCGTCTGCGACGCGCCAATAATATATTTTCCATTGAGCATGAAATCGCACTTTCGTGAGAAAGTCTCATGGTTATAACCCACAGGCCGCAGAGACCTGTTATGATCGAAATCTGTTGGGAAAATATATTTTACAACATTATATCTATTCTTTCACGTAAATAGAGCATTAACACACACAACCTGTCAGGACAACCGTGTGCTCGTTGAACTTAAAATGTTGTATTTCGGTTTTATTTTGAAATCCAAAAATAATACACGACAAATTCCACATAGGCAGCATTCACTACCACATGGGTAAACTGGTTACTACTATACTATGATCGATTACTTCATTGAATTAATAATTATTGGCCACCCGTTTGGATGGTGACGTGTTAACCTAGATATCTGAACTGGGTGGTTTGGGACGACTATTGTTACTGGGACTAAGGTTTAACTTTAGGCAAGTGATATATTGAGTTGACCACCCCTTCAAGGACTGAGTGTTGCGAAATTTCGATCGAGTTATTTGCGAATCAAAAGACACGTAGTGAAGCCAAAGTATTAGAAAGTTCATTATGTTATATGTCATGTGTCATAGGTTCTACTCGCGAAATAACGCCATCTACACCCGTGACAACGACATCGTCTACACCCGTCACAAGGACAACATCGGGAGATTCTGATGACGACTCTGAACCGAAAACGGAACTTAATATATGGCAGTTGGCTGTCATTTGTTGTGGAGCGTTTGTACTCGTTTTCTTCATCATCATTGGATTGCTGTGTGTAAGTATGCTAACCACTCTTCGCAAAAATTATCATATCTTATCTTATGTGAACAAGAGAACCTAATGTGTGAGACGTCAGGGTGCGTTCAAAGAAAGCGGAATTGTCTACAATATTCTTATGTAAGGAAAAATATTAAAAATATGCCCATGCAAGGGTTTTCCGAAATATGTCCGTATTTCTCTTCACTGTTGGCTTTAGGACCTTAGCAATAAATGAACATTTCCGGATAGTATTCTCCAGTCCCCATGTTGCCCCCGGTAAATTATTTGCCTCCCGGCCAGTGAATGTCCCTTTTGTCTGAAATATATCCAAAAATATTCAGAAGAGTGTCATAATATTCCCATAACAACACCTAGCTTTTATACTGAAAGCTTCGTACGTCTAGATGGGAGATTTCAAAAACATTTTACTGAAACGCAGGAAATGAAGCCTCAGAGCATCTGTAATACAAAGCTTTTCTTGGGGAAGAGGCCCAGATCCCCTACAGATTCCCACACCTCCAGTTCACAACCACCTTCTTCCTTAAACTTGATGCCCCCACCCTCACTAATAAATTATTAAAAAGGTCCTGAAAGTTTCTCCTATAACGTTATACAGTAGCTGCTGCTTGTGTGCGTGTTGTCCACAAGTGTTGACGAGTACAGCTATTGTAGGGTACATGCTGTTATCTAGCATTTCCACGATAAACAATTGGACATATTCTTTCCTTTATGCTTAGCTAAGCTACAGCATGATCCAGAAAATAGAGAGTTTTTGCTTAAATTTTGTCCTTAACGCCATTTTTTCTGCATGTTTTGTTTTCGCCATTCTCGCTTTTAAAGTGACTGGCTTGAAGATAACGGACGACCATTGTTATTCGTATTCTTAGTGAAATGTAACGATCCCTAAAGCCTGGTTTCCATTTGGTCATAACTGTCATGACCAAAGTCGTGTTCGACGATGGAAAATGGTCAGCATCTATCATATCTTGTCGTTTGTGTGCTCTATGCAAATCACTTTTTAATGATTAGAGAAATATATCCGCATTTTGTTACACCAATCACATTCGTGTGTTCACGGCTAATGACATCAGGGCGCTGTAAAACACGGTCATCTGTGTGTGATGCAGGTTCCCTTGCCCCCCTCCCCAACCCACCAACCCCCCCAGCAATGTCGATTTATATCCAGGGGTGCATGGTTTGGCTTCTTGTTCCAAACACGAAAAAAGCTTTCAGTTTTCACAAAGTTTTGGGGGTTTGCATTATTGCAACATAAATTAGCTTTATATGGAGTTTTAATCATGGCAATGGGTATGTTGAAGTTTAGATATAAACCATGCAGTGGTTTCAATGCTTCGACTTACTGTTTTTCTGGTCGAAGGAAGAACATGTGTCAGAAAGCCCATTAAATTACGAAAAGAATGATGACTTCAAAATAACGTTTACCCACTTACCCTGTGCGAAAAATCAATTTCAAAAGACTCGTGAATGTTAGTATGAACATTTGACAGTTACACCAAAAGAAAATATAATATATGTTGACCTATATTAATTTTTCATAAGAATTAATACAAAACATGAATTGCCAATTAAGATATACTTTACTTTCTTTATTATCAGAACCGATCGCTAAAAAAGAAACTCAAGATCTCCCGAAACTACAGTCTTCCAATCAAGGAGAATGGAGCGTGGATCGATAACCAAGATATTCCTCTCCGGCAGAAAAGAGCTTCGGAATTTGTCAGTGAAAACCCCGTTGCTGAGGACGCCCCAATGCTGACCCAAATTTAAGGTTACTTAACCAGGCAACGTTATACGAGACATTTTTGCTGCATGCAGCTTGCAACGCAATTTCTGTCATAGAGTGATGTTTTCTTCAAATATATTAACAGTAAATCAGTGAGCCTGGGTTGTTTCTCACTTTTCTGATAGTTTTCATTTGCATTTAATTTCTTTCGTGCCTTTAAGGTATGTTACGGGGGGAAATGTCAGCGAAGTAAGTGCGGGACAAATTTTCAATTTTACTGTGAATACGTTTTACATACATTGGGTTGCCAGAAATTGCGTTGCAAGTTTCAGGAAAAATAGCCTCGTGTAACATAGCCATAACGTCTGAGTTCTGATTCTTTAAATGCTCAGTCATGGGGACTTTAAGTAGTGTGAAAGATCTGTTGTTAAGGAAATTTGTCTTATAGTTTATCTTATATAGATATTTGGTGTCACAGAGTTCTAAAACTAAAGCCGCAATGCTGGCTGTTTCATATATGTTCCGTAAATCGTAACCGCGAGTGTTTACCAAACATTTTGTGTAGATACAATTATTCCTCGTTGAGTTACGGAGTTTGAAAAATGTCATTGCAGAGGTCATGCAGTATTATATTCAACAGCAGTGAAAAGTATGTTAGGCACACAATCCTATTTAATATGTTTGGTTATAAGAAGTGATTTCTACCGGCCTTTCGGTATGGACTTAAATATTTGGTGAACACTAGTAGTAGCGATATACGGAACAGCCAGCATTGTAGCTTTAATTTGAGAATTTCGTGTCGTCAAACTCACCAATGCTCTTAGTGTCTCTCCGAGTGGACCTACTTCCTAGCCTATATTTCGCTACATCGTTAAAGTTTTTCCGTCTAGAAAACAACCTCCGAAACCTCTTTTTCCATAAAAATATGAATGAAGGCTGGAAGCCTGTGTCCGATATGTATCAAATTATTATATCAACTGGGTTATAATATATACTTATAGGTTTTTCATCGGATGATGATTTAGTTTTTAACGAGATGGATTATTGAGACTTTTGGGATGTGCCTTATAGCCTAAATACACCCTTGCAGGGAGTCTCACTTTCATGAATCAGGGAGCCTCACTTTCACTTTTATTCTGGGCAAATGAGGGACTTGTGACGTAATTATCAATAGGATGTATCTATATGTTGTTCATGTTATCCAAAGCAAAAGCTACTACGAGTAAAAGCGTCTTGCGTGCTCATGCAAGGTTTGATTTGTCAACAAGAAAACAAGATGTACTGTACGGTGAACACTCAAGATGCTTTTTTCGGAGTAGGTCTTTTGTATTCCTTAAAGTTGTCGCTGGAAATGAATTATTTTACATCTTATAGTATTCCTTAAAGTAAAAATGATGTTATAGTAATAACCTAAGTCCTAACAGATATAAATATTGAATTTATTACTATTTATTATAATATTGATATGTATACTTTGCTACTAAGTATTGGGTTTGTCATTGAAGCCAAGGACCAAAAGATTATTGCTAAGTGTGATAAGTATCTCGAGTAGATATTTTATACAATAATGGACATGATAAAGTTTAGGAAACTCGATGAAATACAATATATATAACTGATTACGTGAGTATTCGTTTGTGCAAATTCGTTTATTCGTTGTTTCCCCCCTCGCGAATCAACGAATAGCTATGTTTTAGATCGGATGTACGGGTAATTTAATGAGGAACTGAACTAGCTTTGTTTTGGATTTCCCTACATTTAGCTAACCATGCATGCATTTATATCGCCCCTTCGCGTTTTTCATGAATACAATTAATAGCAAAATATTTTCTAGAGCCAGTTGCTGTAAATTGGAAAAGAATCTAAGCTATATAAAACTTTCATTAGAGTGATGAGACTACTAAAACAAGATCTATATAATTATATTTCTTTCAATGCCTTAATATTTGATAAGGATTGGCGAGAGTTATTCATAATCATGAGGGTTACGCCTGGTTTCCATTTGGTACGTCGTAATATAACTGTCGTTACCAAGTCAAGTTAAGCGATGTGAAATAGGCTGCATCTATATCGTCTTCCATGTGCTGTATGCAAATCAGTGTTTAATGATTGTAGAGATAAGATTTTTCGACACTGTATTACATCGATCACCTTAATATGTTCACAACAGTTACCAGGCCTTTAATGGTCAAACGCGTTCAAGATTACAACAAATTTCTCACCATGACGACCAGAATTTTTAGAGTTTTTCACTGTAATAGAAGATAATCTAATTTAATTTCATTCGGTCTAGGACAACCCGTTTAAAATAGGTTATTTAAGTAGGTTGAAATAACTAGAATTAAATAGGTTAAAACAAACCATTCCAACTAGTTACTTTAACCTATAATATATAGGTTATTTTAACAAATAATTATATGGTTATTTTGACCAATTACAAATAGGCCATGAGTCTGAGATAACCCATTTTCATTTGTTACACACAGTTGTTTCGACTGAAAAATATGTCAAAACTTAATGATAATGTTTTGCAAACTGAATTTGATCACCACTATTTCTTTGGCAATGCATACTGTAGGTGGGAGGGCATCAGTATTTCTTTGATAATTCCAGTGGTCCACAATAACCCTGACCAGTGTCTTTTTCATGACATGTCAACTTTAGAATGACATCTGCAACAGAAAAATTGAAAACATATTATTTACACAATCTATTGCATGATTCTAGATGTTCTTATACTTAATGAAATTTGATTTTTTTAATAGTATTTGCTATAAATAAGAGATACTATAAAAATAATTTTACAAGCAAAATAGGTCTCCTGGATTTAACCCCCTTATTAAAGTCAAACACTTTCCCCTTGACGAGTAAAACTGTCTGGCATTATACAAAGTAAAATTACATAGTTGGGTCAACAAACATTTTGGAATACTCTAACAAAGACTTAAAATAGCTGTTATGGCCATTTTAATTCTGTACGGCAAAATGAATATACTATAAATATACGATAATTTAATGGTTGTTGTGAAAAACGGTATTCACATTTTACCGGCACTTCTCCTGAATAGCAAAGATAACAGGGAACAATCTAAACTGCTTATGTTATTATATATATGATAACATATATACTTGAATTAAATGCATCTAAAATTAGAATATATAGTACTAAGAGAATGAATGCACTGATTAAGGGACAAATGCATGGAAAATGACTGTCTCATTTCTCACAACAATATGGTATTTTGCAAATTACTAGATTGACAGCATCTGTTGAAAATTAAGTTAGAAACAAAATTTATAAAAAGCATATTAAAGTTGGCTGAGTCTCAGGTAAATTTTTATTTTTTTGCTGTTTATATATTCTATTTGTATACATGTTTACTGCAAGAGTACAACACTCACATGTCCCCTAATTTCCCAAAAGTTTGGGAAAGAAATGCCTAGTTGTCCATGGATGAAACAATGCCTAGTTTTCCATGGATCAAACAATAACCACGATGGTTTACTGGCAGGAAATGTACTATTGTCGATTTAACACAAATATTAATAGGGTTAAAACTTAAAAGTACAAATGACATGATTCGATACATTTATAACTAGTAAACTTGATCTGTTCCAGAGGTTGCAAAATATTCTATGATGCAATTAAGATATTCGTAAAGTATCAAAACGGCCTTACCTTGCTTCCTGAATCTAAACATTGATATATAGCAGATCCAGTCAAGTAAATCTGTCAATAACATTTTGGGAAATTGGCGAAATTTCCACCGAGACAAAAGTAATCAAAATATTTCCATTACTTACCAAAAATACTCTCTAAACATTCTTCACGGTCATAAAAATTACAAAACGAAAAATACTGTTGCTTTGATGTATACTTTCCATCGTAAAATTGTAAAAAATTGGTTATGTTGCTAATTTTCGCTCTTGAGTAGTCCGCCATCTTGAAATACATAATATCAATCCAGTTATAAGTAGAGATCAGAGAGTAACAATACGTCATTTGAAGATAGCTATCGCTGATTGGCTAGAAGCTATGGCTAGAAGTCACACACTTTACATTGCACGCAGAGGAGGAATGGTGACTATACCGTGATGCTTTGCGATTAATTATATATTATTCATTTTTCGGGCGAGCGCGCTCATTATTCGCTTGGCTTTCGCTATCAACACAACAGGAGTGAGAAATATGGCGGATTTTATAAGCCCAATTCGCGGCCATAATTAAAGCTTCAGTTTTGGAAGGACATGAGCTTCTTTTTGTTCATTGTGTATCGTCGGAGCCTATGCTGCTGGTTCCCAGTGGGTTATCGTGTGTTCAGTTTGAATGTCGTGAGATTCACATCAGTTTTTTGGATAGTTTGGACATCAGAAGAATCGCTATTTGTCCAGCAACTGTTAATGGCATAAAAGTTGACGAAATGTTCGCCGATTGCAGTAGTCCCGTACAGATAGAGATACATTCCAGTTGTATTTTTAAGGTAGGTATTTGTTTTAATCGTGAAACGTATTACAAATTACAAAATAATGTCATGTATTAAAATAAAAGCAAATATTTAATAGCGATGCAATTATAGGCTTCACCTTCATCAAAGCCCGTTTTTGCTTTTTAATTTCAGATTTCTGGGCTTGTATATGATTCATACTCTGATAACCAACGTCTTGAACCAACGTTGGCAATAATATAATATTTGTGCTGTCTATTTTCAAATTTATATGCATTTTTATGGCTGGGAATCCAGTTACTGTAAAGTTTATAGAGAAGCTTTATTTTGTTGCTATTTACTACAATTTACTCTTTACTACATTACCAATATTGTTCTCATATCTTGTAGTTCTCGGACCTCAATGATCCTCGGCGAGATGAAAAAGGACGAAATCTTGTCTTTTATAATGTTATTTTATGGGATTTGATATTCTGCCAACACCACCTTCTCAAGCAGTTCAACCTCGAGATCCGGATACTGTTAATGAAGATTTAGACAATGTGATGTCACAAGTAAACTTACAAGGAGAAAGTGGATGTAACTGCACCCTACAACCAATAAATCCTGTGTGCTTGGTGGGTATTCCAGTTCATCGGATGTTGAATGATGATGATGTGATGAGAGAAAGAGAGATGGAGGAAATCAGAGAATTAACTCAAACTTTGGATGTGGAAGATTCTGTAACAGAGGAGACTGACGATTCCAGGGAAGACGACGATGGTCTTGGTGAAGAGGATGGTGATGATGGTGATCTTGGTGGTGATGGTGATCTTGATGGTGCTGGTGATCTTGATGGTGCTGGTGATCTTGATGGTGCTGGTGATCTTGGTGGTGCTGGTACAGGTGATGGTAATGATGGTGATCTTGATGGTGGTGATGATGATAACAGGGAGATTTTATATGCTGAAAAATTTGTTGCTGTTGGGTCTTGGCATGAACAAAGATACCAAGGTGCTCTTGCAAGCTGCATGTGGAGGAGATCGGCAAAGCTTGATTTACAATTTAATGTGGAATCTTAACCAGACAATGTTAAAGACAAAAATGCTTTGAAATTTTCAATTTTTGACAACAAGTGGCATGTTATTGGTTATTGTGCGGTGAACAAAATACCTAAACTTAAGCGAGCTATGCATAGAAACGAAGTACGATCAGTTTCTCTCGAAAGTTTAAGGAGAAGATATGCTCCCAGGGAAAATACATTACCCTACTGTGCAGCATTGCTGATTGTGAAAAGTGTACCATGGGACAGAGATGATCCAAGAAACAATTATAACAGTGATATACTGTAGATTACTAGAATATTGTAAATTATTGTGTTTTTGTGGAAGTGCAGGAACCCTTTGTACAAAGACCTGTTGTTATTGGAAGGCACATTTGAAAGACTGGAAGGAGACAAATTTTGTCCAGGTAATTTTCTGCTGGGTTACACTCCCTTCTACAACTGTGTGCTATCAAATGTTACAAAATGACAAGTTATAATCATACATATATACAGCTATACTACAGATTATGGTTTTTATGATTTTTACATGTGTTGTGATTGCTTTTATAGCTGCTGTTGTGGCATAGTGACGAGTCTTTATTCCACGAACATAAAAGTTAGAGAAGTATGAAATACTGAGTAAGTATGATCTAGTTGAATAAACAGCTAATACTTTGTTGCAACATTTCTTAAACATTTTATGCATTTCTTATTTCAGGTCTACTGTAATTATGATATGATTTGTAACTTGAATTTTATGAAATAAATAAATTGTTTTCATAAACAATTCACTGTGTGTGTGTATTTATTATATTATCTACCTAATTAGTAACAACCTGGGTGCCAGAGCCTCTGGGGTTTTTATTGGGGATGTGAGAAGTGTCGACCTCCATAAGTCATAACTGATTTGAAAACAATTCCTGTCTATATTTTGCTCATAGATGGATTTTCCAATTTTGCTCAGGGGTGTGCAAAAAAATCAGGAAGGTGTAACAGAATTAAACTTTATTTCAATCATATTACATCACTATTACATCACATTAAATTAATCATATTACATCACATTCTCCACTGTAAGTAATGGTTGGGCATCACTTGTTGGTGGTGGTGCAGAGGGTGGTGTTGGTAGGGGTGCAGAGGGTGGTGGTGGTGCTGAGGGTGGCGGTGGTGCCAAGGGTGGTAGTGATGGGGGTGCTGAGGGTGGTGGTGGCCTCTTATCAATCACAGTTCTGCTAAACTGTCAGATAATGTCAAACCATAATGGATTTCAGAATCTTCCAATGTTGCAAACTTTTTCCTGTACCCTCAATTACTCGTGATCGCAGACGTCAATCTATATAAAAGGCATGAAAACAAGAATGAAGTAACATCATATCTATGATTGAATAATATTTAAAAAACATCCTTGATCTTACTCTTTTTATACTAAGGGCTTTCAAAATAAGCCGGCAGCCGCTGGGTTACTTTGAGCTTTACTGCTGGGTTACTATGAGCTTTACCGCTGCAACTGTGACCTGTCGGTCAAATTTTAGAACAATTTCAATAACAGACAACTTAAAATCCACATTACCACCTGCTAATTTATTATCACAACAGTCTATATTGAACTAATTCTGAAATCCCTGTATATATATATATTAATGAATTAGACATCTACAGTAGCATTAACTTACTTGATAAGAGAATGTTAGAAGAAGTACCACATTTAATATGTTTGGCACCATCGTCCCAGAAACTGTTCTTTTTACCAAATGCTGGCCACTCTCCAACAGACATTTTTCCATATTTTGGATCTGTTTTGGCAATCACTATGAACTCAACAAATGCCTTGTCTTCCTCAAAGGTCCATTGATGAAATTTTACTGGGGACTTCTTTGTAGGAGTAAGTTTCCTCTTTCTGGATATCTTTCTACTAGGAAACTACAAATAAAACCGATTCTAGATTCAATTATTAAATACGAAATAGCTTTCAGTTGAACAACAGTTGACACACTGTATTTATATTTATCTGTATATATACAGCAAGTGCTATAAATGAAACCTTTGTATAATTTTGTACCTTTGGTGACATTCCAGGACTCTGAAACAAAGCTCGACTGGATGATGAATTCTCCGTACGTGCAACTCTTCGTGACTTGTTCACAGGTTTTCCCGGCGTATCTCCTTTAGAAATATATGCCCTCTTGGCAAAATCATTTTCCTCATCAACAATGTCAATAATATTATAAACATCGCTGTCGTCAGATTCCATTTTTTCCCGAATTCTATAATAAAATAGAAAAATACAGTCAGTACAGTTAAATATATATTGCAGGTATTAAACAGGATAATCAAAATATATAGCAACATATAAGCGTATGTTTCAAAATACAATATAAAATAGTGCATCATACACTAGATTCCCTCGCGCCATAATGATCACAACGCGGTCTATTCCCGCAAAAATACCCCATTTTCAAACCGCGATTACTCCTCGATTTAGTGGAGCTATTTAAGGTTTTAAAGTACCAATATAAAGAACAAAGCTTGCTGAATATGATGACGTGATTTTTTCCCCGTTTCTGTTTAAAAAAGCTAATTAGCTCCAGCATTGTTTAAAGGTCACTTTTGTGGCGTGCCCTCTGACCCGGAACAAGCATAAATACAATGCGTAATTAACATAACTAAAAAGAAATATCTATACCAAACAAGTCAAAAATAACTAAATTAGATACCTAAACAAAACAATTATTAAAACATACCTTACAAAAAATCAGATCTTTAGGGATAAAAATCGCAATATATTTCAACAATTTTTCACCTAACTTTGTTGAAAATCGCAAATGTGAATATTAACGAGATGCAATGCATTGTGGTATACTCACCATTCCTCCTCTGCATTGCACGATAGCATGGATCACTGATCTAATAGTAGACTGGATATAGCTTCTATAGATGGCGTGAACGAACGTGAATTTTTGCAAATTTAAGACACTTCGCGATCTTGTACTAACCTCATCGTTCTACCATGGATAAAAGATGTTATGTTAATGCTTTTAAAACTAAAATTATCTAGATTGCTCTAAAATATCGGCATTTGTGTTCGTTCAAAGTTGACCTAGCGGGAATAATATTTTATCACCAGGATCATATGAGAAGACAATTTCTAGTTTGCTTTCGAAATATGGAGGCAGAATAAGATCTACTCTACTCAAAAATACCTTGAAAGGAAAGTAAATAATTTTGTTTTATCATATATGTTTAATCTTGATCAACAAGAGGTTTTCAATTCCCCCAAATGACCAAGCCTTTACAAATATACTTTTCAGTCTGTATAGTTATTTGAACATGTTTAGTTGTTTACAGTACTTGTTTTCATTTATTATACTTAAAACTGGATGGCAACCCAAATATAGCCTTTTGTGGAGTAAATCTACTTAATGTAGCAGGTGCACTTTGAATAGGAGCCATAAAATTGATTTCAAATGTGGAGTGTATTCAAGAGTATATTCATCATTAAATATCTATAAATTAAGTAAATATAAGAACAAACATAAAGAATAATTGGAGGAAATATATGTAAAGGATGCCCAGAGACAAGATTTGCCATATTAAAGTTGTAGTAAAATTCTCCCTAGGATAAGCTAATATAAAAGCAAAGTTAAGAATACAACTTATAAAAGGACATGAATGATGGATTGCCATGCCTGTAAGTCAATGACCCAATCTTGCCCAATCATTAGAAATTGAAATAGGTCAAGTTTGGGATAGAGAATATTCAAAATGAATACTCATAACTATTCATTTCTTAAGAAGGATTAGCTTGCCCTCAAAACATCAATCCCCAAGCAGTAATTTTTGCAAGTAAAATTGTCAGGTCATTACCAGGGGAATATAGTATTCTGGCAATAGACAGAGAATGCATATTCTATGCTAGCCTTGGCCAATTACTGGAGAAACAGTCCCTTGAAATTTTTATCCCCCATTTACACGAACCCGGGTTGGAAGACCCCATCTTCAACCCCTGGGTTGGAAGACCCCATGGGGCTTCTTTTTATTGCATTCACATTATAACCCGGGTCGGCTGCAACACTGGAGTCTGGATATTTGTTTTCAACCCAGATCAGCTTGAACCAACCCTGGTTGACATTCAACTGATGTTGTGGTATTTTTCTGTTCATAACTCTTTCATTACACACTATTTTGCTGATACACATGTGCATGATCAGTTGTGCTGTTTTGAAATATTTGTCAAGAAGGGAGCTGATATAACACGGTGTCAGTACATCTTTGCAAAGTGTATAAAAACTATAAATGGGGCATTAAACAGTAGTGTTTCTTTTGGAAACTGCAGGCAAATGCTGGGAGTTGGTGGAAATAACTGGAAAATTGGTTATTTTTACAATAACAAATGTTTAGATAACAATATTTTTTAAGCAAATTTTTATATTAAAAAAATAATGAACAACACACTCTGCATTTAAGATCAATTTCATGGTTGCAAGTTCAAAATTCGGCTGCATTATAAACATAGATTCACTCCGCAAAAGGCCATATTTGGGCAGGCTTCCAGTTTTATAGTATAATTACTATAATATAAAATCAAAACAAGTACTATTAAACGTGTACAAATATCTACACAGGCTTAGTCATTTGGGGGAATTGAAAACCTCTTGTTGATCAAGATTAAACATATATGATAAAACAAAATTACTTACTTTCCTTTCAAGGTATTTTTGAGTAGAGTAGATCTTATTCTGCCTCCATATTTGGAAAGCAAACAAAATTTTTCGCCTGTCTTATTTGTTTTACAACGTGGAGAGAAAAGTGAGGTTTTGCTCTGCTTACGGATGCAACAATGGTACAAAACAGCAGGTATTTTAACGGCAGATATAAAAAATATTTCAAAGCTTTTGTATAAGAATGATTAAGAAAGATATATGAGAACTATTTTTGTTTTAGTGGAAATTGCCATTGTAGTTTTTTACATATTATAAATATTGTGCACTCTGCCCATTATTTTGCCACAGTATATAAAATACATGCACTTTCACTTTGTCCATTATAATTTTAATATGTCAAAATACCGTAGGATTTATAGACAAACTAGTGTCATGCAACACTCTTAGGCACGTTTAGATAACAAATTTTTCGGGTTGTTCCATTTTATATAGTACTGTGGAGTTAGGTATACATCTAGATTTTGTCCTTTGCAATTATGGTACAGCTTATAGTTTTAGTTAATTGAACATTTTTCTTGATATTTATAGGAAAGTAAAATATATATCATATATTTGCCATTCTGCAGTCTAAAGTGGTAATTTATAGATACTTCATTCATAACAGGATTAAATATTGCTTGGGCAGCAGTGTCAGACACTATAGGGGGAGAGGGTGAATGATGGCAATCAACCCTTCTTATACACTCCAAACAAATGGGAATAGTCCATTGCATATCCAAGCACACTTTTGGTGGTATGGTCTGTGAAAAAATATGTTACTCCCCCCCCCCCCACCAAAGTCACCCTGGCCAGAAAAAAGTAATATAAGCAGCAAGATATATTTGAAGTGCCCTTTAATGGTTTTTCCTAATATTTTTAATAAGGCCAGATCTTCCACCCCATACAGAAATAATAGATAATTTGCTTTGTTAACAAAAATGTCTAATAACACAGAAAAATTGTTCTCTTCTATTTTCCAGCAAAGTCTGTCATACAGTAATAGATACCAGCAAAAAGGCACAAGGCATCAAGATGCAGATGTTTCAAGATTGGAAATGTTTAATGCAATTATTTATGTGTTACTAAACATAATTATATCAAATAATATCTTTTGTAAATATTCACAAAATTTCAATATTTTCTGTTAATTATTACACTATGAAAATTTGATTACAGTGATGAACTATTTTTCAGGATATTATTCTTGAAGAAAGTCAAAAAATAAAGTCAATTAACATTATCATGATATTGTATCTTCAATTTTCAAACATTTTACATGATAATAACTAATGTATTTCATCAGCAGAAAGAAGGGTTGTGTCATTGTGCAACAAATCCTGCAAGAAAAAAGAGTAAATTATATACAAAATATGCAATGTTCTCACTGACATAAATATGTGAAAACTGTGGTACTAAGAGCATGAGAGAGTAATTCTCAGGAGTAAGGATAAGTTGATACAAGCCTACAAACCCTAGCTGATGTTTTAGCATCATACAATTCTAACATTGCCCATCCCTTTTGAAAGGCATTTACAACCTCTCTGTGTGCGAATGTTTGCACTGGCCAGTGACATAGCCAGAGGGGGGACCGGGGCCTATGTTGCCCCCCCCTAGCATTTTGTCAGGGCCCCTTGACTGAAAATTCTGGCTACCCCACTGCACTGGGCAACTTTTCAATGATTTGTCATACTCTTTTCATTGTCACAGCCTGGGGGAATTATATACTTGAAGAAATATATAATGCAAAAGCCTGGCACTCTGGCAGTTGCTTTTGGGATGGATGAAGACAAATAAAATGCAAAAGCCCAGGGGCGGGCAGGATGGAGAAAAATAATGCAAAAGCCCAGGTGTAGCCTGTGGCCAGCCATGGACAATGCTGGAATTGACTGATAAAATACATTGTTTCATACTGCTACCAGGAGTAATTCTTCAAATTATTTAAATGCGTACAAGCAATTCACAACATTATAAAATGGTACGAACTCAAAATGTGGAATTTAAACCATCTTAACATAAAAATATCCCTTTGCTTTGATGGTAAAACTATAGTTTTAAAATATATAGCACGATATTTTGCTTTGTTACTACAACCAATAAAGGTCGCTTCTAAAGTGCTTCCTAAGATAACACTGTAAAAGGAAACTGTTTTCCTAACAAATAGGGTGTATTTTAACGTTTTGCCTGTCACTTTTTAACGAAATATTGCAATGTAAACTGTATGTAAACTGTGAAATACTGAAATCGTCTCTGACCTGTTACAGACTTCACTATCGTCTTGAATCTTCGCCCATCATTTTTCGAGGTTTTAATATTTGTTTGTTGTCTTTACGGACGGGAATACCGTGTGCGACTTCCACATCTTTGAACAAATGGTCAAAAGTCGAAAAAATATTTGTAAAAGCCGAAAACAACAACAAAAATTCACTTATTCACGGCCAAAAAAATTTTCAAAAACCAGGGGGGTGTGAACATTGTAGCGGGCTCATAATGAGCCCTGGTCAGTGGTAATTACCATTTCCAACTAGAACCAGTGGCGTCATTATGGCGTCAGAAAATGCCAAAATCCGCCATGTTTTTGGCTTCGCTTTGCTGCCTGGCTGACATTAGCGTCAGGTCCTCCAGGTATTATATAGCTCAGTGATCTGCATGCGCAGAAGATTGTCATTGATAGATCTATTCTATGAAATGCCATGCAGTGATGACATTTGGCGTTTGACAATGAATTTGATTAGAAAATGATCTCAAAACGTCAGTATAAAATCAATCTATGTCAGTATCATTTATCCATGCAACATATGAGTGTCAGAGTGTGTAATACAGTACCTCTTTAAATAGCCACTTCGCCTCATACTGAAAGAAATCATGTCCTGACTCGACTTTAAAGCGATGAACCAGTTGGCAATTGAAAACCAAAGATATCTTAATATAGAATGAAAATTATATCTGCTTTATATGATCTGAGTTAAACTTGTACAATGTACAAGAAAAGTTGAATAAACAAACATATACACAGGGGGTTAAACAAGGGGTAAATAGGATCGTCAGGGTATGCAATCATAGCTTTGAGCGCTAAGCTGCAGGTAAGAACAGGTGAGCTCTTTCATTTGTTAAAACCACTGAGCTATAATCCCCGAGCCGGCGCGAAGCGCCGTGCGAGGGTACTAATTTCGCTCGGATATTTCCACAAGGGTATGTGAAACATTGTGGAATGCAAATCAGTCGTTCGCCATTTTTTTGTCATGGACTGAACTGCACGGTTTTTTAAGTTATGTGCATGCGCGAGTTAAAACCGAGAGAAAACTGGTAACTAGCAACATCATGATTGGCTAAGACAACAATTTTGTTTTTATATGTAGTATACGTCAGAAAAAATAACTACCATTCTGGCATTGCATTTTTGGCATTCATATGAAACTTTTTTCAAAATTGTACTATCTTGTCGACTCAGAAAGAAACACTTCACTAGATACGAGATTGAAGGAGTTTATCAATCTCGCGACAACAAAGCCATATTTCTGCACACAAAATATGCTGAACTCAGCAATAATTATTTTTTGTTCGGCCAAACTTGCCTGGTCTTGTTCGTCATATTAATGAGAGGTCTCAAAGGAATAGGGCGCTAATGATGTGCTCAGCCTCATATGCTAATGTGTTGCGACCCCCTGCGCCATCCCCATTCACTGAATATTTAGTTAGCACACTCTCATTTACTGAATATTCAATTAGCACACTCTCGCGACATATATTACTACTTATAATATTACTGGAGGAAGTGCTCGGCAGAAAAAAGTGTCCGCAAAACATGGCGAATTTTGGCATTTTCTGACGCCATAATGACGCCACTTTCCAAGTTTGTTAAAATGAGAAAAAACATTTATTTTTCTGTTTACAATAAATTATGTAAATAAGAATTCCTAATATTTATTTAAATTGTAGTTACAGGGTTAGAAGTGAGGACAGCTATAGTATGGTTTCTCGTGAAATTTGGAAAAACAAACACTCGTGAGTTTTCGAAGACGTCAAATTGCACTCGTCCTTCGGACTCGTGCAATTTTGATCGTCTTTGAAAAACTCACTCGTGCATGTTTTTTCCAAATTGCACTCGAAACCATACTATTACCTATACTAATGTAATTTATTTATGTTATTGTAGTGTTTTGCAACGAATTTAATTAAACTAAACTAAAGCAAGTAGAGTCGTGAAAAATTCTCGTTGTACAAGATTGACATATTGCACAAAGTTGTAACTGCCCTAATTTTGTTAACACGATACTTGAGATCATAAATATATGCTGTACAAGTGAAGTGGTAGCCTTGTCTTCAAGTTACAGAGTTAAAAAGAGAACTACTTATATAGGGTCCTTTTTACGTGCGCCATTTTGATGTAGGCGCTTCGACAAAACTGAAATTATGGTTGCTATTTACAGTCAAAATGAAAAAATGAAAACGTACTTACTTTGGTAGTAACTCCCTGCAAACGTTTACGTTAAAAAATACGATATTGAGGGTATGCACATAACATAAAATCGACAAAAATAATGCAGGATCGCATCTTTTTTGTGCTGGTTTTGATGCGGATTGCCGTGGAAACTGACAGAATCCACGTGACAGGCCATATCACGGATGTCCCGTCAGCAACATTAGAACTATAGCGTGCGTTTCCAGTCCATTCCTCTCGATAGTCTATGTTAAAACACACTACTAGTAGCCTAGCCTGATACGCAGGCATCTCTTTTCATATTGTTAATATTGAGTTCGGTATTGACACAGGAACCCAATACCTAACTCAATATTAACAATATCAAAAGAGATGCCTGCGGAGGAGGCTACTAGTAGCCTACGAGTGAGAAATATTCTAACATAATGCGACCATTTTTTGCCATTAAAACTGCAAAGTCCAGTAAATACATGTCTTGAGTAATAGAACTCTATACAATGAAATACAATTCTATTACTAAAGTTTCCAAAGCATGCGCACAGTTTAGACAATTTGCATTATAGCAAAGCGTCATGGGAAAAATGGTAACCTTGCACTTGCAAGCAGTGCTTCCATTTCTAAGGAAATTTCCCGATTCTCAGGAAATCCTCAGCTAAAAAGGAAATTCTCAGGATAAGTAAAAATCTCAGGAAATCGCAGGAAAATCAGAAATCTCAGGAAATCCTAGGGCAGCTGCTGAATTCGAAACCTTGAAATGTAAATTGAATCCTTAATTAAGAATCTTAAATAATGAATAACGATTCCAGCGAAGACAACGAAGAGTCCGATGAAGATGAGGTTGAAATGGTTGATACGGACAGTGAGAAAGGAACAATGGCTAAACCACCAACTATAAAAAAGAAAAGATATGACACGAAGTTTCAGAAACGCTGGCTGAGTGATGAGCAGTTTGAAGACTGGATTGAAGAACGAGACAAAGCGCCTTATTGTAACACAAGGATAGCAGTACTCGTAAGAAGCAAAAACAAATGGTATAAAATTATTTGCATCAATCATATCCACCTATCACATCTTTGCTGGCTTCTCAGACAAAGCCTGCCCGAATTGAGATAAAACTTTGCGCATTCATAGCAGAAAATAACCTAACAATTAGCTTAACAGAAGATTTGGTTTCTTTATTAAAAAACCTCTTTCCTTCAGAAGGGTCGTTACAGAATGTTAAACTTGGTAAACAGAAGGCGACAAATATCATACGTCATGTGCTTGGGTTTTATTCAATAAAAGAAGTCATCACTAAATTGAAGACCAATCAGTTTTCATTAATAATCGACGAAACAACTGACCGTTCGAAGAAGACACAATTGGCTGTACTTGGGACATATTTTGACGAGGACAATTTCAAGTTGGATAGTTTTCTAATTGATCTAATAACGTTGCCAAATAAATGGAACTGCGACAACTATCTACGAAAGTGTCATTAAATGCTTGAATGACAAGTGCATTCCAATGGCAAATGTGATTGGATTTTCTTCTGATACATGTAATGTTATGTTTGGGAAGAACCACTCTGTTGTCCAGATGTTAATAAAGGATTATCCATGGATCATGGCAGTAAAGTGTTCATGTCACATGATTCACCTATGTAGCTCATATGCTTGTAAAAAACTTCCAAAGTCATTGGAAGACCTGTGTCGTAACATATATTCCCACTTCAGTATGTTTCCTAAGAAGTCTGAAGCTTTTATTGAGTTTCAAGAGTTTTTCGAACTTGAGAAGGATAGAATCCTTGAGAAGCATAGAACCCAGCTGAAAGGCTGATAGTGTCCATGTGTGGTGATTTTTTGAAGATGCCACATGTCAGAAGCACCAATGCTTTCTAAATCGATCCAAGTAACAAAGATCACCAAGTGCCTCTCAATCAAGTGTATTTAGGAATTTCAGCAACAGAAACAATTCGAGACATTGAGAGTAATTTAGGATCCAGCCATGAGGATATTCTACTTTTTCAGACACACTACAGAGATTTCCTTATTGAAGCAGTCACACAAGTTCAGGACAGATTTTCAGACTGCCAAAATCTGGATCATCTGTCTTGTCTATCACCCATTGCAGCTTACAATTTGAAAATTCTTTCCCTGAGTTCATTATATAAATAAATTCCACATCTGGAAAGAGTTGCTGAGTTGCAGAGTGTGGATCAAGAATGGAGAGATCATGCTATCAATCCAAGCCTCAGTTAAAAACAGACCCCAGAAGAGTACTGGCAGGTGGTCTTTATAACTCCTTTAAGGAGAGAGATCCTACTGCAGGGAAGCTAAGATATCCAAATTTAGCAAAAGTTATGAAAGTCCTTCTATCATTGCCCTTCTCAAATGTAGCTGCGGAAAGGTTATTCAGTCAGTTGACGTTAATTAACAGTGACCACAGAACTTCCCTTAAACAGGAAAGTCTGCTGGCCCTCCTAACAACAAAATTGACATTTGATAAATCCCAGGGGACACAGAAGGCTGCCAAACTTGTGCCACCAAAAGAAATGCTAAATCTCCACAAAGCAATGAAGACAGATGCTGACAATGACGAGGTAGCTGAACTGAGAGAAGAGTTTATTAAGAAACTTAAAGATTCATAATGCCATATCCATGAGCTGGATTGTTATATATTGACATTAATTTTACATATTGTAAGGTTTTGATATTATGTTATAGATTTACTGTTTTAATTCAGTTGTTATACTATAGTATAGCCTATTTTATATTGAGTTGAAGTGTTGAAGATAAAATTTGAAACAATAAGTGTGGGAAAATTTATATTTTTAGTCATCTTTGATACTTCCTATTTTGAAACAGGAAATTCTAACCATCGAAATCGGAAATTTCGATTTTCGTAATGGAAGTACTGCTTGCAAGAGAAATGGCTGCCGCGAAGCGAGCATTTTGCATGCGAGAAATATTGCTTCTTTTAAGTACTTTTTTCGTACCGTTTGATAATTTTTAAACAAGAAATATCTTTCTAATGCTATAAAGTTTGTTTTGACCAAAGTATGGCGATATCGGAGAGAAAATGGGCGAGAAAATTCGTATAGAACTACCGAGGGAGCGAGCAATAGGCTCCCAAATACGTTCCGAGGGGAAGGTTCTTCTCAACATTTTGAGGTGAGTACGCTTAGTAAACAATGAGACTGCTCATCATTTGTGACATACAAATATGTGTGCGTTGTCGGCCGATCTATAGCTTGTATTTTTTCAAAGATCGAGTGTTTTGACTATAAAACTCCAGCTATACTAAATGCCTTGCTTTTTATAATAATATTAAGCACATGGATCTGAAATGCTATCTTTTTTAACTTTGCTAAAAAATGCTTTACGATACAAAACCAACACAAACCTTTCTTTGCCCTGTGCGTCTACTTCTACTTCTAAAGAAGAAGAGACCAAGTTAGAAGAAAACATTTGCCTATGTTTCAACTGTTTATTTAATTCTGCTTTGTTGTGGTCGATTCATTTCCTGTCAAAATAGTAGGTTTTAGCGTTGTAAATAATATGAAATTCATAGAGTAGCTAGAACCTCCGTAAAACTGTTTCCAATTTACATGGTTTTGCCCAAGGCAAACCTTACATATACTCTATATAAACAAGGCAAATCTTACAGATACTCTATATAAACAAGGCAAATCTTACAGATACTCTATATAAATAATGTAAACTATTTTTCAAATTTTTGAACCATTGTAATCCAAATATTACATTGATAATATAGTTGCTTAGCTACACGCAGTAAGGTATATAAAATACTAGAAATACATTCATGCAGAACCCCTCGCCATTAGAACCAAACAATTATTCTCCCGAACACCCCAAAAGTTATGAAGTACTAAATCGATTACTAAAACATGATGGTAAGAATTTGGTGGTTTGGGTGCCTTGGTGGGGGCAATAATTGCCACAAATTAGTCATAATTGAACTACCTGGCAATGGAAAAGAGCTCATACTGTATTTTTTAAACAAGACAAGAACTATCTCAAATAATTAAGCCATCTTTTCATTCTTTTGTATAATATCTATATACATATTATATAGGGAATATATTTAAGTAAATAAATGTATTTTATGCCACCCCCCAGGGCCAGCCCCTGTGGCTCCTACTTGTTTACAGTACTTCATATTTCATAACATAGTTCATAAATATTGCCTCCTCCCACGTTTAGGATGCAAGGACACCAGGCTTGGGGCAAAAAGTGTCCGCAAAAACATGGCGGATTTTGGCGTTTGCTTACGCCAGATTGACGCCACATGGTTCCTTTTGCTCATGGCAATTACCACTGAACAAGCTCAATTTTGAGCCCGCTACAACTTTCACACACCCCTGGTTTTTATACATTTTTTAGCTCTTTGCAGTAAAGTGTCGTCGTTTTGATATTTTCGATATATTTTTTACCTTTAACCATTTATTTGGAGATGTCCAAGTTCTATACAGTATTCTCGCCCATGAAAGGGAACAAACAAATATTAATGCCATGCACAAGAAATGTGGGAAAAGATGATATTTGAAGCCGGAGTTGACAGGTAAATATTTCTGTAATTTCACAGTTCACATACTATTAATATTTCGTGAAAAAATTAGTGGGAGTAATGATAAAATATACTTTATTATTTAAGACAATACCTCCCTTGTTTAGTATAACGAGTAAAATGTATTATTTCAGCCACGAGTATTTGCAGAAACAAGCCTGACCTGGCAGTCAGTGTCAAACCAGAGGTGTCAAACTGTACTAAGCTTTGTCAATATTTAATTCAGTGTTTTCTTCAAAGTAGATGTGCAATTTGTAGTTAAAGTGGTTAAAATTCCACTCCTTTAATTATTATATTTCATGATGTTGTCAATTAGTTGTACTGTATGTTAGCATTAATAATTATATCATTTCTTTGAATATGAAGGATCCGGAGGACAGGGGCGAAACTACCAGAGGGGTGAGACACCCCTCCAGTCAGACACTCAGTTATAACTGAGTTAAATAGAATGAAATCAAATTGAAACTTTCAAATTAAACCATAACCTAACACATTTTGGCTTAGTTCAGAGGTCAGGCTCCACTTTAGTCACACCCTTCTTGTCGTGCAAAAAGCTAACCCCCCTCTAGTTGTTATATCGAAGTTTCGGCCCTGCCTGGTTTTCTATATAGACATGAAACTAATAAGGTTGTTGCCTTGTCCCTCGTCCATGTGCCCATGAGCTAGTCAAAGGTATCAAGGGTAATTGCCTTCCACTCTGTGCATGCACCCATAGTTTCTCCCAGGCTTAAGGTTTACCTAGGTCACAATATTTTATTCTCTTTCTGGTTTTCCCTTTCTCATTTCTTATGTTTTTGTGTCAAGTGAAAATGTATGACATTTTGTATTGCAGAAAGAAAGATTTGTACAATATGACAAGCCCTCATTTTAGAAAATTGAAGATACCTGTGCAAAGCAATTTTCTTTAATTTAATTTTTATTCAAGTTCTTAAAATAACTAGTAAATAATTATAGAGACCAGTAAATCAAGTTGTTATGCATTAATAAAAATATGTAGCCCCATGAGATGTGACTTCTGGTGGCTTGTGCCATATTTTGTGGTGCCTTTAACAGATTTAATTCCTGCAAATATAATAAGAGAATAGTTGTTCTGTATTAATATATTATACATCCTTACACACTAGCATACAGGGTACTGAACATCTCAGTATATGTTAACGCATTACCTGACAATGCGCCCAGATATGCCCTACTTTAGTATTTTACACTGTCTAGTGGTAGGATACTGCCAGTTAATGGGTTAACTATGCATGTTGCATATTATACATGATCTCATAGGAATATCAACATTGAATTTTGTAATGGAAATGAGAAATAAAATTTCCTTATCTGTTTATATAAAATTGTTATCATTACCTACTTACTAGGGGGGGGGGAGGTGGGCTTGGGTTTGGCCAGTTTATTCTCCTGACTAAATTAATAAATTGGTTCTGGTGCACAGTACTACTTGCAAGACCCTTTGGCCTTACTTGTCAAAGATTCAGGCCTATGAATTGGGACACCATCCTTTATTCAGCTCTTTTAGTGAAGGAACTCAGTCAGCAGTATGAAGCGGTGGAGGGGATGGTGTATATTGTGTCATCTTCATGTAATATGGGTTCCTTAAAAGCAGCCACCTGCCCTTATTGTGATGGCACTTTGAAGGTATATGACTACTTGTGGCAACTTCCTTTTGGTAGGGGAACATCAACAGCTTAGCAGAAATTATTATACCCCAGGGGTGGTCCAAGCTTATTGAACATAGGTAGCACAGCTTTTCAAAAGAGTTGCACTATACCAATACTACATGCAGCCGCTACCAAAAATGCCATGAAGCACATCATCATAATTTGGGTATGCACTTAATTTTGTTTGGTTGATAAGGTCAAGGACACTTCCTTGCCTATATATAAATTGGAAACAACAAAGCTTACAAGACTGTAAAAGAGTGTGCAATATAAATTATTGTATGTGCAATATATTGTATTAAACACACAATTAAAGTCTGAGTGCTTCAGGTGAAATCTTTACTGTTTATAGCATCAGTTTTGATTTAATATTTATACATTCTCATACGTAATTTTCTGTGCAAAAAGGTTTTTTCATAGCTGCCTAAACAAGGCTTTTAAAAAACATAGGATTTTAAAAAACTATTGAAAGTTTCATGAATCTTACCGGTGAGAAGTAATATTGAATTATGAAATTCACAAGCAGAACAAAAAGCCTCTTTTCTTGATATTGGAAAACAAACAAAGTACATCAATTTTTTTTAGCTCAAAAGCAAACAAAAACGTAAAATATTTATCAAAAACCAGGGGGGTGAAAGATACCGTCGGACGATTAGGAGCGTGGTTTGTCAGTGGTAATTACCATGGGCAAAAGGAACCATGTGGCGTCAGCAAAGGCCAAAATCCGTCATGTTTTTGCGGACACGTTTTTCTGCCGAGCACTTCCTCCAGTAATATTATAGGTCAGTGGTGCAACGAGCGCGCGCGCGCTGATTGACGTATGATGCAGAAGTTGCCTGGAGCGAGTACGATTTTGATGAAAATTGAAGAAAAAACAGATTTGATAGGTCTAGTTCTCGCGTTCATATTTCGCATCGTTTTAAGTATGAATACAAACTAACGGAATATTTACGTGTAATATCACATTGAGTACGTAGTCAGTTTGATTTAGCAAAGATTTTGCTGTCAGAGGGAATTTATTATCGATAATGCGCGTGTGTTTGGTCACTTCGAATGGAGACAAAATTTAAAACGAGAATATATTTTTTCAATATGGTGCCCCGTCTTAGAAACTAAGGCATGTTGAAGATTGTTATCTCAAGTTTATATCTTTAAAAAATCGTTAAAAATCGGAGTTGATTCCTAGGAGATATCATGGCTGAAATTTGACCCCTATTAAAGCTTCTTTTAGGACGTTTAACCATAATTATTTCCTAAAAAATAATCGATCAGTTTGGCTAATATTTTATCAAAAAACACAGCTATATGGTCCTTGATATGTCCTAAGAACAGACTTAAAATATAAGCATGAGATATTAAGCAAATAAACTTCGATATACCCGCATTCTAAGGAGCTGTTATTATCATCGTTGTAAAAATATATTTTCGCAGCCATGGAAATCGGGAAAGCCAAAGAGCTATCAAGGACAATATTCCACATCAAATCTCTCTCACAACGGTTTCTACACCAAAATATATTGTATCCACAGGAAAACCAATATTTTACTTTTAAAACTTTTATAATAATTTTCTTCTCATAAGTAAAGAAATGAGAAAATGCTGTCAAATGCTGTCAAAAAATGAAAATATGTTTTGCTTGGATTTTCGTGCGAAAACATGCTCGCCCTCCGCCACTGCCGCATCGCACGTCGATCAACAAAATCACAGCCGCTGCACCGCCCTATGTATGAGCGCCCTGGTTTATACTACACGATAAGCGCACAAGTATAGATTTCAGCCACCACGCACAGGCTGACTTGCGCAGCTAATGATCTGTGATGAATATAATGGGTGTATTTATACTAAAGACGCATTGCCGCCTGGACGAATTTAGGCAGTAGCATTCTCAGTTCATCATGATAGTTCGTCTAGACGTATATTAAACGTGCGGTGCCAGGGTGGGTAGAGTGTAGCAAATATTCGGCGGTTGACTGTTGACTGTAAAACTACCTGAAAATACAATAAGAACTTCGACGTTTCGAGCGAAGGCCCTTCGTCTGTTCTTGTTCTTTTAAAAACTCACTGCGTAGCTGTGTAGCCACGTAGCCAGTAAGAAACATTTCTACCTTACAATTACGTCATTGTTTCAATATCTTGTTCTTTTAAAACTCACTGTGTAGCCACGCAGCCAGTGAAAAATATTTCTATCTTACAATTACGTCATTATTTCAATATGTCGTTCTTTTAAAAACTCACTGCATAGCCGCATAGCCAGTGAAAAATATAGCTACCTTACAATTACATCATTATTTCAATATCTTGCCTTTTAAAACCTTGCTGCATAGCCACGTATAGCCGCGTAGCCACTTAGCCAGTGATACAAATATCTACCTTACAATTACGTGCCTAGTGTCCGTTTTTATACTCAAGACGCATAACAAAGATAGCTTCTCGGATTATTCGTCTTTACACTAGACGAATAGTATAGAAGAATTAATGCGTCCAGACGGTAATGCGTCTCTAGTATACAAACGGCTATTGTCTGATAATATTTTAGTGTGCCGATCGGCACTGCACACAAGGAGGAAGCTAAACTAACTAACATTTCGTCCATAGGGCATGCATGATCTTAGTTAAATTAATAACGTTATAATAACACACAGTTTGCCTTTGCTTTCGCAAGGAAAAATTTGAAACTAAGGGGCTGTTTATATGGAGGCGAGCCACCCCGGGTACCCGAGTTAGCTCGCTTTCCCGAGACGAATTTCATCCGTGTTTACATGAGACTATTCAGACGGACTGGCTCGCCAAAACAAAGCACCCGGGTTAAATTAAATATTATAAACAAATTTTCCACGAACCTGAAATCATGCATACTTTCGCGAACAAGTTTTTCAGTTATAACCCACAGAAACGATCACATGCACAGAGACCCTTTAAGATCGAAATCTGTCGAGAAAATGTCTTTAATAACAATATATTCGCGCAAGCACAGCATTTATTTCCAGCCTGGGTAGGCGAGCCAGCTCGGGTCACTGCCTTTATATGGAAAATTCCAGCCCGCTTAAGGGAGATCTCGGGTCAGTCGAGGCAGGATCTCGCTTAGGCGGTCCAGGTCCGTTTCCATACAAACGGAACATGAAATTTAACAGGAAATAATAGCAAACGTGGGAACTCGCCAAAACCGGACCAGCTCGGGTACCAGAGCTAGCTCGCCCCATATAAGCCCCTAAATGTGACAAAATAAATCATTGTGTAGAACTATTTGAATGGCTGTCGCACGCTATTTACTTATTGTAGGTTATTCAATTTTATTTAAGATGTGCAAACTTCCAAATATGCTTGATAGAAGTCAAGTGATATCGAAATCATGAAAAAGAATGTTCATATACGTTGTTGTATATATAGAGTTGCACTCATCTGGCAGAACTCCCATATAGCTATATGTATAGCTATATGTTCAATGTGCCATAATCTTTAAACGAATTCGGGGACAGTTACATTTTTCAGTCTGAATAGATTGAAATAAGAGTTCTAGCGAATGTTCATCTACTTTCAACAACTATACTGAAGATTTTGCAATGCTGTCATCCCTTTTAAACTAATTACTACAAAGTTATTGTTCTAAAACGTCCTTATGCGTTGTATCATGCATGATTATCCCCGAGCCGCCGCGAAGCGCCGTGCGAGGGTACTAATTCCGCTCGGAGATTTACACCCGGGTATGTGAAAACATTGTGGGTTATAATTCCATGACACGCAATCACCAAATACATTATCATAATTAGGTATACAGGGTGTATCAAAAAAACTGCAAATACCATAATTTGTATGCACGAGATCATACATTAGAATTTCAATGGCTGTGCAAATAATTACGCTTCTGGGATTTGAACTCATAAGTTTAATTCACTTTGTGTGCTTGTTTTGATACCCCTGGGAAACGTATTTTCAAATCCCAGAAGCGTAATTATTTGCACAGCCATTGAAATTCTAATGTATGATCTCGTGCATACAAATTATGGTATTTGCAGTTTTTTTGATACACCCTGTATAGAACCATAGAACCATAGAACCATAGAACCATAGAACCATAGAACGATAGAACCATACAGGGTGTATCAAAAAAAACGCAACCACTTAATATTCTAAAATATTCACTTTGTTTTCAAGCACAATAGATTTTAGACCCCTGGGAATACAGCGGCATTGTTTTCCTCCGATCGTGCTGTTCTTCGCCTGCCAGAATTACTTTTGTTGAGATTAAGGCTCGTTCTTTCACTCGAATATTTCCTGACGTTCCTCAAGATTGTCGCTTTGTGAGGAGGGTCCCGATCAGGAAATCTTGCTCGAAAAAGGTTTTGCACTTCAGTTGTGTTTTGATTTCGGTTGTACTGTAAAACTATGAAAATTCGTTGTTCGGTTGTGAGCTGCACATTATTAGTTTAGCTGATTTGTGCGATTAGAAGCCATTTTAAATTCCCAGGGGCCTAAAATATTTTGTGCTTAAGAACAATATGAATATCTTAGAATATTAAGTGGTTGCGTTTTTTTTGATACACCCTGTAGTTATATGGTTCTATGGTTCTAGGGTTCTATGGTTTTATGGTTCTATGGTTCTACAGTTCTATGTTTCTATGGTTCTATGGTTCTATGGTTCTATGGTTCTATGGTGCTATGGTTCTATGGTTCTATGGTTCTACAGTTCTATGGTTCTATGGTTCTATGGTTCTACAGTTCTATGGTTCTATGGTTCTATGGTGCTCTCTCATCAGGTGTAACATACTATCAGCTACCCTAGGTCTTATTTATACTCATCGACTATGCGTTCCTTAGTAAAAGTCTGCCTCCGTGACGGCATTTATTAGCAAGTTCATTCCTACTGTTCAATGAGCACATGTGGAGTTTACATATAATAAAAACTTTTCAGTTATGCATAAATTGCATCGTTTGCTATCATTTACCGGCAGGCTTTGAATAAAAGCGGATACATGCAGCTACACCCTGAAATACGAAAAGCAACACGAAGAAAGACAACAGAAAAGAAAAAAATATGTCACGCAAATAATATAACCTGGTACATCCCACCCTCCAGTAAGCAGGTACCAACCAATGTAGGACAAAGCTTTTTAACAATTGTCAAGGGAGGATTTGCGAGCGCTCGCCTTCTGAGGCAAATCTTTAATAAGAATACTCTGAAACTAAGTTATTCATGCATGCCTATAATCTACGAAGAAAGATTAGTAGACACAATAAATCGATCCTCCAGAAGAGTCAAGGGAATATCAACAACCAGCAAGCGTGCAATTGCATCTCATCACCAATTTCTTTTACGAAGCTACGGTCGTCGCGAACTAATCGTACACCCTTTCCGATAATTGCATGGTTTTCAAAATTTCTGCTTGGTCCGGAAGCCTCATTCTAATCAATCGTGGGCAAATGGCCTTTGTCAGACCAACAAAGCATTCGTTACGTTAATATTAATACTAATAGAAAGGGTGTATGACCACTGACGAAAACTGTTGCTTAAACATCTTAAGTGTTATCTAAGTTCTGTTGAGGTGAAGCTTGTATTTTTTTAATATGTTTATACATTTAATTTGACATCATCTAAGACATACAATTTTTTTTCACAATTTTTCACAATTTTATTAAATTTAAAGAAAAAGAAAACAAATATACAGTACTACACGCAAAATAGCAAAGCTAATCGAGGCGTGTAGTTACAATATCAAAATTATATGCTCATTATATTTATTATTAATGTAACAATGTAAGGTGTTACATGAATAATAACTGATCTTAATAATAAAAGTATACTTTTGGCATAGAATTATATACTAAATATCTAATATTTCCCATTTATAACAACCACTTAATAATTTCTTGAATACTATACTATAACAACTATATCATGGGAAACTTAGAATTATTTTCAATGCTTGACCATTTGTTGAACTATTGTGGGTACATCAACATAATCATCCTCAAGTTCAAGTATTGTTAAAAGGGTTTTCTTTATTATTTTATTGAAATTCGTTCTTCCCAATTCACGCACATCAGTGGAGATATTATTCCATACTTTTGCTCCAACTCTTGCGAATGATGAATTTGTTTTTGTAAGTCTTGCATATTCAATATAATAATTCTTAGATACGCAATGCCTAGTATTATGGTTATGAATTTGTCTTGAGTGAATGAAGCAATTAGAAATTGAAGATGGGCAGGACTCGTTAGAAACATCGTGCATTAAATTGGAAACAGCTTTGATATAAAGCATATTTATGGGAAGTATTTTTGATTCAATAAAAAGTGGAATAGCATGTTCTCTGTATTTTTGAAATAAATTAATCGTAATGCCCGTTTTTGTAAAATAAGTATCTTATTGACATACCTTTTGATGCATGCCCCATACAATTAAGCCATAAGTTATATATGGTAATATTAAACAACGATATATATTATGCAAAGTTGAAACAGGTACAAAGTGTCTCAGTCTAGCAATTACGCCGATAGCTTTACTTATTTTAGAGCTAATGTTGTCAATGTGGTATTTCCATGTAAGATTATTATCTATTAAAACTCCCAAATATTTGACAAATTCTTTGCATTCGATTTCAATGAAATTGTTCGTACTATTATCAAACAATTTTATGCTGATTTGGTAATTTAGCTTTTTTTGATGAGGTCGAAAGATAACATAATTTGTTTTACGTAAATTCAGTGTCAATTTATTTGAATTTAGCCATTCACAAACTTCCACCAGTTCTTTATTTACAATTGTCTCAAGAGATTTTAAATTTTTATCAGCATATAATATATTTGTGTCATCAGCAAACAAATAGAATTTGAATACTTTGGATGACACATGTATATCATTTATATATATCAGAAAAAGTAAAGGCCCAAGCACTGAGCCTTGTGGTACGCCATATCTATTTGTTTCTTTCATAGATATATTTTCTTCATTTTGAGTTGTTTGTATTCGATCAGTTAAATACGATTTAAACCAATTATTGATAATCCCACGAACACCATAATGCTCTAATTTACCTATGAGTATGGAGTGATCAACAGTGTCAAAAGCTTTCTTTAAATCAAGAAATATTCCACATGAGAACAGACTTTTCTCCATATTATTTTGAATGTTGCTTACAATGTCTGTAATTGCATATTGTGTCGAATGTTGGTCTCTAAAAGCCAACTTATTACATATCTGAGGAAAATCTATATTTACATGTTTGAAAGAAGCTTACATACAAGGAAAAAGTCTATCATGCACCATTATAGGCATGAACCATGTTCAGTTTTTGAAATCTCTACGACTACATGTTTACTATAATAGTTTTTATCATGGGGTCCTTTTCGCGCTTACGCTTCATCTGATTTTTCAACGGGAATCGGACAATTTTTTGTTTTTCAAAACATTCCAAAAGGTGTGACCTCATCTTCTCTTGGTCATACGTGACACCTTCAGGTCGATTCCCATTTGCTAGCTCGAAAGCCCATGCGATAGCAAATAATCCGCAATCTACCGAACTTCTTTGATATTGGCATGGAACAATTTTTACTTCCAACACATTTTGTTTTGCGAAGTGTTTGTAAATGGAGATTAATTGAATTTCAGCGTCACCACTCACAGTGTCGTACACACTGTCAAACACTTCGACACAGCCGGATGTCGAGCACGAAGTAATCCAGTGGTTAAAACGGACGTGGTGGATTTGAACTCCTTTGGCGTTTGAATCAATTGGAATAAACATATTCTTTTGGCACAATATTGTATTTTGAAAGCCTTGGATTAGAGGAAATTGTTTGGAAAGGATTTTTTGAGCAGCGTTAATGTGGTTAGCAATGGATTTGTCCTTTTCGCTCAAATTAAAAGAATGGATCCAGGAACTTGTATTATTATCTGCAATTCGCAACAAATATATAGATACTATTGTGAGTCACTTATACGTTTTGCTTTAAAATACAAGGAATTCAGAGAGATCAATAAGAAAGTTTGGGGAGGGGGGACAAGGGTAGCAAATCCACCAATCCACCAACCAAAGATTTCAGTGGCAAACCGACACTATTCAAACCAAAATATTGGACGTTTGCGCTAAATTGACATAGTACTCGATTGATTGAGAAAACTCTAAATCTAATATTCTTAGAGCTTGACAAGTGGACTCTGTAGCTCAGTTGGTTGGAGCGCTGCACCGGAATCGCAGGGCCGCAGGTTCGATTCCTGCCAGGGACCTATAGTTGCATTTTTCGCAGCTGTTCCTGGTTAGGTCTAATAAATGTATATATTAATTTACACTCGATGGTTTAAAATGAAACGGGAAACCCACGAAAGAAGCATCATTATAGTTTTCTCGTAAAGTAGTCACATTTTAGATTTCTGGACAATACATTTCTGGTCACAGATTGAAAGATAATAGATAAATTTAGGAATATAGCTATTTCCCCTGAACGCAGCAAAGGCTATTTAAGAGACTCTAGCTTTCAAAATTTTCCGGGGCAACATGCCCACCCGGATCCGGCTACAGTTTGCTTAGTCCACCAACCAAACTATAATGTTTGCCTCCAGGGCCTATGATTTGTCAGACGGCTGCTACGCAGGCTGGATCCGTGTTCAAAGCGTCGAGTCGATAAATGTATCAAATTCATATTTTCTGTTTAGATTGAGTGGTTGCCGAGAAATTAAATAAACTATCGGCGAACGCAGGTTATTCGCTTGTTTTTCGAGACCCGGCTGATCTGGGGATAAAAAGAATTGTGGACACACCAGCTAAAGAAATTCTATTGGAAAACATGGAAAAATTCGAGAGGGAATGGCGAAGCTTTAAGTATAAAGACGGACAAAATGTATTAAATGAAGCGGCTTTAAATGAAATAAAAAACATAAAAATTCACATTCAGAAAGGATGTTTGTCAGGAATTCCACCCGGATGTGGAACAAACAGGAATGAACGAACAAACAGGCACTTGAACAAATTTCTTTCAAACAACAAAATTGGTCATTTACTAGCATACGCCCGCTGTTTCAGACTATTCGCCAAATTAAATAGTATGAAAGGCGAGACATCAAGATATTTAACTGATACGTTAGATCCAAATATATACAAGGCTAAGGATTCTGATGTTGACAGCGAATCTGTAAGGAAGGAATCGTTTGGAATCAATGAATCTGATTTAAAACATGAAGTAAAACATGAACAATGGAAGATAAACAACGTGAACGAGCAGATGGTGAAGAAAGTTGCGAATCATGTTCAAACCTTACTTACAGCTCCGCAGCCTGTTGATTCTCCTGCTACTGATCACACGTACTTTTCAGGTAACAGAGCTTGTGACAACACAGAGAGTTTATCACTGCTACATAATGCTATTTGTTTATGGTCGTCATATTTACATTTAGTTAATAAATTTGGTAAAAAGGTCGTTGATTATAAAGATATTGGAATTAACTCGAAAGTATCTCTAAGTGCTCCGACAGGCACAGACACAACCACTAAAATAAACGCAAACAATGTGGATATCAGTGAGACACTTCTAAAAAGGACTGCAAATTCATGGGGCTTTGATATAGTAAATGTCGCAGGTGACGGTAACTGCTTTTTTACATCAGTGGCTTTTCAATTACATCAGTTAATGACAGACACCAACGAAGCCTTATCTCCTATTGTCCAGAGTCATTTTGAGACGATCGGAATATCTAGTGAACAATCAATCCCAGAACTTGCGAACATGTTGCGTAGACATGGGAATGTACATCAACGAATACCGGAACTTCTTTATAGATGCCGACATTGAAATCGAAGCACAAAATGGGATGGTCATTTTTCTAGTACCTTAGGGGACGCAATGCCCTTAGCTTTGGCTAACGTATTACAGATTCCCTTATTAATATTAATACCGAATAACTTGATTCCATTTCTCTCTATTTTCCCTCGCTATAATATGGAATGTCTTTCACCTCTTTTACTGAGTTACAATAATGAAGGACCAGGGCATTATGACGCACTAGTTGCACGAAAATTAGCGCGCGATATCGCTAACCCACAAGAAGAGAGAAGTCATGGTGAGACCAATGAAAAATTAGAGAGAGAGCGCAACATCGTGGACGAGAAGGGGAAAAATATTTCCTGCCGCTGTGGAATCAATTCTAAGAAACGACAAAGTGTCGATTCTAGTAAAACTCCAAAGAGAAGATATAACCCGGTAAGTGTTTGAAAGAGTGTAAGTGTACTGGTGCTTGTGGGGAAAAGGACTGCAAGAAGGGCATCCAAAATGGTATTGACATATTCGCGAAAGTTCCTAGACAATCGCGAAAAAGAGGGGCTCATGAAATACATACAACGCCGAACAAATTTATGAAAATATCACCATCAGAACACGAACAACTCAATGTCCTGGAATACTTTATTGTGGTAGCAGTTGTGAACTACTTCGTTTCCAAAGGTTTAGCTAACAACATCAAACAAATGATAAGTGTGTATAACGAAATAGTAGATATTATTGTCAATGAAGAAAGTTTGAAGTATTTACCAGTGTCAATTCATTCTGGAAGAAGGATCTCGAGCACTATACGTCAAATACAGAAAAAGGACAATTTAACATAAACTAGTTTTATATATATATGCATGACATATACGTCACTCGCAGTTTCTTTTCTACAGACTACAGTATAACTAATACCAACTTTCATAGTACGGATAGATATTTTATATACAAATGTAATAGTTACCAAAAACTGTACACTAATATAACGTTTAAAGTAAGTTGTATTTTTGTTATGTTATGATGATCTAAACGTAATCTAGTTTGGCGAGTAGTGTATTCCCGAGCCTCGGGAATAATATATATTTCTTAAGTATTCCAATACATTTAGCCAACATAGAACCATAGAATCATAGAACCATAGAACCATAGAACTACAGAACCATAGAACTATAGAACTACAGAACAATAGAACCATAGAACCATAGAACTACAGAACCGTAGAACCGTAGAACCGTAGAACCGTAGAACCGTAGAACTATAGAACCATAGAACCATAGCGATGTATATACTATAGCGATGTATATCTATATTAGTAATGCCTATATGGCATATATTATATACCTAATTATGATAATGTTTTGGTGATTGCGTGTCATGGAATTATAACCACATTGTGGAATGCAAAGTCGTCCGCCATTTTGTTTTGTCACGGACGGGACTCGACCTTTTCGTAAGTTATGCGCATGCGCAAGTTCAAGCCGAGAGGAGACTTCCATTTTGCAAACTTTTTTCAAAAATAGTTTTGCACTCATTTTATAAGTCTCTATGTAAGTAAGTTTATGTGTTAACTCTACAAAACAAGAGGAAAAATTAACAAGAGGAAAAACAGTCGAAAGACCGAAAAAGGAGCGTTTTAAACAGGCAAGTGTCTATTTTGCTGGGGTTTTTTTATGCTTGCTTTCATGCTTTGCCGATTTTTTAACATAGCATGCAGTATAGTTTGTGAATTTGAAAATGTGTAGATCATTCTGTGTGGTCAGTACAACATTAATTGATCTTTAAGAGTTGATTTTAGTATTGATTCAAATATGTTATAGAAAAATAAAAGAAACATTAAATCTCAAGTGCGAAGTATAAAAATACTCCTCGAAAAGCAGTTGAAGTTTTTTGAAAATTTCGAAACGTTTTGTGAACGTCTAAGGTTGAATGTTACAGTAAATCAAAGCTAAAAGAGTACATAATAGCATATAGCCATATACCCACTTTATATAGTTGGGCAATTGATAATTTTATAGTTAAAAACAAAATAATATTTTGTACAAATTAAAATATAAAAAATATACAATGTTGCGTGTTACCATGGTTACATATTCGTCGACACAGTACTTCATGTTATAATAACTTTTGGGGAGTAAATTGTTTGGTTCAAATGGCGAGGGGATTCTGCATGCATGTATTTCTAGTATATATTGAAGACATAAAAATCCTTAAAAATAGCACCCTCATGATTGGCTAAGACAAATGTATGCGTCAGAGACTTAACTGCCATTTTGCAAACTTTTTTCAAAAATAGTTTTCAGGTACATTGCTCAGGAGTCGGGAAATAATACAGACAAATAAAGTCTCAAAAACAAGATCAATGAAAATTGTTTAGTGGACTTTCACTTGTTTTAACCTATCAGTTTTTACAGTTTGTTGGAGATCTGCAACGTATATACTTGTAAGTTAATGTGAGTGTCCTTAATCCTTATTATATCTTTCATTTCCAGTTCTTATCCTCATTCTCTGCGGCTACAAGTGTTCCTCCTATTTTTCTGTCTGTTTGGTTTTCTCTCGCAGAAGATAAATGGAACCAACTTCTCCCTGCTTTGGGTTAGCCTCGTTTTCGCCACAAAAGTCAGAAGTGTATCTCAAGGACAATCCAGTTTTGTTAGGTTGTATATTATAGCAATTTGATGGATACTTCTTACATATCTGAATTCTATAGACAATATTTAGTAGGACGCTATCATAACATAGTATGAAGCGAACTTTCAAACAACTGTTAAATATTTTGTTACCAAAGAATGACCCATTTTTGCACTTAAAACTGATATTTGCACAACAGTTGTCGGCTCTCTCAATGATCCGCCAGACAGCGTAAAGGTTTCTCTCCTCTAAGATACCGGGTTCGCTTTCTAGTCCAAATTCTGTCCCATTAAATCCTTCTCGTTGGACCAATACAATTTTTGGCACATTTCCTATAAGATGAGTTCTATCGAAGGCCACCTTACTAGAGAGGACTCCAAAGACAAAAGGAATAATGTTAATTATGAGTAAGAATACGAGCATGACACGCAATTTTGATTGATGTTTGCCTTTATAGTTCCATACGACTCTAACGGCTATGAAAGTAAAATAAGCAAAATTCAAAAACGGACTAACACAAATAAAACATATTTTCACTATCGAATCAAAGTCAACAGAACAGCGTGTGACAAACCAGTAGGGGAGTGCAGCTTGAGCGATGTCTTCAAATATTAATGTTAGAGATTTTATAGCAAGGTTAATGATATCGAAATGTCTTTCTCTCACTTCTTTACTTTCAGGTTTACTTCTCGATACTTCCTGACGATATTCGGGATTCTTTTCTTCTTTTTCTTTGTTCGTAACTTTCCAGTAATACACCACACTATAGATGATTTTTACTAAGGAAAATATGGCTCCTATGGAAGCCAGAGCTATGAATGCAATCGCAGCTTCGGGTTTAGGTTTTGATAAATGCAATGCTTTGCCTTCTCGATAGTCGCTTGCTTCCATGCTATCGACCACCACATCATATATTTCCATCAAAATTGTTCCAATCAAGGATAGTAGTCTTATTTTCCTCACGCAATTTGACAGAATATGACTTTTAGTCATTATTTGGTGTCTAATTCTCCCGCTTTGTGTATTTAATGTTTACTGTTAAGTCATACACAAGGATTTTTGAGTAGACGAAACGAAATTGCAAAGCTCTGCTTAAAACTAAGGATGTGTAGTTTCATTTCCTTTGCAGATTACAAAATGAAATAAAAAACGAAAGTTGAGTAATTAATATAGATTGGATAACTTATCCTTTAAAAGACAAAACCAGGAAATTAGCTCATCTTCTAATTTGTCACGGGAAGTACAATAAATTTATATATTTATTATACATTCAAACTTTATTCTCGTTCCTGATTGGCCAACAATTCCCGGCAAATTCGAGTTAAGGTTGGGTTAAGGGTTAATATATACATTTCGTGTAGGGCTACATAAACAATATACCAAACAATGTATAGAATATCTAGAGGCATCATGCACATCTACAATCTTGGACATAACCCTTGAGATCATTACTTGCAATATTGCAAAGCTAATGTACATTAACCAAACAAATTCGTGACCCCCTCTCCCCTATTGCAATATTGTGAGCAAAGCCGAAACAACTTTTAGTAATTTACTATGACACAACTCAACATTGAGTTAGGCAAGTGTTGGTTTAAGAAGGATAACACAATTTTACAGGGAATGTTTCATAAAGTGTATGCGAATTTTGTATAGAGAGAAAGTTAGTCTCAACCAGTTATGCCCAAGATTGTAGTATCTCATTTACTAGGTTGGATGAACAATTGTTTAATCATATATTTGCTATAGTTTCTTTAGTCGAAACAGTCGAAATGTTGATACGTTCTTTCATCGCCTGTGGGTTCCAGTGTTATAGAACTCCAGGGTTTTTTTGGCAACTGTATTCCGAAAAATTATCTTAGAAGACTTACACTTTTTGCACCATCTTGTATAGAAAGAAGCAGTTCAAATAAAACGGAATACCACGACTGATTTCTAGCTATAACCTTGCTTTGGAAAAATAAATTGTTTAACCTCCAATTCCGCGTTTTATCCCAAGATCCGCCTTTTATCCTCATATCCGCTCCGCGTATTATCCGTGCATCCGCAATGACATTCCGCTCTGCTCTGATGCGTTTCCTAATTTGGGAACGTACTAATTATTTCCATTTGTATTATTAATGTTAACGCCAAACCTTATTTGCAGGTGGCATTTATGCCACCAGGGACACCATAATAGAGCTTCCCACTGAACAGCTCAACATATGGCAACCATGTGGTATATAATAATGTTTCAAACATATAGATATTCATGCAGTTGAAAATGTGTTCAAACAACTGCTCAAGGCGCAATAACATGTTTAGGTTTAATTTGACACTTATATGCTTCAAAGTAAATATACGCTGCGCGGGTTCCTTTGTATATTGCTTATAACATATATCCTAATTTTGCCGATGTGTTGACATTATTGCTTATATTATATTTTACCCACGTTTCCGCGAGTACTTAGTACTTCAGCTCTTCGCAAACATGGCAAAGCAAAGAGACTAAGTATAAAATAACAAAGTTGTAAAATAAAATATAGAATAAATTTTGACAGGTTTTGAATCCCTGCAGTCCATTAGAACTTCAGTTGAACTGAAACTGTACATATAGTCAAATTTGCTACTGGAAATATTGCACTTGATATGTAATATTTTATGTTCTTTCATAGTATTGACTTATCACTGAGAAGACTTTCCCTATCTCTGAGGATTATTCTTTTCTATATAATCGGATATATTTTTATCAGCTAGTATACAATCAATGCACTCATTACTATCAGCCAGTCTAAGTTACAAAATTCTCACTAGTATAATCCTGCGCTTATACCCAACTAGATAGGACACAAGTGATCTAGGCGAGAAAAGTTAAATTTGGCCAGTTGGCCTTTTTCAAACTGTTGAAAAAGCCCAAACGGCTGTTTGAAATATATTCATTGTCACGGGCTTGAAATTCTGACGTTGTTATAGGCCCCTACCTATATAATTTGCCTTTATAAACGGAATAAAGAGGACTATAGGAAGGTCTAGAAGAGTCCACGAGCTCTACAAGTCGTACGGAACTTTTAATTATTCATCTCTTCAATTTGTACTGAACCTTAGTCAACATTTAGCTAAGACCTAACATAACCGACATTTCTATATAATGGAATTTGCGCTGTGCCTTGCCCAGAGTACTGTTCAATATCTTTCATGCTCCTTCCTAGTATGCCGTACCACTTGTCTGAATCATGCAGCTTTTATATGGACGCTGATGCGGGTAAAAGAGACTTTTCATGTGTCATGCTTAAGCCTGATTTCTATTTAGTCGTAACTTTTTTTGAACATGTCAAGGTGAGCAATGTCTCTACAGTCAGGCAAAGACTGACTTGCGTTCAGCATACAAAAGACGAGATAGATCCAGACTATTTTACATCAGTGATCATGACTTGGGAACGAAAGTTATGACCAAATGGAAACGGCAGGTTTTACGGCGTTTACGGAAGAAAGTGCTAAGGGTTGGCTATACCTTGTCAAAAGCTAAAGGATCGAAAATAGTCTCTTTCCGTGAAACGCCACATGACCAACTTTGCATCGGGAAAGCATATCAACAAATTAGTTTCAAGCATCGGAAGCAACGACTTATCACTTTTCATGTCACCAATTAATAGCACACAAAGTGAAACAAGCATGCAATGACGCTTATATAGTTATAGATACAAACACTTGTCCTATATACAATGTATTTGAGAAGTGAACTGAAGTAATCTCAGTGGAAGTACTTCGGCCCAGTTTCTTCTAGTTCTTGTCAACACTCAAAAAGCGGCTCCAGACAAATAATTTCGCGGTTGACCGGATACAATATAGTGTGCAACCACAACTAATTTGCATTGACACCCCCTGTTATGCTGCCATTCATATTCATATAAATCATATTGTTGTGAGGTTGCACGTGCAAGAACACTGAAAGAATCGTGGAAAACAATTGTCTAAAGAAACAGCTTTTATTCAGACGTGTTCTTCAACAAGAAGAGATTTGGAAACGCTAAAGGTAAGCCATTTTTACCTTTAATTTTATCGTTTATTGTGCGTCCTTGCGAAACACAATTTCCTTCTCGACTTTAACTGTATTTATGTCTGGCAATTTGAGCGGATATATGTCGATCTAATTGTTTTACTAATAGTATCTATTAGCACTATTAGTTTCACAGTCGGACCCTGACTCAGGCTTTTTAAGTTTCCCTCTGGAAACTTGCGAACACTGCAATATGAAACTGACTGAATATTGTTCTCAGCGATTACTCCGCTTCGGTCAAAGTCCCTTCCTTAACACATGCGACGGCATCTAATTATCCGTGGCGGCATGGCAAAGATAAGAAGCAGTTGTTTATATTAATCTTTTTGTCCCTTAGATCGTTGTCTAGCGTATAGTAGGAAATTATAGGTATCTTTATTAAAGGATGATAATCTGCTTGTCAAGTTTTGTATATCTATTGCTTTGACTTTTGACATAAACCGGAAAATAGATTACTAATGAGTGGGTCAAATCCTTTTTTCTTGACTTAAGGGGTGTTTACAAGAGCTACATATAAAGGTCTATCCCTATCGGGTTTGTATAAGGCTGATTGTTACCTCTAAAAATCAGCCTCTTTGCAAGGGCTTGGCCGCATTGAACTTGAGTTTGAACTGATGTCTCATGCACACAACGGTACAGCTCAATTAATTATTCATTCACGACGAAAATACACCGAAATTTAGTATTAATTTTTGTCAGGCAGCGTCTCGAATGATAGCCCAAACACAATCGAATATTGCTTTGGGCAAATTATACAAAATCAGCAAGGTTTTTAAACGCCGACTTCAACACACAGATGCGGCGGGTCGTATTACTGTATGTAGTAACACTGTACTAGCCTTTTGATGTCGTCTGGTGGGCCGGCGCCTTTCAGTGTATTCACCTGTATATGGGAGATTTCAAGGCAAGCTTAGCAAGTTGCTCTGTAAAATTATCAGCAAAGACAACACGCACACGATAATATGTGCTGGTCAAATTAGACGGCCTCTCAATTAGAGCTCTTGTGTGCGGCAATACCAAGATACCGCCGAGGCGGCCAGTGACCTCCTCAAGAGTCAAGTGTAAACCAACTTATACAGTAAATTCGAGAAGGATGATAAACGTATATATTTGATCATGTGATATATTTTGATCGCAAGTAAAGCCCTGTATGTAACCATAGTTATAACGACTGAGCGGCTATTATGCCACTCGAATATTACATGAATGCAACTCGGCAACGCACTCTTTGAAGTAAATAAGACAAGGTAGCTAGGGATAGGATCGAATGCAGGAATAAAGACAAAATCGGGATATGATGCATGAACTAAGAAAATATTAGCAAAATTATTTATCACGACGTCACAATGTACGTTTCCGGATAGCGTTAGCCGTTAGCTAGGTGTATATCGTCAAATGTTCCGCTATTGACGTCATATTCAGGCTGTTAAAGTTCAGTTTCAATATTATATTTCGTAGTAATTATTTGTATATTTTGTATGCTTAAAAGGACTTAGATTGAAACTAATGCAAAAATTGAAAAGATTAAAACACCAAAATGCCAAACAATACCTTATAACCAGATGAAATCTGATATAAAACAAAAACTATTCAGTCTTCTAAAGCGTGTACTATTTCGCCGAATGATGAAAACTATACCTGATGCAATTATTGATTGTTATACTCGCTCAAAAACTAAAAAATCTGCTGCATATTTGTCAGCTAAAATATTCCGCTGATGTTCAATGACGTTCCCATGATTCGATCTTAAAATGTTCCCTTTACTTGTGGAGACTGCTCCGCGCTGAACAGGAGCATGGATTGGAATAATAAATGTTCTAATTTCCAAAGTAAAAAATTCGCACCCACACAATATTCTTGAACATCCAGAATTAAGGAATGTAAGCAATAGCAAATGCCAGGTGAGGCGTTTACACTGGCCTTGGGTAGCAAATAGTACAACCTGTAGTTTTTGATGTATTAGAGAATGGGTGTGGTGATGCAGGAGGGTCGGTTCCCCTGATAAAGACTTTGGTCGGTATACCAGTTTCGAATCATGCTTTGCGAAAGCGGTTACTTGGGCAAAACTGACCTTTTGAATGTGTTACTCCCCCCCCCCCCCATACCACACCAACCTCAATCTTTGGAAACATTTTCTGTTTCACGCTCTTTTGTTACTGCTTTATCAACCCCTAGGGTTATCCTACCAGGAGGGTAAAGAGCTATCTTGTCTCGGTAGTGTGACCCTATACTTATGCGTGGTTGTTACGCTGGCTGTATTTAAATATTCTGCGAACACGAAATTTTGGCGACAAGTTATAAATTTCCCTGTGTTTTTCAACGCTGTCTTGTGCAATTGTGCACAATTGTATCAACGCATATTGCATGTATTTAAGAGCATCAGCAGCCTACCCCTAGGGTCACGCTAGCGCGCATCTAAACGCAACACTGTCCCCACACAAACACATTAGACTAGGGGTTACCCTAGTAGAGTAACCCTGCCGCTAGGGTCAACCTACCGCCTTGTAAACAGGCCGTAATACTCTTACAGCATTCCACATATTAGTCCACCTACCCCAAGTTTAAGACACACTCAGGGCAAATTTAATAGGGAAAGCAAATCCCCCCTCCAAGAAGAGTGAGAGGCTTAGAGCCACTCCACCCCTAACCAGCCCTTAAGTTCCTAAACGATTAGATAGCTGTGTACTAAAATAGTACTAATAAAAGTAATTGTGTTCTTGAATAATTATTTTTAAGACAATATTTTTAACAATACTGCGACCAATTTGATAATGAAATTTATATAATAAATGAGAATTTTACAGTATCACGTTTTTGAGAACAACTTACCACTAGAAAAAGTTGTGAAAGTAATACAGTCAAACCTGTATTAAACTGTCCTGTATTAAGCGGACACCCTGTATTAAGGGGACACTTTTTAAAGTCCCGAATTGAATCTCATATATAATTCCTATTAATGAAATCTCTATTAAGCGGACACGGACACCTCTATTAAGCGGACGCGGACACTTCTATTAGCGAGCTTAAGATCTACGACGACGCGGCAGTCGACAACGCCATATAAATATGTGAATATAAAGAGACCGTGATTGAACAACGTTCTTGTTTAGCTCACAGCTTTTTATTCATGACTTTTAAAACGTTTCAACTGCAGTTATCGACTACAATGCAGGCTGTAAAAACAAACGCGAAATGCAGCTATTCATCCTTCTGACTTGCCGTCGTCCTGAGGACGTACAAATGCTCTAGTTGGCGTCGTTAACAAGACAGAGACGACGTCGAGAATTCTCTTGGGACTACAAGTTTTTCCATTGCTTTATTACAAGCGAAAAACTTCATTGTTAGAAGGGCCGCGTCGTCGACGTTGGCGTTGTATATCTTAAGCTCCCTATTAAGCGGACGCGGACACCTCTATTAAGCGGACGCGGACACCTCTATTAAGCGGACGCGGACACCTCTATTAAGCGGACGCGGACACCTCTATCAAGCGGACGCGGACACCTCTATTAAGCGGACGCGGACACCTCTATTAAGCGGACGCGGACACCTCTATTAAGCGGACGCGGACACCTAAATTGGCACATAAAGACACGAAAAAACTGTGTTAAAAGACAAAATTTTCTTAATTTTTCATAATCTTTACAATTTTTGCGCTTTAGTCACTATATTAACGATATTCGGCAATCGGTTCAAAGTCTATTTGTTAAGTCGACTAGTATATTATTACGCGTCAAATTATATATTATGGGTATAGTATATTATTATGGGTCAAAAGTTAATAAACAGTAAGGTCTATTTTACGAGCCAGCATATTAATAACAACACTAATGTATACTTCAATGCAAGTATACAATAGCAATGGATGGTCTACTAGATCGAAGATATGCATGCAGTGTCGTATACTACGCATTTCTTTGTCGTGTTTTCTTTGTCAAATTTCCCTTGTCAGCCGTACACACGATTCGAACAGATTTCCTTGATCAAAGGCTTGTATGATCACGGATGTAAATCGAGTTGACCAAGGTTATAAAATAACACCCAGAATAATTGTGCCTTCTATAAATGTTTTTGTTGTAATAAGTACACTATTAATATTTTATACCTAAACATCTTTAAGAACCCACCCATAAATATATAAAAGCCAATATATTGGCGTGCGACAAAGAAACATTCTTGTACTTCAAAGAAATATTCTTAGTTCTTGCAGATGTTCCTCGTTTAAAAAGGTTAATTTTAAGTGATATATGAGTGACTAGAATGCAATCTGGAAAAATGATAAATAAGAAGTACTACACACGTGTTTCCAACAGCGGTTTTCTATTTTAATGCAAAACATTAGCTGCAATATTAATTTAATTAATGCAAAATTTTCTTTCGAGTTATCAGCGACTCTATCTGTGATAAGGGTAAAATGCGGATGTGGATGGACGGACGAAGGTTCGGTATAACGATAAAACGCGGACGAGTGTATTGAGCGGTAGAGACGGGGTAAAACACGAACATGTATGACTTGTTTTCCTGATAAATTTCTTCATCGAACCTTTGTGACGAGGTTGTTCTTGAAATGCAGTTCAACTGTAAAGTACATAGGAAGACGATGTTCAATTTCCGTTTCAAGTTGAGGGTATGTAATTACATGTCCTACAATCTAAATACAAAACTAAGTATATTTATAAGGATGTAAACTGACACGTGTAACTATAATGTATATTTTAAACCAGCAATTATTGATCGAGTGCAACGCCTTAGAACTGTTTAAACTATCGAATCTATTTAGCGTAATCCTGTACTCCGGATCCGGGATTTTAATACAAAAAACCTTCAATACTATAAGTGAGAAGACAATGTGTGGTCACAAAACTTTTCATGATGCAAACCATCCATTAGGAAGTGTAATGAAAACTGCCTAGTTTGCTTGGCGAGCATACCCAATTTTAGTGGGCAGTGATAAACTGAAAATGTGCACTGATAAACAGTAAAACATGCAGAGATAACAGCTGAAAATTTTAAAATGAGAGATTTCAATCTACATTGTACAAACTTTAAGAATTTTGGTGTGACGTTTTCACATATCAGTTGTAAACTATTTTCCTTTTACGCTTTTTCCCAATTGAAACAATATGTTTACGAACGGAAATATAAGATTCAGCTGTTTACTTTCCTGTTTGACAAGATAAACCCGTTGAAGTCTGTTGCCGATTACAACAAGAAACTCTAGTCTGCAATGTTGATGCCGAATTAAGTACGTAAAACTATGTAGCCAAAACTAACCCCATAACTCGAGGTTGGGTGTGTTAAATTGAGATTTTGTCGGTTGTCAGCTAAAACCAAGTCAATAATTGTCAGCTGTAAATCCAAGTCAATTGTACACTCCCCTCGATGATGAAGAAGTTGTTGAAAGGTTCCGCATTTTACAAGATGCCATAGTTGGCAAATGTCAGCAGTCATTTAGTTCAGACCTCGTATATCAAAACTCGAGTACGTAGAAGTATTTGATCGCGGCGGTAATTAATGCATCTCAGTGTAACAGTATATGGCAGTTTGTTTGTTTTCTAAAAACAACGGCATTGCAGAATCTATTTACGTCGCAAACTAAGTGGCCGGTACACACTAAATCAAATATATTCCTGAAAAACACTTAAAAGATAGAGCTATATTGTACCTTGATGGAAAAAATCTCCCACAATATATTGCTTTAACTTGACCGCTTTGCTTCAGTACAATATAACTATTTGGTATTAACATAAAAATCCTTGTTGAAACCTTTCAACTTGTCGACTGGCGTCACTTGCTGGCAAGATAACATGTTCTATGTATTATTTACACTAAAATAAGAGGTGTAGCCAGCAGGCCGGGGGGGACTAGGGCGGACGAGTCTCCTTCAGGACCAATTTCGAGATATGTCTAAATTTGATAAGAAACGTTGGGAGGAAGGGGGATGGGGGGGGAGCTGTGCGCAATATAATCGTTTCCTAGGCTTCAGTATTGATTTTCCAATAAATTTGTAAGAAATATTTTTGCCGCGGCTACAGTCTGAAACACACTGAACCTAATTGCTCGTCATTAACGTATATTTTTGAAGATATATTTAACTGATATTGTCTAAACGATGGATATTTATCTTATTACTGGTGTTTGAGCAATAATGTATCGTTCGTCTAGAAAGTAAGTCATATATTGGCTATTTGAAACAACCTAAAAATTTACGTATCCTGAAATACGCGTGCAATTCAAGATTTATAGTTGTTGGTATATCCAAAGTGTTAAGTTGGCTTTTGCTCAAAGCTGTTCACACCATGCTGCAAGGACGAGTTTGAGAATTGTCCTCCAGTAATAGGGCGTACTGCACAGCCATATCAGCCTTGGAATTAATCCAATTATCCAACTGTCATGCTCAAATGCTCAAGTGGTTGCTATTTTGTGTCTGAATTACATGACGTCGTGTGCGCCATACCGTTTATGAGTCTCAAACTCGCCTTTGAAACTGACAATTTAACCAAAGATTTTTTATGAGACGGTTAACCAACTGTAATCTTTATCATGTTTTGATAAAAATACGGTTAACGGGGCTTCTTACCGATTAAAGGCGAACGCAATTTAAACCAATGTCCAGACCTATCATGTACTATAATATTTGCTGTTGTCCTCGTTAACCGTCCAAACGACATAAAATATTTTCGTTAATCGTTTGAAATGCTCCTAAATCTTACTATATAACGTTTATGCTCTTAAAACCATAGAAACATACTCGCAATTTCGTATCAAGGCTTATTTGAACATTGTAGTGCGGCACTTGGTTCGCAATGGGTGGTCTCTATACTGCAATTGAACCCGTCAAAAGTTAGGCTACCATACTAAAATAGCCTGTATATACAGACAAATTAGGGTTGATTCGCGTGTGCCTAAAAGATATAAACAAAATCTCGACGTTTCGAGCTAAAGCCCTTCGTCAGCCTGATAATGATTTCGTTTTTTTCTTTAGCCTGATAATGGTTTCGTTTTTTCTCTCTGAATTTCGTAACTATGCCCTAGCAATTGCTAACCGTCTCCGATAGCCCGGAGAATGTTTGCATATTAAAGTAAATAGCCAATTCATAAAGCAAACCCTGTTACCAATCATGATCAATTTGTGTGTGCCAAGTGTTTGATATGTTTTTATATTCATTTAATACAAAGTTTTCATGATGGTATGGAACTGAGTTAGAAACTTAGTTTACCATAAGTCTAATAGACAGTTTACTTTTATCTGGACATTTATATATGTCCTAATGGGAAAATTTACTTCCCTCATTGTACAATATCACTATTTATATCCCTCCAACAATTATTGGTAATATGGTTGTACATTTCGGTTCACTATAATACTTGCAATATAGCATTTAGTAAACAATTATTCGCCTCCATCACAACGCACAAATATGTGGTTTTCTAACCAAAAACTCACAGACATTTCACATGCAAGCAAGATTTCTACATTCAGACAATCTTGGACAGAATTGTCTTGAGACTACCTTTCCCTCTAAGCAAAATTCACATACACCTTATAGTAGTTTCCCTATAAAATCATATTGCGCTTCTTAAGACCCACTCCCCCAACTCAATGTTGGGTTTGTGTCTTGATAAATTGTCAAAAGTTGTTTCGGAGATGTTCACAACATTGAACTGGGGGAGATGGGATCACGAAAATTGTTTTGTCAGTGTACATTAACTTTGCAATATTGCGAGTTATGGTCTAAAGGGTTATGTCCAAGGTTGTAGCAAGTTTTTATTGCATTCCCGGGACTCTAAGAGGCCACAGATATCAACCTAGTAAGCTCACGCTTACACGGCGATCACTAATCACACCTCCTCTCCCCCACTAATTTCTTGATGACGGCAAAAATCGTTCCCACCCACAATTCTGTTTTGCTGACTGCGCCACTGATGCAAAGTTAATGTACACTGACGCAGTCGTTAGAACAAGCGCCTTTCACCTCTGAGTCTTGAGTTCGATTCTCGCTGAGGACTTTACTCCTCACACTCATGTAAAAAGAGTAAGTCAACGCTCTGCCGAAAGTCGTGGGTTGTCTCCGGGCACTTCGATTTCCTCCGGGCACTCCGGTTTCCTCCCACACGGAATGTTGACTGGGTGGGTTAGGATAATACAACTTAAGAAAGTGATATCACAATTGTTGTAAAAATAAAAATAATGTAGGCTAAGTACACAATATAGGTAAGCTAAATACTTGATGTAATCGGTCACTGAAAAGCGCCAACGTGGAGTGAGCTGAATAATGTTTAAAGTATATATGAAGTATTACAAATATAATATAGAAAAAGCAATCTATATCATTAACTGATGGATAATGCGACAACGTTTCCCAAAATTAAGTGCATAGTGTCAAGGAAAATAGCCTTCTACTGGTTCGGTTAAATCATTGAATAAATAATACCTAACAGGATATTAATCGAAGAAAAGTAGACAGTTCTTGTGCCATCAGCATTAAATGGAATTAAATGGATATCAATTAATAATTAAATGGATATCATTATGTGTGCCTACTCATCAATAGGGAAATGCCTGGATTACCATTGCGAGTGAACATATGTTTCCGAGACTAGCAACATTCGAACCATACATTAGGAGCTCGACAAAGAAAAATATAACATTTCGGACATTTTTTCGCTCACTACCATGGGCGCACATTCTAAAAAAGTTTGGGGGGGTGTCCATTGTTCAGAAACCGACATTATATATTTGGGTGACAACATCAAAACATGTATTACGAGTTATGTGTAGTGCCAGTGATGTAGAAGGATTGTTAAAAAATAGGTGGCCGACTTTGAAAAACTTGAGTCTGTAGATCGTCGGAAATGGCATTTTCAGAGTCTTCTCTACCTCTTTCGCTATATGCCCTTTCATTAATATATATAAGAGTTCAAACACTCTAGTTTCGAATCCAAATATTTCGCTGCAATTTTCTTTAAATGCAGAACTTTATTTAAAGAAAGCGCCCCCAAAACGTAACCTTCAACATCATAAGAATCCAATTAGAAACTGCATTTTTACAACAGAGTTTACTTAATTTTACTCGAGAATAGATACTGACGTGGAAATAGAACGCACAATGCGGCAGAGCAAAAGTTAGAAGGTTTTGCACAGTCGTGTATGGCTATGTCATCTTACATTTGAGTATATTGCTTTAAATTAAGAGGAAAATATATGTCTGGGTTTTGCAATGTTGATTTATTTTATTGACAATTTTTCTATCGTTTATTATACGTTTTTAGACAGGATGTTTCGGACCGAATTAAGTAGTGTCATTTTACAATTTGGGACCGACTTTTTTGAAAAATTCACAAACCCACACCCCCCCCCCCCCCCTAATGTGCGCCCCTGACTACTCCGGTTTTAAATACATGAATGCAGCGCCCGTTTGATTGGCATTCACGCCATTCCGCGCCGGTACATTTAAATTATAACAATAAAATAAGATGAAAAACGCCGTTACAACTTTAAACAAGACGAAGTCAGCTTTGGCAAGACATGGGTGTGAAACTTGAATCATATAAGCAGGAAGCATCATTCTTTGAATAGAGATGACAGTAGGTATCTGCCACAAGAGTATCTCCACCTTGTTGACTGATGACGTAATCCCTTGAGTTTATTAAATTAAGAGCTACGGTGCGACTTAAGCTCACCTCCGATGAAGCCACTAGACCGGAGTGTCGTAACGCTGGATCGTGAATGGAATTCGACCGGGAATTGCATCAATTCACTTTAACCATAGTAGCGAGCGAACATCCTCAAATAAGTTAAAATAAATAAAGTACATAATGATTTAACTTTATTTTTTGCTCACTTTCTAGATAATATCCTTCAAGTAATTATTCGACATGTGGTTAGAACTGGTAACCACTATGCGGCTGGTGCTGTCTATATTCCTGAGTATTCTTCTCCAAGACGCTGCTATCGCCGAAGTAGAACATACAGCTACCTTAAGGAACATTTCGTCGACTGTTTTAACTGGGCCTCTATCAAATGTGTCCATTCACTCAACAGTTGAGCCGGAAAACTTGCCAAGCAACCAGTATCTGGAAATCACAAATATATCGGTGGAGAATAAGTACGTTATGGTAAATTCAACTGCCTTACGTTATGCCATTGAACCAACCCCTAAAAGATCTGAAGAAAGAAGAGAAATGGTAACTGAAATATTATCCAAGGTTATGTTAGTTCCATCATCCGTTGATCATATTGAAACGAGTTCGCTAATGGTGATCCTCAAAAACACTCCGATAATAGTTGCGCTTTCTATTTCTGTACAACCTTCAACTGCAACTAATAAACAGGAACCCTCATCTATCCAAAACTCAGGACAGGAAAGTAATGAAAATATCTCAAGATCAATTCTTGAAAAGCACTCTGTATCAATTGGAGATGGTTCCTTAATTAAGCCAGAAAAACCAACTGTTATATCGAATGCTTATGAAACAACTTTGCCCGAAATTGCTCCCGATAAATCCGAAATACTTATGCCCATCACGTCTTCTCGAAAACCTGAACAATCTTCAGTTACCCCTAGCATACAAGGTAAAACAAATATCACAGACACTGAAAACAAAAGAAACGAATTAATGCTAAATATGACTTCTCTCAAGGCTAAACAATCGTTAGTCACCGCTACTGCCCTTGAAATGGCTCTCACCCGAATTGCACAAGTGGATCGAATTGCCAACTTCACCGCCTCGATTCCTCTCCAAAAATCGGAAGTCACTCCCGTTCTGAATCCTCTCCAAAAATCGGACGTCACTACCGTTCTGAAGAGGAAAGATACCTCCATGATCTATAGCAAAGTTAACAAGTCCTACACCAGAACTGAACAAAGTGCGAGCTATTCCAAAGTGATCTCTGAGCAATCTCACATTCAGATAAATTCTACCATAGGAATTTCATTGGTTAAAGTAAAACAAGCAAACAATACGGTAGTTTTGCAACCCAGTCCGTCGCTGAACACGAAACAGCGCCGAAGTAAAATTGAGATGGAATTCACATCACCTGTCGTGGACATAACGGGCATGCCATACAGCAAATCTATGAATGAAGGTAGAATCTATTCTAAAAGAAACGATACAAGCGTTCAACATAGCAAGACGAAGGTAACTTTATTTACATACAGCCACACATCCACCGTCAATGATACCATGGAAAATATCCCTGATAAAACAATGTCAATGAACGAAAACAGAACAATTGAAGTCGAAGTACTTGTAAGCAAGGCAACGATAAAGGAAAACATTACAATGTCAAGCTCAGTTTTAATGTTTGGAAACAAAACTTTGATTCCTAATCCGAGTCACGTTATATCGCCGTCAGAAATGCGTATTCCTTCCGATATCCCTCCTGTTGCAAACCGCACAACGATTACCAGATACACTCCTATATCGGGTCAATTTCGTAAAATTTCCAGTAACCAAACGCAAATTCCGGATAATTTTACGACTTTTCGCATGATAAGACCTTCCAGCATCCTGTCATCATTCTATAAAACAGTTTCTAACCGCGCGGAAGAAATTCAAGTGTCGCGTTCGATGACAATCGCCAAAAAGCCTCAGGCTAACCACACAAAGATTGGAATTGCTTCAAGTTATTATATTAAAAAGATGAAGATCTCCGATAAGAGTGAAGAAATAAAACGAAATAGCACAGCTTCATTTGCCTACATCACGCGAGAGTATAGCACTCCGGTGCCTACCAGACCAACAAACACAAGCTCAGTTTCAATGTTGGGAAACAAAACTTTGATTCCAAGTCGGAGACAAGGTATATCGACGTCAGAAATGCGTATTCCTTCCGATATTCCTCCCATTGCAAACCGCACAACGATTACTAGATACACTCATATATCGGATCAATTTCGTAAAATGTCCAGTAACCAAACGCAAATTCCGGATAATTTTACGACTTTTGGCATGATAAGACCTTCCAGCATCCTGTCATCATTCTACAAAACAGTTTCTAACCGCACGGAAGAAATTCAAGTGTCGCCTTCGATGACAATCGCCAAAAAGCCTCACGCAGGCCACACAAAGCTTAGACTTGCTTCAACTTATTCAATTAAAAAGATTAAGATATCCGATAAGAGTGAGGAAATAAAGCCAAATAGCACAGCTTCGTTTGCCTACAGCACGAGAGAATATAGCACTCCAGTGCCAACTCCACCGATCAAGGTAAAAGAACAACAATTTCGTGTTACCTTTAAAATAACATCAGAACAATTTAAAAAAGAATACGAGATAAAAAGTTCCACAGAATTTAAAATGAAAAGCAGAGAGATAGAAGTTGAACTCGGTCATGTGTTTCGGAACATGACTAAATATTTATTTACTGAAGTTTTACGATTCTTCAGTGGAAGTTTAGGATGTGACGTGATCATACACACAGAGTCCAAAGAATCGGAACCAGTATCGGTGGATGAAGTTAATAATATCTTAGAGCAAGCAAAGAATACTGAAGAAGGATTCAGAAAATATGTTGTGGATGACATTGATGTTGAGGAGAAAAATCCAGACGTACAAGCCAGAGATGAGGACGAAAAAGACACATGGGGTCGCATGCCAATAATAGTTATCTCAATACTTGGTGGAGTCTGCTTGGTTTTGATTGTGATGGTCATAAGCCAATGTGTAAGTAACATAACATTACATTTCTAACATGTAGGGATGTGTATTTTTACAGTATGTTCGATCACGGGTGAATTCCTAACATTCACATCGTGTAGCAATGTATTGTAAAGCCAAAATATGTTCGCAGAAGAGATTGCGGACAAATTGTAGCAATGCTTTTATAGGCCAAATTATTTAATGTGTACGACGGTTGTCACCCTATTCACTCACATATGTTACCTTAACGCTTGAACACTTACTAATTATATCCTTACATCATGATCACCAGCGGCACTATATGCTAACAAGGAATACGAATTATTAAGGAAAGTGAATTGGATAGTAGCCTGCTTGCAGCTGCATATTTTGAAAAGAAAAATGTGGGGTCTGCTGAACTGCAGTCGCGTACCATGACGTAGGAGCTTTGCATAAATTATCGTCTTTTGACGAATTTGATTGTGCCGCAGTTACAAATTACAAGCGCGTAGATTGGAAAAAGTATATAACAGGTCCGTAGCTGAGGGAGCTGGGGGCGCCTGTCCTTCTCAACCGAAAATAAAATTGAAATCATGCCCCCCCCCACAACCACGAGAAGAAGAACGAAATTTTTGTTTAAAAAAAGTTTATTTATAGGTAGAAAGTTGGCAAACTATGTTAACTCAAAATTTTTAAGTAATAAATTACAAATCAAATATCCATTATCGTCCGAAATTATTTTTTTTAACGTGCCCGCCCCCATCCTCTTTCCCCCACTCCTCGACTGCTGAAGGAGAAAGACCTTTAAGAGGGTATGGGGCCATGCTCCTACAGCCTCTAAAATGCCATTTCATTTATTTGGGGGACGATTTGAGAGCAATGTCACAAGAATTTTTTCCAAATATTTGGTCGAACGAAAACTTAAAAAATCAATGTGACAATCCACAAAAAAAGTCCGACGATTCCAGAGATCATGAATTCATTGACAGTTCACATAGAAAATAATTTTTTTAGTTCAACTAATCTTGTTCTTTTGATCTTTCTTTCCTTTTTTTAAATTATTTGCGCAACTGCACCATGACTACGGGCCCTGCAAGACCTTTCATTGCCCTGCCAATCGGTCATTTTGTATTTTGGGGAGTGTCACACCCCTCATACCTCCGCTTAAGTTTCACCCCTGACAACGGGCGTAGCTAGACACATCTCAGGCGATTACTGTATGTCTGATATATTACGATTCTACAAAGTTCTCGTTCCTGAACAGTCTCTAGGTAGTTGACTTAGAAGCGAAGAAAGAAATTTGTTAAAACAAGTTCTAACACCTTTTTTCAGTTACTAACTTGGTGGTAAGTTGCGCTGTTAACAAGCCGGTACCCAAACCTGACAAGGCTTGTTGTAACAACTTTATAGTAAGCGTATTGGGGCCGGTAACAATTCTGCGAATATACTGTTTACCCAACATCGCTCTGTGTCCGAAATGACGATGCAAGTTACAGCAAAAATGGCCTCGTGTAACATGGCCTTAAACTATAAAACATGGAAACGTTTTATGCTGCATTTTCACGTGTATTTTTCTAATTCGTTATTAGATCCAGAAACGTCACTACTCGCACTCACTTGCAGAATCCAATGAAATTCAAGAATATTCACCTGCCATCCACCTGAAAAACAACGACGATATCATCTACAAAGACGAAGAACGCGTTCCCATGACAACGTTTAACCAGACGGATATTTACTAGTAAGACAACACATAATGATTAATATTTATAGTCTAAGTTGAGTTATGAAGTTGGGTGCTAATGCTTTGTTGTTGTCGGGACTGGACTATATAGTTGGGTTGATATACAAGAAACATTTGACAACCGTTATGTTTCTCAGCATTGGCTGAGCCATTTCCTCTCCTAGTGCGCTATATGTTTTTGAAATCGACATTCTGGCTGCATGTCGACTGTATATTTATTTGTTCACACATATGGAGTATTATTAGTTGCCCTTGTGCGGTATGGACTTTTCACATGAGACGAGATTGTCCAGAGATACAGTAGCTTAAGGGGATATGACAATAGAAATTTAGTTTGTCTCATTTGAAAGAACTTTTAAAATTATATATAAATCTCCCTTACCGGTTTTTCGTATCTTTCTTAGTTCTTGAGATACTTTGACAGAAATAATCATAATCAGCGAGCTGTTCGTCATCTTGGATTTTAGTGGTATAATATGCATGTTACGTCACAAGCAGGATAAAGCATGTATCTTACCCAGAATGCCAATGGTCATTAGTATAAACCTACTAGTAGGCTATTATAAATCCAGCGTTCTGATTGGCTAGTCTACTAGAGGGCCACCAGGCATTAGACTACTACTAACGAAGAGCGAGAGAACTTAACAAAATGTCCTTGGCAACTACTTGCAAAAACGGTAAAATTTTGACATTTTACTCGTAGTTTTAAAGTTTTGAACATGAAAGCTAAGTGACTATCGAATTTATGAACATGGACAATTTTTGTTTATATTTCGAGCAAAAGAATTGAAAACACAATCGCTTGTAGATTTAACTATATCTTCTCGGCCTTGCTTTTTTAAATGCTTTACATTTTCTTGATTTAAGAATGTTTTCATCCACTTAGCTATAAAATTTTTTGTACTTCGAGATTTCCCGCCATATTGTTTACAGATTAAAAATGCTCATGAATGCTCTTCAATTTCGCTAAAAACTTTCCTATTTTATTCCTTCAGCTTGAATATACTACTTCGTTTATACTAATACAACTAGGTTTATACTAATACAACTAGACAACTCGGCCTCGATGTCTAATTATTAATAATGAGCTCAAAATTATACTTCACACTACAAGGGCGTCAATCTTGGGGCGGGGGTGGGGGGGGGGGGATCCCCACTTTTCGGGCAGAGGGGATCAATGTGTAATTCTTCCCCCCACTTTTGCTTATACGACATGTTCTCATCATCAGAATTCTGTAAAGTCTTCCCACAAAATGTAAGAAATGGAGTTTCAGAGACTGTAGATTCAAACTTTTTCTGAGGGAGCATGCCCCTATACCCCCTAGAGCCTTCGATACCTGCACATTCCTGCTAGCAGCGTGGGGCATCAATAGACAATTTTGGTTTTGGCCGGCCCATTTACTGCCTTTTACGCCCTTTCGTCAGGCAAAACATACCTACACCCCTAACGCTTAGACAAAAGTCACGCTTCCGTCGGGAGATGTCTATAAATGATGCGGAAATGTCCTGAAAACATTAAATGTGTTACATGTCTCCAGAACTATCAGCAGGCTCCATCCACCCCACTTTTTGAGATGGATTTTCGCCTTTGTCAAACTATTAACTATTATCACTACTATTATTATAAGTATACCTATTTCAAACAACAAATTGACTGACAACTTTTTAAACATCTACTAATTGTTATTTGATCACCTAGGAGTAGTTTATATGGCTATCCCACTGTGCTAATCCTGCTTGTGACGTCACTAAAACCACCGTTAATGAAATAAAAAATAATTCAAGATGGCGGACAGCGCATTTTCTTAAGTTAAAACATTTCAAGAACTATGAAAAATACGAAAAATCGGTAAGGGAGATTTAGATATGCAGTAATCTAAAAGTTCTTTCGAATGAGAAAAGCTAAATTTTTATTGCCCTATCCCTTTTTTGAGGCCGGTTTAGAAATGGACTATTGGATTCTTTGCAATTGTAACTGACGTTCTGGCCCGATTGATTGTTTCATATTGTTTAAGACAGTCTGGCTTAAGTGGGTTCTCGGAAAGCCAGCCTAGTCTGACTGATCTGTCCACATCTCGTAAATATTTTATAAAAACAACATGTGAGGTGCAGAGATTCGGCCACCAACTGTGGGCTGCTTCCTACCTATATGAACAGGCTTTGTGATTGTGGCAATAAAACACAGTATGCTATACTCAGTATAGGAATTGCCTTTCAAAAGGACGAGCCACGCCCTGATACACCAATACAAAACAGGTTCATATTAGGTAGGTATTTAGCGCCACTTGCAAAAGTTAGGGATAACTTTTAAAGTTCGTGTAATGGGTGTAGTAGTGTTGCTGTACATGAGTTTTCGAATGGTACGTGCTGCTCAGGTTGGCACTTAAATAATAAAACATACCGAAAGAAATATCCTAATTTCTAGCAAAGGCCTTTTCACAGAATTTCACGTTCATACATAGAAATATAGACGCCAGGGGCCGGTTGTTCAAAAGCCGGTTAACTTAACCCTGGGTTAGTGGTAACTTTCATACAAGTTTCCCGACATCGGTTACATTAATATGGATACTTTTTTCTATCAACCTTGTACTGGGCGATAGAAGTTTTTGTTTATAAAGTTTTGAAATAAACAAACATGTAGAAGTATACAAACCAGAACAGCAGATTAAAATTTAACCCGGGGTTAGCGTTAACCGGCTTTTGAACAACCGGCCCCTGGTGTCGGTCGTATAAAACGACTTTATATCGATTTATATTGGTTGAGTTTCGCCCTAATTATAGTTATAGTTCTCTATTATATAGAGCATTTGCAGAATAACTGTAACATTATACACGCATAACCTCGACTTAAATCCTGGATTTATTTTGAATGTTACTCAGTGTTACGTAATGTTTGAAATCTCTTTCTGTTTTCAAAACAACAAAGTTAAGACTATGCGTGTATAATGGTACGCTCCAGTGATTCTATAAATGATCTATAAGACTTTAGGTCGAGGAACATGTTAGATCGAAATGAGAAATAATGACGAATGGCGAAGATAGAGCCAATAATCCGATTCCCTTTCCCAGTCGCAAATCTTAAAGAGAAATGGCTACTTTAGTAATTTCATTCGCTTTGAAATAATCAGTCGGAGATGGACCAAATGACAAGACCATTTTCGAAGATTTCGTAATTTTAAAACATTTCAATTTTCCTGATATTTTGATCTGGCTATGGTCATGGATTTCTAAAGTGCAAACGCCCGCCTTTGCTGCAGTGTGCATGTTATTTCTTTCTGTGTGTTTTTGGCTGACAAGATCCAACACAGCAATATTTTTGAGATATTAGTTGATCTATTTCACATAATTGCCTAAAGATTTTACACGTGACGTACTTGATCGTGAATTTATTGGATATATTAAGTTATAAAATTGTAATATGTAAAGTGCACGGGAATATATTGGTGACAGCGAGCTACAAGACGCGTGACATAAATATTAACACATATTTTGACAACAGAAAATATGTACTTATCTATGTAACTAAATGTGATAAAATAAATCATTGTGTAGAACTATTTGAATGGCTGTCGCACGCTATTTACTTATTGTAGTTTACTCAATTTCATTTAAGATGTTTCAAAATATGCTTGATAGAAGTCAAGTGAAATCGAAATCATTATGAAAAAAATGTTCATATACGTTGTTGTACATATACAGTTGCACTCATCTGGCAGAACTCACATAAATATTATGAGTAGCTATATGTTCAATGTGCCACAGTCTTTAAACGAATTCGGGTACAGTTACTTCCTTCAGTCTGAATAGATTGAAATAAGAGTTCTAGCGAATGTTCATCTACTTTCAACAATTATACTGATGATTTTTCAATGCTGTCATCCCTTTTAAACTAATTACTACAAAGTTATTGTCCTAGAACGTCCTTATGCGGTGCATCATGATTATATATATTGAAGAAATAAAAGAATGAAGTGTAGTTTGCAATGTTATTACAGTTTAACTACGTTCCCTGCACCAGGATCAGCGTCAATTATGGTGACGTAATCATTCTCATCCACATCTGCTCCAGGATTATCTTTTCCAACTTTTGATAATGTTTCATTGATCAGGCCATCACTTTTTCCATCAATTGAAGAAGTGGAGGAGTACATGTTTACTCTCTGTGAAAGGAATGGAAGTGGTAATCGTCTATTTTAATTAGGCGAGTTTGCATATCAACAACCACATTTCAAATGAATCCTAATATTATTACTAACCTAAACCCAACTCCGATCCTACCCCTAATCCTAACCATCATTCTTACCGACTGATCTCAAAACTAGGGTTGGATAGACATTTGCCACGCGTAAATGAAACCAATGGCGGCCATATTGGTATGACCATCACAAATCTACCTTGCTGTTGCCAGCATGTTAGAAGATATTTTAACAATATGTTGTCATTAGTGGGAAAGGGCACGTGTTTTTTCGATAAAATTTGGTCATCAGTGGCCTATCGTTCTTTTTAAATTTGCTATAGAATATCTGATAACGTCACATCAATATGGCCCCATCAGTCTCATTATTCAAAACGTACGTTCTAACAGAAAAATCAAGATATTTCCTTGATTGTAAAACTAATTTAAACAGCTAACGATATGACTGGTAAAGAATTTGACAGATTTAAAAGTCTAATCTCATTGAATTTGCTCATTGAATCAAGTTCTTGTTTTGAGATCAGTGTCCTTGCCATTGCCCTTGCAGTTATAACATTCAGCCCATATGACGTCATTTCAGAGTAGTAATATAGGAAGTCACCCGAAGTTTTTTAGCGACACACAACTTGATATGTTACCTGATTGACATGACATGAAGGAAAGTCGGGTGATCCTTAAGGTTGTCACTCGCTTATCGACGAAGGTTTGCGTTAACTTACTAATTTAGTTGAGGATTGGCAGGTAATTTATACCTTTTATACTTTTTGAATTGTATATAATTTTTGCTTTCGCATTTGACATTCATTAACCAGTTTCTGCACCGACGCTGAATTAAAGTCTACAAAACGTTTCAAGGTGTTTCCCGATTCCCAACAGTAGTTATTGCCAGGTCGTGTATATGTAGTGGCTAAAATATTTACATTGATGCAAGTTCTTATAAAATTTTTAAACAACGTTTTTCAAACTTGTCACGTCTTTCAATAATTGTACTTAAATTTCTACCGTTAGCAGTAAATAGTTGCAGTGCTCTGCGAGAGACATAATACCTGCACTATTTATTAACACATCAAACCTCGATTCGCTGTTTAAAATTGTTCGACAAAATTGGTTCACTGCACGCAACGATACCAGATACACGGTAAATACTTATGAAAACGACGTACATTAGTATTATTAGATATTTTCTGCATGCCAATTGCAGCTTTTTCCCTTCGTTCTGTCCTACATATCGACAACAGTTGCGAAACCAATGCTGCTTTATTTGATCCGGTGATTATATCAACTCTGACTACAGCTTGTTTTTTCTTATAAGGAATACGGCTTTTGGCTACAGACTTTTATCAGTTTACATATTACTAGTGATCTGTCATGTATGAAGAGAACCTGAGAGGATTAGATGATATTTTTTTAATTTGATGTGCCAGGGCACAGTATTATAGGACTGTATTTATAATGTAGTCAGTAAATGCCCAATATATTGCAATTATCTGAATTAGAAATATCTAATTGTTACAAAAAACTTACCCTTTCACCAGACTCCACATCACCATTTCCAGCCGTGGAAGTTGTTCCAGTACTCGCTTTAGTTGGCGATGCCCGCAGGGTTTTCATTTCCTCGCTCTCGTCAATGCTGTCATAGAATGGTCCGCTGACATATGACGACAGGTTGCCTTGCGATTTACTTTTTATTCTTGAAATCTTGCACTGGAGCATGAAAAAAAGAGTATTGTTTAGGTACAGTATACGACCGATCAACTACTAAGATTTTGTCGTAAGCTAGTCATTTTGAAAGGCGAAATATTCATTTTCCCTCAAAAATCAATATTTTGTGTTGATCACTTAAAAGGTTTGGAAGTGACAGTATAAATAAAATCCAGTTATTGACGTTAAAATCAACGATGTGTAAAATGCACTTCATCTTTCTACAAACGTTATAAAAATAACTAATATATTAACCGCAAATTTCAACATTGGGTGAGATATCGGAACATATTTTCCCCTACTCTGGCTTAAATAATTTTGAATATAACTTACAGTTAATGGCGTTTAAGTCCGAAGCGGTTGGAATATTTTAACATCGCAGACGTAGCTGCCAGCCTGCTAACTATTTTCAGCCTAGCTGCTTTGTGAAACAATCAGCCGGATCCGATTGTGCATTGTCATATGATTTAGTGGATTTACTGATAATAGCCTGATAGATGATTTAATTGTTTGCAAACTCGTGCCTTACATATAATTGGCGGTTGATTAAAGATGGTAATTGAATTCAATTTCCCCTTTATTATATTCATTTTTAAATTTTAAGCATTTTTGCAAGCGGAAGCGGTATTTGATTTCTTTTTATACAATTGACACCCTCGTGGTACTTCCCAAGATGCCATAGCATAGCAACAAGTTGAACTTTGATGTGGGTAAAATCTTTGGGTGAAATTCAAATGCTAAGAAGATTACAATGATACGTTTAATCATATTTTTAATTCTACAAGTAATTAAGATAACCTTTTTGTGCGGTTATATGCAGTCAAACATCGATGCAACAATAATTTGCCGTACTTGAATTTACCTCGTCTCCCTTGTTGTTGCGCACATACTTGTTTTTGTCGCCAAATTTTGCAACGCTTATTGAAAATTTTGTTTGTAATTTGCCCATTATTATTTGTGAAAAGTTCCTGGGTATTTTTTGTGCTTTATTTAGCGTTCATATTTTGCTATATGCTAAAAAAATATAAAATATATGCAGTTGCTTGGAATCTGGAGTATTCCAAAACAAACCAATAAAATCATGCTCAGAATTGCTTTCCAGATCACATTAGCCAAATTCTACAATTTAATCTTATTGGTTGGCTGAATCAGGACTTCAATATGATTGCTTAAAATATTATACGATTGTAGCTAAATTGCATACGTCAAAAGCACAATCGTATCGGATGAATCGGATGTGTGAACGAGCCTCAAAGTTGATTGAAATATTTTTTGTGGCCCAGTTAAAACTTTATTGACACAAATCTGGCTCATACCTAAACATGTACATGTCGGCATCCCTTAGTTATATAACCTTGCTCTTTGTACACAGTAGACACATGTACGCCAAAGCGTACCTATTCTTATTCATGGTCGCTTACGCATGTTATTTTTGTGTGCATTCTTTAACCACTAACCCACGAAATTGAGTGGATTTACTAACGACAGTTTTAATATTGGTTTGTTCCAGTCATATCCACCCAGTCCCAAGGGTTAGTAGCTAGCTGAAATCTCTTGGCAAAGCTGTTTGCGCAAACGGGATTTTACAGAGAAAACCATTACTCTAAAGATACTTACACACAAATAAATGGTAGTGATTAGAAGGATAAAAGCCACCACTCCGCCAATAATGACTCCAATCTTCCACCAATCTAATCCTAGTATCACATCATCGTCGTCGTCATCGTCGTCATCATCAGTTGCTTCTGTAAAGTCGGAAACTTCAAATCCACCACTAGCTTTTCCATAATCCGTAAGACTTTTCTTCAAAGCAGGAACATCCTCACTTGTTGAATTTTCAAAATACAGACGTCCTTCACAAACGATACTACCACGGCTAAATGCTGAAATGGTTACTGACAGAAAATTTTCAGTTTCGTTGTATGCGATTTCAATTTCCTTCTCTACTCTGTTCTTCATTCTTACGAATCTCAAGCTTTGTTTATTGTTAAGATCTTCATGAAAGTCTTCGTTGTTGAACGTTACGGAAACCTTGAGGATTAGAGGTTTCTTGTTGCTTTGTGTGGGGACAGCCATGGAGCTCATAGGTTGAGTAGAAATAGTACTGGAGTTCATAGGTTGACTAGGAGTAGCACTAGGAATCATAGGTTGAGAAGAGGCGCCAATAGTGTTAATAGAATAAGTAGGAGAAGCTTTAGAATTATAAGGTCGATTAGATACACTAATAGAGTTTATTGGTTGACTAGGAGTAGCAATAGGATTCATAAGTTGAGAAGAAACACTACTGGAACTCATAGGTTTACTAGCAGTAACACTAGAACTCACAGGTAGAGAAGAAACACTACTAGAACTCATCGTCTTATTACTTATCAGAGTAACACTGAAACTCACAGGTAGAGAAGAAACACTACTGGAACTCATTGTCTTATTACTTATCAGAGTAACACTGAAACTCACAGGTAGAGAAGAAACACTACTGGAACTCATTGTCTTATTACTTATCAGAGTAACACTTGAATTCACATATTGAGAAGAAACACTACTAGAACTCATTGTCTTATTACTTATCAGAGTAACACTAGAACTCACAAGTAGAGAAGAAACACTACTGAAACTCATCGTCTTATTACCTATCACAGTAGCACTAGAACCCGCAGGTTGAGAAGAAACACTACTGGAACTCATCGGCTTATTACTTATCAGTGTAACACTAGACCTCACAGATTGAGAAGAAACACTACTGGAACTCATCGTCCTATTACCTATCACAGTAACACTAGAACTCGCAGGTCGAGAAGAAACACTACTGGAACTGATTGGATGACTAGGAGTAGAATTAGAATTCACAGATTGAGAAGAAACACTACTGGAACTCATCGTCTTATATCCTAACACAGTAACACTAGAACTCACAGGTTGAGTAGAAACACTACTGGAACTGATTGGATGACTAGGAGTAGAATTAGAATTCACAGATTGAGAAGAAACACTACTGGAACTCATCGGCTTATATCCTAACACAGTAACATTAGAACTCACAGGTTGCGTAGAAACACTACTGGAACTGATTGGATGACTAGGAGTAGAACTATAATTCACAGGTTTAGAAGAGAACTCAATGGATTTGCTTGGCCAAGTAGTTACGGAAATACCTGTTTGAAAAATATCATATAACTTGAATGATTATACAACTTGTAGAAAAACGTGCTTCGCAAAGTGGGGAGCGTAATATAGTAAAGAGCGCGGTTGCGGATATATTAATCTATTCGTGTTGTCCAATTTGCTTGTTAGCGCTCCCAAATCTCAATTTATAGCACTCTGAAGAATATCATATTTTAATCTATCTTCTATTGTGAACTAAAACTAATCAAACTTATGAAAACTAGACATGTTTTGTGAATTCGACCGGGCTTTGCATTCATTTACTTACAAAATTCTTATATGAAAACTAAATTACTTAATAATTTTGCACTTGAAAAATTAAAAAAGAAAAGAAAACAGGATTGGCATAAGTAAAGTAAAGGAATACACTTCGACAACGTTGCTGCAGATAATCACATTTTATGTGTGCTGCAGCTTCCGTGTGGATAAGAGGATAAGAGTGGATAAAATAAGGGTGGACAAGATAGTGGATAAAATAGGATAAGAGTGGATAAGGACATTGGTCGATTCAATAAGTTAACAATTATATTATAATACAGGAAAGAACAATCAGAGAATTTATACAATTTCTTCTGAAATAGCGTCTGAAATAGTTAAATTAAGATGTTTCAATTTTAAAACGAATATCTACACAATAATATTCCGTAACAAAACGAGAAAAACGTTGTAAAACTGAAATGAAATGAAGTTAGGTATGTTGTTTTATAACATTGACAGCGGTCACATATTTGTAGTGTAAAAGTGCTAGTTGTACTTCAATATAGCAGTAAAGGGTTGTACTCTTGTGGTATTTGTACCGTTGATTTCCACCCGACGGTGACCATGCAATCGAAATGCTGCACGAAAAATAGCTCTTATCTCATACACTTTTTCGATAATTACGTCATCGATCACTGGTTGGCCCGGGATCCTCGTTCTCATGAATCATGAGCGAATAACTTTTCGTCTTGATTCACGAGGGCGAGGCTCCCAGCCCAAGGAAGTATTCGTGACGTAATTAGCGAAACGGTGTATTGATAAAGCTACAGTTATTTTAATCGAATTGTTGATGATATGATATGGGATCGGTCATTATTTATCGCTTGGGGCACCGAAATTAAAATGGTTATTAAACAAAATGTTAGGTGAGTTAAAGTTTGGGTAAACAAAAATTAGACCAAGGGGTGGGTAAAAAAATATCATATACAGCTATTTCAATTAAGGTTGTCATAGACAGTAGTCAAATGTACAATATAAGCGCTAAAAGAATGATGAGAATAATCATAGTTTTAAATAAGTTTAACACATCAGTAGCCTCGTGGGAATACAAATGTAGTATCTCAGTAATAATTTTTATTTCCACGAGGCTACTGAAGTGCTAAATTATTTAAAACTATAATTATTCCCATCTTTCATTTAGCGCTCATATTGTACATTTGACTATTGTCTGTGACAACCTTAATTGAAATAGCTGTATAGAAATGTCGTTGTACAAAAATGCCCTCTTAGAAAAAATATTCTTTAAAATGTGTAGTGTAATAAGATTTAAATGTCAAGTATGAGGTGTGAAGTCATCCGGTGAGGCACAGTGCAATCAATGGAAAATTGTACAGGAAAGGAATTAAGCTTATCTAAAGTAACATATAGTGCGTACTTGCTACTCATTTTTAGCTTTTAAGAAATAGGTCAACCTAAGTGAATTAATCAAAGTTAAAGTTTCAGGGTGGATCTTATTGACAGGAGAGTTTGAGGGGAGAACAAATTTTTCGTTGTTAAAGGGTTGGGTCCATAGGTTTTCAAGGAAGAAAACCTTTGTCTTTAGTCATGCCTCTTCCCCTGCCATAAATAGTGACCGGTGTCTGAAAAAAGAGAAATTATCACTTTTTATATCCCCAAAATGAAAATAAGGGAATAAAAATACACCATCTAATGCCCCAAAAGTACCATGAATTATTGAAAAATACCTTCATAAAAACAAACACATGCATAGTTTGAAGTGCCTTTGTTGTATAATAACCGAGCCAACGGCGCAAAGCGCCGTTCCGGGCGAAAGCCCAGGGCGAGGGTACTAGTTCCGCTCGGCTATTCACTACACCCGGCAAGTTTGTATAAGGCAAGTTTGTTATAATTGTTGATGTATTCGTTCATGGCATATTGGCATCGTTGCTCAGTCTAAAAACTGTTGCTTTATATAAATAGTCAGTCTCATGGGGGATTCAATATCGTTTTTCCAGCCAAAATTTTGTCTGAAAACCAGATAACAGACTCGGTCAGTAGGCCACTAATTTACCGAATGCCATTTCCAGCAGGAAAAATTCTGGTGCAACTGCCATATTTTCCAGTTAAGCAATTGAAATACCCTAGCTCTCGTAGCCTCGTTTTACCCCTTCACGATCCCATTCTGACTAAGTCTATTCTGGTTTCGAGCAAATCATCCTTTGCATGCAGATTTTGCGAGGAAAAGCTTAGAAACGTTTAGGAAGTAGGAACTGTCGTTGCTTAGCTGTGGCGAGGGGTTGCTGCATGCATGTATTTCTAGTTACTCCATAGAAACACGAAACATTGTCGCTGCGGTAATCAAGTTATAAACATGAGACCCAAAACAATATTTTCAATATAAACCTGCAGTTACTTGCTAAAATCAAATGTGGCAAAGTCTTTTCAGTGGTGCTCGCGCGCCTAGGACAACAGCTCAATGGCTGCCGGATTGTCGCTTTGACAACCAGATGAGAATCTACAAACCATTTTTACAATAAGTGTGTTATTTTATGGAAAAATATGAAAAAATATTTCCCGTTTTCTATCGATCTTCACCTGCTGATAAATATTTAGTTTTTCCGCATTATACGCGTGCTTAATTCTATGCATGGATGGAACACGAAAAAGGGTTTTGTTTTTCGTTCACACACCTGGCGCACACGCGAGAGGTATCGACCTCGCGAGGCGATTTGATCAGCCACATTCTATTGTGTGCGCATGATTTTGGCTGAGAATTTTACCTCGCGAGGCCTTGAGACAAGGATCCATCATGTTCGATAGGAGAGTGGTATCCGTGCTAAGCTCTTAAGCTACGCCTACGACCTCTCATGGCGGTGAGCTCAACCAAGAGCTCTCGTGTGTGGCTGGTTTAGCAAATGATTATTCGCTTGAAGGCTATGGGCCTCAATATTCTCCGCTTTCATAAATGATTTGCTATAACCCGTCCAATAGTCGAAGATAAGCTCGTTTTTTACAACAATATATGATATATCCGATGGACGACAAGTAGGGATGCAAATAACTGAATGCAAGCCTGTGTTCACATAAGTGGTAAAAAGACGATTATGCATAGACCAGTTTCCAAAAAGCTGATCTGTTTGTAATGTTTCGATTTTGTTTTAATATCCACGTGGAACAATATTTTTGATTCAGCAGTATGTGCCATGCATGAATGTCCAAATCTATACAACTGTAATAACCGTGTTTATTATACATTTCAATTCGTTGCGATTATATCAAAAAGTACTTACTGCTGCTCGCTATCGTTGTCATCATTGTGACATCGATGTAGTTAAACAACATGAATACAAATATCAATTCTTGTTTCATCTTGAATCTGTAGAGGTATGGTTTCTGATTTAAATCTTGTGAAAAAGCGCTGCAATCTTTCCGACAGACGACGACTAAGACGTTCTTGGTTCTTCAAGAGGGCGGAATGTTTAAGCAATGCCGTTGTAAGAATATATTATATCGTTACCACGGTAAAATCGTCATAACATTGAGCATTCCTTGGATTGTAATAAGCTTACGAGGAATTGGTTATGCAAACAATTATATCTCTTTTTATTAAAATTTCCGCTCTGTCAGAGCTGTATTCGTTTTTGAAATGACTGTATTAACATCGGTATGTGCGTTGTCATAGCAATGTTAGCTTAATGCTTACGCATTGTGAGGATTATACAATCCCATTCGGTTAAAGCTCTTAAGCCTTAAGCCTGCTTCAAACATTACATGTATCTTCTTTTTCGGCGCATCAATATAGCTATGGGATTATCCTATAGACAGTCAAGATATCGCGAATTAGATCTTTCTTTTTAATACGCTATACTAATCAAGCCTATATATAGTAAATGAATGCTTTACACCAATACAAAAAAAAACTGCAACCCTATAATTTTCATAACAGCCACTGCTAATTAGCATTTCCATGCCTGTGCAACTTATTATGCTGCTGGGATTTGAAAATATGTTCTAATTGTCCACGTAATATTGTCGCTATATATTGTGTTTACGTACCCTTGGGATCAATTAGTGCTGAATCATGCAAGGCTTTTCATATTGAATTTTTATGGCGTTCTATAACAATGTTTAATTAATACTTAGGCCATAAAGAGCAATACGCTCTTGCAGGGCAAACATTATAATAATGAGTATTATACATTCAAACGTTATCCTCGTTCCTGTTTGATCAGCTCACGCTATTTCCGCTGCTGACGTGATCAGCGCTCAGTAATTGTTTCTTTTGGACAGAACTTCGGTCGAAAAACAATTATTGCATGCTGTGGAGTCCTAGCTCTGCGCGGTCTGCAGCAGGTATAAAAAACATCAAAATTTTAAAAGCCGAAACAAAATGGCTTATTTTAAGTATACTTCTTTAAACGAGAAGAAAATGTCCAAATTATTGTCAGAAAAAGCCAGTGACTGCAACGAAAAGGCCACGAAACAAGGCAAAACCATATTTGGCAAGTATGCATTATTTTATTTAATGTTAACTTATGCGCTTTTGCATCTTTCTCACCGGTGGCAAGTTTCAATATTGACCTCGGTCTGACTAATTTTTGACATCATGCTCAGTCTCATCCAATAATTGTTTAAAATTATGTCTATATAAAGGTACTGTACGACATGCATGAAGCGAGGCAATTCAATGAATATAAACTTTAAAACGTAGTAAATTCGGTTAGTAATTTTAAAGTTGTTATAAGGTTTCTGAAAGAGCAGTGGCATTAATTTAAAATGTTACAGGTGTATTTACCACAATACCACGGTATAGCACAGAATACCAGTCTTATTTATTGATCTTATAAAATTTGGAGGAAACTGATACTATATACTTTTTTTTGTGAATATATATTAGTTTTAGTCTTAATTGACATATAAAAAACAAAAAATGAATATTTTCATAAAAATTCTTTAAAATAATCAGGATTAACAAAAAATAACATTCTATATTTTTGATACTTTTTCCCGCATAATGCCTGTAAAATTCAAAAGTTTAAAAATAAGTTTGCAAACCAGTATAATTTATGTTGATCACTACTTTTTCTATATGCAACACAACATTATTACTATACAGGAATCACACCGAGGAATCAATTTTACCACTGAAAAACTGAATTTTTCGAAATTATTGATAAACCTGGTATACTTTGGTTACACCACTGGTAATGCTGTACTGATTTTAGTATTTACCTTTCACTAAATTGAGTTAGCAATATCCTACAGTATTATCACACAACTTGACAAACCAAATCCTGGTACAATTTGATAAACCGTTGCTTATTTATCTCCGCACTGGTATTCTGTGGTACATTAGAGTTTGTTCCACAGAATGTTCAATTGAAAAAAAATATTGAAGTCTATGAAATCTAGCCCAAAAACCCCCAAGAAGAAAAAATATATCGATAAACTGTACTCAAAAATATTAAGAAGCCACATTATATATATTTGAGGTCGAAAACGGGATAATACACAAAACCCGGCCATGCAATGTGTCTTGAAATATATATATATATATATGTAATATATACAAACCGCGCGAGAGGTCTTTATCTGATTTAAAACATCGAGGCGCACCCGAGTGTTTTAGATCTGATAAAGGCCGAACTGCAAGGTTTGTATATGACTTCTAAAATGACTCGTTTTGTACGCTCACTGGCGTTGGAATTTTGAAGATTGATGTTATCTACGCTGTAAAAATTGAAGGAGAAAATTTGAGCAAGTCTATATCAAATATATAGATCCGCTACGGGTCATGAGTTTCCTTTGTATTTTGCTTATGAATAATTAATGAATTTTAGAAATATATATATGAATGTCATTCACTGATATAAATGGCATTTTAATCATTATAAAAAATTATACAATAGTCTTTAAAATCTACAGAGATGCATTCATGAAAGCTCCTCACGACCTCACCCAATAAATACGGGAGATAGGAAATTTTCATTACGCTAACCATTACGGTTGATTTTAATAAGAATAATTCATTCACGATCGATCTCATGGTCAGACTGACGACCTTAGTACCAAAAGCCATCAACCACATTGCATTACATAAACACAATATCAACGTGAGAGTCCAAAGGCGATGGCCTGCAACTTAACGTGAGGGCCCCAACGTGATAGTATGGATCATATATTGAGAGGTAGTAAAATTTATCTAAATTGGCCACTCCATAGCTGGCACCGCCCTCATGTTATGGCTGCTATTCATGTTGGGATTTTTCAGCACTGTTTTAATTTCTGCTTTCAAATTGATGCATTATTGCGTTCGTGTCTCATGCTTTCTGACAACTTTGTCTCAGATCCAAGCAAAATCTCTTAAATTCGTCCTAATGTAATAATAAGCGTCAATCTGCGAAAGGTGGTTATTTAAACGTTGTTCAATAAATTAATAACCTTAAAATGCTGCTATCACTTGAAAAATTATTAACAACCAAATCATTTGTTTAGAACGTCCACTGTTCCTCAAGATTATTAATATTGAATAAATAGAGAGGATGATGTTGTTTAATTAATTACAGTTTTACTACGTCTCCTGGGCCAGGGCCATTTCGTGACGCAATCGCTTTCATCGACATCATGCAGCTTCAGGATTATCTTCTCCAACTTTTGAAATTGTTCACCAAACCATCACTTTTTGCCTCATTTGAAGACGTGGACGAATACATGTTTGCGCTCTACAAATTATGAATTCAAAGTAGTTTTTGGAAGAAAGTAAGTAAGTAAGTAAGTGAGTAAGTAACTGCTGGTGTACTAATTATCCTGACACTGGGATGGGAGCATAGCTGAATTACGAAGGACGCAGCTCGACTTGATCGAGTCGAAGACTTATAAAAGGCACCTCTGGCAGCAATCGTATGATTCATGTCTGATCATTGAGCACCGCTGCGATGGAAGGGTTAGTTCGGAGCTTACCCACACCCACCCTGTCAACATTACCCGTGGGAGGAAAATAGAGTACCGGGAGAAAACCCACGACTTTCTGTAGAGCGTAAACTGACTCTTTTCACGTAACTGACGTAAGTGCCATGTCCACAGCTAGAATCTAACCCACGATCTCAGAGGGTGACAGACGCTTGCTCTGATAGCTGCCTCACCGAAGCCCCAACGTTACAATCATTACGAAGTAAAGACCAAGTAAGTATTGAGCACGAACAAACTGATTACAGAAACGTTTAAGAGCGATGTAGCAGGAATAGAAAAACTAGCAACGTAATTTTACAACAGACACTTTTTTGCAATTTTTTTGTGATATATCTTAGCTTGTATTCGTACTGAACAACTAAACGGTGTTTGTTCTTTATAGACAGTTATAAATTTCATTGCGCCAGTTCGTAATTTAAAATTATTGGGAACTGAGTTGCTGTCGCCTGAATGCAGGTGTCCGCTGCCATACACCGAGAGACAACCTGATTAACATGACACAAAAAAAAGCCACGTGAACATTGAAGGTGTATATTGAAAAGGAACCAACGTTCGAGTAACTGTAGAAATGTCACGCAATAAAAAATCAACATGGTGCATATTCGTTATTGAAGATGAATTGAGTAATTGCATAGTCCTAAAATAGATTACTAATTTCGCATTCGATATTCAAATCAAAAATGGATTTCAATTTTTTGTCTGCAAACAACAAGGTCAAAACAATGCTAGGTCCCGATTTGTAATGTATATTAATGTCGTCTAAGGGTGCATGCTCAGACAAAATACACAAGCTAGTTAAATCTTAAAACACTCAATTTAAAAGTCCTTAATATTTTCAACAGATTATCCATTAATTGGCCATTTTTAATTATTTTCCCAAAACTTTGAAAGCTCTCCCCGTCTTTTGTTAATCTACCTTAATGTAGAACAGCTAATGAAAGGTTGTACCGCTTTCAGCAAATCAGAGCTCGTGAATATGTTTAACTATTCAATAAGCAAATTCTATGCAATCAGATTTTAAAGGACCGTGAAAAAGATGGGAAACCTTGAACGATCAAGGTATTTGTAGCTGGAAATTTCCAGCAAACATTATATACATATTTTCTGACTTAATTAAAAACAGTTGCAAATGAACGGAAAATTGGAAAAATTAAACTGAAAGAGGCAAATTAAAAATGCAACTATAGAGGGCCTAAAATTGCATTTTTCGCAACCGCTCCTGGTTAGGTCTAAAACCTAAAATCTCCACCTAGAAACACCTTCACTATTCAGTTCTATCAAGCGAGATGAACAAAATTTAGACCCTTAAACGTGTCAGTTTATTTATCATAGATCCTGTAAATTTTATAGAGAACCTGAAAATCAACATGCCCCACAGCTATACAGGAACAGTATAGTAACAAAATGCTCCCAAATACAACAATTATCGTGAATATATTTATTTGTCAAAATCAACTTACCCGTTGACCAGACTCCACATCAACATCTCCAGGTGTCGAATTTGTTCCAGAATTCATTCTATATCGTGATGCTCGCAGAGTTCTGATCTCTTCCTCCTCACTAACGTTATCATAGAAAGAACGGTAGATGTATGATAAGAAGTTGCCGTGTCTATTCCTTTTCATTCTGGAAATCTTGCACTGGAACATGATAAAAAGAGAAATGATAAGCTGTCGGTCTTTAGGATTAAACTACTTGAAAAATTCAGCAAGATCTTCGACTTGGCCGTGATACAAATTAAGCAATATTGGGAAGGGTTGTTTCCCAAATACAATTTAAAAGTGTTATAACGAAACACTTCTATATGTCGAAAACGATAAAGGAAACGGATTTCGCTCTTCTATTTCTTGCGTTGACCGGTTTTCAAATATTCGTATTTTAAGAGATCATCAGCAGTCCTATATTAGGCCTTCCTACACAAGTCATATACGTTGGGATCTTTCTAATCCGACGTATGTATTGAGCGGATTTAAACACAAGAGTATAGTCTAGTTCCTGAAATTTATTTGCTGAAGTACGTTTCTTTGTCATCCACTAAATCCCATGCGTCAGTTGGTGAGGAACAGCGATAATATCGGCATTGCAACGGACATTTTTAGAGAAAACCATTAATATATGATACTTACAAGCAACACAATCGTAGTAATGAATAGGAAAAATGCCACTATTCCTGCAACGATCACTCCAATCTGCCACCAATCTAATCCTAGTATTACTTCATCATCATCACCATCGTCATCATCATCATCATCGATTGCTTCTTTAAAGTTGGAAACTTCAAACCCACCACTAGCTGCTCCATAATCTGCTAGAGGTTTCTTCAAATCAGGAACATCCTTATTTGTATAATTTCCAAAGTACAGACGCATTTCACAAACAATACTACCAGGAAGAAATCCAGTAACAATAACTGAAATAAAATTTTCAGTTTTGTTGTACGCAATTGTGATTTTTATTTCAACTTCGTTCTTCAATCTCAAAAATTCCAAGCTTTGTTTATTGTAAAGATAAACATGAAAGTTTCTCCTTGTAAATCTTATTGTAACATCAAGAATTAAAGGCTTCTTTTTTCTTTGTGCGGGAACAACACTGGAGAACAGTTGAGTAGAAACAGTAGAAAAGTCAACTTTTCGAGTAGTTCCACTGGCTTTTGAACTGGAGGAAGTTGATTGAAAATTGCCAGCTACGTTGGGAGATTCAGTAGCATTGATAATGGTAGTAGTTGGTGGTGTAGGGATAATAGTTATTTTGAGTGATTCAGTACGATTGATAATGGTGGTTGTTGGCTGTGTAGGGATGATAGTTATGTTAGGTGATTCAGTAGCATTGATAATGTTCGTTGTTGGTTGTGGAGGAATGATAGTTACGTTAGGAGATTCAGTAGCATTGATAATGGTTGTTGTTGTTTGAGTAGGGGAAATAGTTATGTTAGCTGATTCAGTAGCATTGATAACGGTTGTTGTTAGTGGTGTAAGAATGGTAGTTACGTTAGATGATTCAGTAGCATTGATAATGGTTGTTTTGGGCTGTGTAAGGATGATAGTTAAGCTACAAGAGACAGTAACATTTGTCATGGGGGTTGATGCTTGCGTAGGGATGATAGTCATGTTGGGTGATTTAGTAGCATTGATAATGTTTGTTGTTGGTTGTGTAGGGAGGAGAGTTATGTTAGGAGATTCAGTAGCATCGATGATGGTGGTTGTTGGTTTTGTAGGGATGGTAGTTATGCTGGGTGATTCAGTGGCATTGATAATGTTGGTTGTTGGTTGTGTAGGAATGATAGGTACCTTAGGAGGTTCAGAAGCATTGATAATTGTGGTTGTTGGTTGTGTATGGATGACAGTTATTTTGTGTGATCCAGTAGCATTGATAATGGTGGTTGTGGGATTTGTAGGGATGATAGCCATTTTGGGTGATTCACTAAGATTGATAATGGTAGTTGTTGGTTGTGTAAGGATGATAGTTATGTTAGGTGATTCAGTAGCATTGATAATGGTAGTAGTTGGTTGTGTAGGGATGATAGTTCTGTTTGGTGATACAGTAACATTGAAAAATGTGGTTCTTGGTTGCGTAGGGATTATAGATATGATAGATATGTTAGGTGATTCAGTAGAATTGATAATGTTTGTTGTTGGTAGTATAAGGATGGTAGTTAGGTTGGATAATTCAGTAGCATTGATAATCGTGGTCGTTGGTTGTGTAGGCATGGTAGTTATCCCAGCAGGGTTAGTAGCATTGATAATGGTGGTTGTTGGTTTTGTAGGGATGGTAGTTATGTTGGGTGATTCAGTAGCATTGATAATGGTGGTTGTTGGTTGTGTAGGGATGATAGTTATGGTGGGTGATTCAGTAGCATTGATAATGGATGTTGTTGGTTGTGTAGGAATGATAGTTATGCTAGAAGAGACAGTAACATTGATAATGGGGGTAGTTGTTTCTGTAGGGATGCTAGTTATGTTGGGTGATCCAGTAGCATTGATAATGGTGGTTGTTGGTTTTTTTGGGATGATAGTTTTGTTAAGTGACTCAGTAGAATTGATAATTGTGGTTGTTGGTTGTGTAAGTATGGTAGTTGCGTTGGGTGATCCAGTAGCATTGATAATGGTGGTTGTTGGTGGTGTAGGGATGATAGTTATGCTAGAAAAGGCTGCAACATTGATATTGGGAGTAGTTGTTTCTGTAGGAATTATAGTTATGCTGGGTGATTGAGTAGCATTTATAATGGTGGTTATTGGTTGCGCAAGTATGGTAGTTATGTTAGGTGTTTCAGTAGCATTGATAATGGTTGTTGTTGGTTGTGCAAGGACGGTAGTTGCGTTGGGTGATTCAGTAGCATTGATAATTGTGGTTGTTCGTTGTGTAGGGATGATAGTGAAGCTAGTAGGGATAGTAGCATTGATAATGGTGGTTATTAGTGTTGTAGGGATGACAGTTATGTTGGGTGATTCAGTAGCATTGATAATGGTGGTTGTTGGTATTGTAGGGATGATAGTTATGTTTTGTGATACAGTAGCATTGATAATGGTGGTTGTTGGTTGTGTAGGGATGATAGTTATGTTGGGTGATTCAGTAGCATTGATAATTGTGGTTGTTGGTATTGTAGGGATGATATTTATGTTTTGTGATACAGTAGCATTGATAATGGTTGTTGTTGGTTGTGTAGGGAAGATAGTCATGTTAGATGATTCAGTAGAATAGATAATGGTGGTTGTTCGTTGTCTAGGGATGATAGTGATGCTAGTAGGGTTAGTAGCATTGATAATGGTGGTTATTGGTTTTGTAGGGATGATAGTTATGTTGGGTGATTCAGTAGCATTGATAATGGTGGTTGTTGGCTGTGTAGGGATGATAGTAATGTTGCGTGATTCAGTAGCATTGATAATGGTGGCTGTAGGCTGTGTAGGGATGATAGTTATGTTAGATGATTCAGTAGAATTGATAATGGTTATTGTTGGTTGTATAAGGATGGTAGTTGCTTTGGGTGATCCAGTAGCATTGATAATGGTGGTTGTTGGTTGTGCAAGGACGGTAGTTGCGTTGGGTGATTCAGTAGTATTGATAATTGTGGTTGTTCGTTGTCTAGGGATGATAGTGATGCTAGTAGGGTTAGTAGCATTGATAATGGTGGTTATTGGTTTTGTAGGGATGATAGTTATATTGGGTGATTCAGTAGCATTGACAATGGTGGTTGTTGGTTGTATAGAGATAATAGTAATGTTGGGTGATTCAGTAGCATTGACAATGGTGGTTGTTGGTTGTGTAGGGATGATAGTAATGTTGCGTGATTCAGTAGCATTGATAATGGTGGCTGTAGGCTGTGTAGGGATGATAGTTATGTTAGATGATTTAGTAGAATTGATAATGGTTGTTGTTTGTTGTATAAGGATGGTAGTTGCGTTGGGTGATTCAGTAGCATTGATAATGGTGGTTGTTGGTTGTGTAGGGATGATAGTTATGTTGGGCGATTCAGTAGCATTGATAATTGTGGTTGTTGGTATTGTACTGATGACATTTATATTTTTTGATATAGTAGCATTGATAATGGTTCTGGTTGATTTTGTAGGGAACATAGTTATGCTAGAAGAGACAGTAACATTGATAATGGGGTTAGTTGTTTCTGTATGGATGATAGTTAGGTTGGGAGATTCAGTAGCATTTACAATGGCGGTTGTTGGGCGTGTGGGGATGATAGTAATGTTGCGTGATTCAGTGGCATTAATAATGGTGGTTGTAGGTTGTGTAGGGATGATAGTTATGCTAGAATTGACAGTAACATTGATAATGGGGGTTGTTGGTTGTGTAGGGATGATAGTTATGTTGGGTGATTTAGTAGAATTGATAATGGTTGTTGTTGGTTGTACAAGGATGGTAGTTACGTTGGGTGATTCAGTAGAATTGATAATTGTGGTTGTTGGTTGTGTAGGGATGATAGTTATGCTAGCCTGGTTAGTAGCATTGATAATGGTGGTTGGTGGTTTTGTAGGGATGGTAGTTATGCTGGGTGATTCAGTAGCATTGATAATGGTGGTTGTTGGTTGTGTAGATATGATAGTTATGTTGGCTGATTCAGTAGCATTGATAATGGTGGTTGTTGATTGTGTAGGGATGATAGTTATGTTGGGTGATTCAGTAGCATTGATAATGGTGGTTGTTGGTATTGTAGGGATGCTAGTTATGTTTGCTGATTCAGTAGCATTGATAATGATGGTTGTTGATTGTGTAGGGATGATAGTTATGTTGATCGATTCAGTAGGATTGATAATGGTGGGTGTTGGTTGTGCAAAGATGGTAGTTGCGTTAAGTGATTCAGTACCATTGATAATGGTGGATGTTGTTTGTGTAGGGATGACATTCAGGTTAGGTGATTCAGTAGAATTGATAATGGTTGTTGTTGGTTGTATAAGGATGGTAGTTACGACGAGTGTATCAGTAGCATTGATAATGGTGGTTGCTGGTTTAGTAGGGATGGTATTTATGTTGGGTGATTCAGTAGAATGGATAATGGTGATTGTTGGTTGTTTAGGGATGATAGTTATGTTGGGTGATTCAGCAGCATTGATAATGGTGGTTGTTGGTATTGTAGGGATGATAGTTATGTTAGGTGATACAGTAGCATTGTTAACGGTCGTTGTTGGTTGTGTAGGGATGATAGTTGTGCTAGAAGAGACAGTAACATTGATAATGGTGGTAGTTCTTTCTGTAGGGATGATAATTATGTTGGGTGATTCAGTAGCATTGAAAATGGTGACTGTTTGTTGTGTGGGGAAGATAGTTATGTTTGTTGATTCGGTGGCATTAATAATGCTCGTTATTGGTAGTGTGTGGATGATAGTTATGTTAGGTGACTCAGCACCATTGAAATTTGCGGTTGTTGGTTGCGTAGGGATTATAGTTATGCTGGGTGATTCAGTAGCATTGATAATGGTGGTTGTTGGTATTGTAGGGATGATAGTTATGTTAGGTGATTCAATAGCATTGATAATGGTGGTAGTTGGTTGTGCAAGGATGGTAGTTGCGTTCGTTGATTGAGTAGCATTGACATTGGTGGTTGTTGGTTTTATAGGGATAATAGTTATCTTAGGTGATTCAGTAGCATTGAAAATGGTGGTAATTGGTTGTGTAGGGATGAATGTTTGGTTAGGCGATTCAGTAGCATTGATAATTGTGGTTGTTGGATGTGTAGAGATGCTAGTTATGTTGGGTGTTTCAGTAGCATTGATATTGGTGGTTGTTGGTTCTGTAGGGATGGTAGTTATGTTAGGTGATTCAGTAGCATTGATTACGGTGGTTGTTGGTTGTGCAAGGATTGTAGTACTGTTAGAAGATTCAGTCGCATTGATAATGGTGGTTGTTGCATGTGTAGGGATGATAGTTGTTTTGGGTGATTCAGTAACATTGATAATGGTGGATGCTGGTTGTGTAGGGATGATAGTCAGGTTAGGTGATTCAGTAGAATTGATAATGGTTGTTGTTGGTTGTATAAGGATGGCAGTCACGTTGAGTGTTTCAGTAGCGATGATAATTGCTGTTGTTCGTTGTGTAGGGATGATAGTTATGCCAGAACAGACAGTAACATTGAAAATGGGGGTAGTTGTTTCTGTAGAGATGATAGTTATGTTGGGTGATTCAGTCCCATTGATAATGGCTGTTGTTGGTTGTGTAGGGATGCTAATTATGTTAGGTGATTCAGTAGCATTGATAATTGTGGTTGTTGGTCGTGCAAGGATGGTAGTTGCGTTGGGTGATTCGTTCGCATTCATAATGGTGGTTATTGGTAGTGTGTGAATGATTGTTTTGTTAGGTGACTCAGTAGCATTGGTAACAGTGGTTGTTGGTTGTGTAGGGATAATAGTTATGTTAGGTGGTTCAGTAGGATTGATAATGGTTGTTATTGGTTGTTTAAGGATGATAGTTACGTTGGTCGATTCAGTAGCGCTGATCTTGGTTGTTGTTCGTTGTCTAGGGATGATAATTATGCCAGCAGAGTCAGTAGTATTGATAATGGTGGTTGTTGTTTGAGTAGGGATGATAGTTATGTTGGGTGTTTCAGTAGCATTGATAACGGTGGTTGTTGGTTGTGTAGGTATAGTATTTATGTTAGGTGATTCAGTAGGATTGATAATGTTGGTTATTGTTTGTGTAGGGATGATAGTTACGTTAGGAGTTTCAGTAGTATTGATAGTGGGTGTTGTTGTTTGTGTAGGGATGATAGTTTTGTTGTGTGTTTCAGTAGCATTGGTGATGGTGGTTGTTGTTTGAGTAAGGGTGAACGTTACGTTAAGAGTTTCAGTAGCATTGATAACGGTGATTATTGGTAGAGTGGGGATGATTGTTATGTTACGTGATTCAGTAGCATTAACAATTGTTGTTGTTGCTTGTGTAGGGATCATAGTTATGTTGGGTGATTCAGTAGCATTGATAATGGGGTTTGTTTGTTGTGTAGGGATGATAGTTGTTTTGGGTGATTCAGTAGCATTGATAATGGTGGATGCTGGTTGTGTAGGGATGATAGTCAGGTTAGGTGATTCAGTAGAATTGATAATGGTTGTTGTTGGTTGTATAAGGATGGCAGTCACGTTGAGTGTTTCAGTAGCGATGATAATTGCTGTTGTTGTTCGTTGTGTAGAGATGATAGTTATGTTGTGTGTTTCAGTAACATTGATAATGGGGGTAGTTGTTTCTGTAGAGATGATAGTTATGTTGGCTGATTCAGTTGCATTGATAATGGTTGTTGTTGGTTTTGTAGTGATGCTAGTTATGTTGGGTGATTCAGTCCCATTGATAATGGTGGTTGTTGGTTTTGTAGTGATGCTAGTTATGTTGGGAGATTCGGTCGCATTGATAATGGTGGTTGTTGCATGCGTAGGGATGATTGTTGTTTTGGGTGATTCAGTAGCATTGGTAATGGTGGTTATTGGTAGTGTGTGAATGATTGTTTTGTTAGGTGACTCAGTAGCATTGGTAACAGTGGTTGTTGGTTGTGTAGGGATAATAATTATGTTAGGTGATTCAGTAGGATTGATAATGGTTGTTATTGGTTGTTTAAGGATGGTAGTTACGTTGGGCGATTCAGTAGCGCTGATCATGGTTGTTGTTCTTTGTCTAGGGATGATAGTTATGCTATCATGGTCAGTAGTATTGATAATGGTGGTTGTTGTTGGAGTAGGAATGATAGTTACGTTAGGAGATTCAGTAGGATTGATAATGGTGCTTCTTGAATGTGTAGGGATGATAGTTTTATTTGGTGATTCAGTAGCATTGATAATGGTAGTTGATGTTTGAGCAGGGATGATAGTTATGTTGGGTGTTTCAGTAGCATTGATAACGGTGGTTGTTGGTTGTGTAGGTATAGTATTTATGTTAGGTGATTCAGTAGGATTGATAATGTTGGTTATTGTTTGTGTAGGGATGATAGTTACGTTAGGAGTTTCAGTAGTATTGATAGTGGGGGTTGTTGTTTGTGTAGGGATGATAGTTATGTTGTGTGTTTCAGTAGCATTGATTATGGTGATTATTGGTAGTGTGGGGATGATTGTTATGTTACGTGATTCAGTAGCATTAACAATGGATGTTGTTGCTTGTGTAGGGATCATAGTTATGTTGGGTGATTCAGTAGCATTGATAATGGGGTTTGTTTGTTGTGTAGGGATGATGGTTATGTTTGGTGATTCAGTAGCATTAATATTGGTGGTTGTTGGTTGTGTAGGGATGATAGTTATGTTAGGTGATTCAGTAGCATTGATAATGGAGGTTGCTGCTTGTGCAAGGATGGTAGTTATTTTAGGTGATTCAGTAGCATTGATACTTTTTGTTGTTGGTTGTGCAAGGATGGTAGTTGCGCTGGGTGATTCGGTCGCATTGATAATGGTGGTTGTTGGTCTTGTAGGGATGCTAGTAATGTTGGGTGATTCAGTAGCATTGATAATGATGGTTGCTGACTGTGTAGGGATGATAGTTATGTTGATCGATTCAGTAGGATTGATAAAGGTGGTTGTTGGTGGTGTAGGGATGATAGTTATTTTGGGTGATTCAGTAGCATTGACAATGATGGATGTTGGTTTTGAAGGGATGACAGTGAGGTTAAGTGATTCAGTAGAATTGATAGTGGTTGTTGTTGGTTGTATAAGAATGGTAGTTGCGTTGAGTGTTTCAGTATCATTGATAATTGTGGTTGTTGGTTCAGTAGCATTGATAATGGTTGTTGTTGATTGTGTAGGGATGGTAGTTATGTTAGGTGATTCGGTAGACTTGATAATGGTGGTTGTTGGTTGTGTAAGTATGGTAGTTGCGTTGTGTGATTCAGTCTCATTGATAATGGTTGTTGTTCGTTTTGTAGGGACGGTAGTTACGTTGGGTGATTTAGTAGCATTGATAATGATGGTTGTTGATTGTGTAGGGATGATAGTTATGTTGCGTGATTCAGCAGCTTTGATAATGGTGGCTGTTGGTTGTGCAAGGATGGTAGTTATGTCAGAAGATTCAGTCGCATTAATAATGGTAGTTGTTGATTTTGTAGTGATGCTAGTTATGTTGGGTGATTCAGTACCATTGATAATGGTGGTTGTTGGTTGTGCAAGAATGGTAGTTGCGTTGGGTGATTCGGTCGCATTGATAATGGTGGTTGTTGGTTGTGTAGGGATGATAGTTATTTTGGGTGATTCAGTAGCATTGATAATGGTGGATGTTGGTTGTGTAGGGATGACAATCAGGTTAGGTGATTCAGTAGAACTGATCATGGTTGTTATTGGTTGTATAAGGATGGTAGTTACGTTGAGTGTGTCAGTAGCATTGATAATTGCGGTTGTTGGTTGTGTGGGGATGATAGTTATGCTAGTAGGATTAGTAGCATTGATAATGGTGGTTGTTGGTTTAGTAGGGATCGTAGTTATGTTGGGTGATTCAGCAGCTTTGATAATGGTGGGTGTTGGCTGTGCAAGAATTGTAGTTATGTTAGAAGATTCAGTCGAATTGATAATGATGGTTGTTGTTTTTTTAGTGATGCTAGTTACGTTGGGTGATTCAGGAGCGTTGATATTGGTGGTTGTTGGTTGTGTAGGGATGATAGTTATGTTAGGCGATTCAGTAGCATTGATTATGGTGGTTGTTGGTTGTGCAAGGATGGTGGTTGCGTTGAGTGATTCCGTCGCATTGATAATGGTGATTGTTGGTTGCATAGGGATGATAGTTATTTTGGGTGATTGAGTAGCAATGATAATGATGGATGTTGGTTTTGTAGGGACGACAGTGAGGTTAGGTGATTCAGTAGAATTGATAATGGTTGTTGTTGGTTGTATAAGGATGGTAGTTACGTTGAGTATTTCAGTAGCATTGATAATTGTGGTTGTTGGTTCAGTAGCATTGATAATGGTTTTTGTTCGATGTGTAGGGATGATAGTTATACTAGAAGAGACAGTAACATTGATAATGGGGGTAGTGGTTTCTGTAGGGAAGATAGCTATGTTGGCTGATTCAGTAGGATTGATAATAGGGTTTGTTTGTTGTGTAGGGATGATAGTTATGTTTGGTGATTCAGTAGCATTGATAATGTTGGTTGTTGATTGTGTAGGGATGGTAGTTATGTTAGGTGATTCGGTAGACTTGGTAATGGTGGTTGTTGGTTGTGTAAGTATGTTAGTTGCGTTGTGTGATTCAGTCGCATTGATAATGGTTGTTGTTGGTTTTGTAGGGATGATAGTTATGTTGGTCGATTCAGTAGCATTGGTTATGGTGGTTGTTGATTGTTCAAGGATGGTGGTTGCGTTGGGTGATTCGGTCGCATTGATAATGGTGGTTGTTGGTTGCGTAGGGATGATAGTTATTTTGGGTGATTCAGTAGCATTGATAATGATGGATGTTGGTTTTGTAGGGATGACAGTCAGGTTAAGTGATTCAGTAGAATTGATAATGTTTGTTGTTGGTTGTATAAGGATGGTAGTTACGTTGAGTGTTTCTGTAGCATTGATAATTGTGGTGGTTGGTTCAGTAGCATTGATAATGGTTTTGGTTGGTTGTGTAGGGATGATAGTTATGCTAGAAGAGACAGTAACATTGATAATGCTGGTTGTTGTTTCTGTAGGGATGATAGTTATGTTGCCTGATTCAGTAGGATTGATAATGGGGTTTGTTTGTTGTGTAGGGATGATAGTTATGTTTGGTGATTCAGTAGCATTGATAATGATGGTTGTTGATTGTGTAGGGATGGTAGTTATGTTAAGTGATTCGGTAGACTTGATAATGGTGGTTGTTGGTTGTGTAAGTATGGTAGTTGCGTTGTGTGATTCAGTCGCATTGATAATGGTGGTTGTTGGTTTTGTAGGGACGGTAGTTATGTTGGGTGATTTAGTAGCATTGATAATGATGGTTGTTGATTGTGTAGGGATGATAGTTATGTTGGTCGATTCAGTAGGATTGATAATGGTTGTTGTTGGTTGTGTAAGAATGGTATCTACTTTGGGTGATTCAGTAGCGTTGATAATGGTGGTTGTTGCTTGAGTAAGGATGTAAGTTACGTTAGGAGTTTCAGTAGCATTGATAGTGGTGCTTGTTGGTTGTGTGAGGATGATAGCTATGTTGGGTGATTCAGTAGCATTGATATTGGTGCTTGTTGTTTTAGTAGGGACGATAGTTACGTTAGGAGATTCAGTAGCATTGATAATGGTGATTATTGGTAGTGTGGGGATGATAGTTATATTACTTGATTCAGTAGCATTGAAAATGGGTGTTGTTGCTTGTGTAGGGATCATAGTTATGTTGGGTGATTCAGTAGCATTGAAAATGGTTGCTGTTTGTTGGGTAGGGATGATAGTTATGTTAGGTGATTCAGTAGCATTGATAATGGTGGTTCTTGTTTGAGTAGGGACCATAGTTACGTGAGGAGGTTCAGTTGCATTGATAATTGTTATTTCTGGCTGTGTAGGGATTGTAATCATGTTGAGTAATTCAGTATCATTGATAATAGTTGTTGTTGTTTGAGTAGGGATTATAGTTATATTAGGAGTTTCAGTAGCATTGGTAATGGTACTTGTTGGTTGTGTAGGGATGAGAGTTATGTTGACTGGTTCAGTAACATTGATAATGGTGGTTGCTGGTTGTGGAGAGATGATAGTTATTTTGGGAGGTTCAGTTGCATTGAAAATAGTGGTTGTTGGTTGTGTAGGGATGATAGTTATTTTGGAAGATTCAATGGCGTTGATAATGGTTGTTGTTAATTGTGTGGGGATGATGGTTATTTTACGAGATTCAATACCATTGACAGTTGCGGTTGTTGATTGTGTAGGGATGATAGTTTTGTTGTGTGATTCAGTAGCAGTAGGACTCAATGGTTGAGAAGAAACACTAATCGCATTCGTTGGTTGACTAGATGTAACAATGGGACTCGTAGGTTGAAAAGGAACACCAATCGCATTCGGTGATTGACTAGATGTATCGGTAGGAGTCAAAAGTTGAGAAGAAACACTAATAGTATTCGTTGGTTGACCAGAAGTACCACTTGGATTTACAGATGGAACCTTATTGGATTTATCTGGCGCAGCAGTTACGGAAGTACCTATTTTAAAACAATAATATAAAATTGAATGGTATTACAACACTCATGTCTAGGAAAGCATCCGTTGATTAATTTAAGTTTTCGTTTTGGACTTACGTCGCAAAGTGGGAGTGTACTATAATTAAGAGCGCGGTTACATTGACGAGCTCCTCATAAAATTACGGGAAGACGTTTTGATTTATGTTCATATGGCATTTTTCCGATAGTATAGCTATTGATACACTAGGCGTAATAAAATATTCTTCTTCTAATAATGTGGTTTAAAAGTCATTGCTAGGCTCTTGTGTTCATTTTTGAAATGACGTTTTCCCTGTTCACACATTTGAATATTTTACGGTCGTCTTGCCCAATTTGCTTGTGAGCGGAATAGAGCTCTATTTATAGCACTCTGAAACGTATTTAAATCTATGTGAAACTGAAAACCAAACAAAACATATATAAAATAGAAGTAGCATTAGAGGACACGATAGGGACCTCTCCGGTTTTCGCGCCATAACAAACATATATATGAACACAATCCTCTATTTTAAAAATACCCAAAACGTAAATCTTACCCAAACAATAATAAAAATAGAAAAATACACTGAAATAACTTATATAATATGGACTTCATATGAGACGTCCAATTTTAAAATAATGCGCTAAGTTTAGTTGCAGTTCAGTATTACGTGATTCGTTGATTGAATTGTATCATATAATTTTCATAAACAATGTAAACAAGACTTTTAGCATATCACCTTATTCGAGCATATTTCGATTGAAGTACAACGTCTCAACAAATAGCACTAGGTATCCTTATTACTATTTAGTTTCGTAATGATGTTAAGTATGATGTTTTATAACATTGGTGTCAGTCAAATGCAGACTTAAGCTTTTCATCGTTAACGGTCTCTTCTAGCTGTTTGCGCTGTTGATATCCGCAAGAATGTGACCAATAAAAATGCTGTATTGCTGAGAGTTCTTATTTAATTGATAAGGCGAGAGAAATTTTATTCGAAATAATTATGATTATATTAGGGGCCGGTCATTATGTATGGCTAGGTGCAGCTGGTTGCCGAAGTGAAAATAGCCGGGTAAACAAAACTTTAGGTGAGATATACAAGTTGGGGACAAAATAATTAGACCAAGCTAAGGGTTTCCATAATTATGGAAATAGTGTCTTTATACCAAAAAGGCCCTCTTTATTTTAGGAAAAGATTTAAAAATATTTGAATGTAAAATAGGATGCGTGAAGCCATTCCGCACAGTGCCGTTTTTTCCAATTTTTTAGAAACAGTCAATCTAGGTGTTGAATAAGTAAATCGATCAGAATTGAAGTTTTAGGGGGTCTCTAAGCATTCTTATTAACTGGAGAGGTTGGGGAGGGAAATAGATTGCTTTGTTAAGGTTGGGTTTTCAAGCAAGAAAAATGCTTATCTTTGGTCATGTCCCTCCCTCTGTCATAAATAGATGCAGGGGCCTAAAATAGATAAATAGATAAAATAGATTCTTCTTTATTTCCCCAGTGCGTCATTGAGAATATATTATATATAGAGGGATAGAGGAATAAAAAATATATATACATGAACTTGTGGTTAACGCTTCGCAACTGGACTCTGTAGCTCAGTGGTCAGAGCGCAGCAACGGAATTGCAGGGTCGCAGGAGGTTCAATTGCTGTCGGAGGACTTAGAGTTGCATTTTTCGCAGCCGTTCCCGTTCAGGTCTAAAATATTGCATATAATATTTCACTCGAAATATCCATCCACCTAAAAATTCTACATCAATTTCAATCGAGTGAGATGCAGAAAAAAACATCTTGAATAAAACTACACTATATAATGCCCCAAGTGTACCATGAATTATTAAAAAAGAACCTTCATAAAGCCATACGCATAGTTGTGAAATGTCGCTGTTCATTAAATTTTCGAGAGTTGGAAGGTCTGCTGTTCCAGGATGGATGATAAATAAATGATGATTATTTTTTGTACATATACAAGTGTATATGTATACATAACTTTAGGGTTATATGCATTATATACATAGGGTTACTAGTAAAGAGATTTCGAATAACTGCAGGGCTTACACAAAGACTGCAGGGCCTATTTGAGGGTATGATGTCATTTCTATAATTAGTTTAGCCCATTAACTTGCACTACCCTACCTGCACCGATAAGTAAAATCGTCTATGAAAATGTTTTTTAATTTCACCAACCCCCCCCCCCCCCCCCTCACAGATACACAATGAACGGTCCCCTAGGTCCCCGAGCAGACCTTGCTTTGACTTACGTAATTTCTTAAAAAGATGAAAAATGCAACCGTTGCATCCTCCTTAATCAGATCAGCTGCCTAATTTTATACGCACGTGTACGCAAGGCTAACAAATCCAGCATATTCGACACCATCTTTGGTACAGCCATTATTTTACCCTAAGCAAAATAAGCTGTGCGGTTGGTTTATTCTTATTCTATTGTCTCTATGTTCTATTACATTGTTCTATGTAAATTATTGTTAAACTAGAAATTGAAAAACACTGGTCATTTTAAAAGAAAATGCATCGTGTCGATTCATCGTCAATTTGTTTTTTGTTTTTATGACAACGCAAACAGACTTCCAAATCTGTTGATAAATAGAATAGTTGAATGTGTTTTGTAGATTAAATACTTGTACGAAAATTTACTATACTATACATTTTCGACCTAACCCGCATAGGAGCAGTTGCAAAAATGCGTCTTTAGACCCTCTGGTACGAATCGAACCTGCGGCCCTACGAATCCGGTGCCGAGTGCTCTAACTAACTGAGCTACGGGGTGTAGAATGATGTCAGTAGAAGGTACGGGTAAATATCAAGATTTTTTGGGCACCTTGTTCGATAGAACTAACAGTAGAAGGTGTTTTGTAGATGGGATACTCGAACGAAAATTTATATACATTTTTAGACCTAACCAGAAGCTGTCTTGATAAATATAGCTAATGTTTGTGAAATGAAACTTTTATTCCATTTCTACAATTGCTAAGTCTTTTTTCAATGCATTAGCGCTTTGCTAGTTATTGCTTTTTTTTCACGGAACTTATTTGAAAACGAAATAATTATATTTCAATATGCCTGCCTTTGCTATTGTGAGAGTACTGTCCATGCACAGGCTATATCAAACGCAATTTGAATTTTTGCATTAGAAAATTAAAAGTATCCATTCTTTTATAGCTGATTTTTAGAAAGTTTCGGTCTTTTGAAATAGATTTAATTTATACTTGAAAACGTGCAAGCGAGCTGTAATTGCGGAACCGTAGACATGATAGCTATATATAGTTATTAAATTACATATTCTTAATATAACCTGTCCGACTGTAACCATAGCTACAATAGCATGATATATTTTATACGCTGTCTAGACGATGAATGCATGGAGCAGTCGATACGACGAGTCGAAGAGTCACGCGACGAGTCAAACAGTCGACAGTAAAGTCGACGTCGAAATTTTACAAGTCGATCCCGTCGTTTGACGATATACGTTGATCAAGTAGAGGACTCGACACGGCGAGTCGCGAATATCAGTCTTTCCGGAATTTCACTTCATAGAGGATGAAGCCCTTGTCAAGCGAGAGTTTGGATTACAGTTTTCTCAACTCTCATGCGCCGGTCAAACAAGAGTTACATTAGAGTTGCCTGGATATTACCATGTGTACAATCAAACGAACAAAATCTCTTATCAACTCATCAAAATTTGAACCAACTCAACGTTGATGAGATTGAGAACGCATGTGAGTCGAATTGAGTCGATGAGGGTTGGTGGTCAAACGCGAGCGAGAGTTGTAACTTTCATATAATGCCTCGCATCAACGCTCTCATTCTCATTTGACCGGGGCTTAAGCCGAAAGGCGCAAATAAAATTTTGTTCCGAAAGGCGTAAATAGCTACAATTAATGTATGATAAAATCTATTCGAAAAAGAATTCACGTGAGGGATAAAGGCTGTTTATAGAGAATTTGGTCATGCAAGTCTAATGAAAATGTAACATCCGTCCGTCGTATATTATACGATTCTACACAAATGTCCCAAAAGCTAATCTGCTTGTTAATTTCGTTTCGAATTTGTTTTTGATGTCTCAGTTGAACAAAGTCAAAGATTTCGGATCAGCATGCACGAGGGTCTTGCATGGTCCTCTCGTACGAATTAGTGTTTGTATATTGGACTATATAGTCTATGATGTATAGGCCTATACTAATCTCGCTGAACGTCTCAGATATAACCGTTAAGAGCGGTAGGAGAGATTTCGAAAAAAGCGGAAATTGAAATAATCTTAGATGGTAATATTCCCTCAGATTGGCCAACCGACAGTTCATACTTAGTCACCTTCAATTGCATTAAGTCGCCACAAGTCGTCTTAAGTCACTTTAATTCGTCACCTCAATTTTCTAAATTCGCCTGGGAAATTTAGGACCCAACCGCGGATTTGGCCTGTAATAGCCGTTTCTATTATGTTCTTACTAAAATTTATTGATAAAAACTATCACAAAACTATACTTACGCGAACTTTCAGTGGCGCTTATCACTGACATATCATTGTAGATACACATGACCAATACAAAAATTAATCCTTGTTTCATCTTGAAACTGTATACACTCGTAAATTGCATAAACTGTAACAACTGTGGCAACTGTAAAATCTTTTCACATGTCGATGCAAGATTTAAGCACAATAATCAGAATAGCTTCAAACACACGCTAACAAAGGCGCATAACTTTAAAACTAGACAAGAATTCATTCCATCGTTACTACGATACGATTGTCGGCATAACATTGAGCTTTCCCGGCTTGGATTGTAATAAAGCTACATTAGTATTGGTTATGCAAACAATTATATATATATATGTTTTTGTTATTAAAATTCCCACGTATAGTCAGAATTGTATTCTATTTCGAACAGCACGCATGACTTTATATTGTCTAATAATATCGGTGTATGCGGTGTCATAGCAATGATTGCTTTAATGCTTGGATTGTAGGATGACAATTTCATTTCTAAAGCTCTTAAAACATTACATGTATCTTCTTGGCAATGTTTGCTGATTATCAAATAATATATGGGATTATCCTAACAGTCAAGACTGCAAGTTAAATATCTCAAGTCTCAATGCTATTTTTTTATTATTCTATTTAAAAACATTTTGCAACGGTAGTCCTATATATATATTAGTTATTTACAAACTGTTTTCCAAGGCCAAGGTGCCGTTCAATACTATATATTCCAGCAGACTAATCTAGACTATTAATAATAATCAGCGCAGTGCATACAATCTTTACGCCAAACTTTTCGTCCTAACCATTAGCTGGCAACATATATATGCACCCACATTCCCCTTACTTTATTATTTTACTCTGTCGAACGCCAGACGATTTTACTCTTTAGTGCATTGTGGTATTAATGGGTTATTGGTTAATATTCTAAATTTCATATTTTCTAGATTGCTGGTAGAGAAACTACCCCAACATGCTCAGTATAAACATATAACTGCAGTAAACAGAGGCGATGGCAAAAAGGTAACATGACTGTCACCTTGCTGGTAATTAGAACTTAAATTAAAGTTTATTTAAAGAGTGAGACAATAAATTTAACTGTAATTTTATGCACAATTCAGGAAGTGTTTGCTGCAACACAATTTCGGTCACAGAGTGATGTTAGGTACAAAATGTATTATCTCCTTTTACTTTGGCGATAGTATTCATCTCCTTTTACTTTGGCGATATTTTTCTTGCTAAACATGCAGAGAAGGCAACAAACAAATTAATGGGAATGACTAAATATCGGCGAGGTGGAACTTGGGCCGTGTTAACTGTTTTTCTGCAAACATTTCCCTTATGTGACATGGCTTTAATAGTTGTCTGTAAAAAATGCTATTATGCTACTGTAAATAGCACTATAATTACTGAAATTAAGTGGCCGTTTACAGAGAGTTACTCGGGCATTTAAGAGAGCTGAAGAATTAAAATAAATTTAAGGAAAAGATACGGAGAAGAGTTGGAAATTTGGAAAGCTAAAGAAGTTGAACGGGTAATAATAACAAGGTTGGTGACTGAGCAGACTTGTTACAAGTTTTTCCAACAACTTGGTATCGTCCTGCAATTCAACAACTGGTTAACAAGTTGTGAGTGACAACCTCATAGCAACTTGATAAAATGACAAAATTGTTACAACTTGTTGACAAGCTTGCTACAAGCCTGTTGCGAACACATCTTGTTGACAAGATGTGAGATTTTTACGTGTGTAGTTGGAGAAATTAAAGGGCATTTTGAAGAAAACGTGGAAGGGACATGTGCCCCCTATGCCCCACCCAGTTCCTACCTCACTGTGAATAACAATCCATTAACTAAAGACGAACTAACTGATTAAGGGCCTACAGTTGCAAAATATGTATATAATTTTCGCTCGAAATTTCTATCTGCCAAAACTTTCAACATCCAGTTCTACAAATGAGTGAGATGCCCAAAATCTAGAACTTGCATCCGTGGTTCGTCTTGATGGGCATTTAAGAGAGCTGAAGAATTAAAATAAATTTATGCTTAAGGCCATGTTACACAGGGCAATTTTTGCTGCAACTTTCAACGCAATTTCTGCACGGAGCCATGTTATGCCTAGAAATGTACGCACATAAAAACAGTGAACATGGCTTGCGTTTCGCTCCACCGATATTATCATTTTCATTAATTTCTTTGTTGCCTTCTGGGCTTTTTAGCAAGAAAAATTTCGGCAAAGTAAAACGAGATCCATGCTCACAATTTCTCCGCGAATATACTTTACCTAACAGCGCTCTGTACCCGAAATTTCGTTGCAAGTTGCAGCAAAAATTGCCTCTGTAGCATGGCCTGTAGAGAAACTAGCAGGGAAATATCATCAGGCACAATACATGTAAGGTAGATGATTTGTCAGACGGATGTGTCTTGATAGGTGGTCTATCTCTATACTATATTCTATAACTTAGGTCATTATATATAAGGCGCTAAATTTATAACTTTGTATAGATTTTGTCAGTGGACTACGGACAGTGAACGTTCCCACGGATTGATGAGGAAATTTATTGAAATTGCTTCACCAAATACTCGCCTGAATCTAGAAACCTGTGGAATTTTAGCTGGTAGATTGGTAAGATTTAAGACTGAACTAACTTTTTATTGGATATACAGTATAGCTCTTTGATTACCAGGTCTAAACTAGTCAATGTATGTTCCTTTTGGTAGTCTACTATAGGATCAGTCCTTATTTGTCCAGTGTTACAACAGGAGGAAACCTTAAGTAAACTAACTTTAAATCTTGTGCTCCAATTTATTCTAGATAGTTCTATCAGTTGCAAACTGTTTTTCGTAGAGATCCAGTAAGAGGCATCTCGTATGGGTGCAGTGTTACTGCAGGAGGAAACTAAACTAAACTAGCTTTATTTATACTGGATAGCTCTATCAGTTCTAAACTGTTCTCCCTCTAGAGATGCAGTAGGGGTCATCGCTTATTGATCCAGTGTTGCTACCGGAGGAAACCTAAACTAAACTGACTATATTTATTCCGGATATCTATATTATATCTAAACGTACTCTCCGTTTTATGTTGAGAGGATGGTATATTGAGAGATATAGTTTAATTTTCTTGCATGCTCCTATAAGTGTCACTACTTCCAAATTTGATCACACCGATATTAATACTTTACATTGTGTATTTGATTTAGAGTTAAAATGCGTTCCATAATTCTTATCTTGTCATTCCGAAGAAAACGTCGACGTCAGATTCGTGTACAACACTCATTGAAGAAGATATATTCACATATCAAGATACGCATAATTTGATCACTCTTGGCTGGATTTATGTGAGTATGCCTGTCTCTTACTAAGATTTTTTCTCGGCATCTCATTCGATAGGACTAATAGTAGAAGGTGTTTGTAGATGGAATATACGAACGAAAATTTATATACATTTTTAGGCCTAGCCAGGAGCAGTTGCGAAAAATACATACACGTATTTGCGGTTAATGCTCAGCAACTGGACTCTGCATGTAGCTCAGTTGGCTAGAGCGCTGCACCAGAATCGCAGGGCTGCAGGTTCGATTCCTGCCAGAGGGTCTAAAGTTGCATTTTTCGCAACTGCTCCTGGCTAGGTCTAAAAATGTGTATACATTTTCGTTCGTTTATCCCATCTACAAACATCTTCTACTATTAGTCCTATCGAACGTGATGCCGAGAAAAAATCTTGATATTTTCCCATATCTTATACTGGCATCACTCCCGTCATATATACACGAATTTGCGGTTAATGCCCAGCAACTGGACTTTGTAGCCTAGTTGGTTAGAGCGCTGCATTGGAATTGCAGGGCCGCAGGTTCGATTCTACCAGAGGGCCTAAAGTTGCATCTGTCTCTTACTAACCTCCAATCCCCCCCCCCCCGAAACATTGTTTCCTATCCATGTTTCCCGAAGGTAGACAAACGTATAGAAGATATTAGCTCTTATTTTTTATCTATGAAAATAAAGCAATCTGATTGGCGAGCGAGCGTTTCAGAGCGGTCCGGATTTTTGCATCCGGCCCGCTCTGAAAATCATCCGGCCCGCTCTGGATTACGCGACAAAACACAGGAGTGAAACAATTTTTAGATTAAAAAATCTACCCTAAAAGTTCAAAAAGCTAGCCTAACGATAGTTAGAGTACAAAAATCAATTACATCAACTCTAAAGGCTTCATACTAAGCACGATGCGCCGAGAAAACTAATACATTTGTTTTAAATGCTCATGTATTTCAGTATTTGGGCACATTAAAGTTAAAAAAGTACAGTTTAAACAGATATCATAGAAGAAAAAACTTTTCTCCATACATAAAACTTAAAAACATGGACCAAATGTAATGAAAACATAATTTTTCTGCCCATTTGTTAAGTACTTTTCGTATACATATTGTAAAGCCTTGGCCCTTGGCAAGCAAAGTTGAGGCTATATGTTTTTTATCGTGAAACGACCAGAAAAAGATTACAGCATACCTTGTTCATTGTCCAGTTTTAGTAGAAAGAGTTGATCGAAGTCAAAACACATCACTGCATGATTCACTTTATGAGTTTTTTATTGGCAAAGCAAGTAAAACACGAAGATATCCTTGTCGAAGCAAAACTGAACACCAGAAAACCAGGCCGGCAAAACTTTTAATTCCTATGCTTTTCTGCTGCCATATAAAAAATATCGTGTACATTTTTACAGAAACTATGTTTTTTTGTGAGTTTCTTTCGTCTTCGTGTGTTTTCTTTCAACGTTCAAGTTTTGTCAGTTTCGCCTGGCCTCGCTTTGATTTCACAATTACACTGATCTCAAATTATTTCGGTACACTGGAATTTTCAATTTTAATAAATTCTAAATATTACATATGATAAAAATAAACACGTTATTTTACCGGCAGCGTCGGTCCGGATGAGAAAAACTGTGCCCTCGGTCTTGAAAACGTCCCTCGCCCTCCGGGCTCGGGCCATTTTCAAGACCTCGGGCACAGTTTTTCTCATCCGGACCTCGCAACCGGTAAATAACATATAGTATATATCCTGCTAGTAGAGAAAAGTAGAAAAATGATCGGCAGATTTGGACAATTAAATGAAGAGGAAATTCAAGTTTTAATTCAAAAAAAAATAATATCCAGATCCAGAGCTTGTGTATATAATAAAACAGTTATTCTACTCACTCTCGTCGTATAGAATTGATAGCCGACTCGGCGCAATCGCGCCTCGTCGGCTATCAGCTCATATACGACTCGAGTTCGTAGAATAACTGTTAAATAATCGGCCGTCCAGGTTATGCCTGTGCAACCAGTTAAAAATTGTCTCAAACGTGGGGAACTAGTGCAGTAGGTAGAATTCTACAAACTGTTGCTGTGTGTCTGAATTACCTAAAAAGTATCCCAAACGTGGGTTAGGTATTTGGATAAAGGCTAAACTTCGAGGCTTATTACATGATTGGAAAGGTTTTCTCAAAAGACTAATACAAGACAATTGTCTCAGTTGGAACAATCTTAATCTTTTGCACTCTTTTTGTTTTATGCGCGGTGTGATTGTCAATGCATGCATGATAAAATGGAAACAGGTACTTATGCTGATAACGCGTTCTTACAAAACTGCGAATGTTCAGTTATACAAATTAGGTCCCACAAGCATTAACCTAAATTTTCGTTCCTATGTTAGGGTAAATTGGGTACTGACCACTGACCTATACAGAATGGACTGAGCGCTCGAGGTCAAAAAGTGTCCTCACCGTTGCTGACGTCATATAGGTCCTCGCGTCGATTAAAATTACCGCATGCCAATATTTTTCTAATGTTGTTTGTGCTCGCGGGCTGTGTCGTTGGCGAATTGTGTTTTTAAAAAGACAAAGTTGATTTTAATTTTTTTTTGTCAATTCTCTGTTGTTTTCTTCAAATTTTGTTGTTTTTGGCAAATATTTTTTACCTTCGAGTTGAGAACAACTTTTCAAAGATTGGAGTGTATTTTCCTGTTGCAAGTTTGAAAACAAACCTTTTAATTTTAAATAAAATGATGGCTTCGGTATGTTTTTATACGCGACAACAACAAGAGCTTCGGGCCATCAATGATTTCTGGTATTTATGCTATATTTTTTCATAAAATTTGCCGTGTTAAGTAAGTATTATTCCGCTGTTGACAGGAAGATTTTTTGCCGACAAGCTTTCCTGATATTGTACTGAGTAAAGCACTGTGTTCTTGCAACGTTTTCTACGGCTATTTGAGATTTTTTTATGAACATGTACGGCTTTAGTTAACAGACCGCCAATTTCTTAAAAATCACATTTAGTATAAACTGACTTACTTTCTACAATGATGTCGCAAGAATTTCTCCCCTCAAAAGCACAAAATTAATAAATTTTTGAGTCTGGAATATATCAAAATATAAAACACAAGCCTTTAATCAACGCATTTGCATGTCAGCGAATTTACGCATGAGAGCAAGGACCTATATGACGTCAGCAGTAGTAGTGAGGACACCGAGCTCCTACCAAAATAGATTGCGCGCTCAGTCCATTTAGTATAGGTCAGTGGGACAGACCGATCGACCGACGGACAGACCTATCGACCGACAGACAGACATAGCCTCTTACAGTAGATACGCGAGCACGTGTCTAAAAACATAGATCAATGTGGCTTGCCGTGAACGATAATGAATAAGGAATTATAGTAACACCTCAGTTTAGAGACCATGTGACTTCAACGAAGAATACACGGTTTGTTATTCCAATTATTCCGAAATTCTTCGAGGAAGGCCGGTTAATTAGGTCATGTGTCAATTTGTCCAACGGAAAATCCGTTTCGCTAAACGGCTGTTTTTCAGTCGTATTATTTTACCGAAGTAGTTTTAACAAACCCAAACCGATCGTATTTTTCATTATAATAATAAAGATTGGCAGAATTTAGGGTAAGCAAACAAGCCATTTAGTCGCCAAAATGTTGCATTATATAGAAAGTCGTCAGTCATTCATTCATTCAAAAACGCTCTTGCCTCGGTTCCAGTCTCGCAGTTTGTGACACAGAGCAGACGGTCCAATAAAGGGCAAAACAGTGCAAATATATTCCTAAGATATCACTTCATGTCAGATATTGAAGAGGAAGATTTCTCTGATATTGGGGGGTATTGGAAAGCAGCATGAGTAATCTAAAGAAGCCACTACAGTTCAATCTCAATAGCCATATGTATTTGGGACAAAATATTAGCAATGTGGTCAAGCATGAAGGTCAGCGTATACATACATGCAACTTTAAATGGATACATGCATTAGATTAATGGACTGTAGTCAAAGGCAGCGAGACATTAGACAATGCAAAATTGCAAGGGTCATTATTTAATTTCAATTTTCATTCAAGAAGAGACTCTTAACCTCTGATCACATATGAATTAAGCCTAATTAGTATATAATAGCAATAAGTGTCCATAAGTCCATTATGAAAGAAATAAGCCTGTCAAAAAGCCAAAACTGATTCCAAACGCATTCTAATAATTTCTGCTTTGATCGAAGGAGTATTCCATTAACTAACTGCCGCGTACATTTTACAATTTTATCCAGTCCGAGTTGGATATATCAGCGAAATATATAGAAAAATGATGTGTTTTTGTTCAAATGATATATTTTTTATGTATTTTTTTATATGTTTGCTTAAACAATCATCGCTCCTGCGTGGCATATTAGCCACATATTTCAAGACGCCAACTATGTCTCTAAAATTGCTGCCTGACTGCGCGGGCTACCCTGGGTCGAGGAAAAAGTTAACCCAGGCATTAAGTACCCTGAGCAGAACACCAACTGTTTTAGATTACAATCGAATTAGCGGCGATCAATAAATAATGCGGTCATTATTCTTGATGATTATAAAGGACAATGTCATCATGTTTTGCTCTTCAAGAAGCCATCTAATGACACATGTGTTCATTATGGAAAAAGCATAATTGCAAACAGTATTTTCTTCGTCGACTGCGGTAGTACACAGTTTTGCAGTGTGACAACTTTGGAAAAGGAGTTAAACTCTGCATACCATATAGGTAAGTTTGGGTGTGAAAAATGATTTCTTGGAAAGTAATACAGTATATTGTACAATGTATTCGTTTAGATCTGTGTGTGGTAAGATGCCTCGAAAAACAACTGAATAGAGTTTGTTTTTATGCCCTGTTTACTGGCCTCGACGCCATAGAAAACATAGTAACATTCAAGGCCAAACTGGCCTTGCTAGTTCAATTAATTGACAACTTGCTACAAGCGAGGCTACAAGGTTGTTGACTCAAGACACTTGTTACAAGTTGTCAGTCCCACAACTTGTTATCGTCCAGCAATTCAACAACTTGTTAACAAGGTAATTGTGAAAAGACAACCTTGTAGCATCTTGATAAAATGACAACATTAAGTCATTATTTAAAAGTTGTTGATAATATGTGACGAGATGTATGCTACGTCTGTTGCGAGCATCGATCTTGCATGTTGACAAGATGCAAGTTGAGTATATATAACCACATGACCAGAATAAACCAGGAAGCATTCATGCGGAAACATTATTTTCCATGCAGCGGTGTTTCTCAAACGGTGACTTAAATGATAAACCATGCAGAAACATGAATTTGTCAGTCACAAACATTTACCTTGAGCTTAGAGCAAATTATTTCTGAATAAATATGTTAGACAGTAGCTGTCACACGTCCATGCAGACATGAGACATTATGCAGACACACTATATAGTTCATTGGTAGAAAGTAGTAAAACAGTGTCAGTGAGACCGCAATAAATCGCAATAAATCGAAACATAGTTATATCGAGAAAGAGCCGAAAATTTGCAAAAATAATACATGAATTAGGTTGTTTTCAGTTTTTCGACTGGAAAAATAGTTAGCTATTTTTGCCATTTACATTAAGTAGATGTCCATTAATAAATAATTTTTGTTTTACATCTAGAGAAAGTCATTAATTAAGCGACCTTTAAGAAGCACTCATTCGCCTGTCTTAGAGTGGTCAGCGCCAGTAGAATGCTGTGACAAGTATTTAGTGAGCACGCTATTTAAAATTTCTGTTTTTGCTATTTGCCCTTTTTACTACCTTTTAACAAGAAGAATCTCTACTAAACTAGTTCAACAAGTGTAACTGGCTAGCCATATGGCGTGAATGCATGCGGAAAGAAATTTTGTTTCCGCAAACGTTTTTGAGGTTAGGCAAGTGGGGAAACATTTCACAATCAAGAATTGCGGCAGATGTTTCTACAACATTGTTTCGTTTTCTTATATACTTGTTTGCATGTATATATATATATATATATATATATATATATATATAAGAAACTGTTTTAAAGACAAACTGCGGCGTTTAAAAGCCAGCGCTACTAACAGCTCGCTGAAAATTGAAAAAGTATAGTTCTTCGCATGGCCGCAAAAATATAGGAAATTTTCATTCCCTAGCTGTTCGTGTTTTGGCAAAATCTAACGGATCTCGGCAAGCTGGCCTTTTCGATTTTTCATGCTGAGAACGCAATGAAAATGTTTATACTAGTAAAATGACTTGCGTTCAACGTATCATGCAAGTTCAGTATAAAATAAATAGACCCTTTACGGCTTTAGAGTTTAGAAGGTTTCTTTTATTTGTTTATATAGACATCTCAGTGAAGTGTATTAATTTCTACACGATATTTAATTTCTCGAGTGAAGAAACTTTGAGCGTAACTGCATGCATACTTTTCTGAAGGTTGCAAGTAAGAAGCTGCTTCTTACACTTCCAGTCCTATTATTTCTGTCAAGAAGATAGTTCTCCATCGTAAGTCGTGTGTGTATTAAGCCTATGCTCGCCACTTACTAATCCCACGAGGCGATTTATAATACATTTTACCCGATAAAATATGTCATTTCCATTTTACTCTTCGGGCTTGGTTGTACATTTGACTATTGCATGCATGACAACCTTAATTTAAATAGCTGTATACAAAACGGTCTACATTTTCCAATATGATATTCTTGCCTTTATGGTTATATAAACTGCGTTCTTTCTTTTCTAAGCGGTGTCTCTGCCACCTTGAACTTGGATGTTGTGCATATCTGAATGCGGCAGTCGAAGTCAAAAAGATAAACTATTAGTTGGACATTATAGTTGTAGTTGAATGCATCGGTCATGAATATTGTCACCAACCTAGGCTGTTAAAGTGCTAAGATACTAATCAGTTTATAAAATTTAGGTTTGTAGTATTCTACAACAAGCTACCGTGCATGTTTGTGTCTAAACTACTTTTACAAGCGAATGTTCTTTTTTCGCTCTCACTGTATACTTATAGTTATTACTACTAACAAAAAGTTTCATCCATAAGTAAACCCTGCATACGGACGAATACTCAGCTTTAGGCCAATAGCCGAAGGGTGTATATTTCCAACTACATGTTGACCCCAATCACAACCCTAACCCTATATTGTGCACGAAAAATGAGGATAATGATATGAAGTCAATGACGGCAATGAAGTCAATGAGGTGTTGCTAACATTTTACGGAGGTTCTTACAGATTCTGGTTATTTTTGGGAAAGAAAACATATTGTCTAGATATAATTTGGGCATCAGTACTACATTACCAGAAATTTTGGTCATATAATTATATATTCTAATGCGAATGATTATAGTGTTGCTCATTATTCATGTCATTGTGTTCTTTAGAATACGTTCAAATATTGCATGCATGCATATTTAAATTAACCTGTAAACGACCACAAAGATTGTAAAATCAAACAAGTTCAAACGCTTTTGGAAATACAACGTTAAAGACAAATAAGGATTTTTATGAGCTCAAAAATTAGTTTGATTATAGTAGAATGCATCGCGAGTCTGGCACTTCGCGTCGCCCGTAATGATGTAGCCTAAATTGACCAATTTATATAGCCCCTGCAAGAAGATTAATATGGCTAACACTATGAATAGTGCCGTTTTTAGAACAAAATATGGCAAGCTGGGGAAGTAGTTTGTCGTCGTAGTAAACAATACCATTTTAGTTATAACTATTGCTCAGTCAATGCTGAAGTCAGATAGAGTCTGGCAAAGAAGAAATATATCATCGCTCGAGCAAAATTTGAGTTAATATGTGCTCTCCTTATTATTTTCTATTAGAAATCGCCATTTTAATAGTCTTTAATTATGTATGCGTGCCGCCATCTTGTCCCAAATTTCTGGTAACGAGTGGCCTGCCATTAAATTTCACACCGCCCACTGAATATACGGTCGTCTCATAGTGGTTAGAAAATTCTATGATTATAAAACCCATTAAAAGAAGTGCGGGAAACATGTTACGTAGGGAAAGACATTTCGCTCTACCTTTCAATTCAAAAGTATGTTCTACTCCATTTCAGATCAGGGCCGCAAAAATGGCTGAAAATCATTACCTTCTTGTTTAACGTAATTTGCCATAAATACACTGACTAAAAATTATTAACCTTTTTGTCAACAGCGTTAATGTTTCCCCGCTTCGTCTTAATAAACAATCAATGAACTGCTGAAATTATTAAAATTTTTCATTTTGTACGGCTATTACCTCTCTGTTAATTAAAGAATCGAAAAGCCAGAAAGGTCATTATTATTATTATTATCCCCGAGCCGGCCGAAGCGCCGTGCGAGGGTACTAATTCCGCTCGGAGATTTACACCCGGGTATGTGAAAACATTGTGGAATGCAAAGTCGTCCGCCATTTTTTTTGTCATGGACAGGACTGGACTGGACCTTTTCGTAAGTTATGCGCATGCGCAAGTTCAAGCCGAGAGAAGACTTCCATTTTGCAAACTTTTTTCAAAAATAGTTTTGCACTCATTTTATAAGTAAGTCTCTATGTAAGTAAGTTTATATGTTAAGTCTCCAAAACAAATTAACAAGAGGAAAAACAGTCGAAAGACCGAAAAAAGAGCGTTTTAAACAGGCAAGTGTCTATTTGCATGCTTGCTTTGCCGATTTTTTAACATAGCATGCTGTATAGTTTGTAAATTTGAAAATGTGTAGATCACTCTGTGTGGTCAATTCAACATTGATTGATCTTTAAGAGTATTTTAGTATTGATTCAAATATGTTATAGAAAAATAAAAAAACATTAAATCTCAAAAACTTCATTGCAAAAGCAAGTGCGAAGTATAAAAATACTCCTCGAAAAGCAGTTGAAGTTTTTTGAAAATTTCGAAACGTTTTGTGAACGTCTAAGGTTGAATGTTACAGTAAATCAAAGCTAAAAGAGTACATAATAGCATACCCACTCTATATAGTTGGAAAATTGATAATTTTACAAATTGATAATTTTACAATTGATAATATTTTGTACAAATTAAGATATAAAAAATATACAATGTTGCGTGTTACAATGGTTACATTCGTAGTAGTAGTATAGTAGTAGTAAAACTTTATTTAAAAGTCACACGCTAGCCTCGTCAACTTTAAAGCTGGTTTCCACGAGGGGCGTGTGAATAACATATTTAAGAACATAATATTATACAATTATATACATTACATACATATTATATAGTACAATGAACCACATCTACGATACGCTATACTGAACACAAGTATGACAAATAAGGCATGCATAAATTTAAGAATTGAATTACAGAAGAATAGAATTTAATTTAGAAAAATTTTTTTTAGGAGGTATGAGCACGAATTCCGTTTTTGAATATTGTCAATGTATCCGAATTACGCACATCTGCAGGTAGAGAATTCCAAACTCTAGCTCCATCGTATGAGAAACTTTTCTTTAACTTTTCAGTTTTTGGTTGAGGCAACTGCAGCGAGGTAGAAGAGCCCCTGAGGTCGTATCGACTCAGTACTTCATGTTACAATAACTTTTGGGGAGTAAATTGTTCGATCGGTTCAAATGGGCGAGGGGATTCTGCATGCATGTATTTCTGGTTATGGTATAATACATATTTTCGCGCACATACGTGAATTGCAATATGTTTACAAAACTACGAATTACAAATACGCTAAAAATTTAAAAAGAGTAAAAAAACTGTCTTACATTGAGATAATATTGCTAAAACTATTGAAGTTACAATAAAATAGTCAATTAATTAAGATAGTTTATTAACTAGGTATAGTCGTTCTCACACAACATAATTATATGCCATTGCAGGAAAGAAGCTCTTCAGTTTTGTATCTGTCTGTGCGGCATTTTGGCAGAGGGAGATTAGAACTGTTTCGAAGGTTTGCTGTGACACATTATCTACGAGTGGGCGGCAGTAGATAACGAAGCCGCGTCACACGTATCATGCAAGTTCAGTTTAAACCGAAGCTGCGTCATCACATAAGTCGTATTTATTCAATGTACAATATAGTCTCATTTTCATAATAAAAGCCATCTACATTATAAAAGGCCGCCAAATTAAGAATTTCTCTCATTTCCCAGCTCAGCATCCAACTTGGTTGGTAAATCTTAAAGAAATATGTGCTGTACATTAGCAAATAGTTACAAGCCACTTTACTTTTTCTACCTAAATTCGCGTAATACTTATTTTCGCACAGTCTTAAATTTTCGCGCGTTTGAATTTCGGCACCCTAACAAATGCGATATTTTTGCGCAGTTTTAATTTCGCGCATTTTCCAAAGGAAACAACTGACTAAAAAATCAAGAAAAAGATATGGTTTTTTCTTGTTAATATGATGGACATTAAACACCCAAAATTTTAATAAACGTGCTTCTTAAAAATTTTAAGGCACTTGACTTCGAATTCTAGTTTTGTTTTCTTTCAAACTATGTTCTTTTTGCCTTCACGTCCAAACTAAAAGATATATTTTATATTTTTTGGGAAGCACACGGTTGGCAGATGGGGTTAGGGCGCTGCCCTTACCGCTGAGTTAAGCTTACTACTGTAGGTCGAGGGTGGAAATTTACTCACGTGAATTTACTTGCGCGATTTCGCTGTTCTTGAGAACTCGTAAGTAGAGTTGTGATTGGTTCTCTTCCGTGCCTCACCAAAAACTAAATTTCAAGCTTTAGTTGTAACTAATTATTCTTATTATTATATTTGTAGTTGAAACATTTGAAGACTTTCAACTCTACGTCATGAATGTATACGGAATTCTTCGTTTCTTTCTATTGCTGCTGTACACACAGACCTGCAGTTCGCTGACATCCAGTATTGCGTTCAGGTTGGCCGCTTCAGGTACACAAATTCAATCATAAAACACAATCAAAAGTCGTTTTTGTTTTAGTCATGTGTTTTTTAAACGTAGGTGTTACGTTTTCGATGTTTTTATCGGTGAAACGAGGATGAGTGTTGATGACGAGAGTTGCAACACTCGCTCGCGTTTGACCGCCAACTCTCATCGACTCTCGTGCACTTCTCATCAACTTTTAGCTGGTTCAAATTTGGATGAGAGTTGATGAGAGTTTGCACGTTCGACCGCTACGCGCGACAAGTCTACTCTCATGCAACTCTTGTTCTCATTTGACCGTGGCATGCGAAAATTCTCACAAGTAAACACGCATTCTCATTTTTTGCAAGGGCCGGTTGTTCAATGAATGATTAGCAGTATGATTAGGTTAAAATTTAACCCGCTGTTTCGTTTGTGTTTTTTTGTACATGTGATTATTTCAAAACGTCATAAAATAGATCTTCTTTTGATCCAGACAAGGTTTATGGAAAAACATCTCGAAGTTTATAAACAAGCTCTTGGAAAGTTTGCAGTGAATTTTTTGGGCTAATCTACAGGATTAAACTAATTGACTTTTGAACAACTGGCCCCGTTTTCCACTAAAATAATTTCTTTGCGCGAAGCGAAAAGATAGATTCGACAATGTGATAAATTAGGTTAGCGAAAAGGGTCGGTTCCACATAAAGCTTCTAAGGGATTCCTGTAATTCGTTTGCCATGAACAATAAACTCGCGCGTCTACTGCGGAGAGTGGAGTGCGGACTACGAAGTGCGGACTGCGGAGTGCAGGCAAATTGGAAAGTGTGGACTCCGGATCCCAGAGTGCTGACTCCCGGTGTGCAGACTGCGAATTGCGGACTCCGGACTATCGACTGCGGAGTGCGGACTTCGCTGGCGAAATGTGGAGTGCGAACTGCGCAGTTTGGATCCTAGAGCGCGGACTCCGGAGTCCAGAGTGCTGACTCCAGATTGCGGAGTCTTGAATGCGGACTGCGGAGTTCTGACCTTGTGTGATGACTTCCGAATGTGGACTGTGGACTCCGGACTCCGCAGTGCAGACTCCAGGATGCGAAATGCGGACTGTGAAGTGTCATCCAAAGTGCAAAATGCGGAGTTTGCGAAAAGTTTGCAAAAGGGTTTGCGAAATGCGGAGTGCGAAATGTTTAAATTGTCCACGTTTAAATTATCCAATTCTGATCGTTATGAATTAAGAAGTAATAAAAATAAGCTGATGTTGTCGAAGCAAAAAAACAAATTCAATGAAACGAACTTTCGGTTATGCTGCTGCTAAAGTATGGAATGAAAGAAATATAAACTCTTGATTGATTTTTATCTTATTTGGGTGGGGTTAGTGTGAGAATAATAAATATTTGAATATCTTTCTTATATTATATGGCTGGTTTGGGGAGGGTGGGTGGGAATTTCTTGTACTGTCTGTAACTACACGGCCTAATGAAAGTCAACGAAAACCTTGTAAATATTTAATAGTTGATTAGCTACCGTGTTAAAAGATGTTTTTTAATAATAATAATGATAATAATAATTAATAATAATAATAATAATAATTAATAATGCGGAGAGCGAAATGCGGACTGTGGGATGCTCACTCCAAAGTGTGAACTCCAGATTGCGGAGTATTGAGTGCAGGCTCTGGAGTGCGGACCCCGGTGTGCGGTTTGCGGACTCTGGAGTGAGGACTGCGGACTCCTGAGTGCGGATTGTTAAGTTCGGACTCCAGATTGCTTCTACGAAACCTTTTATTACCAATTTTTTAATATTATCCTCTTCCTAAATGTTATTATATAGTGTGTAGAATATTTTGAATTAGTGACAATAGTGTGCATGTAAATTAGTTTAGTAGAGATTAGTAACACGGCCTAATGAAAAGCAAGCTTTTTAATTTTGTAAATATTTATATGGTTTGATTAGTTACCGTGTAAAAAGATGTTTTAATAATAATAGTAATAATTGCAGAGTCCTAAGTGCGGACTGCAGAGTGCGGACTCCTGAATGCGGACTGTGGTGTCTTGAGTGCGGACTACAGAGCGCGGACTCCGGAATGCGGAGTGCGGATTCTGGAGTGCGGGCTCCGGAGTGATTCCTGATTTGACTAGTAGTAATAAATTTGATACCGTAAAGCATTCGATTTTATTAAAAGTATTTGAGCGCTATGGCATACGTGGAATAGCATATGAGTGGTTTGTTTCTTATTCAACTGAACTTAAACAATTTGTCTCGATTGCTCAAAAAGATTCAAGTCGTCTTATTAAACCATACGGAGTTCTTCAAAGTGCAGTACTTGGACCTTTGTTAGTTCTTCTTTACATTAATGACTTTACTCTACACTTTCAATGCTCTAGACATTTTGAAATTCCTCTACTACTGATGAATTTAACCATTTTTTTGCTAATAAGAGTTTATCAGACCTTGAGTCTTTATTAGTTAATGCAGAACTCAACTTAGTTCATAGCTGGCTTTGGGCAATGGAACTTTTATTAATTATTTGAAAATCGAATTTTTTGATAGTCTATCCTAGCCAAAAAAGTTGCCATTTTCTGTTTAACTTACAATCTGTAACCAACGTCTTTAAGAAGAAAAATGTATTCCATATCTTCAGGGTTCTCTTAGACAGTGATTACAGGTGGCATGGAAAGAACATGTCAATTACTTAATGAAAAGAGTTTGAAATATAGAATGTTTTCACCTTGGTTTGTATGTGAGTATGTATATGTGTGTGTGTGTTTGTCTGTAAGCACGATAACTGAAAATTACCAAACATTTTAATACGAAAATTTGTGGAGATAACGACCGCAAGCCAAGGACAAATTTATTAAATAATCGTTCAGTTTGGATGAAAAATGGATTATAAATTTACAAAAGATTGTCTTGCTTTATAGGCTCGTTGATCATTTTCAAGTTGAACTAAATTTCGTTATTATTTGAGTGTTCGTATAGCGAGTTCTTGACGTTAGCAAATAATTACATGAGATAACGTATAATGTCACGCGCGAAAACGCGGCAAAATAGAAACAATTTAAAAGTTACAATTTTGAACATAATATGCAATTACAACTATTAAAATTACAAAATGGACAAACAAATTAACACATAATTATATTTCATATAAAACAAGTTAAGTAGTGACAAAGTTAGTTCAAACAAATACTTTTAGCCCCAGTCGAATCCGACTGCGTGTTAACGTTCAGACTGGGCTTGAGTTCCTTGATGTAGAGCATCTCGTACAACAGGCAGTCAAACTTCCCCTGACACTTTCGCAAAACCGAGAAACAATTCACGACTCTCTCAACATCTTTGCCGTGACTTTCCTTGACTTGTTTTCCTATCGCTGAGCTTTTGTGTTCGCCAATGCGTTGGTGTAAATGACGGCTCGTGTATCCGATATGATCTGCATGCATCGCACAGATTACATTAAAATTTGTAGACAACGTTTTGCTTCTTGACTAATGGCGGTTTTACTTCGGAAACTGCGAGATTATTCTGAATTTTCTTGCTTGTGTAAACAGGTTGAACTTTAGAACCTATTACGTTAGAAAGGTTTGTAAGTTGTTTCCTGATTATGTCTGCTGACTTCTGATCTTTGAACAGTAAGATTATTCATACAATATTCTGCGATAGTTCACGGGTTTCAGGTTCCTGGTTGGCTGCTTGTTGCTGCTGATCAATAAATGTTGAAATTGTGGAATCAACCAGTCACGGAGGATATATAAGTCGATCGAAGAGCGTCTTCAACCGTTCAGACCATGATAATGGAGCAAGAAACCAGTGTTGGTTGTCTTGATGTAGACTTGCTTTCCAATCGACTATCTTTCTTCATTACCTCCATTCCCAGAAAAGGCAATTTGTCTTCGACTGGGACTTTCGTAGTGAAACTTAATGGCGGATGACAGTAGTTGAGGGTTGACAGGAAGGATGTTGCCGAAGCAAGATTACTTTGTGAACTTTAATTGAACTTGAAAATGATGTAAAGATAACATCGAAACGTCGTTCTAATAAAATAAATTTTTTATCGCTTTCATTTGTGTCAAAATGTATTTCGAAAGCTTTTCTCATAATATGTATAATTTCACTGAAAATAAATAACGTTTATAACATTGCTTATACATGTTAACTGAAAATCAATTGTTTATAACGGCTGGAATTGTATAAAATAGTATAATCTGTCATCGTTTTCAAATACTGTATACATGAAATATTTACTCTCCCTTTTGTCAAAACCACTCAGAATAGACAATAGAGTTTATATAAATCTATGGAGCACTACATTACCAATATTATAATTGCTACATATATATGTTCAGTGAAAATCTGTTGTTTATAACAGTTGAAATTATTTTAAGATATTATATTTACAGCCTGTTATATAGTTGACAAATACATTAAAGACTCATCATTTATAAGACAAGTAATTAAATATATGATTCAATATTTTAAACTTATTACCAATTAACCAATTCTGTCATGCGCATACATCCGTTTACGTCTTTTACGAGGACACCAACGCTGGTCACACCAAGAACTCTTAATTAGTTAATATCATAACACAGTCCGCATTTCGAAATTTGCAATCCGAAGTCGGCTTTCCGCAGTCCGCAATCCGCACTTTAGGTAATTCGCAAAACGACATCCCCTTACATATGTATGAGCCCTCCGTGTGATGTGAGTACACATTTATGTAGGTAGGAGGTACAAGGCATTCTTTATCACTGTTCTTTATCTCACCGACTTACTGGTCAACTAACACCGCAAATATGGTGTACCAAAGCTTTTGAGCTTTGCTTTAAAATATAAAAGCTCTGGCTGAGTTTGCAATTTGCAATCAAATAATTTCATTAAAAAATAAAGGTTCAGGTTCTTCAGTGTCCAAGACAACGAACAACGCTACGACGAACACTCTAAATTTCATTTCATTACGCAATTACTACTTACTAATGAAATATAGGAAAAGGTATATTAAGGTTTTTTTTTTTTGGGGTGGTGGGGAAGCGTTGCGCCCCCGCCCCTATATCGAGTCAAGCAGCCTTCAAGGTGTGTTTGAGCGGGTATTGACTTAGGTTGGAGAACTACCCTCCTGACGAAAACTCATTTCTAGAATTGAATTTTATTTCTCCTGTGCTTGCTTCTTTTTCCTCTTCTCTTTCCAACCAAAAACTAAACGTGCGTGTTTTCCTCCCGCGTGTTTTCGTTACATCCCCTTCACACGAGGGACGCTACACAGGAGACTAGGAGATCAAGTCCATCATGAGTAAGTTGCACAAGATACAGCACTTTCGCTTCACTGTAAATAATTTTATTCCAGTATAGTGCAAACTGTTTTAAGAACTTAAAATAATATATTTCGCCTTCTGCCGATATATGCGACTTAAGAGAAACTCGGCCGATTTCATCGCAATTTAAAGCAAGTTAAGCGGCGAGTTAAAACGATTTACTTTTAAAGAAACGAACTTTATAATTATGTGTCTTGTAATTGCAGACAAGCCAAGCAGGCAAGCCAGTAGAACACAAACCAACCAAGCGAGTCACAACAACATCACCTAAGCGAGCTACGACGAAGAAACCAGATGAAACCACGACCGCATTGGTTATAAGAACAACCACACTAGTTCCAACTACAACCGCAATATATGCAACAACGAATGAGCAAGATCCAACAACAACAGAACAGCCAGGTAAAAAAACGACAAACAAAGAAGACGAAACCACAACGGTGCTATTTCCAATCACAACAACAGCACTGGCCATCACCATGACAACAGCGCTGGTTCCTACACATGGTATGATGATTTGATTTGATATTAAAAGGTTTTTGTAGATGGAATGTTCGAACGAAAACTATTCATCTTTTAGACCTAACCAGGAACACTTGCAACTATAAGTCCTCCAGCATGAACTAAACCAGCGCCCTTGCATGCGAAATTTCCTTCTACAAAAACCTTCCAATATTCTGTTATATCGAGAAGTAATAGTAAAGTCTAAAATTTTAGAATGTTGACCATTATGATGATTTAAAAGGTACCATTGCATAAGCCAAGCCGAAATTGACGAAGAGATTGGGCACGACTGCTAAAGCTGAGGAATGAAATGATCACTCTAAAATTTATTGGTCAAATTATACGAACACCTCTCTAATCCGGGCACCCCTTTAATACGAACACCTCTCGAATACGGGCACCTCCCTAATAGGAGCACGTCTCCAATACGGGCACCTCGATCTCCAATACGAACACCTCTCTAGTACGAACACCTCTCAAATACCAACACCTCCCTAATACGAGCACCTCTCTAATACGACCATCTCTCTAATACGGACACCTCTCTAATACGAACACCTCTCATACCGACACCTCTCGAATACGAACACCTCTCTAATACGAACATCTGTCTAATACGGGCATCTCTTTAATACGGACAGCTTTTTATCCGAACACCTCTCTCATATGAACGCCTCTCTAATACGGATACCTCTCCAATAAGGACACCACTCCAATACGAACACCTTTCTAGTTGGAACATCTCTAATACGGAAAAGTCTCTAATACAGATCCCTTTCTGCTGTGCAAAAATAGAATATAAGAAACATGTTTAAGCAATCAATCAAATCAATCAAATCAATTTATTCTGCCACAAGTTAAATAGTTACAAAAGAAACAATAATTAAATAGGTGAAGGCAAGGTAGCCCAAAAGAAAGCAGAAGGCTTATAAAATTGGGCTCCTTTATCTTATAAACTTACTCTGATAGATATGGAAGCAACAGTGCAGCGAATGCACACTTGATGCATTACGAATATCACAACTTAATGTATTAAAAAATTTCGGGGCTTGATAAATAACTGAAGATTTTCTAATGTTTGTCCTGCAAAAGGGGAGATAATACAAGTTAGAATGACGTGTATCATAGTTATGGACTTGACTTGTGCGAAGAAATAGATAATCAAAATTTTGGGTAATAAATTATTTTGGTATAAATACATAAATTTCCCTAGGTGATACAAATAGATTTTTTCAAATTTCAATATCTTCTGTTCAGCAAAGATCGGATCAGTGTGTGCATTAAATGTTTCGTTATTAATATTTCTAATAATGCGCTTTTGAAGGAAGACAATGCGTTTTAAATTTGTTGCGTAGGCAGAACTCAAACAATAATACAATACTGTAAGTAAGGATAGACTAGAGAATAATACATTTATATAACGAAGACTTCGAAAGGGAAAAACTAGCCTTGTATATAATACCTATAGATTTTGATATTTTCATAGCAACTTTAGAAATATGAGGTTTCCAGGATAAGTGCTCATCCAAAATAACACCAAGGAAAACAAGCTCTTTTACTCTATCAATTATATGACCATTTAATATTATAGATAAATAATTTACTATTCCTTTTTGTCTAGGTTTAAAGATCATATAATTAGATTTCTTTATATTAATTGACAGCTGTGAGCAGAATAGATTTGAGTCATCAGCGAACAAAATCAACTCAAAAATATCAGAAACATTGCCTAAATCATTAATATATAGCAGAAACAGAAGTGGCCCAAGGATTGAACCTTGGGGTCACCCCACATTTTATAAGTTTGTAAGTGGAATTTTATAAGTTTGTAAGTGGAAAAAGTGTCATTGTATTGGACAAACTGTAGATGATTGTAAAAGTAGCTTTTCATCCAATCAAGAGCCAATCCTCTGATACCGTAATGTTGGAGTTTGTCGAATAAAATATCATGATTTACGGTGTCAAATGCCTTAGAGAGGTCTAAAAAGATTCCAACTGTAAATTCCTTTCGATCGATCGCCAATGCTATTCTGTCATTCAAGTGCATCAATGCCAGAGATGTTGAATGGTATTTTCTAAACCCTTGCTGATTGTCACAAAGAATGGATAATTTGTCTATATAATTTATTATACGTTTATATACGACCCTCTCTAATAGTTTAGAGAAGATAGGTAAGACTGATACAGGTCTATAGTTTTGAAAAAGTCTATGGTCACCCGACTTGAATAACGGAATAACACGAGCAATTTTCATGAGATCAGGAACAATGCCAGAAGAAATGGATAGATTAATAATATGAGTAATGGGTTCTGAAATTACATTAACAGAATCTTTTAAGGCGGAATCGGAATCTTATCTTAGCCAGCCGTAGCCTGCGTAGCAAACGATCAGCCCGCAAAACTCCTAAAAGGCGGGCAAGGCAGAAGCTGGAAAGACCGTCTGCAAGGTTTGGCAGTGTGTTTTATATGTCCGTCCACCAGTGGACGGGAATTGATGATTGGCTGTACTATTTTTACGGCTGTCAATCAATAGGAAATGTGTGTTAATTAAGGAGGCTCCCTACAGTTTTAATTCTGTAGCACGCAAATGTGCTCTAAGGTCCATTATTTGCTCATTTTGCAAGGTATGATCACGAGACTTGGCCATCAGATTGCCACAATATTGCGGATTACGAAGAACAAAAATGTTTCTAAATATTTACGTTGCCATGGTAACAACGCGATTTAGAGATTGTCGTATTATTATTTGTATTTTTATTTATATAAAAACGTTTTTTTGCAATAAAAAAAATTCGGCTCCGAGGAATTTTTTTTTAAATCGCATATTTGATGCATTTTGTGATTTCTGTGTCGTATGCAAATTTAAAAAAAAATGTATTTATAGTTTGTGTGTGACGTCAGAAAAATCAGGATTTCATTTTTCGCGCGAGACAAGCCCTCGAATACCCTCGCGTGTGGACAGCGAAATTTTGGCGCAAACGTGATTCGCAATCGCAATTTTAAAAAACCCGCCACGCGTACACGGTCAAGTCCCGCGTGTGGTTGAAGATCCCGCGCGTGAACAAAATCCCGCGACACAGAATTAAAACTGTAGGGAGCCTCCTTAATGTAATATATCTAACACGCAATAACAATAGCACAGAGACAAAAGTTTGTAAATTAAAATATTTTAAGGAACGAGACGCCAAGTGTTAATTCTGAAACGTTAATGAGAGGTCCAACGGCACTTGGTTCTACGGTGTAGGTTTATATAGGTTTTATCTTGAAAAGAATCCACAGCGTTGTGTCGCTATACCGTTCAGCAGGAACGCTAAGTTTTTTATTTAAAATTGCGCTTTTTGTTTACATAAGTAATGACATCTATTTTTAGCTGTGATTTTAGTCTATTGTTAGTTACTTCTTGAAAGGGGGCGGCAATCAAATACACTGCCAAACCTTGCAGACGGTCTTTCCCCTCCTCAGTCTTGCCCGTTTTTGGGTGTTTCGCCGCAGGACCGTCTGCCTCGCAGGCTAAGCCAGCCGCGGTTCCGGATCGCAATTAATTAATTATTTCACTACTTCTTCTTGGGTTGTTAATTCAAGGGATAATGAATTAACATAATTGCCAGATAAGTAAGAACGATAGGAAACTGTAGAATCTGGTATATTCTTGGCTAAATTAATCCCAATATTAGTAAAATAATCACAAAAATTATTCGCAACTTCCATTGGATTTGAGATTTCTTTGTCGTTAGAAACAAAAGTTGAAGATAGTTTATTGGCACGCTTTTTCTTATTAATGACTTCATTCAAAATTTGCCATGTTTTTTCGTGTTTGTTTTAAAATAATCTAATTGTTTATCATAGCAGATGCGTTTGGCAATCCTTAAAGAATGATTTAATTTGTTTTTATAATTGTTGTAAGAAGCCTGATTAACATCATTTGGAGCATTTAAATATCTCTTATACAGTCTATTCTTACACCTTATAGATTTGAGAAGTCCCTTGGACAACCAAGGTTTACTCAAAGTGCATTTCCTTTTCCTGACTCTTTTTTGAGGAAAACAGTTATTGTAAATATCTCGATATTTATTTAAAAAGCTTTCGTAGGCCTTTAGCGGATCATAAAACCCATCTAGACGATACCAATTAAAGTTGTTTAAGGAGGCTCCCTACAGTTTTAATTCTGTAGCACGCAAATGTGCTCTAAGGTCCATTATTTGCTCATTTTGCAAGGTATGGTCACAAGACTTGGCAATCAGATTGCCACAATATTGCGGATTACGAAGAACAAAAAATGTTTCTAAATATTTACGTCGCCATGGTAGCAACGCGATTTAGAGATTGTCGTATTTTTATCTTCATTCTTAATTTTGTGGATTTTCCTTCTGGAAAACTTTTTTATTTTTTGCACACGAGCACCTAAAGTACAAAGTATTGAAATATGCGATTTTAAAAAAATTCCTCGAAGCCGAATTTTTTTTTTTTTTTTTAAGATTTAAAATTTTTTGTCCTTAATTTTTTTTTTCGCATATTTTTTAACTTTTTTGTGCTTGCTAAAAAGTAAAAATAAAAAAAAAAAAGTTTTATAAAAGGAAAATAAAAAAAAAAAGAAAAATAATACAAAAACAATCTAAATCTAAATCGTTACATGGCAAATTATTTAAAAAAAAACATTTTTTTTGTTGTTCGTAATCCGCAATATTGTGGCAATACCTTGGTCAATGAGCAAAAATGAGCATACCCTGCAAAAATGAGCAAATAATGGACCTTTAGAGCACATTGCGTTCTAGCAGATAAAAAACTGGAGGAGCCTCCTTATGAAATTTAATTTAGACATATTCATTTTATTTTTTTGTCTCGAAAAATCACGTAGCTATGTTTCGTTCCGAAATCCTTTAATTCTTCTCGAGTAATACAAAATATTGGTAAATTATCTGATTTGTCAGAGAGTAATAAACCGCTACGTGGATAGTTCACTGAGTGGTTGGTAAATATGCAATCAATAAGAGTTGCAGTATGTGACGTTATTCTGGTAGGAAGCGTTATCCGCAGAGGAACAACATATGACTAATTAAACATTATATCTAGAAATTCACCGGTTGGTAAATGACTATGGTGATTCAAAAGATTTAAGTTGAAATCACCCTTTAAATAACAGACTTTGTTTTCCTTAGAAATCATTCCCATAGCAAGTTCAGGTTATAAATTAAATAATTTACGTTTTGGCATGGTGGCCTATAAACAATACCTACAATTATGTTTTTCCCTTCAACATTAGTTATTTCTATGAACAATGATTCAACACACGTTTGACTAGGGAAAACTAAATCATTACGGAGTTTGTACTCTAACTCAGTTGTTAAATATAAACCAACTCCGCCTCCAGATCTATCAGGTCGATAGTTATGTACAAAATTGTATCCTTCGGTGTCAGAGGTATGCAATGAATCTTGCAACCATGTTTCAGAAATACCGATAACTGAGAATTTATTATTGATTGACGCAAGCAAATTTATTAAACTAGTAAAATTGCGTCTAATACTTCGAATATTTACATGAAATAAGGATAAGCCTTCGGTATACGAAGCATTTTCATATATAATTTCATTTAAACCACCCTCTGTATAATACTCACAGTTAAATGTATCAGAGAAAAAGTTAGAATCAGGGACTATATCGTGATGCGATAAGGATAAATTTGTGTACTTCGTCAGAGTCAAAATTCACCGGACCTTTTGACATCTCGTACATAACCAATTCAAAGCTCTCATCGTCTAAGTGATTAAAAGGTAATTCATATATATCCTGCAACGAAGCGAAAGAAATATAATAGACTATTAATTAAAATTTACATATCACACAACTTATCTGAATTCAGATCCTTCATTCGATCGACGAATAAATTTACTGTTGAACTCTTCAAATTCCTTAATCGTGGTAAATATATGGGTTTCTGACTGATCTTCGTCTTTCTTAAGCAAAACTTTTCCTTGCCGAGTCCAAACAAATTTGTAATGATTCTTTCTTTTGAATTCTTTGGCTTCGTTAAAGATGGCGCGGGATCCGGCGGTAAGGCTCTCATTAATATACAGCTTGATATTCTGATAGAAACCGATGTCCTGAGAAGTTTTTGAACTAAGATTACGCTTTTTCTTATATATTGCATCTCGAATATCACGTCTGGTGAACTTGGCGATGATCGGTTTATGACTTCCTTTATTTGTAGGCAAGCGATGGCTTGTCGATATATCTGATTCATCGAGATTTAATTCCGGGACGATCAAATTTGCAACTTGCGCCACAAGTTTATTAGTATTCTCGCGGTTGAACTTTCCGGGACTCCATGTATTTCTAACAAATCCCGTCGCAAATAACGCTTCAATATCTGTGGAGAGGTGTTGTTTCTCTAAGGCAACGACTCGATCGTGCAACTGGGTGTTGGCTTTGCGAAGCTCGTTATTCTCGCTTTTTAGTTGATTTGTCGAAGCAGCCAATTCATCAAACTTTGTAGCGAGAAATTCTTGACTTTGCTTTATAGAATCCAAATAAGATTTAGTTGTATTTGTGAACTTCAGGAAGAGATCGTTTATTTGTTCCATGTGCAGTTACAATCGGCGATCAAGCAGATCTTCTAGACCAGAACTTGCAGAAGGAAGGGACGCCATGTTGGCTTTCTCGTCCGAAGCTGCATGTGTATTCGGCAAATTCATTCTTTGACTCGCTATTTTCTGGTTTCTTCTTCTTAGGAGGCATTATTATACACCTCTATGTTTCATGCGTATAATGTAGAACACACATAAGTCAAAACTCGAACAAATTAAAATAATTTTTACAAAATTTACTGGAGCTCAAAATTATACGTCTGTCTCAGCTTGCGACCATGAATTATATGCAATATAATTCCAAAGTTTAATTATCTTGTTTGAAGGCGCATATAGATGTGAGTTACCGACATCCAAAGTCATGAATTGTGTAGCATATAAGTTTTATAAACAAGCTAAATTAAGGCCGTTTGTTCGATTGAAAATTAACGACGAGCAAGAAATGGCTTGTTTAGTTCGCCAACGGAGCTTTTATACGGTATTGTTAAAAATATTGTAAGTGATATGTTGCGAACGCTCGTGTAGACAGCACAAAAGGAATATATATATATATATATATATTGTCCGTTTTCTAGTTTCTTACTTTCAATTTTTCGTTAAGTTTGCATTCGGTGTTGAACACCATTAATTTTTGTGATATAAAATTTTGTCGCGAAACCGTTTATACAATGAATTCGCAATATTAATAAGCCGCGGCTTACTTTAGTTTATTGTTTTTACCCCTCTTATAAGGGGGACGGAAGCCTTAACAGGTTTTTCAACCCAATTGACAAAAGTTCCTAGGTGGTTAGGGCCTGAGGGCTGACCTCATCTGCCACCCGTGCTTCCCTGAACGAGCTCTGAACCCCCGGCCTGTCGCGAAGGAATTTTTCGTTTATACGACCTTTCTGTATTTTGACCAGGGTTTTGTTAGTAGTTGAGGTTAAGCTGAGGCCGAAGTTAGGGTGAGATTATGTTCAGATTAGGTTGAAGTAGGGTTGGGATTTAAGTTGAGGTTAGGCCAAAATTAGGTTGAGATTAGGTTGAAGTTTGTTAAGATTTATCGATCTACTTCTTCTCTAGCCAAAAGCTGCGATGCTTTATACAAATCAGGCAAAACAACCACAGACATCTACACACTCGACCGGGACGGTCTGGGAGCCTTCCAAGTCAGGTGTAATATGGAATCCACTCCAGGGAGAGGCTGGACTATTTTCCAGCGACGGGTAGATGGTTCGGTTGACTTCTACAGAAAGTGGGGTTTGGAAATTTCAGTGGTGAATATTGGCTGGGTCTAGAGAAAATTCATCGTCTGTCATCCAGTGGACAAAATGTACTCAGAGTTGATCTCGCAACCTTTGAAAACGAAACCGGATATGCAGTGTATAAATCCGTTACTGTAGCAAACGAGAGCGATGGTTATCGTTTAAACTTTAATTCTACTTCATACACGGGTAAGAATCATTCTGCGAAATGAAAGCGAGGATAACATTTTCAAATATTGTTCATATGGTAATAATAGGCACTTATAGGTTCCTAGTATGTTTGTCTGGTGAAACATAATTATATTTGCACTGATGAAGATCCTGGCTTACGGATGAATAGTTATCTAAATACTTCAGAAACCAAATTGTTAATCAGACAGGTGCTAATCCCGAGCTAGGGCGACATGGTACCCTGGAATGCTGGGAGATTTCCTGGTGTGTCCTCGGTATTGCTTAAGAAAACACAACCAAATTAGCAAGTATTAAAACACTATTAAGTTGTCAAGCTTAGAACAAACAGAAACTCGATTTAAATCAATGAGAAGTGCATTTAGAAACGAGTAGGACTTTCGTAAAGAATTTTCAAAGTTTAATAATTTTGTCAGATAAATAGCTTATTATAGCACGAAATATAATCGCACTGCAAATTGATTCAAACGACATCAAATAGTTTATTCCTAAAATAAGGACTGACATACATATTTGGTGGAGAATTGTGCGTATCAGGTACTACACGAGAAATGGTGGAAATACCTTAATAACATTAAACATTCAAATTTTGACTTTATAACACTTAATTTTGAGAACTATCATATTAAAAAGTCATATTTGGCCGCTACAAGTAAAACCATCAGTAAATTGTTCGTAACCTTTTAGCTCCCTAAAGGCTCTTTTCCACTCATCGCAAAACCAACTCACAAACTCGTTGCGAGTTCTTGCATGTAATTAAAATAAACTGTCGAGCATTGTGATTGCATGAAAGTACTCGCAGCGAGCTTGCGAGTTGGTTTTTGCAACGAGTGGAAAAGAGCCTTTACAAAATTTTTGCGTCAATGCAAAAATCTTTAGAAAAAATGACACTAAATATTAAATCCATCCCAACCATCCTAAACGTGACATATCGTTGATTTGATTGGCTGAAATATTCATTAACTATTAATAAGTTTGTTCATTTTCTGTTGAATATTTACTTCACAGGGACAGCAGGAGATTCTTTATGGTATAACAATGGGATGAAATTCACCACTCGAGATGTAGACAATGATGATGGAATGTCGTATAACTGTGCTCGGCTCCAGCGTAGTGCCTGGTGGTTTGCGCACTGTGGTTTAGCACAGTTGAATGGAAAATACCTTGGAGGTGCTCACGATCAGATAAAGAAAGGTATCCGCTGGTATCATTTTAAAGGAAATACATAATCTTATAAAGTCGCGGAAATGAAAATCGGACCTGATGACATTTAAAACGCTGATATCATTATAAAACATTTTTAAATCCTCGTAAATTTGCTGCCAAAGAAATATGTAAATTACACCTTATGATTAGATTTGGAATAGTTGATTATATACTGATAGGTTTTTTGCATAATTATCTTTCATAGATCGTTGCACCATATTATCCACTAAACAGTGACGGGAATTCACTTTTTCCTCCAACATTTTCGACAAAACCTTCTAAAGTTCCAACAAACCCCCCATTTACACTGAAAAGCTTTTTCAGGTAAAAATTTCCGATTATTTGTATATTATAGGTGGGCAGTAGCCCCGTCACCGAAATTTCCGTCACGGCCAAACCCGGGCGTACACACTACAATTTTATTCGACCCATTTATGCTTTAGATGCATGTTAAAACGAGAAACAGTCAGTGCTGTGATCTGTGGGCTCATTATTCTTATCCCTTTGCATTGGCTTGGTTAAATACCATGCACCGAAACCATAATTCCGAATAAAATCGTAGCTTGGTCCTCGAACGTGAAAGAGTTATTTAGTAGTTAAAAACTATCTTCTTAACTTTTTCCGTCCATATCGATCAAACATGAACGATGTTGACTTTAGTATTTTACTCTGAGAAACGTCAGACAATTTTCCTAGTCCTAATGCAGGGAAAATCCATACTATTGAGGTAGTTTAATATGTCATATGAATATTCTAGTGCAAAAACATCTTGCTTTTGCCTATTCCTTAAAATATAATAAAATTTACCGTTCAAATTTTCCCAAGGGGGGCCAACAATTTCGCCAGGGATGGCTAGGTCACCGGTGGTCCCACTCTCTGGTTATACAGCGTGCTCTTGTGCGTTCAACATTGCGTGCAAAAAATGTGGTCTTTTACATTTGTAAAAATTAACTTTCATTTAATTTTAATTTTTAATTTAATTTTATTTTACTTTTACACGCTTTGTCACAACTTAATTATTACATGACATAATAATGAAAATACATTATTTACAAAAATTGTGACAGGGTAATCACAACCATTTTGTCTAAAAGTACACACGAGTGACCACGAATAACTACGAATGACCACGACTGTTATTTTCAAGTTTTACGCAATAATAAAGAATAATATGATGTAATATCTATATATAGAACATATATAAGAACCAAATAACCGTATTTTAGTAACAAATACATAACTTTCATCATTATAAAGCATTTTTCACATGCATCTAAATTCTCTTCGGTTGCGCGTTAAGAAAGTGACGGGCGCTATTCTCCCTCCTCTCTGCCGACATATCCTTCCATTCATCGTACATGTATTGGTGACCCTCGAATTCTTTCGAAACACGATAGGGGCCTTCGTCGTACAAACATCTCACAGTATCAGAGTAAAGACGAATATTTCTGCCTTTCAGTGCTCCGAGAGTGTCGTTTTGCAGCTTGCCAAAAATATTGAAATTCGTCTTGGGTCTTGCTATGGTGTACAAGAAGAGGAAGAGGAAACCATTGAGGTTTTCCGGTTTCCTTCGAGGCAAGAGAAACATTTTTGTAAGCGTTTTGCGTGAAATAGAATTTGCTGATATTGAAGGTCGTATCAATTGCCAGAAGGACACTGCATTTCATTTCACCGACGCAAAATCTTTCCAAATCTTTCAAGGTTTGGTCGAGACAAGCCAAAATCGAAGGTTGGTTGCCATCGCGCAATGAAAATACTGAGTTTGGTGATAATCCAAGTGAGTAGATATATACACAATTTAAGACCTAACCAGGAACGGTTGCGAAAAATGCAACACTAGGTCCTCTGGCAGGAATTGAACCCACGGCCCTGCGATTCCGGTGCAGCGCTCTAACCAACTGAGCTACAGAGGCTAGTTGCTGAGCTGTAACCGTAAGTTCTGTATATATATGTGATCGGGTGTGCGGGTTGTGATAAGGTAAACTTCAAAGATTTTTTTGCACTTCACTTGGTTGAACTAGAATACTGGGTTTGGTGGATAATCCAAGTGAGCAGATATATACACAATTTAAGACCTAACCATGAACGGTTGCGAAAAATGCAACACTAGATCCTCTGGCAGGAATTGAACCCACGGCCCTGCGATTCCAGTGCAGCGCTCTAACCAACTGAGCTACAGAGGCTAGTTGCTGAGCTGTAACCGTAAGTTCTGTATATATAGGTGATCGGGTGTGCGGGTTGCGATAAGGTAAACTTCAAAGATTTTTTTGCACTTCACTTGGTTGAGCTAGAATACTGGGTTTGGTGGATAATCCAAGTGAGTAGATATACACACAATTTAAGACCTAACCAGGAACGGTTGCGAAAAATGCAACACTAGGTCCTCTGGCAGGAATTGAACCCACGGCCCTGCGACCAACCTCTCTGATGTATGGTTGCGATCTGTCAATGACAGAATACGTCCCTTGCTGTTTTTGACGTAAAAGCTCAACAATTATACTCGTTAAATCATCAGCGTTTGCATCCTTGCTTTTACCATAGTTGTACCTAGATACATAGAACATCGCATCAATAAAGTTTCTCATAATAGCACTTGTGCGGGTTTCCTTACACTACCAAGCCTCGCTTTGATCATAACGCATCATGTTCTCTTGACGTCAAACTGAGGCTTGGTGGTGACGGGAACGTATAAGAGATGTTTATTCATATATACCGCAGTTCCACGCTTCTTAAATTATTCTTTCCGAATTAACTTGCGACAACTATACCAACCCCGCGCTTGTCTTAGTGCTTAATTCTGCCGTTTTTGGAAATGCGTTTATCTGATATTTATAACAGTTCTGTGTAATATGTAATATATGCCCCTGTATGGAGGAATTTAATAAGGAGGGGTGTTTAACAAAAAAAGCACATTTGACCGAAGCTTCTATTAAATACGAAGGGAAGTGTTGGGCATTAAATTAAACAAAAATTTAAGGAAAACTGTTCAACTATCTATGTACATGGTTAAACAATCAAACAACGTGAATGGCACCTATTTAAATCATGGCCCACATGGGCCACGCCCACAATTTTGGCATGCCCTCCAAAATATTAGGACAGCCAGCTTTAAAATCCTGGCGAATAGTAAACTAGTCGAGCACAACAATATTATTGGACCAGGTACTGGTCCCCAATTGCTGCTAATCTACTTGTTTTTGTTATTGTTGTTGTTGTTGTTGTTGTTGTTGTTGTTGTTGTTGTTGTTGTTGTTGTTGTTGTTGTTGTTGTTGTTGTTGTTGTTGTTGTTGTTGTTGTTGTTGTTGTTGTTGTTGTTGTTGTTGTTGTTGTTTTCGTTGTTATTGTTATTGTTATTGTTGTTGTTGTTGTTGTTGTTGTTGTTGTTGTTGTTGTTGTTGTTGTTGTTGTTGTTGTTGTTGTTGTTGTTGTTGTTGTTGTTGTTGTTGTTGTTGTTGTTGTTAGGGGGCGACGCTCCTTGAAAAAACCTTGAAAGGCTCCGTCATTACTTGTCCGATCGGAATGAAACTTGACATAATTATTCTTAGCAATATTTCGCATCGATTGACGGTGTTCGATTTTTTATTTTTGACTTTAGAAGCAAGATACAAGCAATTCTTGACTGTATTCGTTGCAAATAATATATTCATATCATAGATATTCAGCAAATACATGTATATCGGCAGACGGAAACGATAATTAAGAAAGAAATTAATTGTCTTCTCTAATCCTCTATTGTTGTGAACACAGTCACACTAGTCTAAAGCTTCCCAAGAATGTGAACGACTATTAATTATAACGATTCATTATAAGCGTTTAGTTAATTGACTAAAGGCACACGCTGGTTTAGTTTCTGAAAACGCAGAGGAGTAATACTCCTTCTGACTACATTATAATATTCATAGTCATAGAAAACCGCAAACGGTAAAAACAAAGACATGTCAATTTGTGTTTTTATGAAGCCATGATCATACCATGACTAAGCGACATGAAACTGCAAAATGAACCTACCAACAATTTAGATCATTTTTTACCTTAACTTTAGCCCCGTTCACACGGCACATACACTACGGTAGCTCCAATATTTTGGAATGGCACGCACGGCATGGAAAAATTTGATGTACGGCAAAAGTTAAATTTAGGCACGGCATGTTTCATGTAAATATTGTGGGACACTTAACTTATCTACTGTAGACTAATTCGAATGCGAGGAAATACTTTTGAAAACTGCGCATATAGTTATCTATACTTTGTCCAGATTTACGCCTCTTTATGCATGGCACTTATAGACCCATTTTTGACTGGTGTCACACGTGTATTTTATTTTTGCCCAAACAACTAATAACAATGTTTTGGGCTGAGTTGAGTAGCTGTTGTTTAGCTGGTTTATAATTCAATATAATTGTTTAGGTATATTATTCGATCATCTTCCCGGAGTTTCCAAAATTAAACTATTGTCATTGATGTATTAATTAGCAATTACCAAAACATTACTCATTAGACTAATTACATGTATTTTAAATACAAAAGCATACAGCATACGCACATGAAGTAAAGTACTGTTTATCTTGCATGTCCAAATTAAAGCAAAAGTTTAACAACTGCCAACACTTTGGGAATCATTAGTTTCACAAGTGTCTAGTTATATTATTTTTACATGTTCAAAAAAAATGCCTCGACAAAACAAAATTAAGGGTTTGAAACAATTCAACGATTGCAAATTGCGAATAGCTACGAGGTCTGAAACGTCGGATCAACGCGGTGAACAAAAAAGCGATGACCACGGCTCCTATCCTCTGACTGGTGCCACTACTCCTTCATACGCGAGCGTATAGTGATGACGGGATCACATCACCAAGTACTTGATTCACTAGAATTCTGTCCACCAACCCTCCAATGGCAGCAGGAACTGTGTCGACGTTTGACATGTCGTGTTGAACCGATAGCTGTTCAATATGTTCAACAACAGAACAGACTAACTGGGAATGATTTTGTATTTCGCGATGCACGCACGCACGCACGGACCGGCAAAATTTGACGTAAGATCAGAACTCGGCCACGCATGCAGTACCTGGTCCACTATAGCACGATCGTGCTTGTTATGAAAAAAATTACTCTAAGAGGATATTATCTCATTAGGGGAAAGAATGGCACTGCATAGATCTGCTCATTGTCTGACGAGCATGTGACCACTTCCGTGACAGTGGTGTTTTACTGTATGGCCACCTGGCAAACAAGGATAGATAGATCGATAGATTATTTTAATCAAATCACGTTGCAGCTATAAGCTGAATTGCGTGAGTTATTACAACCAATGAGAAATGACAAGTATTAAAAATAAGTATGTACAAGTGAGATTAAAAAGTTAAAAGAGATATTAAAATACACAAAGCTAAAGTTTTATTCTAATGCATTATATATATTACTAATAGAGATAATAAAGGAATTTAAGAAACGTTGTGTTTTTGTTTTTGTAAGCGGAACATCAAGCTTTCTTTGGTTCCGCAAGTTATAATCAATGTAATCAATCGTGTCAGGAATTAAATAATTGAGCCTACAGGTGGGATTGCATAAAATTTTCTTGAACAAACGTTCAGTAAGCTCTTCTTGATGTACGTCAACTGACTTTATTTTGGCCCGAGATAAGGCATCATGATACGGGAAAATACAACTCAAGGCTCTCTTCTGCACTCGCTCAATTCATCACGGAGATATTTCGGTAAGGCATGATGGAAATCCGGACAAGCATAGTCCAAAGATGATCTGATACATGCACAATAGTAAAGCACTTGTTCAGTTGGTTGTACTCTGTCTCGCTTTAATTGCATCAAGAAGTAAATTTTCCGCTACGCCCTTTTGTCAAATTCACGGAAAAATCCTTAATCTCAAGAATGAAAGAATTTACAATAAAATCATTCAATACCATTCTGCATTAGCTCTTAAAGTATGAAATAAAAAAGTCAAAAGTATGAAATAAAATTTTTTTCTCTCGAGGCCTCGCAGACGGTTTCTTGTCATACGACGTAAAAAATGCCGTCGTGCTGAAGCAGGCATCCAAACATAGTGTCGGAGACTTCATTTTATATTTATATAGTGGACTATATTAACCGGAAGTCACGCGAGATAGCGTGCACGTTGAATCGGGTGTTAAAACCGAAAGAGAAAAACAACTGTGATTCTGTGATTTGTATCTATGATTTGTGATTAAATATATTTTAAATAAGGCACTCAAAACAGCGATTTCGATCGTTTCCAACACTTGGCGACCCCTCCAGGATAATTTGTGACCCTTTAGCTCGAACAAGAGCAAGAACCATTCAGGAAATCGGCTGTTTTGAGGTATCGTGTTTACAAGTTTATTGTGCGAATATTATACGGTAATGTTATGGAGGATGCGACGCGAAATCTTTCGACCAAATTAACTCAATTAACAATAACGAGGGACAAAACAAAGACGTGGGATCAAGCGGAATTAAAAGTCGTATCGAGAGACAAAAGGATACATTACAAGCGTTGGGAATTGCGGCGGAAAAGGCGAGAACAACACTCGAAGAAATTAAGATCGCCGGGGGGGAGAAAGTCGAAGAAATTACGGCGTGGAGCGGTGATGTGGGAAGTCAGATTGCAGCTGTCGATGAGGATATTGCTTATTTGTCTAAATGTTTGTCTGATGTTGAGCAAGCGGAAATCGATAAAGAGCGAGAACTTTTGAACAGAAACTTCATTTCAAAGAGATGGAAGCGAAGCAGACAACCCCCCTGGAGGGCCAACATACTGAGAAAGTCCTTACGGCGAAGCGTCTGAAGCTTAGTATCACTAAATTTAATGGAGAATATGTTGACTGGAGAAGATTTTGGAGCCAATTCGGTGTAGAGGTTGACAAATCAGGTATGGCACCCATTACTAAATTCTCTTATTTAATGGAATTTGTTGATCCTAAAGTGCGAAAGAGTATTCACGGCGGAGGGTTATAATAGGGCCAAGAGTATTCTCGAAGATCGATATGGCAAAGAAAGTGAAATCATAAAAGCTTATGTGAAAGATATTATCGAACTACCGACTGTGAGTGGGACTGACCCAGTACAAGTACACCGTTTTACGAACGGTTGGTGTATAATGTCCAATCCCTTGAGACCATGGGTAAACTGGGACAGGTGAATGGAAACGTACCACTTATTCTGGACAAACTGTCAGGCATTCGGAGTGATCTTGTTAGCCATGACGACAATTGGCAAGATTGGGATTTCGTGAAACTCTGTGAGGCACTACGTTCCTGGACCCGGAGAAATCCCGTAGAGAAAGAAGACAAGAATCGGAGAAGAAACTCTGTTTTAACTGTACAGGCCCGAGACATAGGGCATCTGACTGTAAGAGTACTACCGGTTGCCAATTGTGTTCCAAGCGCCATCATACTTCTATTTGCGAAGCAAAGAAACCGGATGGAGAGAATATGATGTCTACCTGTGATGGCGACAAGGTAATTCACCCTATTGTTGTGGTAAAGGTGGACGGTGTTGAGTGCCGTGCCTTTGTTGACTCCGGGGCTGCAAGCTCTTATGCCTCTGCAAAGCTGCTAGATTCATTGGGGAAGAAACTAACGGAAGTTAAATACAAAAGAGTGGAAATGCTCATGGCTTCGACTACAACGAGAATGGAGATATACAATTCAACCATTTCATCCAAATCAGGTGATTACGAGTTAGAAGTTGATCTAATCAAAGTGAATAAGGAAAAATTACTCGAAGTGGAAAACCCGCAGTACAAGAAACTCATTGAATCCTACTCCCATTTGAGAGGTGTGAAAATGGACGACTATGACACTAATTGGAATTAGTGGCAGCTCATATGGTTACAAACCTACTTACGAATGTCAAAGATTCTCTAAACGGGTTCCCTATTGTAGATCTTTATGGGTGGACGGACAGTTCAGTGGTCCTTCACTGGATTAGAGGTGGAGGTCAGTACAAGCAATTTGTCGAGAATCGGATCAGGAAAATTCAAGCGAAACCAATGATCAAGTGGAGACATGTCCCCACAGAGGAAAACCCAGCAGATCTGGCGAGCAGGGGGGGTGATGTTCAACACAAGGAGCTGTGGTGGAATGGTCCAGAATGGATGGCCAACACGTTAGATTGGCCGCCGGAGATCGTCAGTCTAGCATCTGCAGAAAGCCAGGCAGAAGCAAGAGTAACCAAGGAGATTTTCGCAGGAGCTATGGAAACCACCGACCAGTTGGATCTTATCCTTGAGAAGTACGAACTGACTAAAGTAATAAGAATCATGGCATTGGTAGCGAGATTCATTTACAACTGCCAAAATCCCAACGATGTCAGTCGAGGTCCTCTGACGACCAGCGAGCTAATGTCCCAGCATGTCGTTTGGATTAAACGAGCACAGCAAAGCAGCGAAAATGAGCAAGATCGGTTGCGACTCAACCTTCAGCCTAATGAACAAGGGATTCTTCAATGTCGAGGGCGGGTTCAAGGAGAATACCCAGTTTATCTCCCGGATTCTCACCCATACACGAAGAAACTGGTGCAACGAGAGCATTTGCGCACTCTTCATGGGGGAGTCCAGTTAACGATGACGAGCGTGAGAAAGGACCATTGGGTTCCGCGTCTGCGGAGACTTGTCAAGAGAACTGTAAAAGAGTGTCATGGATGTCGAAGGTTCCAAGCCAGAGCAGTAGCAGACCCCCCTCCTGGCAACCTGCCTGAAGACCGAACACAAGGGAAATACCCATTCCAAGTTATTGGCGTAGACTATGCTGGGCCAATTCGTTATAAGAAACGAGCGAAAGTCGAAGGGAAAGCCTACGTAGCTATATATTACTGTTCGTTGTGTCGTGCATTGTACCTAGATTTGGTGGCATCTCTGGAAACCCAAGAGTTCCTACTAAGCTTAAAGAGATTTATTGCCCGGAAAGGAAGACCACAGAAAATATATTCCGACAATGGAACCACATTTGTTGGCGCAGCTAACTGGCTAAGGAAAGTGAGCAACGACGAGAAACTTAACCACTACCTTGCAGAGAATAAGATCGTTTGGCAGTTCAATCTGAGTCGCGCCCCCTGGTGGGGCGGCCAGTTCGAGCGAATGGTTGGTCTCATGAAGAACGCCATGCACAAAACCATAGGAAACGGTCTTCTGTCCTGGAAATAACTCGAGGAAGTACTACTTGACGTAGAGGTGTGCTTGAATGATAGACCATTGAGTTACGTGGAAGACGACGTGCAATTTCCTATTCTTACACCGAACAGCTTGATGTTCCATTAGATCAATACCATACCAGAAGCACAGCCACTTCTTTCACCGCAATAGATTTCCTATCTCTGATTATTGCACAATAAATACACTTGAAGTCTCTGACACAACTAAGGATACCCCAAAGGAAATCCCAGTTAGAATTACAAGCCGCCCAACAACTCTGAGAGGTAATGCTCTGAAATACCGCTGCAACCTAATACCAATTTCCGTAAAGGAAAGTAATATAACTATGCCACCTAGCGGCTACTCAGTTCCATCTGTACTCTTAACCAATGCATGTCATGTGACAAATAAAATTACAGAACTTTCTGGAATCGTTGCTGTTAATAACCCGACACTAGTCATAATTACAGAATCTTGGCTGAACTCAAACTTCCCGGATGCTGCTATAGAAATTAGTAAGAAATTTAATGCATTCCATCGAGACCGCCTTACCCCTGGTGGCGGTGTCTTAGCCTATGTGCACCACCAAATACCTACTACCCGTTTGACAAATCTTGAAGTGGACGATAAAGAAGTTCTTTGGCTTGTACTTAAACCGCCTAGAACTCCCAGGCCTTACAGCTCCATAATAGTTATTAGCGTATACTATCCGCCTGGTCAGGCGAACGATGATGAAAGAGCTATGCGTGAGTATATCACTGACGGACTTGATGAAATTCTGCAGGACCATCCCTCAGCAGGTATAATAATTGCCGGAGATTTCAATAAATGAAACTGAATTTACTGTGCAGACGCTTCAACCTTTGCATATTTGTACTGGCTCACACTAGAGGTAGAAATGTTTTAGACCAAATCCTTACTAACATGTCAGAGCTATACAATGACATTAAACATCTCCCGCCGATTGGCCATTCTGACCATCAGTGTCTGTTACTCACTCCAAAGCTGAAAGAAAAGGTGAAGGCGATTTCTCGAAAAGTGCGCCTGACGAAATGTAGTAACTTAATTGAACTGAGTATCCATCTGAATAGGCAGAACTGGGAATTGGTTTATGCTACTAATGAGATTGACGATAAAGTTAGTGCTTTCACAAGTACTATGATGTGCATTCTCAATAAAACGGTGCCCAAACGTATTATACGTTTCCACCCCTCAGATAAACCCTGGATCACCCCGCGTATTAAGCATAAAATAATAGCCAGACAAAAAGCCTTTACATCAGGAAACAAATCAAGGTATAAAGTATTATGCGACAAAGTTTCTTCACTTATATCCAATGCAAAGAAAACGTACTACCAATCGAAAGCGGAAAATACACGTGAAATGAACCCGGCAAAGTGGCATAAAACTATATACGAACTTGCTGCCGTTAACGAATGTAATCGTCAATTCTCAGCTGCCTCCACAGATGACCTAGTTGAACGCTTACAACAAAGTTTCACTAAGCCTTGGCAGACTACCATACCAAATGAAATTCCGAAACTAGGGGAAGTCGAACACCTACTCAAAAACATCGCGCCCGCACTACCTTCGATCGGTCAAATCAAGGCAATTCTTAAGCACCTAAACCCTAGGAAAGCTAGTGGTTCGGACGATATTCCTGCATGGTTACTGAGTCGTTATAGCGAAGAGCTTGCTCCTGTTATCCATAACATCATCTGCTGTAGCATCTCCCAGTCTAAATACCCGACCTTATATAAACATGCTTTAGTCACCCCTGTGCCCAAAGTGAACCCCCCGAATGATATAGATAATGACTTCCGGCAGATTTCTGTGCTATCGCAAATGGCAAAAATCCTAGAAACCATACAACTCAAATTGAATAAAAGCGACCTTAAGATCAAAGAAAATCAACATGCATTTACACATGGTAGATCAACAGTATCTGCATTAGCGAGTATTACCCAAAATTGGTACAATAAGACTGAAAATTCACGTGATGGAAGAATGGGGATCCACGCTTTATTTATCGATTTTCGTAAAGCGTTCGATTTGGTCGACCATGGTCTGCTTCTAAGAAAACTCGCGGAATTGAATGTATCAAAGTCTTTTGGTTATGGACGCGGAGTTTTTAGAAGGAAGGAGCCAGCAAGTAAAACTTGGTGAGAGCTTATCATCTTCTAGGCATTGTCCCTCCGGAGTCCCCCAGGGGTCTGGTATCTCACCAACATTGTTTAATGTTCATGTTAACGACCTTGAAGACTGTATTCCTAACTATTTTCAGATTAATACGCATAAATACGCTGATGATTGCACTCAGGATGAGGCAATCTCATATTGCTCTACTAGTAACATGCAAATGGTGCTTGATTTAATGAATGACTGGGCCTTCAGAAATAAGATGGAACTTAACGCAAAAAGACTAAAGATATGTGGATCTGTTTTAAAGAAGGTATTCCCGAACCACCTTTACTTACGATTGGTAATGATGTGATTGAAAGAGTTAAATCGTTTAAGCTGCTGGGCCTTTGGTGTAATAATACCCTTAAATGGAACACACATGTCGAAGAAATTACAAGAAAGGCAAGCAAACGTTTATTCCACCTTCGGGAATGTCGTCGAGCTAATCTACCGACAGAAGTAGGTCTAACCTGTTACCTCTCCAAAATCAGACCGGTATTGGAATGCGCGTCCCCAATATGGAGTGGATTACCACAATACTTAATAGATGAGGTGGAGAATATCCAAACTAGAAGTCAAAAAATACTTGCCCTGCCGTCCGACCTACTTCAGTCTCTTGAAGAACGTCGTAATATGCTCGCCATTCGTGAATATAAGAAAATTATTGATGATGAAACACATCCATGCAGAAAATATATACCAGATATCGTGACGAAAAAATATGATCTAAGAACAGTAAATACTCTCCCACAATTTTTCTCACATACTAAAAGGCACAAACTCTCGTTTATCCCAAGAACAAATGCGTTATTATAATCTAAATTTTATACTCTTTTTGCTCTTAACATTTTTACTATATTTGTCATAATAAATTTTACTCAACTGCCAAATTTAACTTGTGGCAATTTTGGCAGTATATATATACACTGTATATAACATATACTATACTTAACACAATGTACATATACTCGTATCAACTTTATAAACTGTAAATCCATTGTAATTTTATACTAAAGATGGATATCAATAAATTATTATTATTATTATTATCATTGCGAAGAGATCGACCTACGGAGGAGAGCGAGATACCTACGGAAATGCAAGGACGCGATGTGGGAGAGATGGTCAAAGGAATATTTGCGTGGGTTACGAGAAAGACATAACCTTAGCCATAAAGGAAAACAGTCCAAGTTATCAGTCGGGGATGTAGTGATAATAAAGAGCGACGAGAAGAATCGGGGGAAGTGGCCCTTGGCCATTGTGGTGGAACTGTTTCCAGGCCGAGACAGAGTTGTGAGAGCAGTCAAACTGCGAGCAGGCAAAAGCTTTCTCGAGAGGCCAATACAACATCTATACCAACTCGAGTTGTCCGTTGACAGACTGAATACGAATCAACCCAGCGCCTTGAAAGCGGACGCAAAAGAATTCCGACCGAAGAGACCAGCGGCGATCATGGCTCAAGATAGAATCAATCAAATTCTGGAAGATGAAGATGAGTTTTAAGCTCAAACTTTAGATACATTGATTCATATAACTGTTGTTGTTTGTTTAGGGACTAGTCTCCTCAAGGAACATAAACTATTTAATAACTTATGGTGGGGAGAGTGTCGGAGACTTCATTTTATATTTATATAGTGGACTATATTGACCGGAAGTCACGCGAGATAGCGTGCACGTTGAATCGGGTGTTAAAACCGAAAGAGAAAAACAACTGTGATTCTGTGATTTGTATCTGTGATTTGTGATTAAATATATTTTAAATAATGCACTCAAAACAGCGATTTCGATCGTTTCCAACAATAGAAATAAAATCGATATATTTTTAAAACGGCTAAATGTATCGCAATATAGTTTAATGCCGTTCTTCATTAGCATTAGGAAAATTCAATCAAGGAATCCAAACGTTTTCAACGAGTTCGGTATCCTCGTAGGCCTCGCAGAAAATGCGTGTCATTATACGCCCCCATGTGTAAATTTGAGAGACCCAGACTCTTGTCGCGGACATAATGTGGTATTTCTCCAAGACGCGTCGACTAATTCCTTTCTTCGCGACTAAGACCTTAACCGTTTCATGTAGTTCTTGATTAATATCAAAGCAATTAATTCTATAAATTCCGACCTTCCAAGTCATTCTGTTTTGCGTATAATTCGTGCATAACAAGTCTTGTCGATGCGCGTCAGCCTGCCACAAACTCAAAACTGAGGGAGGACGTTCGCATACGAAACAGAATATCTCGTCAACGCAACGCTGTTTTTCTATAATATTTCGTGCCGTTCTTCGTTAATACCAGCAGCATTGAATTTGTCAAAATTCATTCACCTTTCCTGTTTAGTTTTTAGTGTAGAGCGAACAAAAACCAGAGGAAGATTTCTCTGATATTGGGGGTATTGGAAAGCAGCATTAGTAATCTAAAGAAGCTACTACAGTTCAATCTCCATGGCCTTATATTTTTCAAAATTGAAAATGAAATTTGTATTTAGGACAAAATATTAGCAATGTGATCAAGCATTAAGGTCAGCGTATACATACATGCAACTTTAAATGGATACATGCATTAGATTAATGGACTGTACGTAGTCAAAGGCAGCGAGACATTAGACAATGCAAAATTCCAAGGGTCATTTTTTTCAATTATCATCCAAAAAGAGACTCCTAACTTCTGATCACGTATGAATTAAGTCTCAGCAGTATATAATAGCAATAAGTGTCCATAAGTCCATTATGAAAGAAATAAGTCCGTCAAAAAGTCAAAACTGATTCCAAACGCATTCTAATAATTTATCCTTTGATCGAAGGAGTATTCCATTAACTAACTGCCGTGTACATTTTACAATTTTATCCAGTCCGAGTTGGATATATCATAGAAATCTCAAAAGCGATAAGATTTCGAGAAGTATATACAAAAATGATGTATTTTTGTTCAAATGATGTATTTTTGATGTATTTTTGCTTAAACAATCATCGCTCCTGCGTGGCATGTTAGCCACATATTTCAAGACGCCAATTATGTCTCTAACATTTTTTCTGACTGACTGCGCGGGCTACCCTGAGTCGAGGAAAAAGTTAACTCAGACATTAAATACCTTGAGTAGTACACCAACTGTTTTAGATTACAATCGAATCAGCGGCGATCAATAAATAATGCGGTCATTATTACTGATGATTATAAAGGACAATGTCATCATGTTTTGCTCCTCAAGGCGCCATCTAATGACACATGTGTTCATTAAGGAAAAAGCATAATTGTAAACAATCATTTCTTCGTTGGCTTCGATAGTATACAGTTTCGCACTGTGACAACTTTGGAAAAGGAGTTAAACTCTGCATACCATATAGGTAAGTTTGGGTGTGAAAAATGGTTTCCTCATGGAAAGTAATACAGTATACTAGAAATACATGTTTGCAGTAACCCCTCGCCACAGCTGAACATTGCCAGATTCTCCAAAACAGTACTATTGCTAATCTTTTTCATCACAAAATCGGCAATGCAAAGGTTGTAGGTGAGTCGGATATCTGCGTTCAAAGCAAATTTTTGGCTTAGAAAACAGAATTGGATCCTTGGCTCACACCCCTCTTCACGACGCAATCAAAGGCTATCGCCACATGAAATGTTTTACTTGACGTAATTACTGTGTTTTCCTTCATTTTAAATGTGCCATTAAAATTTTGATCATTGCTCTAATAGTTTGGAAAGAAGAGTGGAAGGAAACAATATTATTTTGAGAAATTTATTTTGAAAGAATAAAAAATGGAAATTTTGTTTCGAGAAGAGGAAGCACAGTAGCCATGGCAACACGATTAATAATATAATTAAACTTCTTTTCTGGAGTACAAAACAGTTAAACAGGTTACAAAAACTACAAAAGTAATTAAAATATTAGTTGGTTTAGCCATACAAATCTGAGGTATATGGTGTAGGTATGGTCTTATGCATTCTATAAGCTTCAAATTAATGTTTAAATGCAACCTTCCGTTCACTAAAACGTCTCGAAAAGTTTGTAAAACTAAACTGCCTTTTACCGTAGTTTTTGACATGAAATCAGATGAAAATATACAAATTCTGTCGTGTGAAACGATTTCGCTTTCCTTTTAAGTTGGAACTTTTTGATGACATAAAATATAGGATACTTTAATAGAAAAAAATATGAAAATCTATGTAAATAAAACAACATTTTTACGGCTATATTAAAATACATCAACAATATAATATAAGAAACTTGCCATATTTTTTCGACCATCTATCTCTATTTATCCTTTTTTATAAAGTATAAACGATAAATTTGTTCCGCCGCTTTTCCTGAAGTCCCAAAAAGCGATTTATAAGTTATAATTCAGACTTACTGATATGACTTACTCATGTATGTTTTTTTATAATTCGCTCATTCCACTCCTAACAAAGATTAGTGAGATGACCACCCATCACACCCATGAAACATAGCCATGCGCCCGCAAAACTTGATGAACTTTGGATTTCCCATTGCTTTCCTTTTTTCCCGGGTGTAAATATCCGAGCGGAATTAGTACCCTCGCACGGCGCTTCGCGCCGGCTCGGGGATTATATAATGTATACTCGTTTAGATCTGTGTGTGGTAAGCTGCCTCAAATAATAACTGAATAAAAAAAGTTTGCCTTAATGCCGTGGGACGGGTTGTATAAATAGCTAGTTTAAGTTAACTTATATTAACTACTTACTAACTGAGCGTGAGGTCTGTACGGTAAAATATCAAGCTGAGGTCTTGCTGTATTGACCGAGCGATAGCGAGGTCAATACAGCAAGACCGAGGCTTGATATTTTACCGTACAGACCGAACAGTCGAAGTTAGTAAGTTGTTTATTATATGGCATTTCAGACAACAAAAAACAATTCATTTTGCCAAAAATTGGTCACGCGAGGGCAAAGTACAAAGTCCGAAACTCAAAGCCGGTCATTTTCAAATGTCAAAATAATTTCAATGATACGAATTTGTCTTAGTTTTTTACAAATTTATCTAATCTTAGCTTAGTAAAACTACTCTACAGTACCATTTATAGAATAAAATATAAAATTAATAGAAAATATAGTGATATTGAGCTATCGGATCAGGGACAAAAACAACTTTGCATGTTCGAAAAACACAAAAATATTCTTGACTGTTTTAGTTAAAAAACATCGTAAAATTTACCTTAATATTTCGACTTGAGCCAACAAAACTTGATTTTATCCCTTGTAGTTATCCCTTTTCCGTATTTTCCGTTTATTTTTCATTGTTTTTATTGGTTTGAAATGTGTTCAAGTCGTCGCAGGGCAATAAGAATACCGTATTGCCCGTGGGCAATACGGGAAAATCCTGCCTCGTCAGCGACCAATCAGATTGCGAGATTCACCAAAACAAGCACTTGCCATATAATAAATATAGTTAGTGCGAAAGCTAACCAATCAGAATCGCTTAGTATAGGCCTAACTACAAAACGAGTAGTTAAGAACTAGTACTTAAGAGTTTTATACAACCTGCCCCTGTATACTGGCCTCGACGCCCTAGAAAACATAATAACATTCAAAGCCACACTGGCTTTCCTAGTTCAAGTAATTGACAACTTGCTAAAAGCGAAGCTACAAGGTTGTTGACTCAAGAGACTTGTTACAAGTTGTCAGTCCAACAACTTGTTATCGTCCAGCAATTCAACAACTTGTTAACTAGTTAATTGTGAAAGGACAACCTTGTAGCATCTTGATAAAGTGACAACATTAAGTCATTATTACAAAGTTGTTGATAAGATGTGACGAGATGTATGCTACGTCTGTGGCGAGCATCGGTTTTGCATGTTGACAAGATGTAAGTTGAGTATATAACCATATGGCCAAAATAAACCAGGAAGTATTGGTGCGGAAACATTATTTTCCAACCATGTTTCTCAAACGTTGATAAATGATAAACCATGCAGAAACATGAATTTGTCAGTCACAAACATATATCTTGAGCTTAGACCGAATTACTTCTGAATAAATATGTTAGACAGTATCTGTCGCACGTCCATGCAGACATGAGACATTATGCAGACATGCTATATAGTTCATTGCTAGAAAGTATTAAAACAGTGTTAGTGAGACCGCAATAAATTGAAACTTTAGTTCTATCGAGAAAGAGCCGAAAATGTACAAAAATAATATGAATAATGTTGTTTTCAGTTTTTCGACTGGAAAAATAGTTAGCTATTTTTGCCAATTACGTTAATTAATAAATAATTTTTGTTTACATCTAGAAAAAATCATTAAGCGACCATTAAGAAGCACTCTTTCGCCTGTCCTAGAGTAGTCTTCGCTGAATGTTATTCTACTGCCACGGTGACAAGTATTTAGTGAGCACACTATTTAAAATTTCTCTTTTTGCTATTTGCCCTTTTTCCTGCGTTTTAACAAGAAGAATCTCTACTAAACTAGTTCAACAAGTGTCACTGACTAGCCATATGGCATGCATGAATGCATGCAGGAAAGAAATTTTGTTTCCGCAAACATTTTTGAGGTTAGGCAAGTATGGAAACATTTCACAATCAAGAATTGTGGCAGATGTTTTTACAACATTGTTTGGTTTTCTGATATACTTGTTTGCATGTATATAAAAAACTATTTTAAAGACAAACTACGGTGTTTAAAAGCCAGCGCTACTAACAGCTTGCTGAAAATTGAAAAAGTGCATTTCTACGCATGCCCAAAAAATATGAATTTAATTCCGTGTCCGTGTCTTGGAAAATTCTATCGAGATCTCGGCAGGCGGGCCAGCTCGGTTTTTAACATGAACGCAATGAAATTTTTTCCAATAGTAAAATGACTTGCGATAAATGTATAATATTTATAAACTGAATGGACCTTTACGAACATTTCTTTCATTTATTTAAATAGACATTTCAGTGAAGGGTATATTAATTTGTATACGATATTTAGTAAAGTGCAAAAATTCAAGAGTGCAGAAGTTTTGAGCGTAATTGAACATGCTTCTGTTATACAACAAACGGATCTATCTCATTTGAAAATAGGTTCTCGCAGGACATGGTCAGTAATATCAGTAATAAGGTCATAGACATATAGTGAAATAAAGAAACCGACGTTTTAATAGTTAGTAAACTGGATTGTTTGATCAGCTCTCTCTTTATACTGAATAGTTATCTAAATAGTTCAATGACTAAGGGCCGTCCTTCAATTGGCCAAGAGTTACTACAGGAGGAAACCGTGGTAATTATCCCGGTGTATACCCATGCATGGTATACCAGGAAAACCTGACATGCGACTGTGGCGCCGAAAATAAACCAATATTTTGAACTTACTTTCGATTTCAAATAACTTTTTACTAAAATGTTTCGAACTTCGCAAATTCGTCGCAAAAAGTTTGTAAACAAAGCATTTGATTGGTTGGTAGAGAAAAGGCGGCCAGTACTGCCAGCGTGCAATAAATAATTGCCACCGCGAGCTTGTATATATCCTTGCGTCAATCCGGCTGTAAAACATTATCTAAGCAGATGTTAGTATAAAATAATTATAATCAATTGCTTTTAAAGTAATAGTTTAACTAAGCCATAGTCCCCAACCCCCCAGCCCCATTTGGTCCCTTTTGTCCACATTATACTGAGCGAAATGACTTAATTCAGAAGAGTGTTATGATATTCCCACAACAAAATCTTGCTTTTATACCAAAAGCTCAGTCCGTTTAGATGGTATATATACCAAAATTGTTTACAGAAAATGCAGGAAATCAAGCCACAGAGACTCTCAAGAACACGAAAATGTTCTGGGGGAGGATCCCAAGACCCCCTCCAAGTTCGCACTCCTTCAATTTACCACCTTGTTATGTCCCTTGTTAGGTCCCTCCGTTGACGCCCTAGTATATACACATGAACTTGTGGTTTTAGCTCTTGCCAACTGCATGGACTTTGTAATGAGGACCCGCACGACCAAAAATATGCAACTTTTGCGCCTTCAAGACGCAAAAGTCCGGAAATTAGAGTACATTATCTCATTAAATATGATGCGAAAAACTGTCATCAATCGGTAATTATTCTCACTAGTTCGCAGTAGGTACCCCGATTCCTGATCAGTTATTAACAGGTTATTGATTAAAAATGCGTACAGGGAAAAGCAATTTGATATGGTTATTAAAGATTATTAATGATCTTTATTTTACATAAGACGGGGCATCAAATGTTTTCCACCGTCAACACCATTTTTTGGTTCACGCACCTGGAATTTCGGCAACGCTAGAACCATGTAGCTCTCGTTTTCATTACTCATTGACATTATTGTAGACATCTTCTCTGCATTACCAATTGTACTACAATGTGCGCGTTATTGACTTGGATATAAATTTACGAATAACTTAGCGTTTCAAGAGTTATATCATTGCGCATTCAGATTCAAGTTGCTGTGCAATAATTATGATTGGCATCCTAGCTTGAACTGATGACTAAGCAAAGATGACTACATCTTCTTAATCTGCCAGCAAAAGATGACTACATCTTTCTGACACAAGAGCATCCACTAAAATAATTCTCGCTAAAATTACATGCAGCATTTACATATAAATTTCCAAATAACTTAATATTTCAAGATATATATCACTGCGCATTGAGATTTAAGCTGCTGTGCAATAATTATGATTGGCCTTCTAGCTTCAACTGATTAAGCAAAGGTGACTACATCTTCTTAATCTGCAAACAAAAGATGACTACATCTTTCTGACACAATGTCAGGAACAACAGGGATTGGCAATAAGGGGTGGTTTTCTCGCCTCATTCTGGCCATGTATTTCTGACATATTTGGACTCCTCTTGTGCTTAAAGTTGGTAGTTGTGCAAAATTCAGGGCCTCTGCATATGATTCACTCTCCGAGAAAACTATCTTTAATGCTCGTTTTTGCACCGACTCAATTTCCTTCGATAGATAATCCGGAATGTTTTGCCAAATAGGTACGGCGTACTCAAGTACCGGTCTTACTGTGCACAGGTACACTTTCACTAAACTCTTTATGTCGACCCCAGCTCTTCGCAGGACTCTTAGTTTTTTGTTGGCCTTCTTAACAATGTATTCAATATGAGGATTCCATTTCATGTCGCGACTCAAAATGACACCCAAAGATTTATACGTTGTCACACGTTCAATAATATTGTTACCAATTTGGATTGGTCGGAGTAAGAAATTGGGGTTATGTAGGAAGCTTACAAGCATTTCCTTACACTTCTTAGGGTTGAGCTTCATGTTATGCTCATTAGAAAATTCATGTATATCAGAGACTGCAAAATTTAGGAGGCTGATAGAGTTCCTAGGAATAATCTCGAGGGCTGAAGTATCATCCACAAATTTTGTACGAATACGCCAATTAGCCAGTAAGCTATTTGTCATGACCGTAAAAAGTAATACGCCGAGTTTAGTCCCTTGGGGTATTCCTCCCTTCAGAGTTTGCCATTGCGAAAAGACACTTCCAATTCTAACAGCCTGCCTACGATTGAATAAAAACGCTGTGATCCAAGACAGCAAAGCCGGGTGAACCTGCAGCTTATCCAGTTCTTGTATTAAAATAGAACGATCAATTAGGTCAAAACCTTTTGAGAAGTCTGCGAAGAAGATACGAGCACCGAGCACCAGCTTCGCCCCTGTCCAATGCCTCATGAATTGTTTGCATCATGTAGAGGAGGGCATCGTTTGTTGAGTGCCCTTTGCGGGCATATTTGCGAGGGTCGATTTTACCTTCCAAGTCCTTTAATAGTCTGGTGCAAGTAAAGCCTTCCATAACTTTCGCCATTGAAGAAGTGAGCGAGATTGGGCGGATATCATTTTCAATTGTTTGAGGAGGTGATATCTTCGGAACTGGAATTACAATAGATGACTTAAGTGGAGATGGGACATTCGCTTCTTTCATTGACTGGTTGTAAATATTACGAATGACTGGGGCCAATTCAGGAGCAAACTCTTTCAGGATTCTATTCGGGATATTATCAGGGCCAATCGCCTTACTAATTTGCAGGGATACTAAAGCTTTAAACACCTCACTTTCGTAACCAAGAATTCTTCTGGGATTTCCATGGGTGGAGTTGGTTGGCTCAGCGGGGTGAAGTGATCTGTAAGACTTACAAAGAAGTTGTTTACTTTATTAGCTAGGGATTCTATATCCATGTCGTTATCAAGGAACTGGTGATACCATTCCTGTCGGACATTTTGACCAGATAGTTATTTAATCTCTTTCCACCACTTTACAGGATTAACTCTATCAACATCTGCTACTTTATTATGAAAGTAATTGGATTTTGTTGACTGGATCGCACGTTGAACCTTATTCCTCCAAAAACTAAAGGCTTCAGAATTTTTTCCTTGTTGTAGAAATACGGATTGGCGTCTATAAATCCATAGTTTTATCTTATTAGTAATCCACGGTCGATCTGTTGGATGCTTTTTAATCATATTCTGTGGGAGAAAGGTATCAACGGCTTGATCAAGCTCTGACATAAAGAGGTCAAATTTATCTTTACTCGAACTTGCACTTAATACCGATGGCCAGTTTTTTTCGGTTATCCATCGTCCGAAGGGACATCACGCAGAGTGGTGAACCAACCTTTGGTAATCTAGATACTTCAAACAGCTTAGGTCTATTTGTTAACAGCCAATCCAATACGACAGAATCTCTGGTTTTAAAAGATATAAGTTGTTTAAGATGGTTCACCTGTGTAATATATTTCATTTTAAAACCTGTTGACGAGGCATTAAAATCACCAGTAAGTAAGACAAGAGCGTTAGGTTCCTTAAAGAGTAATGAGTAAAGGATTTTCTGCACATGGTCTCTGATCTAAGGACAACATTCTCAGGTTCTTTATTAGATGTTGAATGATATATTACGCCAAGAATAATGGATGTAATTTCTCTTGGGAGTTTATGTGGTCTTAATGAAATCCAAATTGATTCTACATCAGATTGGTCACATGAATCCAGACGGTTACAAGGTATTTCATGATTCAAATATACGCAGACCCCACCACCAGAAGATCCTATGTGATCCCTACGAAATAAATTGAATCCAGGGATAGATACACAATGATCAGGAATGTCAGGTGATAGCCACGATTCAGTAATGCAAATAACACTTGCCGAGTTTATCTCTGAAATTTGTTGGAGCTCGTCCATTTTCTTTGGTAGTGATCTAACATTAATGGACCATATAGTCGGGATATCATAGGACTTTGGGGGATTCTTATTAGTAACAAGGGGAATTGAGATCAGGTTGTTAGGATTTCGGGTCTTCCGGGTACAATCCTCAATCAATATCTGATTGTTCCCGTGGGCATATCCATTAGGGGTTGCAAGGTTTGTAAAGGTTGTATGAAAGGCTGCACGTACAAATGGTTCATAAGTGGGTGAGGAATCGCAGGTGGAAACAAAGGGCCGGGATATGGACTTGGTTCCCAAAAAGGAGATGGAAAACCTCTCGGGCCAGACTGTAGAGGTCGCTGGAAATCAACAGAGTGGGGCAAATCGCCGGGGTATGGACTTGGTTCCCGAAAAGGAGATGGAAAACCTCGCGGGCCAAACTGCAGAGGTCGATGGGAATCAGCAGAGTGGGAAAAATTTCGATCCCTTTACACAATGTCTCCTCCTACGTAGGAAGGGACATGGCACTAAATGTTTTGGGGTTTGGGTATTTGGATATGATGGTTTTTTAACTCTGGCAGTAGGATTTGGGTGAATTTGACTGGAGATCTCGCTTAATTACACTAATGTTAGTGGAATTAAGATCATTCACATCATTAACTTCGATATCGAGTGTGAGGGGAATAGGATCACTTGCTTGGTTGACTCCCTTTGTGTTATGAACATTCTTAATGATCGAGTGGGCAGCCACTGTGGCAACTTTGTTATTAAACACCGGGTTTCCTCCTGGGAGAATGCTATTCTGTTTAGACGTATGTGTAGGGGTTTGCGATCTTTTGTCTATGTTTGTCTCCCGCTCCTTCGTTATCAAGCACAAAAATCGGTTCGTCGCTTATCTTAGTCTACTTTGGGAGTGGATTATATCGCTGTCTATCTGAGTCATTACGGATTTAGTTTTATTCAAGCAATTGTTGTGTGCGTCGACATTTGCATCTTTTGTTTAGAGCAATACTCATAGGGCTGATGAGAATCTTGATATAAAATTTTCAGAGTAGTTGTAAGGCTAGCTTTTTCATTCTCGAGATCCTTTACTTTATAATTCAAATCAGATAAACCATATTTAGCTATGTGAAGACTATCTTTCAAAGCATTGTTTTCTTCCTTAAGTTTCGTATTTTCTTGCCGTAACCTATTTACGCATTCAAGCCATTATTTAAACAGTAGCCTTAAATTATTCATATCGTTAACCACTGTTAAAATTTTATCATTTACATTAATAATCATGTCATTTTATAGCTAAGAGTAGCGATTTTTCTTTTAAAACTTGAGATCGGTTTACTTTCTCTTATATTTTCTGGTAGGGAGTTCCATATGGAAGCTCCATCGTACATGAAACTTTTTTCATGTTGTTCGTATTTGGCTTTGGCAAGCGTATTGTACTTGAGCTGTCACGAAGACTGTGATTTAATATTTCCGTTTTGAAAGTAAATAATTATTTTAGTGAGTTTGGCCCCATGTTATTGAGCGTTTTAAACATTATTTTTGCCTTGGCTTTCACTCTTTGTTCTTTGAGTGGTTCCCATCCTAATATATTCAGTACAGTTTGTTGATCTACCTCATTTGGCACATATGCTATAATACGAGCAGCTCTGTTGTGAAGTTTTTGCAGACGTGTTGATTGAGTTTCACCAAATACATTCCAAACTTCACAACGTAACAGTAGCTGAAATAGGGTTGAATTATAGCATTGTACACAGAAATGAGTGTTTTTTATCAACATACTCTTTAATGCGTTTGTGAGCATAAATTCCGGATGATATCTTTTTGCAAATAGTGTCTGTATTACTTTTCCAAAAAAGAATTTCATCAAGAGTCACACCTAGCGTAGTTGAATAACAATATAATTGAACTTACTTTGGGTGCCATCGGTTGCCTCTTGAGTCTTTAGTTTCAAGAGCCTTCTTCTGGGCTTGCCAGAACAACTTCAAATCAGGTGATAGTTTTTGCTCATCAATGTTAGAGAACATTTTCTCAAAATCTTCACTGTCATCATCACCAAAGGTGTACATCCTTTCCAACGTTTCTTTGAGCCGTTGTTCTCTTCTTTCACTATTTATTCTCCTTTTCTTTTCTAACTGCAACTTGTCTTTAATTTCTTCACTTGTCATGTATGTTTCACGTTTTTGTGGTGCACTTTTCTTATCAGTTAGTTGGTTTTGCAAAGTTTTATAAAAAAAATTTGACTTAATTTTCGAGCAGTTGCCACACATTTGTTGGTGAGAATTCAAAACGACTGAACAGTTAACAGCCCTGTGTCTGATACAAGGCACTGTGTCAGTGTGATCAGCAGAAGTGGAAGACCATCTCTCCGTTATTCCAACAATTGTACCATCTCTGTTATTGGTTTTCTTATCCACATTAACTATAAACCCTTTGCATAGCGGAGCACTCAGCAAAAACGAAAACAGGTTGTCAAAATAATGTTTATAAGGTACAATGTTTCTTATATACTTTCCGATATTTACTTCCTGAGACTTGACACGAAACTTGCAAGATAGGTCTCTCTCTATTCTAAATTCCTTTATCACTCGCTCATTGTTACACATATCACTAGTCACATTAATCCACTCCACAAACAATTCATTACTTTGGCATAGAATCCATGAAGGAGATGAGTAATTCATAATGTCACTCCAAGTCAGTTTAGTAGGTGAATTTACAAATGAAAGACCCTCATATACGTTTTCCTAAGCTTCTGAACACCAGCAAAAATTCGTCGTACCAGCCGTCCTAAATCGGCAGTCGTAATGGTATAGTTTTCTTTTGAGGACACAGCACATTGCGATAACTTTATGTTCATGTCTGAAACGCTTACGGATTGCCCACTACACACTGCACAGCTCTTCAAAATCCTATGTAAAAATATGAAATACTATAGCTCGCATATAAAAAGACATGAAGTTATCAAAAAACCGTTGACAATTTTCAAACTAATGAATAAAATTTGAATAACTTACCACTCAACCACAACGTTGTCGGCATTTTGTAAATTAGTTAATGTTGTAGCTGCAGATGACAAGCTTGTAACCTGAGAAGTAATATCCGAAAGAATTCCTTTTGTTGACATTTGAGCGCCGAAACTGTGCCGAAATCCGAACACGAACCGATGATTTGTCGAACTGCCGACGTGTCACAGCAACCTCTGGAACACGTCCTTCCGCCGTTGGTCGATGTTACATCCCTTTATTATTTTTCCCTTCTGCTCACTCGCCCTAACCCGCCATCAGCCTGCAAAATGCAAGGCATCTGCCCGCACGTCAACTCTGAGCTATATATATAAACTTATATTATATAAACTTTTATACATATATTTGTGTATGGCTGTTTTAAACGCATTATACTGGCTCTTATATATTTATTAGAATATAATATATATGCTCTCCAGCAAGACCAAGGGTGGGCTCCCTCTGGCTCAACCAATCAGTTTGCAGAATAGCTCATATACGGTGAATGACTATATTATGAATACAGTTAGTAGCTTATTGATCATATATACCCATAGGTTTTGTAAACCATATGATGAGGAAAAGTTTACCTGCATGGGTATAGGTTTGTCACTTGGCCATTCCAGTATTGAATAAGGAATTACTGTTATGCAATGTTCTGTTTTGTGTTTCATTTCTCAATGCCGGGTGGTACCCTCATATCAAGATTTTTTCTCGGCATCTCGTTCGATAGGACTAATAGTAGAATGGATTTGTAGTTTGTAATTATATATAAATTATATATAAAAAAATGTATATTATATATATATATTTTCGTTCGAATATTCCATATACAAACACCTTCTACAATTAGTCCTATCGAACGAGATGCCGAGAAAAAATCGTAATATTTATACCCATACCTTTTACTGGCATCACTCCCATCATATATATACATACACGAATTTGCGTTAATGCTCAGCAACTGGACTCTGCAGCTCTGTTGGTGAGAGCGCTTCACCGGAATCACAGGGCCTTAAGTTCGATTCTTTCCGGAGGGCCTAAGCACGACTCTAGCTCCTGCACCATTTCCATCTGTGGATCCATTCCAGGAGTGCAACATACTCAGAAGGGCGTACGTCGAACTTGATTTTGGGATGGTACCAAATTGACTGGGGTCAATCCTTTGTAGGACAGCGGGTTGATGAAATCTTCTACAATATAATCTTTCGCAATTTTGGATATAAGGCGATAAGGATATTGGTCGTAGGAGCTTGTTTACCTCGCGAGCTGGTTTTTGCTTCGGAATCCGAACAATATCAGCATGCTTCCATATTTGTGGGAGACGTGCTTCCTTATATGATAAATTGAGAATTTGTGAAATAAGTGAGGCTATTTCGGCATTTTCGTTTAGTATCCAGGCTGGAATACCATCCGGACCGCTAGCTTTGTTTGCATTTAGTCTTGAAAGTTTTTTTAAGATAGATAACTCAGACGTATACAACGGTTGATGAATTCCTGTGATATCTTGATTATTTGAGCTAGGTGGTAATGGATCGAACACACTTATTGGCTCAAGAAATGTTTGATTTGACAAATTGAGAAAATTTAAAAAGACTCAGTATAAACAAGCAAAATGTGAGTGGATTTTTAGAAATAAAGACCGCAAAAGTAAGTTTAAAGATATCGTAGACTTTACATGTAAATTGATAAACGTTTCTTGTGATTTTGGGCGTTCAAACATCGACACTACGATCGATCATTCCATATTTTAATACCTTGTGGCTTTGTATTCAGTTTTGGCTGTTGCTCAAATGAAACTTGTTTTTGTTGACATTTTGACAATGTTTCATTCATTGTTGATCATGCATTTGGCAGTATTATTTGTGAAAAATTATTTGATATTCTTTTAAGTTTGACTCGCCTCTTTGTTGACTTTTTTAAAAATGATGCGATTAATACTCAGGATGATGCGAGCAAAGCTCAAAATAGTGCGATTTGGGAATTAATCGCACTATTTTTGACCAATCAGATTGCAAGAAATGCCATTGATTTCAAAATGAATATAATAAAGGTGATTATCGCGTATTATTCCGAGGTAGTGCAACCAATCAGCGTTGAGAATTTTCAATAATCGCCTATGTAATTTTACTAAATAAATGTCTTTTATTATCATAACCAGCCAATCATAAAGCCTGTCCATATACTAGATACTTACTGGCCCATCATTTTCTGGTATGTCAACATAAAGTTTCCTAACCATCACTTTGGTGTGATAAATCAGTTCGGAGCTTCGACTACGCATCCAGATGACGGGTTCTGCGTCGAGAATGCTGCAGTTGAATCATAATATCCAGGTGAAACGAGAATTATAAAATACGCAAGTCAAAGTATAGAATTATTAAACTTTTCAACCATTCATTTGTATTTCACATACAGCAACAATAGAACTGTTCATGTTAGTAATTTTTGTATTATAGCATGCGTATGTTTTGTCTTCAGTGTCAAGCAAAGTAAAGAAAGTTAAACTTAAGAGAATAAGTTTTCTAAGTTAAACAAGTCAATAATTTACTTTTGCTGATAGTTAAATTGATGATTAAACAGTGGAATTAATACTTTGATATGCATATCTTAATTCTTCCAGTCTCGGCTACATGTTATGATTCAACTGCAATTTGATCCCACCGCAGAATGCGTCATTTGGATACCTGTCAGTATGGATATTTTTAATGGTTTATTCTATATTCCTGCAGGGACATTGATTGTTAAACCAGTCAGAAAAATGCAGGTTATCTATATATTGACACTTATTTCATGCAAGACAATTATAGGACGCTTTGAAATACTTTAAAATTATTGAATTGAAAAATGTAATTAATGTTTATACAGTAGCAACAGTTGTAATTAGAACATAATTTGAAAATAATGTAAAAAAGATCTTTGAAAGACGTAAATAATGTAAATATATTGAACGAATATTATATATCTGAGAGGAAGCCTATAATTGATTTCCTAAATAAACATAATTACTTTGAGAGCATTCGCCATTTTATTTCCCACTCGATCATTAGTTAAGGTGGATCGATACAGTTTTCAAAAATTCAGGTGTCCAACACTTTGAAATTTTTAAACTCCGTATTTTTAGGTTTCACTCACCTGGTATCGAGGTTTTCATATATTTAGATCTTTCTACTTTCAAATGATGTTAGTTTTAGTAACACATAGTTCGTTGCTATGACAACATACGCGTACGAAATTCACTCCAAAATAGCCTATCGCCTCGTGTATCGCCAATTTTTTTTCGTGCATTAGTTTACTTGCAAGACAGACTAACAATAAGCAAACTATAAAAAATTCTGTAATGCCAATTTTTTGAAAAAGGCAAAAATGTCGTTTTCTTCAGTAAAATTTTTTTGGCATTACAGAATTTTTTATTTTTGGCCCAATGAAAGATTTTTGCGGTGCAATACAGCATGCAAAATTTGACCATAGATCACCGGACAAATAATGAGATATAGCGCACTGTTTTTCAAAAATTGAATTTTTGAATGACGTCAGCAATTGACATGAAAACGGTATATAACACGCGCAATGACGCAAGATGGCGCGAGCAAACGCTCCCGTCAGGTCATTTTAGAAGTTCTTTCGTTAATATTCCCGCGCGCACAAATGGTCACGCGAGTTTTTTCATATAGTATGAAGTTTTGTTTTCGTGATTCTTGAATAAAGTTTTTGTGATTACTATATCGAGCCACCTTAACATTTCAACATTTGGCTATATGATAGACACCAAAAAGATAAACCGCTTGAATGTCATAATAGACTATTAAAACGGGCTTTACAATTATGTGGCAAATGATAGCGGTAGTCTTATAAAAGATCTTAAGTCGAGTGTAGCTCCTTATATATATGGAGGGGATGACAGTGGCAGCGGAAGGAGTTTGGTTTGGATGGAGGGGGCTCTCCCCGAACGGGGGTTCGGAAAACCTGGAGTCTCTGAAATGGCATTTACAGTATTCTTTAGAAGATTGGACATGCAGAAACCAGGATATTTTCCTTGTCCAAGTATGGTGGATATTCGCTTATGCATGAGAGAGAGTTTACGCCATCTTTATATCCAAAGATTGCAGATCAATGTTCAAAATATGTGCTCGGACAGGCTTGTACTTTATGGAGATATTTACAAATAATACATGAAAAGAAATCTTATAGAAATGTTAACAGCAAATGTATTAAATCTATCGAAAGATATCGCGTAAACTGTATAAATTAGTTTTGACAAAACTATTCAGAAAATGTCAGTATTACCAAAAACGGCACAAAGAGTGTCTTCAGACGAGATTGTGAAGCATTCTTGTCTATTAAATTGAACACAATAATATGAACACAATAATATGAACACAATTTTATGCGTATGATTATTTTACAATTTTTAATCATCCATTACTTCCATTTCGTTCACACTCTACAGCTAATAGATGTACTCGGCTTCGTTTTTGTTTACCCTTTCGAGACATGTAAAGTTGTGGGTTCTATGTAAATGAATGATATTCAGGTATGAATAAATGCATTCTGATTATAATGACAAAATAACCAAAATATCACTTATCTTAAAAAGGATCACCTGACTAGAAATGGCTATTATTTGCATACGGAACTGAGGAGGTCTATTTCTCATTAAACTGCAATGAATAGCTATACTTGTGCGACTATCAATTTTATAAATATTAAAATGATGAAAATGAAAGTTTTATTGTGCCAATATTGAAGAAATGAACGGAAAACTGAACATTTAAACATACTTTGATGTCCGTATTTTCAACCGTTCAGTCTTAGCTTAGATGTTATATTTCAACTTGAATAACATTTCTACTTAGAACGCGCAATTTCCACTGGGTACGAAGTGGAAACTCAGAACCGCCGTTCGTTAAAAACATCACAAAGGAATATTGATATTTATTGTTAGTTGCCATAGCAACGATAATGTTTTGATATTTGTAAACAATTTCCTATTCTACAATATTGTTTTAGCACAGTCTATGCAGCACTTCCTTTCTAACACAAGCGTTCAAAAATCTTGACCTTATAGTATATCTTAAATAAGCAACACTCCTGTAAAAAGCAGGGGCAAAGTTAACATCCTTCAACCAGTAGATATAATTTCAGAGGCCAGCATATCCCACAACTTCCTCCGCAGTATCCAGACAACTGACGACGATCAGAACTAATCATTTTCTTGAATACTTTTCGGTTACATTGTGGATATGAAGAATAGTGATAATCAATATCACTTGGTAGCACAAAATTTGTATCATTCAAATTTACTTTGAAATTTCCTTTCTTGACCTCTTCACCACAATCATCTGAAAAGCAGTCACCAGCAGATGCAAAACCGTGGAGAGCACTTGGTATGCTGGCACTTGCAAATCTGTAGTCTTTTAGTGCTACTCTCAAGGTGGCAACATTAAGACGAATCTAAAACATGATAAACATTTATACTATTTATGGAATCGATCAAAATGTTATTTAATTAACTAAATATATAAAATAAATTCCACTGATAACAGCAGGATTAATATGATGAAGCTACATTTTTAATCCCCAATACATCTTTCAAAAACAAGTTACATGAACAAGTGAGAATTTTCTTGGGTAATCATACAATGTCAATTGCTGAAAACCCTTCATTATACACTCGTTCTGCTTGTAAAAAATAATATGCCACTGCCTGACTGGAAGGTCCGCGCTGAATAAATATATTCCCGACGTCCCAGTGGCCGAACAAGACGATTACGTCTCCCGACTTAAACAGTGAACAACGTATTATCTTTTACTCCAAGGAAAATCAATTTATTAAAAGTTCCAGTGTTGCACACTATGTTTGAGATCAGTGTTGTTGCGTAATCCAAAAATAGAATAATTGTCATATTTCAGGTAACTGATCCAACACAACAGCAGTATTTCGTAAAGAGACTACCTACACTGACTTCACACATGCCATGTATATACTGCTTTTCTCTTCTGTGCTGTTCGCTGTGAACTTGCCAGTGTCAAATATTTATATCTATCTCGGTTCGTTTACACGATATTATCATTCGTTTTGCTGGATCGTTACACTCGCTCGTTGGCTTAATCACAACTCGTAAATAGAAATCGTACCTTACGAAGTAGGTTTATCATAATTATGTACAGCATGGACAAACATTAATTAAATAATTTGGTACACATCGACTAATATATTATATATGCATGCATGGACTCCCTATTTTGTCATACAAACAGTTAATCCTAATAAAAATTCCAAGTTACCTTTTTAAAATATGTCCATTCTTCCGTTAAGTTTGTGTTGTAATGAAGTGCGTAATTATTTCTCTCTCCCGCTTGCAATGTGAGATATTCTCTGGGATATTCATACTTCATATTTTGACAGTAAATCTTTGCAGATTGATTACATTCTGGCCACTTCAGGTATAGATCATACTCTCCATCCGTTCTAACATTACTCGATTCTTGTATATCTTTACATGTTTTGTTTCTTCTTTCTAAATACAAAGAAAAAGACAAATAGAACTTCTTTCGAACACATGCAATTTCACCTATTATCCAAAATCCTCGTTTTGCTGTACTTGTATGAAAATTGAGCAACATCGCAAACTACATCAAACTCAATGCGAATGCGGTATCACAATTAGGATGTGCAGGCCTTACTTTTGCCGACAAAATAGGCATGGTTTGATGTGGTTGGGCGTGGTCTTTAAGAAATTGGAATTTTGCCAACAGGTCAACTTGTTAAGGGGGGAGGGGTGGTGCACCGTCCCCTTCCGCTACGCCCCTACAAACTCAAACTACCTGAGTAGTAGCTGTGCTCCCTGATCAGACTTGATTCATACGGTGGCTGTCATAGGTGCTTTAATTAGCCTCCTACTCAATTAATTCGAGCTGCGTTCTTCGTAAATTTCTCAGCTCGCAGCTTCAAATAAGGATGCCTAACACACCCACTTGCTTACTTACTAAAACTTATTGCATATTGGATTGGACAATATTCTACCTGGTAAAACTATTAATATTCATAGGAATGATGCACCATGGATGACAGGCAGACTAAAATCACTAATACGTCGGCGTCAGAAAGCTTATGATCAAAATAATGACATCCTTTTTAGATTTTATAGGAACTATGTTAACAGAGAGCGAAAACTTTGCAAAGCTAATTATTACCATGCAAAGGTTAAAGATTTGAAAGGAAAAGATTCTAGGATGTGGTGGAAAGAATGCCGACGAATTTGCGGCATGGAAAAATGTTCTATAAACTTAGCTGCTAGTCTATTGTCCACTTCATCTCCGACAAACAGCAATATGCTAACTCTTGCTAACGACATCAATAATGCTTTCTTAATCCTCAACAATGTTTCCAACCCCTTGATCAAACGTGCCAATTGGATTGTTTTCAGGTCCCTAAAATTTCATTGGAAGCAACAGCCCTGCTCATTAGATCTATCAACACATCAAAAGCAGGAGGCCCCGACAATATACCTAACTGGGTCCTACGTGATTATTCATATGAACTTGCTCTACCAGAAAGTACTATTATTAATTCTTCAGTTGAAAATGCCAAAAATCTAAGATATAACGAAAGATTTAAGACACATCTCCCTTACTCCAACGTTATCCAAGTTAGCTGAACATTTTATAGTGCAAGAACACGTCAAGCCAGCTATCATTAAGCGGTTGGAATCAGATCAATTCGGGTGCATACCTGGCACATCAACCATTCACGCATTGATCAGTATGATTCATAAGTGGTCCTAAGCAACAGATGGAACAGGTAATGACGTAAGAGTGTTTGCACTAGATTATAGGAAAGCATTTGATCTCATAGATCATAATTTACTAATACGTAAATTATGTAATTATGATATCAATCCTTATGTCATCAACTGAATTGGTGATTTCTTAAGCAGCAGAAGTCAAAGAGTAAAGCTATCTGATCAGGAAGATTGCTTTTCTGAATGGCGGCATGCAACCGCGGGAGTTCCAAAGGGAACTAAACTCGAACCATGGCTTTTTATTGTCATAATTGATTACCTCCATGCCTCTTCTGCAGATGGAATCTATAAATATGTAGATGATACAACACCCTATGAAGTCGTCAGTAGCAAAGCTCCTGGTCAAGCACAGAATCTGATTAATGAAATATCAACATGTTCCAACTCTAATAAGCTCCAGTTGCATCCAACAAAATGTAAAGAACTAAGGATTTCCATTTCACGTTCACCAACAATCCGAGAGCCCGTACACATTGATGAAACAATGGTTGATCCTGTCACCTCTATTAAATTACTGGGTGTTCACCTCCAAAGTAACCTGAAGTGGAACTCTCATGTTAACACCATTGTCGAGAAAGCAGCCAAGAGACTATATATCTTAATACAACTTAAACGTGCGAAAGTCCCAGCTAAAGAATTAACCCAATTTTACATGGCCTGCGTCCAATCATTACTTACATACGCGTGTCAAGTATACGATTATGGCTTGCCAGAGTACCTCAACCTATCGTTGGAAAAAGTTCAAAAAAGGGCAATGGGTAAAATATATGGATATGATACCCCGTACATAGAGGCATTAAGTAATTCAGGATTTACGTCTCTTCACAAACGTAGATCCGAACTATGTCAGATCTTTTGTAATAGTGAAGACAAATTATACCCTCTGTCGCCATTTAACTCAAGTTATTCATCTGTGACATTACGTAATCAGATAACTTTTAGTATTCCTAGGAGACTCCTCAGAAATTGGTACTCCCAGTTAACAAGTCGCGTTATGTTTGATGGTGTACCGTCTGCCGAATTCCCGATTTTACAAGGAGTAAGACAAGGAGGTGTTTTGTCACCATGGCTCTTCATGGTATTCAACGACGATTTACCTAACATTTTTGACGAATGCGGCGAAGGCCTTTGGCTGAACAATCTCCAATGCAATCCAGTTATGGTCGCCGATGACATTGCCATAATGGGTCTACAAGTCATGCTGGACTCTTTGGAACGTTACAGTATTAAATGGCGTTTCGAGTTCAGTCCATCCAAAACAACTATAGTAACTTTTGGCGAATCTACGCAAATGCGGAACAAGCTTAAGAATTCCCGCCAGTGGACTTTGTATGGTGTTAAAATAGAAGAAAAGGAAAGTTGGCCACATGTTGGAATAGAATTATCCGGGAATTTTTCGAGCGTAAAACGCACACTCAATGCTTGTGCAAAAGCAAAATCAACGATGGCAAATGTTTCCAATATCGGCGCTCGTCCGAATGCTCTAAATCCAATTTGTGATGCCAATCTATTGTGCACTGTTGTGTTTCCGACTGCTCTGTACGGTTGCGAACTTTGGAACAATTTAACTCAGCATGAAACAACATCAATTGAAAGAAGTCTGCGCTTCAATGCGAAGTGTATTCAAGGTTTAGATCCTAATACCAGATCTGAAGCAGCAGTTGGAAGTTTAGGCCTGTGGTCAATGGAAGGTTACATCGACAAGGCCAAGCTAAGTTAATGTACTTCGGTCGCTTATGTTTATCAAGTCCAAGAATGGTTACAAAACAGATCTTCATCAATCGCCTTTTCTCATACCTTACAAATCCACGAAAACAAAAACTTAGCTTCTTTCCTGATATAATCCGCATTTTACAAAAATACAACCTTACAAGCTATCTCACTACTTATATTGGCGAATTAACCTTTCCAACAAGGAACACCTGGAGGAAACAAGTTTATATTGAAATCAAGAGATACGAGGAGCTAAAGTGGAGAAACGGCATGTTAAACAAAGAAGAACTCGTTTTCTTTAAAGAAGTTCATACGAAACTGGAACCCCTACACCTCTGGAAGTTGGCAAGAAGAAATTCTCACTTGAAATTTTCAATATTGAAAGTAGCAAAGATTGTTTGTGGAAATACTCCGAGACTTTTCAATTTGTGGACGAAATGTGATGAGACGACCCGTTGTATTTTTTGCAAAGTTCAAGTTTGGAATGTTAACTTCCATTTTATTATGAGATGTCCACACACAAGTAGCTGGCGGAACAAAATGTGGGACGAGATATCAGATAGTCTTCCGACAAGTATTTTGGCTATACTTCACTCAATGGATGATGTCGAACTATACATATGCTTACTCAGCAGACGTATTTACCATGGATGCGGAAACGAAGGCCTGATGGACGAACTTTCTTTAATTGTTGTCAGACATATTAACCTGCTGTTAACTATAACAGAACAAACTAGCTTTAATTAGAACTGACCATTCATGAAATTAATCATTTTTTAATTTTTTGTTTGTTGACATTTTATATATTTAAACATTTTATAGTTTTCTTTTAAATATTGTACTTAGATATCTTCAATATTGGAGGAATTAAAGTTTGTCTATCTAACCTACTTACGATAATTCTATTCTAATTACCTTACGCCAGATGCTTTAACTCCCAAAGGGTAGAGTCTTGCAGATTAATGGGATTATTATAGGGAAAAAAGGATTAGGCTTACTGTTCACACGGGGTTTGGATATCACTAATATGGACAGGAAGGTTCAAGATTGAACAACAATACCGGTGAAGACCAGTTTGCGATCCAATTGCAGAAAGCGTGCTATCCTAAGCATGCTCAGTTACGTGTGTGGATATGATAATGTATTATATTTAGATACTCTTGCAAAATGCTTTTCATGCAGTTGATGGAATTCCTAAGTTGATCCACTTGTAAAGTATTGATTGCGTTGTATGAGCAGTTAACTATCTAATCTAGGCACACACGGCACGCAGAGTTTGTAGACTAATGTCGTTTACTTTATATCCTTCAACAATAGAACATAGCTGAAGATACCTGACAGTTTCGCACTTTCACTGATTTTCCCTGTTGCGTTCTTATAATTCTGCGTCTATATACAGTACAACAACATAAGTTCCAAAGATTTACATTTGTATAATACATGAGTATACAGTAACAACAATAGTTAATATCTTGAAATAGGTTTCCAGTGTATGCAACACTGAACAATATAGAAGTTCGTAGAATGAATTATCTACCTTAAATTAAAAATATAGAAAACACTTAGACGTTTTGAACGAAGTTCCTTTTCTGTATATAAGAATCTTGGGTCGCGAAAACGCGTGCAGTTTTATAGTGCAACAAAAAATTATCACGTGATAAAAATACACCAATCAGATTATTGTAGTCAAAACAAGATCAAAACAAAGAATTGGAGGGTCTCACTTGACGTCAAAAAATTCCAAAATTGAAGTAAGTTACAATGTTGGCTGTTTTATATATTCGGAATATATCGTTACTATACAAGTGTTTACCAAAAGTCGATACAATTATTTCTCCTAGAGTTACGGAGTTTTGAAAAATACCATTGCTGACACAGCATTGTTTTCCAAGGCTGTTAAAATTATGGTATAAATACAATTTAGTTCAAAAATGTTTCGATAAGGTTAACAAGTGATTCCATATCCAGCCTTGGAGAGAATCTAAATATTTTTGCGAATACTTGCCAATATTTTAGCATTTGATTTTTGGCAGACATGTTGGTTGACAGAGCTGTCAGCCATTTATAATTTTATATGATCCCGGCTAGGCGGGACGGGACAGTTGCCGAGATCCCGCTTGTAATACAAACTCTATCGAGTGTTTATATGATCCCGTTTCTATCCCGCATAGAAGGGATCCCGGAATCTGTTGCCGGGATCCCGCCTAACCGAGACGAAAAATTCCCATATAAACAATCTACCCGGCCAGGCGTGATTAACTTTTCTTCTGAGCACGCGTAAATCCCTTTTCTGCAAGGAAATGTAACGTCAAGCACCTAACTGGCTTCATCCCGGCAATGTATTTTGTCCATATAAACACGCTATCCCGCCTAGGCGAGTTTCCCGGCTAGGCGGGATGGAAACGTCCCATCCCGCCTAGACGGGATCATATAAACGGGTCCTAAGTGAACCCCACATATAACAATGATATAGGCCTACGTATTAGCAAATAACATAACACTCGTGTGATTGTAAATTTTGTCATGTGATGCTGTTGACTGTATTCATAGATCCAATTCGTTTATTTTACCACATGATAGCTTGGCGTGTAACTGCACGATAAATACGCTCTCGTTTGTCCCCCACGCACATTACAGAATTAAGGTAAAATCCTTCGCACGAAACGCTGAAGATTGGTCAAATTTCTGCCAGATTTTTCTTGCAGCGATCGTTTTGAATATAGGTTATACTACCTGTTTTTCCAGCCCTTTTGAATATAATGGAACTGAGTTCAGTGTAATAACTCACGTTTAGTTAAATAACTTTATCGAAGATTTTTGCACACCCTAGCTGTAGAATGGAAGATATTTTACAAGCCTTTCAATTGGATCATAATGAAAAGGTTGCCACATGGCGCTTTTATCAAACGCATAGGATCAATTTTAAGTAACATTAATATTGTTGCATGCATGCATAATAAGTACAAAGATCATACATGTACTTCTCCAACTTCAACCAATAAGGTCCACTCTCCATTGTTCACTTTGTCTCTCTTTTTAGTGGTGTTTGTAAGTTGGCAATTTGCGGGATATTCTTTACTGGTTCTTTCTCTGTGGTTAAAACCAACACATGTCGGCTTTTCGCGACATAGATGGAAGCACATTATTTTGACAGGATGTTTAACTTCGTGACTAGATACGACCTCTTCGGGAGGTAAATGTTCGCCATCTATGAAAATATTAGGAAGGGAATTCAGTTCACCATGTATACTGCATGTAATACAAATCATTATGCATTACTGATGCAATCTCGATTGTGATTGGCTAAAAACCTACACATAATTCTCAATGTCTTGCCACCTACACGACACTGAAAATTATCTGTAGGTGACGTAACTTTTTGCCGCTATTTTTTCCCTACAAAACTCTCTAAAGGCCTCTGCATTTATAAATGCATAATAAGACAATTACTGAATTCGGTTTTCGCATGATATCGAGAGTTATCGAGCCTCAGTTTGCGTTATCCGCCTCAGCTTCGCTTCAGCTTAGCTTCGCTTGTTAATTATTTGCAAGTGTGTATTATTTAATTTTGTTGATTGCTATTACAAAATATAACATACCAGCATATACCGTACATGTCAGAAATATATTGGGAAATTTTTTTTGTAGAATATATATATACAGCTTATTGAACAATCTCTATGCATGCAGAAACACACTCAAACACATCATCAATTTATGCCTGTCAGTAAGATAACCAGTATATTATATACCTTTTGATTGTTACCAAGAAGTGTGATTCAGCACTACGGTTTGATGTTATATACTTGGTGATATTTTAATCCTACACATGACATATTAGATTATATAATAATGTAGCCGATTTTCATGATTTCAAAATTAATTATATATAGCTAGTTCATTTGTAAACAAAATATTAGAAAGCTCATTTATCTATTATAGTTCCGATAAAAATGTCAAAAAGCACAAAAGGTTTCAAAAAACGAAATTCGTTCATGCAGTTTTTTCTTTTTTTTATTCGTGTAAACTTCCGCTTGCTATAAAATTGCATACCGCTGGCTCAACCTACGGTGTTATTTGCTAGCAGATAACAGATTTATCTGCAAGTTGCGTGACTGCTATATTTAGTTGTAACCTATTAGCCAATCATGTATTGACTACAATGTATCAATAGAAATATTTATATAGTAAAACGCACGCAATTCAGTTTCTTCTCTAAAGCTGCAAGGTGGTGGTCTTAATGAATTTTCCAATTATCAAATTATCAAACACGCAATGACAATATATGACATATGGCACACGTAATCTATAATACTCGTCATCATTGCTCCCATGGTTTAACATACCTTGTCGAGAACGACATATTTATAGGCGCCATTAAGAATATAAATTGGCATTATCGATTTCGTACGGTCTTGACGCAATTAATTCAACTTTAATGCTTTGCTCAGTCAAGCGAGCATTTTCGCTCCATGTCTATTTTTCCAGTTGACGCAATAGGTAAAATTATGGCATATTTTACCCCGTTAGAAGGATGGAGTGTTCTATGATAGGTTTGGAGAATTAAACCTTTTATTACATGCTGGCAGAACATTTGTACCATATGGTTTATAACTACTTGGTCTGGTCGGGAGTTCTTGTGGTGAACCAATTATACAGGATTACAGCTCAAACCGTCAAATTTTGCATGGATCTAGCTTGATTGAGTAAATTGATTCTGTTGTGAACCGACACCTTTTTCACAGTGCATTTAAAAATATTTAGGGCGCAGTAGACGTGGCAAAATTATTGTCCCCATGCATGCAGTCCTTCCCATTTTTCATAACATTGAAAAATCTATGGAGAATGCGAAGTTATGGACACTGAAAAAAGGTTGAAAGAAAGGAGCAAAGTTTCATATGGACCATTTGATATACAGGTTGGTATACATATTCTACAGGCACATGTATATTACTGTATATCATTACATGTATATTAAAGTTTATCTAACACCTTAGTAGATTCTAGTCATTTAATTGGTTGATCATGATCACGAGACCGTGAATAGCTTTTTCCATTTTCACAATCGTGAACCATGTTCGGCATGCATGCCCGTTGCTATATTTCAGTTAATAATTTGCCGTTTATGTTTCACCTATGTACCTAAGCAAAAACATTAAGGCAACAATAATACCAACCTCCGTCTCTCAAAGTTTGAATCTTACGTTAAAACATTCATCGATTTTTCTTTCAAGATTTATCACAGTTTTGCTCGCCAAAATTTCGGTCTTCGGTGCCTCGTTTTTGTCAAAATTTTCACTAAAATGCAAGTTAACTGTCCAAAAGGGTGGAAAAATTGTTGATCACATTTTTGGGTCAAACTTGCCGTTTTAAATTGTGTTCAGTCAGTGAATCACAAACACAAACAAAGTGTTTGTATTCTAGCAATAAAATGGTGTGGCATTACGTCAGCAATCGCCGCCATTTTGCCAGTGTTGCACACGTTGTCTAGCGCGTGCAATTCCTGATCCGGATGGCGAAAAGCGAAGACACGAAAAGGTGAGGGACAGATACCCAGTGAGACATCTGGTTCAATATATAATCTGTGCTCATGGTCATGGAGAGTACATGTTCTTCCCTATAATGAGTTAAATATTACAAAGGCTCTTGAGCATGCATTTCCATTATTTTAATGCCAGATATCTCTATTTTTAAAAATATCGAAAAATTGAAATGCTTTAAATTTTCAAACATATTTAAAATTTTAAGAATATTCATTGTCATATATATGTTCATGTACCCATGGTGAAAGGCGAAAGTGGTTGTTCTTATATAACAGATAACTCCTTAATATGAATCAGGCATGCACGGTCGGTTCTTAACTGGTTCTAAGTTCCACTTCAAAACAAGTGTTACTTGTTGAGTGTTTTCAATTTGTATTCTATTCAATGTACCAGTATTTATGCGGTAAATTGCATGATATATCAGTATCTGAATTTGATGAAATGTATTTTGTTGAGTCACACTTCAATACTAATGATTAAAACAACAGGTAGCCTAATAGAGTATGTTAGTTTGGATCGGATCACTGCGATAATATTAATAAAAAATTGATTTCTTGTAACTGCCCTTAGAACTAGCTACCCCCTTCATCTATATGAATTACAAATATCAGTTCAGGTTTTTAACAACCACGAATGCGCGGTTGCAGTAAAAGTAGCGAACACGATAAGCTCGCGGACTTGCAGTCTAGGATCAAAGTAACTACTTGAAAATATATAACAAAATTAACTTCGACTTTTCGAGCGAAGTCGCGGCTATTGACTTCCCAGACGAAGGGCCTCCGCTCGAAACGTCGATTTATTGTTCAGTGTTTTTAAAACCTAGTCTATTTGTCAGCCTGAAGTGGTTGTTGTATAGGTGCTGGATTACCCAAACTTCATGGTGGCTCTTAATCCACTCGTCCATTTATCCATCAGTACGTAACCCTTTAGCGCATAATTTCCGATATATCGCACATATTGTGCTCCCCGTCATTTTGACCCACTGACGCTTTTCTGACTGACTGTTGTATACTTCATCTTACATCATATAATTTACCTATTTATATCTTTCAAACTTGTCACTTTAAATTATGGCTGTAACGTGAGTAACAATGTGTAGAGCGCAAGGACAAATGTACATTACGTGAAATATTTGACTTTTTCGATCTAAATTATCGCATTCTGTTTGGTGCTGGAGGGTTCAGATATTTTATGTGAATACTCTGAGCGAGATATTGATGCTGATCCAGCTGTTCCAGCTGTTACTGTTACCAAGTTAAAGGTGGTTCCCTGTTGCCATGGCAATATTATGTGTGCAAATATGTTTCATAATTACAATCTATGGTATTCATGCTTCAGTTTGATATATAATTTGATATATTTGTATATATAGCTCTGAGACAGTTCATTTTCTTATGTGAAGGAACACAATTTTTCAAAAATAAATCTATCTCAGGGACGCCGAAACGACGAGAGGGAAAGGGGGCAGGTTTTCATCGAAGTGCACTTTTGAATTTATATATAGTAAGGGACGTTTGTGAAACTGCGAAAATTGGAATTTTCCATAATCACGTTTCTAATTTCTAGAAAAATAGGGGGTCCTCCTACTGAAGATTTTGATATTTTTGAAGCTCGATGACTGCATTTCTAGCACATTTTTTGAAGTGAATTCGCAAAATAATTGCGCCAAAATTACTGTTGTAGAACGCGAAATTTGAGGTGTATATAGAGGCTCGTATAAAAAAAAGTTATTTCAGGTAATTATATTTTTCATATACTTATCGCTAACGACAAAAGTTAGCTATATTAATTCCGCCATCCTTCTCGGCCACCTTGTTTGTTCCGATCCCTTCGCAAAAGATTATGAGGCGACACAAAGGGCGAAAGTCCATCTCATAAAGTGAAAGGGATGGAGCCTGCTAATAGTTATGCAGGCATGTAACACGTTTAACGTTTTCAGGGCATTTCCGCATCATCTATAAACATTTCCCGACAGGAGCGTGACTTGACTCTAAGCATTAGGGGTGTTGGTTCGTTTTGCCCGTCGAAAGGGCGTGGTAAAGGGTCCGGCCCAAAGCAAATTGTCTGTAGGGGCTCCATGCCGCTAGCGCGAATACGGTGGTATCGAGTGCCGAAAACACGAGGGAACTAGGTGGTATGCGGGCATGCTCCCCAGAAAATCGTGAAATCTAGAGTCTCTGAAACGCCATTTCATACACTTTGGGGGTAGACTTTACAGAATTCTGATACCGGATCGGAAAATATCGTACATTAGGCAAAAGTGGAAAAATTGGGGGATAATTACATATTGATCCCCTTATGCTCAAAAAGTGCGGGAATTCGTCCCTTCCAGCCCCCCCCCCCCAGGATTGACGCCCTCGGGTGATACGCGCGTTAACAGCTAATTGGAAAAAGACTTAATCATAATGTTAATTTCATACGTATTATTGCTTATATTTTGCAAGCGAAAGTTCGTTGAACGTGTTTGATATCACCAAAGTAAATTCAATTTTTTATTTTCTATTTATATAGATTTTTGTTTTTAATAAGGATGAGAACGAATTCTTAATACTATAATAATATTTACCTTAGAACGAAAGGGCAACCTTGCACACCTTGCACCTCCCGGTAAAGGGCAAGGGGGGCAGCTGCCCTTCCAGGCCCCGAAGTTCAGGCGTCCCTGGCAGTTAATACGTACACATGAATATTTTCTACTTTACGCCGCCTCTGTATTATGCGTCACACCTATCAGCGAGACATTTAGTTTAAATCCTATAAGAGTAAATGTTTCTTTTGACATAAATGTTCCTGTATACATGTTTAATTGAATAAGAGCAGATACACGCCAACGTATATTCTTAGTGTAACTAAAGAAATACAAAACTCTTACTGTTTTAAAAATTCTCACCTTCTCTGATAATCTGATGATACCTCTGAAAACATATCTCTGCTTTAAACTTTGCTATGGAGATAATCAGTAATAAGATGAAAGTGATCATTCTAAGTAATGCTCGTCGACGCAAAGTAAGCTCCATCCTTCTTCTGAGATATGCACAGAATGACTCAATGTAAATATAAAGAAGGTTATACATTTCGTGATCCGAATCACAAGCTGTGACCAGATTGCCATTGAAACGAAGCTTAATATTATAGCCATGACAATTTTGTTTATTTTTCGAGAGTTTAAAGTATTCACACATTTTTAAATGTCTTTATTATCGTAAGTGCCCGTTTTTTGCACAGAAGACCATGATCTGTTCCTATCTATAGCTTAAAATTGGCGTTTCAAGCGTGTAATGTAATTGCGCCTAGATCTGAGGAGACTCGATTCAAAATTGAAGATTGGCGAAATAGAGAGGTTATGCCAAACAATGTGGCGTGGGCAAAGATCGCAATCTTACGCAATTGACTGCAATTAACTGAAGACGTCATGAGTTTCTCATTGTTTTGTTTATGGCTTATGTTAAAATTTTGCACACTGCATGTATTGTACACGAACGAATGGGTAACTTTGAGTGAATACTGTCAGAGTGTGTCGCCGTGGCAACGTCGGATTATGTGTTAATAAACTGGCAGATCCAATATATCATATCCGAAAATGGGGATTTCGAGAAAGCACAATTTGTTCACTAATTGCCATGACTTAGTATCTGTAAAGTTTTAAAGTACAAATTGGAGGTTTTGATATATAATATCCAAACTTAACTCCCAAATAAATAAGTATTTTAGAAGAGATTCTAGTAGACGAAATTCCATGCTGATGAATAATACCATATAAACTAAAGCACTGTTAGACGGAATTTTCGTGCTGAAAACAACTACAGCTACATTTCAATATTTAATCAACCTCGGACATATATTATCCCGTACTACATTGCTTTTAAGTTCAAAGTGAGTATATTTCAATGCTCTGTCGTTTAACTTTCTCCAGTACTTTGGAAATGCGCAATTCCATTGTGAAGAGGGCCGCCCTCAACTAAGCGCCGCATAAATAACACTAAAAATTTAAGTAGCGCCGTGGCGCTCAAACGAGTAAATACGGTATAGCTACATATATCCAGTTACGTCACAGTAGTGATTTCATATTTTGCTTTTCTTCGGCTTATAAATATATTATTCGTGAATTTAAGATGGTTCTTTGGCACTTTGCACTCCTTTTACCCATTATCCTTAGGTGCGCCTGGAGAAGATTGGAAGAATGTGTTCTCTTTGGAGGCTAGTCGCCTAATGTTCTCTTTTAATGTTCAAATTTCCCTCAAGAACGATGTACATGGACATCAGAAAAGTTTCAAGAAATAGATACTCATTCTAATAGATATATTCTTGAAACGAAAAACCCGACTTCTATTTCCCCCCCCCCATTTAACAATTAGGGCAGCTGATGTCCTAAACTTTTTTATTGTGTTTGCTTTGTTGCACATGAGTTACTCAAGTAAAATACAATACGTTATAAACATTCTAGAGAGGGCCTGGGGCTTAATAGAGAGGGGGGTTTAAGAGAGAGAGGGCTTAATAGACAGAGGGGCTTAATGGAGATAGGGGACTTAATAGAGAGAGGGGGCTTATTATATAGAGAGGGGGTCTTAATATAGAGGCTAGGGGCTTAATAGAGAGAGGGGCTTATTATATAGAGAGGGAGGCTTAATATAGAGGCTAGAGGGCTTAATAGAGAGAGGGAACTTAGAAAGACAGGGCTTAATGGGGCGGGGGGCTTAATAGAGAAAATGACTTAACGGGAAACTGGATTAAAACTTCACTCACTAATATCATTATGTGAAATTTAAAGCAAGACTAGGAGCGTTTTGTCGCGTTAAGAATAGGAGGGCGAAATCCTCCCATTTTAGATGTGAAAAAGGTGAATAAGGTTATTTTGAATAGCTTGCTTCAAGATGAACACACAAATTTGAGTTCTATGAGCATTGTTTTCTACTGTTTAAGAAAACAGTTGAGTAAATTAAATATTCCTAGCTCGTTTAATAATTATAAGGTTTTATATAAAGAATTACCCAATGAACATATCTTTATATTTAAAAGTGCTACGCTAAAACATTTGGCCCAAAGTTGACAGGTTGAAGATAAAATCATATCCAAATGCAAACCAGCGTTATGTTACACTATAAGTTTAAAAACCAAGCGGATTTTATACTAGTAAAACTTTAATTAACATGTAAAGCATGGTGAATGTAGCCATTTATAAAACGTCTGCACGTTGTCAAACAGCCACACATAATTGGACAATTTCCCTGATTAACAATTATTGAATGAGGTTGAGCATGATATGAAGAATTATCAAGGCCGACGTTTGAGTTATCTGTCGAAGCTGAAACTTAGGCGGATAACACAAACAGAGGTCCTGATAATTTTTCAGATCATGCGAAACTCTAATTCAATAGTTGCTATATTATGTATTTAAAAGACATCCGCACCTCTCGGTTAAATTCTGCAAAATTATGACGAGCTCTTTTCCATTTTCAGCAAATATGCCCTCCTTCCTTTCAAACAATCGTAAAGAATATTTCAATACATTTTGTCGCTGTTTTTGGTTTTTATCTAATTTATATTTTATAATTAAGTCTGCGAACGGCCAAAGGCCACGCCATTTTCATTTGTGTTTAGTAGCATGAAGTCATTTGTGTGTTATTATTCATATCGCATGTATGACATCATATCATGCGATATGTGTCACTACTTGATATTTGGTAAAAGTTGATAATATTATTTCACCGCTGCGGGCTATTAACCAATCAGAAGTTAAAAATTCAATTAAATAGATAATAATTATGAATGCAATAAATGCATTTTATTGGCACAAGAAAATAAAGTTAACAGGGAATTAAGATGCGCCCGTATGGTTCGTCATGTCTGTTGTTATATGCATATATAATGTAAATATTATGTGATGAGCAACAGCAAGGAGCCGTTTGAGAACAGCCGCTTCGAGCTACACGTGGAACATCGAATGAATGTGAATGTTGTTTCGCGTTAATCATCGTGCCGTCGTTTTCGCCAGAAGGAGTCACCACAGCAGTCGATTTTCTCACAAATTTACCCATATTGTATATGGTCTAGTTTGCCCTCGTGTTACAGTTCAATGCCGCTGTTGGCTGTCTAGCTGTTCACTCGCTGCAGTATGTATAACCTCCTTCTGTAAGGGTCTTTAGCTTTCCGTTGAAGTTATAGTCTCTTTATATTCGTTATTTTACCGCACTTTGAGGTACGCCGTGGTTCTTTCACCTAGTTTTTATCAAGGAATATATTTCGTCATTATGAATTGGCATTGCAACTAGCGGCCTGAATTTGAGTCATAATGCTATCGACATTCTATCGACATTTATTACTCAACTACATAGAGAATAATACATAGGTGCGCGGAAATACCATATTTATTTCGAGTGTTAAACATGATATCTCACGGGTGAGCGCAGCGAACGAGTGAGATATCATGTTCAACACGAGAAATAAATATGGTTTCCAAGCATCCATGTATTTTTCTGTTTATTATATAAAGGACAGTCTTTTCAAGCAAAATAAAATAAAATAAAATATCCATTTTCATAAACTTAAAAAGCGATAATTTTCACATGTGAGATTATCATAAATAATCTCACATGTGAGATTATCAGTTTTATCAGTGCTCGAAATCTCTATAAAGCACTATACTTTATATAATAAAGATAATTATTCTTGTCTCCCGCAGTCTATATTCTGTTTGCCGTAATATACCTAAAATAACTAAAATCATTTATACAGTTTAAAATGTTTGAGAGGTAGCGCTCTCGGCGTTCTCAATACTAAAATAAATGTTCCTAATGTCGTACTTGATTTTCCTTGCCCTTGAACCCCTCAGGCAGGTAAGTGCCGATCTCAATAAAGCGAAAGAAGTTCTAGCTCTTATCCAACTCATAGTTGTCGTATACTCTTCGCCTTTCTTTATGGCTACCAGCTCTGCCAATCGACTATATATGGTATCTCATACACTCTTTGCCCATACCGCCTGTGGTGGTGAATACCAGTGGCGTATAATAATGGAAACTTTATTAATGATTTTTTTCGATTATATATACAATTGTAAATCTCACTTATATAAGGTAATATACAACCGGCTACTTGAATCAATAATGACTATAATACTCTATATACACAACATAGCATATAACAAATACACAGCACAAATTTCAAAATGTTAAAAATTCTGGATTTGTCCATTCCGGCTTACTTCGACAACAAAATATATAATATGTTGTTCTGATCGCAATCGTCGTCATTCGTTTGATGCAGAATTTATGGTGATTCTTTTCAAATCCAAGATCTCTGAGCATTTCTATGAAGCTAATCGATAGATTTATAAGTTTAACTGATTTAAAATGTTTACGTTGTTCCCTAATTTTGAATTCTAAATATTTACATTTTTTGCGTTTAATTGTAGTTGATAGAGGTAAATCTGGACGATAGGTGTGACCAGTGATGATGGATGGGCTTTTGACGAACATACATGAGCCGCTGACGGTCAGTAGGTTCGTCGAAGGAAGTTTAAAATAGAGTCATGCATCCACGTCATTCGTTCCAGATACGACTGGCAACCCGCTACCACGTGTAAAAGTGTTTCAGAGGCTAGACAATCAATGGGAACAGTCTATACCCCATCTTGCAAGGTTTTGGCGCGTTGGAAGAGAGTTAATAATAATATTATTAATAATAATAATACTTTATTTCAAGAGGGTGAGATTATATATTTACATTATTACCTTTACGGTATTCTACCTAATGGCCGTCAATTTTTTTATCAGGAAGGTTCATAGTCATATAAAATTACAAAATTTGTTCACATGGTCTACGGTATAATTTATATCAATATAAATAGAGATATCATCAATATCCTTCAGCTCATTAGGTAAATAGTTGAAGAGCATTGCACCACTGTAAGTTATTTTGGACTTAGCTAACTCTGTTTTAGCCAGAGGAAGCTTAGGATCATTGTCCGATGACCTAGTGTTTACCGATCATGGGAATCCCGCAAGAAAGAGAATAAAGCAAATAAATCCTGTGGCCAAGATGATTTTAGAGTATTAACTACCAGTAGAATTTTTGGTGAGGTTTTTGGAGCAATTTTTTAGAAGCATATAAGAGTAAAATTTAGAAAAGATCTATTTTCTTAAAATACGACTAGAAACTCTCTTTTAATATTGTCTGTCAGTGTGACAGTGTCTGGTTCCATATTCAAGATTTCAAATCTGAATCTGGAACAGCGATGCTGAAAATGGAGCCAACTGTCATTTCGCTTCTAAGCAACTGTTTGGGTAACAAACTATGGCCTATCAATTTAATAGTACAATTATAATGGAAACAAACGCGTCTCTTAAAATCCGATTTGTGAGATTTTCAGATATTCCAGATGTGCCAGTTCTTCCAGGTGTTCCATTTCGCGTTTTTTACAGAGCATAAAATGTGAGTGATTAATCATTTAATTAAACATGTCAATAAAGGTCATTATCAGGATCAAGTGTCGTCGTTCGAGACTAAAATATGCAAGCTAACATATTTTTCATTCACTTTTATCATACCATCAAAATATTGCAGTATTTTGTGCGACTTCAATCTGGCAAGCTCACTAGGTATGGCTTTTCAGTCTTATCTGAACATGCTAAGTTCTGCGTCTATGACCCAAGTGTTTCTAACTGCAGCATGCGTATTTCTTCTATACAAGATTGTAAAATATTTTACTACCGAAGCGAGGGAATTGCCGCGGATCTCAGCTACAAATCGACGTCGACTTGGATTTTTTGAAGATATGTGTGATATTTTTTCCATGGAAAAATCTGGCTTAGGTAATATATGCTTGGCGATATCTATAACATCCAAACAGAGCCTGGTACAACAACATGTTCGCGACGCTCTGGTGCTGTTGGCCAAACGACAGCCGATGCTTCGAGCAGTCATAACAACAATGGCGAACGGGGATAAATATTTCGAGGTGAAGGGAATCAATGAAGTCGATCATTGCAATGCTAAATATCACTATTTCTGATGCAAAGGCTTCGGACTGGCAAAATGTTTGGTTCGAATATACAGCAAAACAGAGAGGAAATGGTCTGTTATGGCGAGTTGTGATATTACAAGAGGAATTTTTACCAGGCACTAAAGATTATACAAATACATTAATGTTTAACATTAGTCATTCCTGTTTTGACGGCGTATCTTCTGTCAAGTTTTGCAAGCAGTTTCTTAATTACATGAACGAACTCGCAAGCGGTACTGGCTGTGCTGACCAAGATATCCCCAGTCTAGATCTGCTACCATATTTTCATAATATTATCACACGAGGACGAATTTGGCATTCATTATTTAATTTTATGCTGGCTTATCTTGGCCTGCGATCGATATTGAAATTTCTCGTGAAAAGAATGTTTGTTCGCCTAATAGAAAAGAAGCCGAATAATCCGTACAGAACGCAGTTCCCACTGAATCTAGACACTCGTAACTCACCTGTAATATTTCCACCAACTATAAAGGCTTTTACTGAGAACGAAACGAAGAATATTATAAAAGCTTGCAAAACAAATAATTGCACAGTAACTGGAGCTATCACAGCTGCGGTACATCTAGCTTTCTGTCAAATTCTTCAAGATAATAAATCGAAGGATCTGAAGTTAGATTTCGTTTTTGCCATCAATGCTCAACGCTTCTGTGCTCCAAAACCGGACGAGGATTACTTGGGAGTTTTTGCGTATAATACTCAAGAATATTACCTGAATTACCTGTCTGGCGCTAACGTTGACTTCTGGAATTTAGCGCAAGAAATCACGCAACATTTGAAACATGTTGTGAGGAATAAAGCGTTTGTCGATCAAGAGACAGTGATAAGTGGAACATTTGAACCGAAAGAATTGGTTAACCAACTACTTGGCGAAAAGTTTTTGGCCAAACCAATGTGCAATTTTATATCTAGTTTCGGGTCTTTTCATTACAGCGACATGAACCGGCAAGCTGTGATTTACAAGCTGCATGAATGTTATATAAATATCCTTGCATCGGATATGAACTGTATCTTTAGTCATTATATCTACACCATTAATGGTAAAATGACCTGGCAAATTGCCAGTCATGTTACAGTAGATAATAACCTCGCTGAGAAGTTTTGTAATATTTGCTTCGATAAGCTTATTGAAATAGCACGTTGTCGTAATTAAGGCACAACAAAGTCTCACTGATCCCAAAACTTGGACTGGATAGAGCATCCTTTCGAATTCAATGAGCCAATATTGATGCAAGAATATCTATAATGAAATGAGATTTTTTATTCTGTCAAAATCTTTACGGGTCAAATTGTTAGCTGCTTCAATTTGTTTTACTCTCGAGTTAATATAGCTTCTCACATTGTGGCCATATTGGTGTGACCTCATTAGTTATTCACTGCCAAATGTAAAAAGTAGAGGCCTTTGTTGACCAATTTTTTATCTAGAAAACATGTCGGCAACACCAAATTTTGGCAAATTAGATTTTGGTGGTCACACCAATATGGCCGCCATTGGCATCATTTATGAATAGTAGATGCGCTATCCAGTCCTTCTTTTGAGATCAGTTTGGTAGTCTCGTGCATTTGTTTACTATATATGTTTTGTGCCGTAGTCTGTTGTATTTGAATGATTGTTTCAGGTATTCTCGTTCATCTATTAACGATGGCATACCTGTTAAGCATATTCATCTATTGGTTTTGGGTGTTCGCAAATATTTCTATAATTATGTAGAGAAGTTTCACGACAAACAATAAACTCTTAAAATTCAGATTATTGCGCTGATACTTTAGCACGTTTCTTCCACCATTATAAGGAACATTCCACAAAAAATAGGTTAGTGCCGGAGGAGATTGGACAGCTGTGACGTGAATTTCTCGACCAATGAAATCGCGCTATTTTTCCATCGTGTTTCTGAAGATTTTAGGCTCCCTAATTTGCAATGGGCGCAGAAACACTTGAAAAATACATACTAATATTATATAAATTCTATAAAAAAGCAAGCGTGACCTTAATATTATACAAGAACTTGTGGTATCTGTAAAAATTTCTGAGGTAAAGCATTACTTATTTCGATGATTAAAGTTCGTCGTGTCTTCGCAACGTGATGACTCGAGGCCGCGTCTGTTTACAACTTTCAAACTTAAATATCTGGAGTTCTCATGTTTCAATTTTTGTAATTTTTGCAAAAAAATCAAGATAAATCATAAATGTATATACTAAAAATCTGCTGGAGGGATCCCGGGGATTCCTCGATATATTCGGCATTGAAGTGACCATAGTCATTTTAACGATTGCCAAAATGGCGTCTAAAGCTCGGGCACACAATGCGCCACCAAAACTTGTTTTTCACAATGAATTTTGAAAGTTCCCTAATATTAAGAGCGTTTTTCTTTAGAGCAAGTGTTAAATTACTTTTAAATTACTTAAGAGTTATTTTCGTGTATTTATAGATTTTATATCTGGGCTGGTGTCTGCAGTATTGTCTGACGCCCATCATTTGTTGAAATTTATTGACATTAGTCCATGCAGTGTTACTTGCAGCAATAACTGTGTACAGCTGGCACAGTTACTGTATATACCTGTATTATAATACACCATGTTTGGTTTTGTATAGTATGCATGAACACTACAACGCCATGTTGCAATTTAGTTGTCCAGAGTAAATATAAAAAATGACATGTATACAGTAAAAACTCGCATAAAAGAACCAGGCAGATGAAGAACCACCAGCCTGCAATTTTCCAATTTAGGTAATTACTCTAAGCACCCAAAATACAGGACCACTTCAGGCTGACAAATGAAACTGGTTCTTAAAGAAAGAAGTAAGTTAAAGGATGAAGCATGTTTTAAGGGCAGGTAGATTATTTGATACTTCTGAAGACAAGCCCCAGTCAACAGTTAGATATAATCAAATAACGAGGGACCCTCAACTCCGCCTGTTTTCTCACTAAGCATTCATTATTATACAACCACTTCAGCTTGAGGTAGAGAAATAGTGGTTCTTATATATGGGTTTTTACTCTGTTATTGTGTAACATATATATAAGAGGCATGTTATTATGGGACCTTTGATCAATTTGACAAGTTTGTTTATGAATGAACATACATCGAGTTGTTTTATTTTAGTTTGGCTTTTTTGTCAGTTTTCCGATAAATAAATCTATTGCAGCCATTTACAAAGAATAGTTGCTGACAATATAATAGTGTAATTTGCCTGAAGAAGATATTCTGATGGATGTCACACCCTATAACTCCCCTTTGCTACTGTCCTGAGACCTCTCCAATGTCTGTTCCTTTGTTGTAAGGTTCATATTTCCACTTGTCAGCAGGTCTAGGTGAAAAAGATTCTCACCATATGTAACATAAGGATGCTCTGGTTATGTAAAATAGCAAATGGTAATGTATTTTACACTTGCTGTAAGTAGAAGACCTAGATCGAATTCCTACTTCATAATGGTTGAACAAAGTCACAGCAATTTCAAGAATAATTACATGGCTTCACAAAATTTTTTTTACTAAGTCCCAAAACAGGCAGATGCATTTATTTATAGCACATTTATTCATAATGTAATTTAATAGTGTCCGAATTAAAAAAACTCAATAACGCTATTTTTAAGGAGTTGCACAAGTGTACATGGCAGATATTGTTTTTACAGACACACACCTATTCTTGTTTGGCAACGAAATGGTAAAAAATGATGGAAAAAATCGAAAAGGTTTGCCAATTGAAATAATAGATAGTTTCATAACTTCCTAAGAACCTAACCAGTTGCTATACCAAACAAATCACAAACATCTGTCAACGCACACTCAAGCTCTTCCTTAGAACTTGAGTCTCCCACTCCTCACGTCTTTTTACCCAAATTTTTGGATAAAACCCCATTGTTAGGAAATCAACCCTATACTTGATATGCTCAACAAATACATCCATAATATCTCCTGTGGCAATGAGGGGGGCAAATACGTGCATAGTTCAGAAGCGATGTATCCAACATGCCTCCATCCAGTTCAGTAGTCCATGTCAATAGCGATTGCACTTGGATCTGTTGGATTCAACGGCTCCGGCCTAAGTTGAACTTTCACTGAAATGTTTTGTTGAAGAGTAAAATTAATCCAAATGTTGTTGGTAATTATAAGCAGCACCGATGCATTTGAATGGTAAAGAATGGGTGATTTCTTCATCCCCATCGCTCTCATCTTCATCACTATTGACGTCATCTCTTTCCTCCTTATCAGTTCCTCTTGATCACATTTTTCCAAGATCAGCCAACCAATCAAGTAATTCTCTTTCTACAAAATCTTAAGAAAATTATCTAATTATTATTACTCTAATCTCTAAAATTGGAATTCATAAGTTACACTGTAATCTCTAAAATTAGAATTCTTAAGCTATAATCGGTAATCTTTTGAATTTGAACTAGGAGTTACTACCGCAAGGAAGTGCTGCCGCAGAAGCCTTCAACACGCAGGCTATGACCATGAGATGGATCATAGGGAATTACAATCTGACTTATTCGAATCAAACCGTTTGAGTAGTGACTGGATGATGAATTTTAATGCCTCGAAATGTAAAGTTTTAAACATATCAAAGAAAGTCAACAAAGTCGAACGTCAGTATGAATTGAATTCAGTCACTTTGAGTCCAGTGGATCAAATCTTTGACCTTGGTCTGAAAGTTACCAACACCTTGACATGGAATAGACATATAGAGGAAATCTCATTAAAAGCGAATCGTAAACTAGGCTTAATTCGCCGTCTTTGCAAAGAAAACAAAGATGTTGAAATAAGGAAACTGTTCTACTGCTGCATTGTTAGATCATCTCTGGAATACGCGAGTGAAGTCTGGTCACCGTATACCATCAAGAAAAAAGCGCTGCACTGTTAATTTTAGAGTGTTAAAATAGCACCTCCACTGGTGTTAGATTGACACCTAAGGGTGGTGCTAAATAGAAAGTGTCATTTTAGCACCTAATTCAGTGCTAATTTAACACCAAAGAAATACAAAGGGTCAATTTAACACTCGATTTGTTTAACACCACTTTAGAAGTGTTAAATTAGCACCTACAAGAGGAGTGCAAGTGTTACAATAACACCGGTTTCTGGTGCTAATTTTTGGGTCTTAAAATAACACCTCTACGGGTGTTAAACATTTGTTATTCGTAGTGCTAAATTAGCACCATTTCTGGAGGTAGAACATGGGTGTTAAAGTAACACCTATATTGGTATTGCTAAATTAACTCCGTTTCTTGGGGTGAAAATATAAATGTTTGAATATTTTCGCGCAACCCTCTTGATACCACAAACGACATGGAAATTCGGTTCATTTCGATGAATCCTGCCAATATACTTTACTAATGTTTGAATAGATTCTGACACAAATTCGAGGCAAATGCTGCAACGAAAGCGAGCCATTAGGCCATATTTTTGTCAGAAACACAAAAATATTCTCAGTGGATGTGCTATGCGAGACGTGATGCACAATACCGGGTTCCGAGGCCCCACGCGCTCCAACAACTCCGGTAACTCTCTATATGGCATGGAATACCATATTAGGCATAACATGAGATCAAATTTCGTGCGGCAAGATTGAAATTATTCATTTCATCGCTGGCGACTTAATCGTTTGGTTATATTCCGCTTCGATTTGTTTGTTTTTATATACTTTCTGGTGTTGTCGCGGCTGTTAGTTCGTATGTTAAACTGCACATTGGCATTCTTACGAGGAGCAAAAAGGAATCGACTTTGTTGTTAAATTGGTATGTTCCACACGAGTTGACAAAACGCGATTTATGTATGATATTCTCAAAGTATTTTTATATCTAATATTTAATTGTGATTTCCTTTCGTTTCAGAAGATAGATTCTTCTTTACGCGAAACTGTAATAAATGCGGGTTTGAAGGAGATTACCATCTCTATTCTTGAGGATGAAGAGGTAGGCTACTGTATTTATGCCATTTATATTGTTGAAATATATTTAGGATATCGTGATCGTCCTCGTGCCAGCGCTTGAATCATAATATTAAGTACGTATGGAGTTGCGTTCATCAGTCGGAAAAAACATTGAATATTTGCTAGTCGAAGGCCATATTTTATACAATAACACAACATGATTCACGAACTCATTTTATTTTAACTCAATAAAGTGCGAGATCAAAACAATGTCGTAGGTCGTATAAAAATTATAAATTTAGTGTCAAAAAAATTCTTCCATATTTGCGTCCTAGCAAAGGCCACAAAACATGCTGGTAATTCATGGTAATATTTACGTTTGAATCACAGATATATTAAAATACAAACGACACAACGACATGGATTTAGATTTCTCCAAAAATAACCTCAAAAAGCAGGTAATTAAAATTAAATTATAATTTGAGATTTCAATTTATAATAGGATTGAGTATAAAGACTTAGATAAAATATTATTTTAAAATATGGATGCCAGGCCCCACACCCATATCTCTGTCAGAAAAATCTAAATATTTTGAAAATGTTTTCATGGTAAAGTATTATGAAATGTTATTATATAATTTAGCAGAGTATAGGCCTCTTGAATAGTTCTGTTTTAGTACTGTAAATATCAGGCTTATAGAGAGAGCCAACACTCCAACAGGCTTGGCCTTAATAAGCCTGGGCCGGGTATACATGTAGTGATGTACTGAGTTGGCTTGGCCGTGGGATTGTATTGAGGGGCTGATTGCATGAGGTGACTGGTGAGTTGACCCAGTGGATAGGGGCAACTCGGAAAGCTAGACTGGCTCAGCTTCTAAATGTAAATGACATTATTTTTCCACGTTGGGTTTTATACATGGCAAGCAAGCAATTTTGCCATGTCTGGTATCCTGCTAGAACAAAGATAGCTGTCCACTACTGTAAGGGGCTGATTACATGGAGATTTTTCAACCCCGGGGCCAAATTCATCCCCGGGGCTGAAATGCCCTTAGTCGCTGCAGAAATGATTGGAAACTTCTGGGTCATATATATACAAAATAAATCCTATGGTGAGAATCTTTCATACTGTCTAGTCGTATAATACAAATATTAAAATGGGTTTAACACTCTAAGCGGCATATTTCACCCAAAAGAACCCCACCTTGGTACAGGTTATAGCAAATACAATATTTTGTACTCATGATGATGACATAAGAATTAATTAAGATTTTAAATCTTATGTCATCGTCACAAGTCACAAGCGCCTGCGATATACGCTGTATACCACTTTATTTTCAAATGGCAGTCGAACAAAAGAAATTTAATATACAGATATCGCTGTGAATTGAATAAAAGGTTAGTGATTCAAACAACTCTGGCGTGCTCCCTTGCTTGACATTGTTGTTTCAGTTACACTATCTCAGGCTGATTGGCTTTTCTCTACCTTGATTGGACTGACGTATTGTCTAGTGATCAAGTTTATGTATTTTTATTTTAATGATATAAAAAGTGACTCTCGACTTTTGTTTCTCGACTTATGTTTTACTAATTATAGTTATCCTTTATTTTTTTCCAGAAATTGAGAGCACTGTTACGGCATTGGTTCTCCAATCCTGTTTGAAAGAGAAGGCCATAATCCAAAAATATCTTTTTCATGATTTGCACAGTAAGTATATTTTAATAGATGGGCATAGATTAGTTAACTATATATTTATATGCCTCTTGTTAAATCATTACTTGACCCTTTCGATAATTACGTCATACAGTAAACACTTTTTTGGCCTGGAGGTCTGATTCTAGATCCGATTGCCTTATGTCTTTATTAATGAGAGCAAAGCTTCCTGGTAAAAAATATTTATGACATAATTATTTAAAGATACAACAATGTGACTCAGGCTCAGTGTTAAGGGGTGAGGTTAAGGGCCTAAGGTTAGTCGATATTGAACTTATAAGCTAAAATCAAAATGAATATTTTCAGGATGATGATTCCATTGACGAAGAAGTAGAGAAATCCACCTATCCACGGGTTATAGCTTCTGGAGACCTGGCAATCTTGGATCCTTTTTACATCGCTGCTGGTGGACAAATCTGTTTAAACTTCTTAGGCAAAAACATTCCAGTGGCTATGGTGGTGACCATGCTTATCGCCATGCTGAATATGGAGTACACTCCAGGAGTTTCGAATATCTACGCCTTCCTGGAAGCGGTTTTGATGGACAAGCGCGCTGATGCTAAGGAAAGAATTTCTGTCCAGAAATTTGCAATGAGCTGGGACTCCAATGGAAATAGTATATATACAACATTTACATTAAACTTCATTTAATGCATGCATAATGGTTAGTTAAAAGTTTTGTGAAAGGATATTTCAAGTGGAAGAATATTAACAATTGTTAAACTTAATCATGAACAGCTAAGGAAAATGAACCCAACAAATTTTAACTTAATTTAATAATAATCATGAAACTATTTTCTTGTTTGTGTGTAATATTATGAGGCCATTTGGGTGCACTAAATCACTTTAGTGCAGTGTAAACTAATAACAAAATTAAGTTTTATTTTCACCAGGGTTAGCAGTTAAACTTAAAAACTGGTGTTACTTTAGCACTGAAAAGGGTGTTACTTTAACACCAAAACAAAGTGTTATTTTAGCACTACACAACAAGTGTTAAATTAACTCTAAAAACCAGTGCTAATATCACACTAGGAAAGGTGTTGTTTTAGCACCGTAACTAGTGTTAAATCAACACCATCAAAGGCGGTGTTAAAATAGCACCCAAAAAAGGTGTCATTTTTTACCTAATTTTTTAGCACCACTTTTTGGTGTTAAATTGACACCCTAAAATTAACAGTGTGCTTGAAAATGTTCAACGACGTGCCACTAAATTTATTTTATTTATTTTATTTATTTTACACCCTATAACTCCCCTTTGCTACTGTCGTGAGACCTCTCCAATGTCTGTTCCTGGTCACGGTCACCGTATACCATCAAGAAAAAAGCGCTGCTTGAAAATGTTCAACGACGTGCCACTAAATTTATTTTATTTATTTTACAACCTATAACTCCCCTTTGCTACTGTCGTGAGACCTCTCCAATGTCTGTTCCTTTGTTGTAAGGTTCATATTTCCACTTGTCAGCAGGTCCAGGTGAAAAAGATTCTCACCATATGTAACATAGGGATGCTCTGGTTATGTAAAATACCAAATGGTAATGTATTTTACACTTGCTGTAAGTAGAAGACCTAGTTCGAATTCCTACTTCATAATGGTTGAACAAAGTCACAGCAATTTCAAGAATAATTACATGGCTTCACAAAAAAATTTTTACTAAGTCGCAAAACATTCGCCGTCTTTGCAAAGAAAACAAAGATGTTGAAATAAGGAAACTGTTCTACTGCTGCATTGTTAGATCATCTCTGGAATACGCGAGTGAAGTCTGGTCACCGTATACCATCAAGAAAAAAGCGCTGCTTGAAAATGTTCAACGACGTGCCACTAAATTTATTTTAGGGTATCCAGAACACATGAACTACAAAGAAAGACTAATGAGGTTAAGCTTTTTACCTCTTGAGTATAGAAGAGAAATGGCAGGTCTTACCTTACTATTCAAGTTTCAGAAAGGTCATACAGATATAGAAAACCTGAATCCATGACAAAAACCCCACATGACGGAAACCCCACTGACAAAAACCCCACATGACAAAAACCCCACTGACAAAAACCCCACCGACAAAAACCCCCAATTACCAAATTCAGACAAAAACCCCACATTCTACGTTTTTCATATTATTTTCAATAAAAAAGTTGTGGTTTCGCCACTGTTATTAACGAACATCTGAAGTGATGTTTCATCTGATGTGATGTTTCAAACAATGGGAATTTAATGGGAATTTAATGCGACTTTAATGGGAATTGCGTTAGTGTTGTTTGCATTCCTAAGAAGTGAGTCATCGATTGAATAATGTGTCAAACGTGCACTGCAATACTATTAACTGCTAAAGAGAAATAAATTTGCCTTGAGAGCCCCTCTTTCACAATCAAAATTAATTCACCCCCAGTTTCTCCTCAGGCCCCCGTGTACAATAAATAATAAGCTGTCCCTAAGTAAGAAATACTCAGAACTAACGGTTCTGCTATAGAACCACGGTTGTGTCGAAGCGCGAGAGTGCCCGCGCGCCGAAGGCGCGAGATTTCTAGGGGGATCTGTGGGGCATGACCCCAGAAAATTTATTTGCCCCCGGAAACGCTATTTGCAGCACTCTGAGGGCAGTTTCAACCAAAAATTAACCGGCATAAAACCGGTGACACAATCATAACAATTTTCAGTCTCACTCACTCCTTAGGGAAAACTGAAGAAGAGGTTCTTCCTGAAATGCCATATTATGCCTTTTTCAGAGTTTTAACGCAACTATTTTTTGGTATTCGAGACACAAAAGGTCAGAGAATCGTGCGAAGCTAAACAGCCTGGCACTGTGACACTAAGACAACACTCGTGACGGCCCAAAAATAAGTCAGAATGGCTGTTAGCAGAAATGAAGGAAGCTTATCACGTTGTTCACACAAATACACAATCACACATATTGAATAGGGAGTTAATTTTCAGGTGTATTTGTTGACTGTTTTATTTGTATAGGTGGAGGGGGTCGCCACATCTATATCCACATCTATGTGAATATTTCCCATAGGGCCTATAACATATCTGAATATTACATGTTTTCTAAATGCAAGAGCACACTAAGTGAGTCTAAGTCCACGTTGTTGAAGTGGCAGGGAAAAACAAAAGACAAGGCCAACAAAACAAATTTTTCGACACAGAGCTGCCACAAAGGCAATCGTTCTTCCCATACCAAGTCTTCTGAAAGGCTCTCCCTTCCGTTGTTACTGTTAAATTCGGAGTTGGTCGCTGCTTAACAATAACGTTTTGTTCGGCAGTTGGTCGAACAGAGAATGATTTTTTCAACAAATCGCTTATGATATCGGCTTCAATAGAAGCTGTGTTCGCCACACTTGCTGAAGCCATTGTATATAAACACTCAAAGGCAATATCAAATATGATAATTACTCACCATACACAAGTGTGTCTAGTCACGCAGAATGCTCGCTAGAAACGACAAGACAACTCCTGCCTTCTCGAGATAGCAGGAGTTCGACTTTGTAAACAGCCGTTTTGAGCATGAGCAGGGCTAATTCTCCAATCAGAAACCAGGATTTCTTGTATTAAATATTATAGCAACTCCTGCCTTCTAAAAATAACAGGAGTGAAACACGAGTCGCGTGTGAATCAATATATTGCCCGGAAATGAGCTCTTGTAGTTGCAGTTGCTAGGTAACAGACACGGCAGGCTGTAAAATTGCGTAAATGTAATAGAAAGCGGAAAATTAAAAAAAATTATTATAAAGAAGTCCAGAAAAATGACAATGATGAATTTTTAAAGCTTCATGCAGATAAACAAAGAAATCTTTTAGTTAGATTTTGAAAAATAATTTCCTTATTTTGTGGAAATTTTTAGCTACGCCACTGACCCTTTGGAACTTTATTTGTGTTGAAGCTTTATACTCAATTGAAGCAATTGATTTGACTTAATTTAAGTAGAGTTGTTGACTCCCTGATTCAAACATCTTACATAATATCACAATTTTTGAACAAGATTGTTCTTGGCTGGCAAAGCTAGTGAGATTGGCAGGCAAAGGTATCATCAATCCATGTATTTTATAGTTGGCATATTTATAATTTGAATAAAGTAGTTCTTTCAGAATGATATATTTGCTTCTGATGTAATTTTTAGATTTCAATTGCACCATTTTGTACTTTGATTATTTCTCTTTTGATAATAGATAAATAATTAAATAGTAACCTGTTATTATTGTATGTATATAATATATAGGTGCATTCATTAAGTGTGATAGTGCAGCATATGGTGGCCAAGTCTAAAAGGAAAGACCATTAGCCAAGGCATTATTTAATTTTCCGCTCTCAAAAGGGTGAATACATTTTGATCACCATATGTAACACAATATAAGACACTTAATAGCTATATTGGATTGTAGTTTAAGGTTTAATTTTGTGTTCTATTTGAAGTGAGATTTCATCTCCTGAGATGGAATTCCTTATCAGCTTTTCAATTTGTTAAAATAGAGGTTTAGTTTGGCTGGGGAGGAGTTTGTCAAGTTAAGTAACCAAGGATGTTGATTGATCTGCATAAGAGTAATGACAGTAAACCAATTTCTCCATGCAACGTGAATCATCACATTGAAGGTGGTGGTGTGCCAGTCAAAGGTTTTGTAAGCAGGACAGCAATGGATGAACTTTAAGCATCCAGTTACAATATTGATATTGCAGAGCCAGTATGTCAGATTTCCATTAGGAACACATTTCTACGATATTTCTTTCTAAAAGTAAAAACAATTCTATCATTAATATACTTGGTAGAATACATTTATCTATGTAACAACCTGAATATCACTCTCAATTTTGAAATACAATAATACAATAGTGTAGTAGTTTAGTACAGTTGTATTTTAACCTTGGCATATAAAGTAATATTTTTCTGTGACTTTATTATATGCCTTATTAACTGACATTTAACCAGTCCAAACAAAGAAGATATCGTTTTTCTGATGATTGTACAAGCAATTAGAAATTGCTGAAACAGAACATGACATATACACCAACATATTCATACAATGTCGGTGGTCGTACCCCTTCAAAAACAGATTTAAAAAAAAAAATGCAAATATTTTGTTTAGGTGTCTTGGATACTTAAATTATTCTAGTTTATGATTACATACTTAATTTTATAAAATATTTGGTTTATCTAGTTGAAAAACGCTAAAAACGGATGCTGTCCTGAAATTTTCGCCTTAGCAACGCCTTAGCAACGAGTTTTCAACCCAATTCGCTTCAAAAAATACCCTAAAACCAGTTTTTTTTCAGTTCTCCTTCTGATGTATGTTATTTAAAGGCCTTTCGGTTTGCTGTATTGTGATTGGTCCGTTCGGGGGAGGTTACATAGCTATAAACAACAGCGTGAGCGATCGGCAACTCTAAACTTCACAACTGCGTCAATTTTCTTCAATAATCTTTGGTATTTCGCATTTTTTTACATGAAAAGTATCTATTTCTGGTTGAATAATCGTTTTATTTTGTTATTCTGATCATAAAAATGGGAAATCCTCGCAATAGAGGCAGAAAAAGAGTAAAAATTACACCTAGAAAACCGGCGAAGAAATTTAAAGATGGCGGTCTCAACTCTCAATGATGAAAACCTTGGTCCTTCTGGTGTCAAAATAAGCGACCAAAGTGCGCATTATAGAGGTATTAATGGAGAAAATATACGTTGTGAAGGAAGGCACAATATTCATGGACGTATCGGTGTTATTTGTCGTGTTTGATGATGTTTTGAAGTGCACTGAATGTGGAAGTAACACGAAACTTTAAATTGCATTTTTGCATATTTAGCGATTTTACAATAATGGGTAGTTTTTGTGACACCATAATTTTCTTAGTATTTGAAGTAGAGGATTGATACTTGGCGTACATATTGTATATACCTAAAGCTAGTGCCTGACGTTTTTCAAAAGTCAAGATTTTTAATAAATAATTAATTATAGCATATTTACCTGTTAATTAGCAAGTAAAAATGTGAAATTTTGAGTAAAATTTACATTTTCGTACAGATTTTTCTTAAAGAAGGATTTATAAAAAAATAAAGAATGTCAGGCACTAGATTTTGTTCTAAGCTTTCCAAAAATATATAATTTGTGATATTAAAGTTATTCTATCCCAAGATATCGTGTTCCGCGTACCATCATTTTTTTGCTAATTAGCCGGCCGCCATATTGGCTAATTAGCACAATTAATGAGAATGTGAAATTTTTTCCACACCAATTAGTTTCCCTTACCATACCCTTTCAGAAAATGGTAAAATTTATTTTGTTTCATGCAAAATGAGAAAAAATGATTTAAAGGGGTATGACCACCTTATTAAAGAATGTGACATGCCAGATGGGAAATTTTGTCTCTAATGTTTTATGACAAATAATTATTAATTGCAATTGAAAATATATTCCAATGCCTTTAAGCTGTTATGTTAATCCCCAACGTAGGCGGAACTCAGACATATGCAGCTGAAGTAAAGGAGATGTAAAATAGCGTACGTCGAACAGGTGCTTGGCTTGCCTCAACATTTAAGAATATCCCTGTCGTTTTTGCTTATACGTGACTGGCGCTGAAATTTGATGTCTAACAGTGAAGATCTATCACAACGTCTATAATACAGTAATTGTAAGACATTGACATTTTGACGTGGGTAAGCTTCATCCTGTATTCGTGGACATTGGAAAGGTAAGTATATGTACCGTTTCTTTGAATTTATTAATCAGTTACTAAACTTTCGCTTTTCCCTTGCAAAATTGTAACGTAACGTTATTTGCTTTTACCTGACAAATTAAAAACCCCAATACTAAAATAGTTATATTTGTTTGTGTTAAAATAAATGTCTATTTTTTCACAATAAAATAATAAAAGTTCGCACGATGAAACCTTATATATTTAAATAAAAAGTAGGTTCCTTTAATACTCTAGATTAAGTAGTTGTGGCTAAGATCTGAATCATACCTAGGAAGGATTTTGAAGTACAACATGTCATGCTATAATTGCCAAAGATGCACGCCTGAGCAAAAGTACTTTTCTAGTCGTTTATTAAATAATTTGCATTGAACATATGGAACAACCACATGAATATACGTATAGCTTTCAGTTCTGTCTATATGTAAGCGTCTGTTTATATGCATACGTGCATGCTTAGGTTAATACAATTTATAAGACGAAAAAAGTCTAAAATGGAATTGAAATATATCACAAATTCGTCTCTTATAGTTTTGTTTCAATCCATGTCGCGGATTTATCAGTCGTTTTCTTTCCCGTCTAATATGTTTTAAAACTGTAGGCAAGCTGGCACCGGTTTTTTAATATAATTTGTCGCAGTATTTTATTCATTTACATGGTCGCAGAAACATGCTATAAATGTATTTCTCAGACGGCGGTTCAAGAATTCGAATGTGAACCTCAAAAACTCACGAGCAGCTGGGAGCAGGTGGATGCTTCATTCAATACACAATACTCAAACATTCGCAGACACGTTCATATAAGTGCTGCGCGTCATGCTATTCAAATTTTAAGTAATTTCTTTATTAAAAATTGCAAATTTTAGGAAATTTCACCTATTACTATGGGAAGCGCTGGTTACATAGTGGGCAATGGGCACAGCTGCCTCCCTTCCCCATTCATTCACTGAGACTGGCCCTTCTATACAAATGGAAACATATGTTTAATCGATATAATCCTTGCTTGAGAAGAATATATAGAAAAATGTCAGCGATATCTGCAGTCTCTCGATCAATGTCATTATTCCAGTATATATGTTATTATGCGAACAAGTTATAATTATTTGTGCATTAATAAAGAAATGCATATAACGAGCAGAAAATTCACATATATTCCTCACTATTTTCAGGTTTCTGACGCGCAGTTTAAAAACATGAAGTTCACAGCATATAGTGCAACTATCACCGCTGTGGTCCTGTTTGTCTTGATGAAAGAAACTGAAACAATGGGAACAAGCAATTGTCCGAGCTGTAAGAAAAATATTAAACCTTACTCCTTAAATGTCAAACGTTAAAAATTGGTCATACAAAACTGGTATAATAAGCAGTCATTTCAATAATAAGTTTGCTCGAATTACGGATAAACAAAAAATTGTACCTTTCCTCGAATAGTAATAGATATAAACGTTTCATTATCTTATCCCTTTCGCTTAATTACACTGGAGTTTTCATTGATTACTGTTTTTATTTCGTATAGAATGGGAAAATTCCTAGGTTTGCCTCTTCTTTTGCAATTGGTAAAGCTCCAATTTTTCCCGCTCGTATAATTTATGGAAATTTACTAACTCGCACTGCTGCGTATTTGTTCAAAATATATAACACTGTCGATATGCCAAAGAGTGCTCAATATCATATAGATAGAGCAAATATAGTTTTCGCTTACATCAAGGTATCCGCTACAGCCTGTTTTACGTAATAAGCGATCATCAAGTGGCGAGACAGTTGATGATCGCTTATTGCGTGAAACAGGCTGTAGTGGATACCTTGATGTAAACGAAAACTAACACTGTCGATATATATAAGCCTTATCCATATTTTGGTCTATATATACATAATATGAATAGAAAGAAAAAAAGAAATTTGGGATGTAAACAATGCGGTTTCTGCGCCCTTCAAAAAGTGCATTAAATGGTGGTGTGATCTTGTATGAACGATCTTGTATGAACGATCTTGTATGAACGATCTTGTATGAACGATCTTGTATGAACGATCTTGTATGAACGATCTTGTATGGAGTATAAACCCAGATCTAATAATTAGTATATCGATTATGGAATCTGTACGTCTTCACCCATGCAATTAAATGGTGTTCTATTGATTTTTCCTATACTAATAGCCTAAATGGGATACTCTCCCATTCATATGCGATTATTTATGTGACAATTATCACTTATACTAAGCATTTCGTCTGACAATATTTTGCAAAATAATAGGACAATTTTTTATATAATATAAAGAGAATACATGGATGCTTTGAAATATCAAATCTATTTCTCGTGTTTAACAGCATATCCCACTGTTATTGGTCCGTTTCAATCACTCTCGAGATGTCCTGTTAACATTCGAAATATATTCCATATTTCCTTACATCCATTTATTATTTTCTATTTATTTGCACACGCGTACCGATCTAATCCTAGCTGATCTCATTTAAAGTTGACGGGTAATTCTCGTGCCCCCATTCTCGAAATCTATTTTAGTTAAGGTATATTACATACCTATTTGGGTTATTTTAATATATGATAAATAATTCCTGCTTTCAATACAGCTGTGTCGTGGATTAAGGATAGCGCAAAGCGTTATATCGCACGCTTAGCTGGAGAATGGATGCTGTTCGATTGCGCTGTTAATACATCTAATAATGTGACTCTATGGTTTGCAAGAAGAAACAGCGAACGTCACAATCAACTCACTGTTGGCAACAGAAAGATAATATTGGTTTCCGAGAATGTCTTCAATATAACAAGTTTAACAGCGGAAGATAAAGGAGTGTACACATGTAAAGTAACTGGTTGTGTCAGACTCAAAAAAGAAAAGTACCTTTCAATTTCAAAAGGTGAAGCTTGTTTTTAAATTATCGTTTCTGTGCTTGTATTCATGGTCTGACGATCTTGGATTAGAACTGAGAATCTTGCGAAATGTAAATAAATGAATATTTAAGAACAGATGTATTACAATTGTAAAAAATCCAAATTATATTAAATACTCTAATTTTATTATTCATCATACAACAAACTGTTTCTGCCCTCATTTCTTATGATTATATGATTTATTTTGAATTTGAACCACCAAGAGTCTTCAAAACATCTTTTTAATATTGACAATGTTTCGCAGTATACTTAAAGATAAAGATATACAAATGTCTAAAGATTCTACAGTAATTATATGCAAGCTTTTTAAAGCATGCTTTTAGTGTCAAGTTTATTACCAGAAAATACTATTTCTTTATTATTTCGATGTTTGATATAGTTATCAGGGTAGAAGGGTAACGCCCATCCCAGGGAAATTTGAACTCATTGTTGAAAACGAGGAAAGATGCGCCATAATAGTAGTAAGAGGCGTAAAAATTTTCCTACATTTCCTAAAGATTTGGATTTGTTCTGGTAGAAAGTAGAACTGTACGTTAAATGTATGAAAGTGAAAAGGATTTCTCCTTTCAGGAAAAGCTTATGCAAGAGCAATCATTAAGAAGAAGCCAAACAAACCGTCGTATGATATTGGAGGCAATGTTAAATTAATGTGCGAAGCAGGAAAGAGTACCAACTCATACGGATTCACATGGTATAAAGTCAGTTCAAATGGAAGTGAGCAAGAACTTCAATCATCTTTCAAATATGAAGGCGGCATTGGAACAGAAATTCTCTCGTTGAATTTATTGTCCAAACATGATGTGGGGATCTACAAGTGTGAAGCATACCGTTTTCCTGTTGATTATAGAACCTCCCAGTTTGTAAATATACATGTTGAAGGTAATGTTTTTATATATGTTATAAAGGGAATTCATTCTATGTAACTTTTTGATATTTTGCAACTTGTGTAATATATACACAAATACTATCTCACGAGACATTGTCATGTAGATCGGCGCATTACAGCCGTTCTGGGCGTATATAAGCACCGGAGTAGTCGATTCGCTATTGGAAATAATATATTATTACCTTTCCTATTTCATGGATGTTGAACAAATTTGTTCGTTATGCGCACGCGCGAGTGTTGCCGAGAGTGGACTGGGCTGGTAAGTGTGATAAAAATATATACACTAGTCAGCAGTGTCTCAACCATGAAACTTTTCCAGTCAATAAACGAAGTATTTTCAAGAAAAAAGTTGCTTCAGGGCTGAGTAAAGAGAAAGAAAACTTCGTCCAGCTATACTAGCCATACTCTCACTTCAAACTGGAATCATTAACTTTAGAATATATGGCAAGAACTATTAGTTTTTTTAATACATTTTAAATTTAAGACTAGAAGACCAAAACGAAGCTAAAGTTAAAAAGTATGGTTAAAAGGCAGGCATCGAAACTAAACTCCTGCGGAAAAAACGAATCAAAACGCTTAGTATTTGGTGCTTGGTGGTTTTTAATTAAATCAACTTTATAATTATCTGTGATAATGGGCTTGTGGTTTAATATAATGTATTTTTATCAGCAATTGAAACACCAGGCGGAAAGCGATTACGAGTCAGTAAAGTGTTACTGCCCAGCAAATAATCTTGAAAGTGTCCTTTTTTTAAACTATTTTTTGGGCAATAACGTATTTCTGGTATTATTATACAAGGTAGTGAATTGCATGCGTTTTGATTAGCGAATAAGTTACAGCTAAATAGAGCAGTCGCGCAACTTGTAGATAAATCTGTTATCTGCTAGCAAATAACACTGTTATCTGTAGGTTGAGCCTGCGATTTGTAATTTTGTAGAAAGCGGAAGCTTGTAATACACGAATAAATACAAAGGACAGGTGGAATTTTGTCAGCGCTTTTTAACAAACCGCCGGCCCACGCGAAAAATTATTTCAAAATTTGTTAATTAAAATGAGCAAAAACAAATTTTCGAGTGTATTTTTTGGCAATTAAAGGATTTTGAATTATCGGTATTAAAACACTTTTCTACGAAATTTATGACAAAATGAACAGGAGAAAAGAAATTGGACTGAAATCAGAGAAATATAAAGGATACTTTTCTACGACGGACATAAGCGAAACTTTACTTTGTTCGAAGATGCTGGTTGTTTTGGTTTCGTGAACATATAAAAATAAAATGTTAAACTTTCGATGGGCTTGAATTTCGTTTTTCAATACATGTTTACATACAAAAATTCCAACCATGCTTTTTGATATTTTATTGGAACTATGGTAGGTAAATGAGGTTTCTAATACTTTTATGTTGTTATTGTTATGTTTTAAATTGGTTTCACTGCTTTTTTGAGAACTAAACGTTGTTTTGTCCGGACAGAATTTAAACCATTTTTTGTCGAAGGAGTTCAACGAAAATGCAGTGAACATAAAAAAACCCTCAACCTATAACTGTTCATTGAATTTATTATTACCATACAATTCTAAAGTATCTAAAAATCGCTCTACAAGGTCGTTACATTATATATATGCATGCACAATGGCCAATGGGAGTGATTAACCTTTAACGCACAAAATGCACATTTTCTGTTTTGTTTTATTTTCCGTTTGATTTTGCTTTTTCTTGCTTTTTCTTGCGTTTTCTCTATTGTTCTTGGCATCCGATATGCCGGACATTGTAGGTTAAAGGGTTAACACCTTATTGTTTCACCGTTTCGTTACAACGTTTTACTCTATCGACGACAAAAGCATTTAAAATCTAATCCAAATATTTGATTTAAAACAGTTCCGCGGAAACCTGAAGTTCGTATACCGAATAAACAGAATATTTTCCGTCAGAATGAAGGAGAAATTTTCTCACTATCGTACAGCGTGTCATCCTATCCAGCCTCCGATATTTATTGGTGGAAATCTAAAGATGGAGTAAAATATGACTTCATAACTCGGTGTTTGGCGTCAGCAAGATGTGAACAACAAAGCGGAAAAGAAAATATTACGAAGACAAGTTTTGAAATAAATAATCTTATCTTTCCCAAAGACAATCTGTTCTACAAATGTAATGCAAGCAACAATTATGGAAATGATTCGAAAACTTTTCAACTACAAGTCTACGGTAATGTAAAATATGTTATGTTGTAATCCTTTTTTTTTACTAAAATGTGACTAATACAGAATAATATATGATCATACTGACTTGAAAATATACTGGTCATGAATATCAAAAACAAAGCTGATTATACTTCACTATATTTTATTAGGATGCAGATTAATAATATTTTAACAAAATGTTACTTGTCTAACAATCGCTCTCCTACAAGGTCGTTACATTATATATATGCATGCACAATGGCCAATGGGAGTGATTAACGTTTAACGTACAAAATGCACATTTTCTGTTTTGTGTTATTTTCCGTTTGATTTTGCTTTTTCTTGCGTTTTCTCTATTGTTCTTGGCATCCGATATACCGGACACTGTAGGTTAAAGGGTTAACACCTTATTGTTTCACCGTTTCGTTATAACGTTTTACTCGATCGACGGCAAAAGCATTTAAAATCTAATCCAAATATTTAATTTAAAACAGTTCCGCGGAAACCTGAAGTTCGTATACCGAATAAACGGAATATTTTCCGTCAGAATGAAGGAGAAATGTTCTCATTATTGTACAGCGTGTCATCCTATCCAGCCTCCGATATTTATTGGTGGAAATCTAAAGATGGAGTAAAATATGACTTCATAACTCGGTGTTTGGCGTCAGTAAGATGTGAACAACACAGCGGAAAAGAAAATATTACGAAGACAAGTTTTGAAATAAATAATCTTATCTTTCCCAAAAATAATCTCTTCTACAAATGTAATGCAAGCAACAATTATGGAAATGATACGAAATCCTTTCAACTACAAGTCTACGGTAATGTAAAATATGATATGTCGTAATCATTTTTCTTCCGACTAAAATATGACTAATACAATATAATATATGATCATACTGATATACACATTCATTTATTATTTTATATTTATTTGCACACGCGTACCGATCTAATCCTTGCTGATCTCTCTCGTGCCCCCATTCTCGATATCTATTTTAGTTAAGGTGTATTACATACCTATTCGGGCTATTTTAATATATGATAAATAATTCCTGCTTTCAATACAGCTGTGTCGTGGATTAAGGGTAGCGTAAAGCGTTATAACGCACGCTTAGCTGGAGAATGGATGCTGTTCAATTGCGCTGTTAATACATCTAATAATGTGACTCTATGGTTTGCAAGAAGAAGGAGCGAAAGTCACAATCAACTCACTGTTGCCAACAGAAAGATAATGTTGGTTTCCAAGAATGTCTTCAATATAACAAGTTTGACAGAGAAAGATAAAGGAGTGTACATATGTAAAGTAACTGGTTGTGACAGGCTCAAGAAAGAAAAGTTCCTTTCAATTTCAAAAGGTAAAGCTTGTTTTTCAATTATCGTTTCTGTTCTTGTATTCATGGTCTGACGAAAACTAACTGAGAATCTTGCGAAATTTACGAAAAATGTAAAGAAATGAATATTTAAGAACAGATGTAGTACAATTGTAAAAAATCCAAATTATATTCAATACTCTAATTTTATTATTCATCAAACAACAAACTGTTTCTGCCCTCATTTCTTATGATTATATTTTAATTTTGAATTTGAACCGCCAAGAGTCTTCAAAACATTTTTTTAATATTGGCAATGTTTCGCAGTTTACTTAAAGATCAAGTTATACAATGGTCTAAAGATTCTACAGTAATATGCAAGCTTTTTAACGAATGCCTTTTAGTGTCACGTTTATTACTAGAAAATACTATTTTTTGATTATTTCGGTGTTTGATATTGTTATCAGGGTAGAAGGGTAACGCCCATCCCAGAGAAATTTGAACTCATAGTAGAAAACGAGGAAAGATGCGCCATAATAGTAATAAGAGGCGTAAAAATTTTCCTACATTTCCTAAAGATTTGGATTTCTTCTGGTAGAAAATAGAACTGTACTTTAAATGTATGAAAGTGAAAAAGATTTCTCCTTTCAGGAAAAGCTTATGCAAGAGCAATCATTAAGAAGAAGCCAAACAAACCGTTGTATAATATTGGAGGCAATGTTAAATTAATGTGCGAAGCAGGAAAGAGTACCAACTCATACGGATTCACATGGTATAAAGTCAGTTCAAATGGAAATCAGCAAAAACTTGAATCAAATTTCAGATATGAAGGAAGCATTGGAACAGAAATTCTCTCGTTGACTTCATTGTCCAAACATGATGTGGGGACCTACAAGTGTGAAGCATATCGTTTTCCTGTTCATTATAGAACCTCCCAGCTCGTAAATATAGATGTTAAAGGTAATGTTTTAATATATGTTATAAAGGGAATTCAAGCTATGTAACTTTTTTATATTTTGCAACTTGTGTAATATATACACAAATATTATCTCACGAGACATTGATATGTAGATTGGCGCATTACAGCCGTTCCGGGCGTATATTAGCACGGGAGTACTCGATCCGCTTTGGAAATAATACTACCTTTCCTATTTCATGGACGTTGAACAAATTTGTTCGTTATGCGCATGCGCGAGTGTTGCCGAGAGTAGAATGGGCTGGTAAGTGTAATCAAAAAAATATATACACTAGTCAGCAGTGTGTCAACCATGAAACATTTCCCCTCAATAAATCAAGTGTTCTCAAGAAAAAAGTGGCTTCAGGGCTTAGTGAAGGAACGAAAACTTCCTCCAGCTACTAGCCATATTCTTACTTCAAACTGGAATCATTCCTTATAGAGTATATGGCAACAACTATAAGTTTTTTAAATACGTTTAAATTTAAGAATAGAAGACCAAAACGAAGCTAAAGTTAAAAAGTATAGCTAAAGAGGGAGACATCGAAACTAAACTCCTGCGGAAAAAACGAATGAAAACGCTTGGTATTTGGTGCTTGGTGGTATTTAATTAAAGCAACTTTATAATTATCTGTGATAATGGGCTTGTAGTTTAATATAATGTATTTCTATCAGCAATTGAAACACCAGGCGGAAAGCGATTTCGAGTCAGTAAAGTGTTACTGCCCAGCAAATAATCTTGAAAGTGCCTTTTTTAACACTAGTTTAATTTTGGGCAATAATAACGTATTTCTGGTATTATTATACAAGGTAGTGAATGTATGCATTTTGATTAGCGAATAAGTTACAGCAAAATAGAGCAGTCACGCAACTTGTAGACAAATCTGTTATCTGCTAGAAGATAACACTGTTATCTGTAGATTGAGCCTGTGATATGTAATTTCACAGCAAGCGGAAGCTTTTAATACACGAATAAATAAAAAAAACAGGTGGGAATTTTGTCAGCGCAATTCAACAAAATGCGGGCCAACGCGAAAAATTGTTTTCAAAATTTGTTCAAATGAGCAAAACCAAATTTTCGAGCGTCTTTTTCGGCAATTAAAGGATTTTGGATGTATCGGTATTAAAACACTTTTCTACGAAGTTTATGACAAAATGGACAGAAGAAAAGAAATTAGACTGAAATCAGAGAAAAATAAAGAATACTTTTTACGACGGAATATGAGCGAGACTTTACTTTGTTCGAAGATGCTAGTTGTTTTGGCTTCGTGAACATATAAAAATAGAAGGTTAAACTTACGATAGGTTTGAATTTCATTTTTCAATACATGTTTCCATAAAAAAAACCTGAAATAGTTTTCTTATTAAAATTTATAAAAATTAGGAAAATGTCAAATTTTCAACTCAATATTGCAAAAAATCTAGCCGAAAGCCTCAAAACGAGACTATCCTTAAACGATAGTTTGAAGCTCTCTTAATTCATTAAACAAAGTAATATGGACATAAAAATTCCCGTTGATACCAAAAACGGCGGCACAGTTTATGTGATCTGTAATTCTCCCCTGAAGTACTTTAGAAAAATCCTGCCAGAAATTCTATGTTTATACTATTCTTGCTTGTTGAAGCATATTGTTTGACAGATTAAAGCCCATTCCAGGCAGTTTTAAAATCGTGTGAATATCTTGTCCTTTCTCTCTAAGGGCCTGTTTATATGTAAGCCGGACTGGCTCGCTTTGCGGGCCAACCCGCTAACCGAGATCTCGCCGTGTAACCAATTTTACAGTAAAAACTACTGTGCGTTTATATGGACAAGCCCGGTTGCCGAGATCTCGCTTGAAAAAGGCAATATCTCGGTTACCGAGATGAAAATTTCCTTACATAAACACTCACTAACCGGGCCAACCCGTTTGCCGAGATGAAAGATCAAAGAGACGCCGCTGCCAATTTGTCTGCAAGATAGCTACTTTTAAGAACTGTCAAAACAATGTCAAAGGTCAAAACAACAAAATCATCTCGCTTCCCGGGATGAAATTTTCTCATATAAACAAAAGACAAATTCATACGGCTTTCCGCCTTGGCCCGGTCATATAAACAGCACCCTAAATTATAAATAGTAATTTCAGGTATGAAAATCAGCACAGTGAAATGAGAAAGAAGTAAAATATTTCAAAATTTTGCTGATATCCTCAAAACCAAATATGGTTTAAAATACTTCTAATAGCATATATACCAATTTTTGTACATCAGAATTCGCGCTGGTAAGAATTTTGGGGATTTTCCGTCGAATTCGGAGAGTTTCCAATTTGTTCCGATACGGAAAAAGTGATTCTTTATCTAATTTTTAATTTTGAAAAGGTTATATTTCCTAAACTTATTAAATATATTCGGTTGGCAGAAAAAATTAGACCAAAATCTGTCAAAATCGCTCCGAAATTCAATTCCCACCCAAAATTCCCACCAATGCTCAAACAAAATTCCCACCTATTAATACAAGAAAAAACAATATAAATGAACGATGCTTTTTGATATTTTTATTGGAACTATAGTAGGTAAATGAGGTTTCTAATATTTTTATGTTGTTATTGTTATGTTTTAAATTGGTTTCACTGTTTTTTTGAGAACTAAACGTTGTTTTGTACGGACAGAATTTAAACCATTTTTTGTCGAAGGAGTTCAATGAAAATACAGTGTATATAAAAAAACCTCATCCAATAACTGTTCATTGAACTTATTATTACCATACAATTCTAAAGTATCTAATAATCGCTCTCCTGCATGGTCGTTACATTATATATATGCATGCACAATGGCCAATGGGAGTGATTAACCTTTAACGCGCAAAATGCACATTTTATGTTTTGTGTTATTTTCCGTTTGATTTTGCTTTTTCTTGCATTTTCTCTATTGTTCTTGACATCCGATATACCGGACACGGTGGGTTAAAGGGTTAACACCTTATTGTTTCACCGTTTCGTTACAACGTTTTACTCGATCGACGGCGAAAGCATGTAAAATCTAATCCAAATATATTTAATTTAAAACAGTTCCGCGGAAACCTAAAGTTCGTATACAGAATAAAGAGAATATTTTCCGTCCGAATGAAGGAGAAATGTTCTCACTATCGTACAGCGTGTCATCCTATCCACCCTCCGATATTTATTGGTGGAAATCTAAAGATGGAGTAAAATATGACTCGATAACTGAGTGTTTGGAGTCAGCAAGATGTGAACAACACAGCGGAAAAGAAAATATTACGAAGACAAGTTTTGAAATAAATAATCTTATCTTTCCCAAAGACAATCTGTCCTACAAATGTAATGCAAGCAACAATTATGGAAATGATTCGAACACCTTTCAACTACAAGTCTACGGTAATGTAAAATATGTTATGTCGTAATCCTTTTTTCTTTCGACTAAAATATGACTAATACAGAATAATATAATGATCAAACTGACTTAAAAATATACTAGTCATGAGTATCAAAATCAAAGCTGCTTATACTCCACTGTATTTTATTGGGATGCAGATTAATAATATTTTAACAAAATGTTACTTTGAAATTTATGCTCTCATTGCAATCATGCAGGTTTAGTATCAAACGTTTTTGATTCCTTATTCTACAGGGTGTCTCAAAAAAACCGCTTCCCTTAGAAATTAGAGGCTTTAGAAAAAGCCTCGATTTTGTACACTTAGGAATTTAAAATTGCTTATTTGCTTCTAATTGCATGCAAATATGCCAGACAAAGGGAAATTTCTAAAGCCTCTAATTTCTAAGAGTAGCGGTTTTTTGACACACCCTGTAGTTATGCAATCATCGAACAAATTGCATTCACCAGCTAGCGCTTCGACAGCAGTCTAATGTCATCATCGTGAGTGATTTAAAGTTGCAACGTAGCTATTAAATTATAATTTATTTACAGTGAAACCTGAGTTAGATATGGAGAACACGTATACCTTTAAGAAAGGAATGATAATTAACTGTACATTGAAGAGAGCGGACGTCAATCCACCAGAAGTAACCTACACGTGGTATTCATGTGACACTCTCAAATGTGATGAAGAAAGTTGGAAACTGAAACTTAAATCTTACTCGTTGTCACTTAATAGTCAGCCAAATGCTCAAATGAAGTATCGATGCACAGCCAAAAATGCCGCTGGGAAAGCAACTAAATACATCCAAGTGATTAACGTCGAAAGTAAGCTTAAGTTTATATTTTATTTATTTCGCCCAAAGAATATCACGTTAACGAACAATACTATCTACATTGAGTGACCTAGGGCACACTAGAAACCACAGGGCTTTTTTAAAGCCCTTAGGTAAACCATATCGTATGATATAGTTCAGATATAAACTGCAATTTTAATTATGATTATTTTCTAAATATTACTGTATTATAGTACTGATTTTGATAATTGTATTATTGTCTATATGATCTTACATAGCATGTTTGCTTTGCTATTCTAGTAGTTAAGAATTAAGTAATTGAATGTAATCGCGTGACACAATTCATGAACGCCATTCAATTTCCTTTCGAATAGATCCTTCTGAGAAGTCGACTTCAGACAATAAACGTACCTTGATTATTTTCCTCGTTCCAATTGGCTTAATATCCATGATCATTTTGGCCTTGTCAAGTTTTGTATTATACAGAAGAAAGAAACTTTATGGCGGCTTTTACCTCTTCTCATATCCTCCCTTACCTGACTACATGGAGCTCTTGGATAGAAATGGAAATGTTCAAGAGCAACTTCAGAAACTGCCGTTTATTCCTGAATGGGAATTTCCAAGAGAAAGAATAAGCTTTGGTAGGTAAATACTGAGAACATATTTTAACCATGGATATAAAATAAATAAGTTACGTGTATGAGTTGCCTAGACATACATTAAGGCAAACCCCTCTCCGGATAATTATTTACCAAATTATTATAGCCCTGGACATTGAGCTTTTAACTACATTAATATAAAATGATAACCCAATGCTAAAGGCAGCAACACCCTGTACGTTCTATGTACCAGTGTTAGGCCGTTCAAGGTTAGAAGGCGCTAGATTTTCCTGCAAAAATCCCATGAGTACTCAAACTTGTTAAGATGCGCCAGTTGAATAGGAGGGCCGGCAAGGGCACAATTATGAAGTTTGCGTCCCTAATATACAGCCATCTCTAATCTTGGGGTCCATTTTCACGCCCCTTTTCCTATTTCTTTCTATATTTTCACCCCTCCCCCCTTTTTCTTTCTCTCCTTGTTGCGCCACTATGAGAGCAATGCTTTCAAAGAAAGGATTACGGTTAGTGTTATACATGGTAAGGCAAAACGATGAACTTCAAATGCACTTGTCGGAATGGACGCAAGAAAATTATGCAAGGAGTGATCATTGTAGAAGAGACATAGTACCAATGTACGAATGTACAAAACTCACAGTACCAATGGAGTGAACCACAGTATACTGCACTAACAGTGTCACTGACAATGTTACTGATGAGGGATCAAACACAATTCAAAGGTTTTTGAGGGTTATCCCGTACCATACCCCCCACATACAATCATATTCATCAAATTGTTTTATCTTGATAAGCTCTACAAACCGCCTACTATGTGTTCAACGTGTATCTGTCTTTTAAATTTGTTAGCACTCGGAATAGAATTGGTATTCGTTTCCACGTTGGGCCTTGAAGAAAATAGTTAAAATACCTTACAAAACAGTTTAAATACAAAACAATGTTATTTTTCAGTCAACGAACTTGGTTCTGGACAGTTTGGAATTGTTTGGTTAGCAGAAGCAATTGGTATATCTTCATTTCATCCAAGAGATATGTTGAGAGAAAAAGAGGGTGGACGAAGGTTTTCCTTCTTTCTTCGCACGACGAGAAGAAACAGCTACGTCTGTTGCAAAGAAATAACCAAAGTTGCAGTTAAAAGGATTAAAGGTTCGATTTTTCATTAGAAAATTATTTAGTCCTTCGATGATATAATCGTACAGTACCGGTATAATAAGAGAGCAATTAATACTTATTTACTGACGCCGAGGGAAACAGTATGTTTTGTGGACCCGAGAACGCCGTTGTTGCCGAGACGAAGCCGAGGGCAACAACGAGTGGTCGAGGAGCCACAAAACACACTGTTTTCCCGAGGTTTCAGTAAATAAGTGATTTGTTATATACCAATAGTCAAATGACAAAATATTTGTCGATTTAAATCTTAAAATTTCGATTAAATATAGAAAAACAGTAAAAATGCGCCTTCGCCATAATAAATGCATTGTTGCCCGTTACCATTAGTTACGCGGAAACATCGCGATTTTTGGACAGCCACGCGTGGGATTCTCGTCCAATGAAAAGCGACGAAAAACGGACTTTCACGCTTGGTATATAACAAAATAATCTGTTTCATGGTGATGCATGCATTGCGCGTTGTGTTATTGTTTACTATTTTCTTTAATAGGAGTACGCGCTGTCATTCTTACGGAAAATTGTACACATTCTAATGCGATTAGCTTGATTACGGCAACAAAATTTCATGTCCCACGCCACGCTGAAGGCCTACAAATTTCGAGTTTATCTATTTCCTGAGAAACTCAAGATTAACAATTACGATAACAATGTTCCGTTTGATACATTCCCACTATAAACAAGCCAAAACGAGCAATTTTATTAAAAGTATGATTAAAATATATCACGGATTACAAAAACCCTTGTCCAAATAGCCGATAAAACGCCTGTTAACATAAAAATGCAAAATAGTCTAAAACTGGTATGGTCGAATTAAAGTCTAAAATTGGTATGTCAAATCAAAGTTTCAACAATCTAGATTGAAACGTACAGTATAATTAATAACACGCAGACCAATCAACCCCCTTTTTGCGGAGGCCGCAAGGGGGCCTCAAAGGGCCACAGGAGGCTGCATGATCTTTAGCATAAGAGAGGCCGCACCACATTAGCATATGTGTTGGCGCATCGTCATTAGCATATGAGGGGTGCCACAGGATCATTAGCGTTATTCATTATGCAATTCGGTCCTACTTATTTGAGACCTCATTAATATGACGCCACAAGACCAGGCAGGTTTGTGCGAGCCAGTGAACTCTAAGTTTTGCTGAAATCAGCATAATTATTTTGTAAATACGTCACAATAGCTAAGCGTCCCTATATATTTTGCCAAGCGTTGTTTTCCATGCAAACACAGTCCCTTTCGACAACGATCACAACAACAACTCTCTGGCTATATTGCTTTGTATTTCGCTCATCGCAAAAAATACAATGGCTCGTCAACATCAGGAGAATATTTGGTAAGTTGATTTTGTATCTAGTGAAGTTGTTCTTAGACAACCAATATAGCAACTCTTTACCTAATAAGTTTACAAAGTTTCAAGCGTATCGTTTACGTGTCTTTCTTATCTTTAAAGATTTCTCATATCCTTGTCTGTCTTCCGGTGATAATCTCGCAATATCTTCAGCTTTCGTAGGAATATATCTCGCTCTGTCCCTCAATAAGAAACGTTCATATCGCTCTCTTTCTTTGTATGTCATGCATCATAGCCAGATCACTCTCCTTCCAATCAGCCGTGTGTGTTTAAGCTTGGGCCGTTCTCCTTGTGTTGGTGGTGGTGTGAGAAAGCCAGGCTTAGGGGAAGAGCCTTAGGTGGTGTTATCTCCATAGGTTCAGGAGCGGTTTGCGGTTCAACGATATCTGGTGTTTCAAAAATTGCAGGAAGGTGGACCGGAAAATCCATCTTCTTTTTTTAAAGTAAGAAATCGATTAAGTTGGTCAGAATACAGCTTGCTTTTCTCAACCGCGGTAAGTTGTTGCATTCGCTGCTTGATGTTATACATCGCATTTGCAAGGGTGGTTGGAGATAGGACAGCTTCCGAACATTTTCGAGTAAAGCACCAGCTTCGCATGGCAGTACATTTTTTTTGAGTCGTTGTTGATCATCCGTTGTAGGTTTTAAAACAAACATCAAGTACCCATGACGACGGCTACTTGCTTCCACATCACTGCGCACGAACTCTCAGAACTGTGGTAGATTTGCGAAGGATGGAATTCTGTTTTCGTCCATCCATACGCCCATCTTGAAAGGTTCTTTTGTGACGTGTACGATTACTTGATTTTGAGAATGAATTTTTACAAACCTCACAATGATAAGTCATGTTTACCCTACTATCAATAAACGTCAAGTAAATTGGTTCGTTATGATTGATTGAATCATTGCATCCTAAGAGTGAATCATTAAATCCTAAGATTGAATCATTGAATCCTAAGAGTGGATCATTGAATCATAAGATTGAATCATTGAATCCTAAGATTGAATCATTGCATCCCAAGAGCGAATCATTGAATCCCAAGAGTGAATCATTGAATCCCAAGAGTGAATCATTGCATCCCAAGAGTGAATCATTGAATCCCAAGATTAAGTCATTGAATCCTAAGATTGAATAATTTAATCCTAAGAGTGAATCATTGAATCCCAAGATTAAATCATTGAATCCTAAGATTGAATAGTTTAATCCTAAGAGTGAATCATTGAATCCTAAGATTGAATAATTGAATCGTAAGAGTGCAACATTGAATGTTAAGATTGAATCATTGAATCTTAATATTGAATCATTGAATCCTAAAGGTGAATCATTGAATCCTAAGAGTGAGTCATTGAATCCTAAGATTTAATAGTTGAATCCTAAGATTGAATCATTGAATAATAAGATTGAATCATTGAATCCTAAGATTGAATCATTGAATCTGAAGATTGAATCGTTGAATCCTAAGAGTGAATCATTGAATATCCTAAGGTTGAATCATTGAATCCTAAGATTGACTCATTGAATCTTAAGATTAAATCATTGAAAATTTGAACGTAGGCAATCAGATAAACAGTGAGATACATTACGCATCATTTTATTTGACGTTTAATGACCGTAGAGTAAACATGTCTTATCATTATGAGGTTTGTGGAAAGTCATTCTCGACATCAAGTAATCGTGCATGTCACAAAAGAACCTTTCATGATGGGCGTATAGATGGACAAAAACTGAATACCATCCTTGGCAAATCTACCACAGGTCTGCAACACCCCTTTATGTGTATCGTAGCAGGATGTACACAAAGTATTTTGATATGATGAGAATAATGCCTGGAATATAATTCAACAAGGGATACCTGAAGATATCAACAAAGCAGATTACATAGATGTGTCACAACGCAATTTGATCGTACTAGATGAATTTATGGTACGATCGGGCTAGGACAAACGGATAGCTGATCCTTTCACAAAAGGGAATAATCACAGAAATTTGTAGGTCATTTACATTGTATGAGAAATATTAGTCTCAACGCACATTATATCGTGCTTTTTGAATCACCAGGAAATAGGCAACGAATCTCTATGCTTGTAAGACAAATTCATCCTGCCAGAGTGCGAGAGTTCATGAGGAATTATGAAGAGGCTACGAGCTGTCCTCGTGGATATATGATGTTGGTTTTAAATCCTACAACGGATGATCAACAACGACTCGAAACAAATGTACCACCAGACAAAGCTGAGGTTTTAGTCGAATATGTGCGGAAAGAATCCTATCACCAACCAACCCTTGCAAATTCAATGCACAACAACGAGCAGCGAATGAAACAGATTATTGAAGCACCACAACTTATCGCGGTTGAGAAAGGCAAGCTGTATTTTGACCAACTTCTGAACCTATAAGGAGAACGGCCCAAACTCAAACGCAACTTTTTCCACAATTGGGTACACTGGGCAAATTGGAAAGAAAGTGATCTGGCTATGATGACACGCACGGAAAGAGAGCGATATGAACGTTTCTTATTGAGCGACGGACCGAAATTTATTCCTATGAAAGCTGATGATATTGCAAGATTATCGCCTGAAGACAGACGAGAATATGATAACTGTTTGTAGATACAAAAGACACCTAAACGATATGCTCTTAGAAGTAGACCTTATTCACCTCGAAAAAAATATTTGAGCCAATAAAAGTGTTTTAAAATTTAATTATGTATGTGTTGTATGTACATTGTATCACCGCTAATCACCACTAATGATTAACTAATGACTCACAACCTACATAGCAACCGCTAGGTGTTTATATACAATGTTTGTATGTGCTTGTAAATCACGCTTGTATATAGACTTTACTAAATAAACGCTTGTATATAGACTTTACTAAGTAAACGCTTGAAACTTTGTACACTCATTAGGTAAAGTGTCGCTATGTTGGTTGTCTAGGAAACATTTCATTAGATACAAAATCAACTTACGAAATATGCTCCTGATGTTGACGAGCCATTGTATATCTTTTCTACGAGCGAAATACAAAGCAATTGTATTTGATTGAACGTTTGATTGATTGATTGAACGCTTGGCAAAATATATAGGGACGCGTAGCTATTGTGACGTATTTATAAAACGGTATGCTGAGTTCAGCAAACTTTGCCAAGAGTTCACTGGTTCGCCCAAACTTACCTGATCCTGTGACGTCATATTAATGAGGTCTCAAAGGAGTAGGAGCGAATTGCATAATGAATAGCGCTAATGATCATGCGGCACCCCTCATATCCTAATGATGATGCGCCAACTCATATGCTAATGATCATGCAGCCTCTTGCGCCCCCCACAAAGGGGGTTGTCAGGCCTGCATATTACTACTGGTATATTGAAACTTTTAATTTTATTACTGCACACTTTCACTTTATCACTGCACACATTAGTTATCACTGCACAGATTGGTTATCACTGGACACTAGGTATGGGGAACTGTGGTGATTGCCATTAGCCCTTAATTCTTGTTGCAGAAAATTATGATCGAAGCAATATCGTCGATTTGCAGTCTGAGCTGAAGATTTTGATTCATGTTGGTGAACACGAGAATATAGTAAACATACTAGGTGCTTGTACAAAAGGTAAGCAACTACTTCTTCCTTCTCTAATCCCCGAGATAGCCCGAATGCGAGTGTACTAGTTCGCTCACTATTTACATCCGTGAAATGTTTGTTTTGAATTGCTGATGTATTTTTTTCTTTAAACAGTTGTTGCTTAGACCTCAGTTATACACGATTTGTCAGTTATTTTCAGTCTAGCTGCAGTGAGTTTTTCAAATTACCCTATTTAATTTTATGTTATCAAAAAACTTTATTAAATTAACAGGAAAGCAATAGATTTCACCAGAGAACCGACAAAATGCAGGAATTGTATATTAAGTCGAAGCATATAGAATGCATTGTAACTTAACTACATAGCATATTTTGGAAATAAATAATTGTATAAATAGAATAGAAATCTTTTGTCGTTTCCTACTTTCGAAAAAGAGATATACCGTCTGTGTTACCATGAATTGTTGAAGCGAACCAGGGCTCACTTCGGGCAGTCCAGCGGAATGAAACAATGTCTGGGAACTATATAGAATTGTTTGGCCGTAGCGAGGGGTTGCTCCTATACACGATCATATACTGCTCTCTATTGCATTTTCTGCAGTGGAACCTATATGCCTGTTTAGCAAAAAATATTATTAATAAGAACCAGTTTTAGTTATTACCAAATGTCCATAGGAAATACTCTTTTATATGAGTTAAAATGTTTGAGGACATATTTGGTAAATCAATAATGCACGTCGTTAGGAATGCTTTCGAATGATACTTATTATACTTAAAATGAGAGTACAAAACTATCAGTTTTCTTATTGAACGAAAAACATCATAGAATAAAGCATCATATCAACGCTACCCTAACTTTTTAATGTAGAAAGTGTAATTGAGTCGAGATATTGCATTGCCTACCATACTTTGCCCAATATCACTCATAATTTTCAACAGGTAAAGGTTCGAACATGTGGATTATTATGGAATACTGTCCAAATGGAAATCTCCGAGAATTCTTAAGAGACAGACGGAATCTGTACAGCTTGGAGGAAGAGTCTTTAATGACAGACCTTTCGCAAGGTTTTGGTCCAAAAAATTTGATGTATTTTGCTTGGCAAATTGCAAAGGGAATGACATTTTTGATCTCCCGGAAGGTAATTTTCTGCACCATGTAGTTAAAAATTGTATATTGCAAAATATATGCCAGATATTTCTACCCTGTCGCCATTACAGAGATACAGCCGCATATATGGGTTTGTCTGTAGGAAGCGAAGGGTACCTTAGGGAGCTTCTCTGAAAAGGATAAGTCAATTAATTAAATCAGTTCGTTGGTCGTTTCGTCCAAACCTATGAAAAAGTCTCTCTTCAGAGCATTTTACCTTAATAGGATGTTATTTATGGAATTCCTTGCGATATCAAGATCGTCCTGACATATGACCTAATTATATATCCTTTTTATGACAACAGACTCAGCACAACAATCAACGTATAGAGAATCAGAATTTGTAAAACACTGATAATGTCGTTCATTACAAAGAAACTGTTAATAATATTTATCACATACTTGTGCCTTTATCAGGGCGATAACAGAGTGACATAAAGACGATATGTCACTGATATCGTTTTTTTGTCACTGATATCGTTTTTTTGTCACTGATATATCGTTTTTTGTCACTGATATCCCTTTTTGTCCATCTCAAAACATTCAAGATGGCCGCCGCCTGTGAGATTTCAGAATGTGTCAGTAGACTAGTTTATCGTTGAAAATAAAAATTCAAATACCAAAATAAGAACGTCAGGGGTAGAATAAGAAAAGCATAATACGGATGACGTCTTAGAAGTTATAGGACCGTAGGTTATGGACAATTTCATGGCTTTTCATCAACATACGAAAACCAGACGGAGAGTACGAACTACGAACTTCTGTCTTTACGGATACTTCGCTCATTTTAATTGATACATAAAAGAAAAGGACTACCCTGGCTGAGTAACGAGTTAAATCCCCTTCACCTTGTTCAACAAAGTCCGAGAAGCACTTAAAGCCATGCAAAAGTATCTGAAAAGCCTTGGTAAAGGAAGCTCATTCTTTAATATGTCCCATATTTCAATACTTGAAGCCTGATAAAGGCACAAGTATGTAAAAAACTGCGCTCACTCGTGAGAATTATGATATCGTCACGAGAGCGATAAAACTGATATCACCTCACCCCTCATGTGATAACCTATACGTATATTATCATGCATGCAATTAGTTATATAGTCTCTATATCTGTTTTCGTACATGTATAATCGTAGAGAGATAGTGTTGAAAAGTGCAGAATAAAATTATTAAAATTACGATGTGACATAATAAAAGATTTTGTTCTCCATTGTCTTTACCGTGAATCCTACTGTTGGAAAGCGAATAAATAAATAATCAAATATTCTCTGCTAGTGTTATTAATCTTCCTATTGATCTCGTAGATAATTCATCGAGATCTGGCTGCACGAAACATCCTCATTGGACATGAATATAAAGCAAAAGTTGGAGACTTTGGCTTGGCAAGAGATGTTTATCAATATCAAGAATATTTAAAAACGTCGACAGTAAGTTTTCAACCTTTCATTTCAGTTTACCTTTGTTGTCTCTTGCTACCTGTTAACAAGTGGGTCAACAGTTCCAACTGTGGAAATCAAATAGATATAAACTAACCAACTTTAATATTCATGTTAAAAGCCAGTGGTTAACGATTCTTGTATTCAGGTCTTGCAATTGACGTCGCAATACATAAAGTAATTTTTTGTTTGTCTTGCGCCATTTTGTTGGCAAACATTTAAAACTATAATTGTAAACAAACTATGGGTCACATGCCGTCAACTAGCCGTCAAAGTAAAGCTGAGTTTATTGCCTTTGTGCGAGAATTTAGAAAGGCCATTTACTGCCAAATTTAATCAGGTATTAACGCTGCTATCTGGAACACCGTGATGATTTCCTCCACACAAAATGGCGGATTATTTATCGTGACGTAATATTCTCTCCAGCCTGCAAGACATGAATACAGTCATAGATACGCTGCGCTTGTCGCATTACGCATGTTCATTACCATTATTCTAGCCAGTCAATTGCATTTCAGTTCTGACCAATAAACACGCTGAACTGGCTGGTCCGCCATTATTCTGGCCAGATAACTGCATAAAAATAGGGTGTCACGTTGCACTGCTGAGTGGCCTTTCTGGTCATTTCCTATTCTGTGATAGAGTGTAGTGACTCAACAAAATATATGTGCCATTAGCTAGCATGCTTGATTTAGGGAGTGAGTGTCGCTTACGCTATACAACAGTAAACTTCAATGTGCGTTGCTTTAACTCCATATTACCACTGTTTAACTCCAAAAGGAACAACAACGCATCATTTTTAGTCAAAAACATGTTTTTGGCACTATGGTTAAGAAAAGTATCACCTTGATCGTAGGTCTTGGGAACAAGGCATTGTCAATGACCTGTAATAACAATGATTTTATCTAGACGTGTTTCGTGTGCTCTAGGCAAATCATTCTTTATTGATGCCGATATAGATGAAACCCCTTCACGCCCAAGTTGGAACCATGCTTTCGTCCTACATATGTTCACATGCATTCATCAGAAAAGGATCTACTATGCTAGAGTAATCACCGTTGGAGTCTCCGATTTCTCCTCTTGTAATAGGACAGTTTGGAATGAGCTAATGCAAAAAAATCCAATTTAAGATTTTCATGGTTGGTTTGGTTTATGATCATAGCAATTTAATCATATTGATGGCAGAAAATATCGAAGTGATTTTAAATACATCTTCATATTACAGTACATGCATGCTATTATAAGACCAGATACCTAGAGAATACTCCTAGTCATCGATAGTGCTTTCTTGCACCTACCTTTTTTCGACAAACAAAAACAGTTCGTGATTTGTAGAATTGTTCATTTCTAGGGATTGGTTCCTTTAAAATGGATGGCTATCGAGTCTATTAGAGATTCAATATTTACTGAGAAGTCTGACGTGTAAGTACAATTGTTTTTGAGATTGGTTATTAACACCATTTATTATCGAAAAGAACCAGAAACATGTGAAATATATAGAGACATGTTCATATTTTTGGTCAGTGCCCATGCAATTTAGTAAAGGGCATTCAAAATTGACGATTTGAAGTGATAAAGGGACCCATTTTGTGGTCGGACTTGCTTTTCTTACAAGCGAACATTTCGACTGCAGATTTTTTGTATATACAATTACAGTTATGGCAGAAGGATTGGGTTGAATTTGTTTTCCGGTTTCTCGGTTTCAAGCCAATTTACATTGTGAATAAATAATTGAAAGCGTTTTGTGGCTATGAAATCTTCTTCGTATCTAAATTTAGGTGGTCATTTGGTGTTTTACTTTGGGAAATCTTCACATTGGGTAAGTATATTTCGTTATTTTCAGTTCATTTCACCAATTCAAAACAGAGCCAATTATCGCCGAGAAGACATGATTACATAATCTCTATATAGCTTTGTTTTTAAAGCGTTATGTCGGGTTTACCATCATTCAGTAAAACACACTGCGTTAAATAATTAGTATAATATGTTTCTCTAGGTGGGACACCTTACCCAGAAATGTGTGCTAATGAAGTATATCAATCCTTGTCGAGTGGAAAACGAATGGAACCACCCAATCATTGTCCGAACGAAATGTAAGTAAGCAATTAGCAGATGTGACTAAAATTTTGTAATAAAAAACCCCAATTAAAATGTAAACTCTCGTGACGCGATAGATATCCAAAATAGATAGCCTATTCTAATTAAACCGTATGAATTACATAAGCCATTAACAAAATTCGCTACATGGTTTATTTTTTAAAACAAATTTATAAATGAAATCATTGCGCATGTCCGAGGAAAACTATAACAGAACTGTAACAGAAAAGTTAAGAAAGAAAGTCCAGTTCAATATGGGGAAGGCTATAGTACTGCAATGATTCTGCATACAAATGGTTGTCTTAAATATATCGTAATTTCGCATTATTGTACGTCATGCATACGAAACCATTGTTTTAGATACAAAACCTTACACTAAAGTAAATAAATGAATTAATACTGATATTGTGTTTACAGCTTCAATGTTATGTCTACGTGTTGGAATGAAAATCCCAAAGACCGCCCGACTTTTCGCAGTTTAGAAGAAATGCTGTACGAAATACATGGTTGTAAAGAAATGATAAAGGTTTGTGTGGAATATTTAGCAATTGGTTTGGTTTCATGGCGTTTTTGAAATCTGGCTACTTAGCCCTTTTAGATGCATCAATCGTTCCCACATGCTAAAATGATCGTCAAAATATTTTTTCTTAATTAACTGTAGACCAACAACGACGACATCGTGAATAGTTGTCCAAATACACCTACGAAACCAGATTTGATTGAATCAGAAGAAGAGAACGTAAACGAACCATTTCTCCCAATTTGACATAAAATATAAACGTAGTTTCAAGTAGTAATTCGTTACAACTTACAACTAGTATATAAATTATTGAACTACTTATAAAGCTAAACATTTGGATAAACCATTAGAATCCTTACTAGAAGAACTATTCCAATATAATAACCCATACACTTAAATGCCAACAGAGGTTGATTATCAACCGCGGGCGAAACTGCAATATAGAACTAGAAATTCTTGTGATACATGATAGTTGAACACCTCAGCCAGTGAATCTGGAAGAGAAAAAATAAACATTTCTCGAGTTTGAGCGCAGTCTCTTCGTTAAGAGAGTTGTATGTCGGGAAATATGTCTTTTTTCTCCTCTATATTACCTTGTTGAGGTTTTCATGCAAGAACTATTTATAACAAAAAATTACCCATTGCCACCAATCCACATTTTGGACAAATCACATCTTGACCATGCAAATCTTGTCCTACTCAGCACTACGTAAAACAGCTTTCTAACTCACCGTTGCAGCATGGCTATGGTGACTTCAAAGCAGTCATGTGACTTGACCGAGTACTGCAGCCTGTTCCCATCCGCAGTCTGTAGTCCGGAGTTGGCTATTTCAGAATCCCTAATCTGAGTAAAGATAGAGACAATATCAACCAACCATTTAGCTAATATATTTCATAATTTTATGAGTGAATGGGTGGCAATGGGTATACGAGCACCCGTTAGTTCAGGCGATCTATTTAATAATACCTGCATTGTATTAGTATGTGCCAATAGCTAGCTACGGTACGTTGTATAGACAGTTTGCATTTGAAAATAATCAGTAAAGGACTAAAAATGGAATATAATAATTGTAGAAATTGTTGAAATCTAATTATGGTTGAATTAAGAAAGTAGTTAAGTATAAGATCGAAGTAACTTGCAACTTATAATTAAAGTATAGTCAATAAGAATGCAACAGAAAAGAGATATATTAAGCACAGAGGAGGGAAGTCAATGGCGTAGGAAACCGGTCTGTGGCATACCCCCTCCAATGTAGTATACTCTTGTCCCAGACCACAGTCGCAGAGCATCAACGAAATCACTGGCATTACACCACCTTATATATATATAACCGCCGTGATACATATAAAAAAGTTTATTGATTCACGCATTGAGTTAAGCGTTAAACACGAAACTTTCAAAATTCGCTCGAAATGTTGGTCGCTAGAGCTATCAATATTAAATTAGCCAGTAACTTTATTTAAATTAGCTCAATATTTTCTTTGCAAACTTTTCCCATAGATTGTTTAATATGAAAATACCTACAAGTTCGCAATCTTCAGGACCGTTATAGCTATTATACCCATGGCCTGCTTTTTGAATCTGCCCTAGCACATATATATATTGCTATCGAATATCTAATGTAATGAAATTCAACGAGGCAATCAGCGACAGCTATTTTAAAGTGACGTAATGTTACTATTTGATATCTACCACTGAGCTATACTGTTACTGGAGGAACGGGTGCTAATGTCAGCCAAGCAGAAAAGTGTCGGCAAAAACATGGCGGATTTTGGCATTTTCTGACGCCACTGGTTCTAGTTGACTATGGTAATTTCCATTGACCATTGCTCATTTTGAGCCCCTACAATCTTCACAACCTCCGGGTTTTGCAAAAATGTCTTAGCTTTGTGCTGTAAATTCTCGTTGCTTTCGACATTTCCACATATTTTTTAAACTTTTGACCATTTATCCAAATATGTGAAAGACGTACACGTTATTCCCATCCGTAAAAGACAACAAACAAAGATTAAAACGTCGAGAAATGTGGACGAAGACGATATTTGAAGCCGGTATGAATAGGTAAGAGACGTGAATTATTTCAGTATTTCACAGTTCACATCGTGAAAATTTGGCATGCAAAACGATAAAATACACCCAATTTATTAAGAAAACAACTTAACTTCCTTGTACTGTGTAATGCATTATCTCAGCAAACAGCAACCTGTATGTTTCACAATTTGCCAATTTGTTTGTACGAACCACCTAAAATTTCGTGTTATAAACTCAGTTTTACCCTTGAAGCAAAGGGGTATTTTTATGTTAAATTTTTAGTTCATACCATTTATTGTGTTGTGGGTTGCTTGTATGGATTTAAGTAGCATTTATTAAGTAGCAAGGGGTTTTACATTTTATTTTTCTCCATCCAGCACACATGATGCCCCCGGGATTTTGCATATTTTTTTCTTCATCCAGCCCACATGCAACCCCCAGGCTTTTGCATTATATTTTTCTCCAACGATCTCAAAGGCAACTGCCTGGCGGTTGCATTGTATTTTTTTAAGTATAAAATACCCCCAGGGCTGTGACAAGGAAAACAAAGAGTGTGATAATGTCCCAGCCAGTGCCAAAAATATTGGTATATGCAGGGGCCAACCGATACACAGATTTGTGTGAATTTCATGAGGGGAGGGTAATCTTTAAGGCATGTATGATCTGAATTTAGTCCCTGCATGTAGATTCAATTTCACATTTACACACATCCAGAAGTTTTTGCCCACTGGGAACATTCTCAGAAAGAAAGCTTGCAAATGCTTGGGGGATGGGAAATTCTAGAATCGACTAATACAAAAGGCAGGACAACTAGGAGGCTCAGGGTGCCTCATGGTTAAATTTGGGGATATATATGAAATACCCTCTCAAGATTCACAGTAACAGTTTTGTATAATTTATTTCTGTCCCACCGTGAGAACATTGCGTATTTTGTATTCGCCTGCTATCAGTGCTACATAGAGGCGGAGGATAGGGTTTGGGTTAGGGGAGCTCGAGAAAAAGAACGTGAAGGAGCCCTGGCCCACTGGCACCGCTACGCAGGCTAATTTTGTAAGTAATCTATTCCTTTTTATTGCAGAATTCATCACAAAATGACACAGCCCCACTTTCTGCTGGCAAAATACAGTAATTATCATGATGCAACATGGTGGGAAATTCAAGATACAATATCATAATTAATTTTTTTTATATTTAATAAACTTTCTTAAATAATAACCTGAAAAAATACATCACTATTAATAATCAAGTTATCATGGTTTATTAATTAATAGAGAATTTTGAAATTTTGTGAATATTTACAATTAACAAAAGATATTAAAATAATTATGTTTAATAAAATGTATACAGTAAAATTCATGCACTCGTTAACTAATTTGCAATCATGAAGCATCTGTATCTTGATGGCTCGTGCCTTTTTATCGGTATCAATATAACTGTATGACAGACTTTCCTGCAATTATAGAAGAGAGAAATTATGCTGTGTTATTAAATATTCTTGTTACCTATATGCATTTTATCTCTATAAAGGGCGGAAGAGAGGTAAAACCTTGGTTGGATTAAGTACAATATGAGTAAAATCGTCTGGCGTTAGACAGAGTAAAATAGAGACCTTACGGAATTGAACCTGCGGGCCTGCGGTCTAACGAACTGAACTACAAAGTCCAGTTGCTCAGCATTAACCGCAAGTATATGGTGTATGGGTAAATATCAAGATTTTTCTCGGCATCTCGTTCGATAGGATTATTAGTAGAAGGTGTTAGTAGGCGGAATATTCGAACGGAAATTATATACATTTTTTAGATCTAGCCAGGAGCACTTGCGAAAAATGCAACTTAGGCCCTTTGGCAGGAATTGAACCTGCGGCCCAGGAGCTTTTGAACCAGGAACTTTTACGGACCGCTTTTGAAGCTTTTACGGAGCTTTTACGGAGGTTTTACGGAGCTTTTGAACCAGGAGCTTTTGAACCAGGAGAATTGAACCAGGAGCTTTTACGAAAAATGCAACTTAGGCAATCTGGCAGGAATTGAATCTGCATAATTGTTGATTGAATATAATTGAATCTGCACGTTGATCTGCATAATTTTGTAGTGTTTCGAAACTTTTTGTATTGAAATGTGTAAAGTGTTCTCGCGCACCGGATATCACATTTTGACTCCATTTCCACTACTTTAATGCTCTTCCGACACGCATTTCATCATGATATTACTCTAAATATCATTTTGAGGTAAAACTCTACAAAATTACCTAACGATACACATGCATTTTCTCATATAAGTGATCAATGACGGCAATAAATATGACGATATTACGCGTTTCGCAACGCGGTTATTCAAACATAAATATCTCGCGTTCTAAGTCGAAATTAAAAAATGCCCACGAGGAAATTCAAGATTTAAGCATGTTTTATTAGGATTTGTCGTTTTTGGACCAAAAAAGTGAAAATTCAGCTGCACGGAAGGCTTAGAACAGAGTAATATTTTCTCACTCCTTTTGTTGATGTTTTTACAGTTCACGTATTCTGATTGGTCGAGAGTCAAAATGTAAACAAACGCGCTGATTGGCTCAAAACGAAATTCCCCCTTGTTACCTAGAACGGGAAATATTGACGTTTGAATTACCGCGTTCTGCAGCGCATAATATCGTAAAAGACGATCGACTATTTGAGAAACAACGTTTGTATCTTTGGCAGATATTGTGGGTTTTCATCTCTCCTATTATTCATGCATATAATTATATTTTTTACTGTAAATAATAACTGAATTTTCTTGCCCGAGGTTGCCCGAGGTGCGTTGTCATATCCGGTGCTCTGTTCGCACTTCGCAGTTCGCACATGAGTTCTGAACTGTTATTTTACTCATTTGGTTTAAGCTTCGAAACATTATGTATACACAAATCAGTCAATGGGGGCCATTTTGCCTTCAACATGTTTATTGTCATGGGTTGGTCACCTCTTTCCAAAGTCGAATACAGGAAAGTGTTCAATGTCAAATGTTCTATCGTTTTCGTTTTCTGGCTGATCATCGCATTGCTCGTCATGTCGTTCATCGCCACTTGCTGTCTCGCCTTCGTTTTCTTCAAAATAATCGTTGTCGTTTAGAACAGTCTCGTTTGCTGTCTTGCCAAGAACCTCAAGCTACAAACACTGATGTCAGCCAACATCGCAAAACCCATGGGGAAAGAAATATGCCAGCAACCACGAAACACTTTCCACAGGGGGCTATCGTTGTTGAACCTAACTATAAAATCGCATTTTCTATAGTGGAAAGGCTTAAAGTAAGTTTCTTACTTGCAACGACAATTAAGCTATCGAATTTCCTAATATTGCTACAACTACTCTACAGAAATAGTCAGTATTTCTACACTGACTGCACTATATATAATTGTAAAATGATGAATAGTTTACTAAGTTTCTTAATTCCCCTTCTTTATATTTCGCAGTGAAATATATATAACCATTTGCAATCCTAGAGTCTGAGTGATCCACGAAAGGGATAAAATATTTCATTCTCTATGCCCCTTGGGTAGTTGGATATTTTTGCAAATGCTCGAATCTATCAATCAAACATTCACATATTGTGTAACAGGTACTATTTTCTGCTATTTCAGGTATGGTTTCTCCCAAAGAATGTTTCTTTGAATCAGGCCGGTGCTTTGTGGGAATATTGCGGTAGTCGTCAATACAGAATGTCAGAAACTGGTTATATATGGGCACATGCCCCAGAGCCGAAACATAAATACAAGATAGATAAATTTTGCCCACATTACAAGACAGGAACTCCTTTCTTGGAAATGTATATACCAAGTGTTTCTAATTGATGATCACAATCCCCCTCAACACCGCCCCCCCCCCCCTTCCTGCCCGACAAGATTTGCTTGTGCAGCAGGCTATACCGCACAATTACGCCACAAATCCCTCCTTGGCTTGAGAGCCTTGCTCTCATGAATGGTCTTGGTTCATAAGAGCAAGGGTCCTAGACAAAAAAATAATTTGTAACTCTAATATCAAAAGGATGGATTGGAATGTGGTGAACATTTATAGGTCTGTTAATTTTTAATGTTTTGGTAAAATTAAACAATTATATTAATGAACTAAGGAAGCGGTCATTAAGTATGTGTCATGGGGGGAGGCTATTTCAGGGGGTCATGAAGCAAATTCTTTCTTCTAAGCAAGGGGTTAAGACCAATTTTATAAAAAAGCAAAAGGGATTGAAACTAAAATACATATATAGAATCTATTAGTGGCATCTTTAATAGTACTCCATTTTCTCTTGACTTGACAGTTCCTATTTTTATAATATTACTGAAAATAGATTTAATTCTATACCTTTTAGTATAAATATAACTACAGCCAGTATTAACTCATTAGCTTGCAAAGTTGCAATGCACCCAGATGCATCTTAATTTAGTGTTTTACTCTGTCCAACGCCAGAGTATGTTATTCTATCTAACGCCAGACGATTTTACTCGACTGTCTCTTTAACTGCCAATCTCTCTTGTTATCGCATTAGCTGGTAATGCGATGTTACTCGTCAGTGGTAGGTACTGCCAATTAATGAGTTGAATAAATCATTTGAACCAATTCGAAATATATTACAGTTTTCTTTATTAAATATTAATACTAGATATATTAATAATTTTAAAAAATAGGCATAGAAGAAGGTAGCAGTGTGCAACTATATAATGGATTACACCAGTATAATATGTATCTATTGTGTATTTACACCCTCTTGATATTAAAAATTAAAGGAGGGCTATGAAACTATTTTTTTTAATAATTGAGGGGGTGGCAAATAATTTCTCGAATGCATGGGTGGGGCACAAACCATTTTTCAAATTTTATAAAATAGTCTCCGGCCCCCCATGACACATACTTAATGACCGCTCCCTAAAGTGTATTTCTGTGCTCTCCAAAAGCTGTAGAAATTTGCAGAGCTGGGTTATAATGCCCCCCTGTGCATAATACTCCTTAATACAATAATACTATTAATAGACAACGAATGAATGCCAAGGTTGCCTCATATGGCTGCTATACACAGGTTATACTAAAAACAGTAGATTTACTCAATTTACTGTAGTAAATCATATTGTACTGTTGTACCAAAGTTAAATATCTTCCCTGTTTTAGAGTAACTTTGTTTTGCCACTACAGTTAAATAAAAATCATTAACCCATCAGCTAGCCATGCATCCTACTTTAATATTTTACAGCTGTCTAACACCAAAAATTTTATTTCTCAGTGGTAGGGTACTGCCAGTTAATGGGTTAATATTGTTTGCTATAAATTAAGAATTATAAAACCTTCTGTAACATAGGCAGCCTGTGAAATATTGTTTAAATAATAATAATAAACCACGGCCCACAGGCTTTCCGATTGACAACTTTGCCCCCAATAATAATAACTTGGAATAAAAATCGTGTGTGTGTGGTTTCTTGTTTTATTTGGAACAGTAATGATGTTACAGCAGTTAAGTTATGAAACTGCGAGAAAAAGTATGTAAAAACCTACAAAATCTGCCAAAGATACATACGTTACTTCTCAAATAATCGCTCGTCTTTTACGATGTAACGCGCTGCAGAACGCAGTAATTCAAACGTCAATATTTGGCGTTGTAGGTCGAAATTAAGAAATTCCCACGCAGATTTCAAGATTTATGCATATTCTATTCCAATCTGTGGGTTTTAGATCAAAACATTAAATATTGACGTTCACGGAAGCCGTAGAGTACGGTAATATTTTCACGCTGCTTTTGTTTATGTTTTTACATTTCACGCATTGTGATTGGTCGAAAGCCAAAATGTAAACAAACGCGCTGATTGGCTCAAAACGAAATCTGCCCTTGTTTGTTGCTCGACTTTCTGAAAGTCTCGCAACATCCCGCGTGTTGGGATCACGCAATCCTGTACGGAAAACTATTCGGTAATCCTTTAATACAATGTGTGCACAGGCTAACTTAAGGTGGCTCCCTACAGTTGGGCTTACTTTCCTAACATCTCTAAAATAAAGGCCTATTCGCGCTAATGACGCATTTTTTTTACTCAGCGGCAATATTCCACATCTATGGAATATTTAGAACATGGTTTTGACAATGCCAGTGTTGCCATGGCAACATGACGACAACATTTAACATGCTAATTATTCGCCTAAAATTGTCTATAACTTAAAAACGAAGTCGGTGACCTATCTTTTTTGTTTCAAAGAGCAATATGTTCAAAGAGCATGATGTTCTGCTACCAAAATTTTATTGCCAGATTTTCACACTAAATTTTTTTTATAAGCCAGCCCAACCGAAGTTGAAAGTCAAATAATCGAACAAGTGGCACAAAACCAAGTCCAAGTGCCAGCTGAAGACCATTCACATTGACTCTGCATATTGAGGTCTGTATTTTGTTTTATGCAAAAATCGTAATCTCTTTGTTCCTCGGTGGAGGCAGAACGAGTTGGTTGTTATCGCACCAGCTATAGTGCTGAGTGTAAATATGACGTTGGTCGCGACCCTTTCAGGAAAGTGTTAGCCAAGCCTAATGCATGTAAAGCATTCTGTAGGACTAGGCGAGTGTAGCAAGCGGAGGTAAATAAGACTCATCGGACGTGTCGCTTCATTTCCCACGACACAGGCCACATATACACATACTTGCGGTAGCCAGGCGTAACGTCTAGCCTGGTTCAACTCATAGTCATAGACGCTTTAAATTAAGGCTTTGCATGGGCTTAGTTTTCATGAATTAGGCCTTTTATCTTTTACGTGGAGAGGTGTACATTCACATGGCGGTTTCAAAACCTGGTTGGGGCCAGAGAGACAGAATCGTCTATTACTGTATTCACTGAATTTGGTGGTGGCCAGAACAATACCGATTTTCAATTGTTTTATTCGAACGTTAATTGAGTAATTGATGTCTTGGTTGAAGCCAATGTTTATGAGGAATACAGAAGGAAATTTCCCACCGTTCTGAACTGCTTTCCATCGAGCTTAACACTTGTGAGAGAAACATGCCAACACAACGAGAATGGCAGCGACAGCTCGACCAATACCACTGACTAAATATATTATTCCATGTTCTATTATTATCTACCGAGCCAATAATAAAGCATATAGTAATAGGCCAAACTCAAAAATAATTCAGTGTGAGAGGAAGACGATGCGACAGTTAAATTCAACGCCGTTTATCAAAGCATTCTCTTTGAATATATATATTCAAAGAGAATGCTTTGATAAACGGCGTTGAATTTAACTGTCGCATCGTCTTCCTCTCACACTGAATTATTTTTGAGTTTAACTATTACTATATGCTTTATTATTGGCTCGGTAGATAATAATAGAACATGGAATAATATATTTAGTCAGTGGTATTGGTCGAGCTGTCGCTGCCATTCTCGTTGTGTTGGCATGTTTCTCTCACAACTAATTAATCTACGGCTCAGGGCCATTAGCAACCGTGCAAAGCATGTCCATGCACAGACTTTCGACGTATTGGTTTAGACCAACTTTCATTCGTACTTTTTGATTGCGGCCAATCTTAAAATGTGTTTAAAAATGAGGGTTCAGGCGGCTTTTGAATGTTGACTAGGCGAAATTTCCACCGTTCGCCTTTGAATATAGTAAATATACACCGGTTTCTGTATTGGTTGGGGCAAATTCGCAAATGCGATGGACTATTTGTTTTATACTGACTTTTACTTGGTTGAGGCCAATTTACCGAAATTTACAAGTGTGTTAAAATGTTAATACGTGATCAATTCACAGCTACTAATCCTCGAGCACGGCGCGAAGCGCCGTGCGAGGGTATTTATTCCGCTCGGATATTTACACTCGGGTATGTGAGAACATAGCGGATTCCAAAGTTGTCGGCCATTATGTCATGGACGGCCTTCTACGTTATGCGCATGCGCGAGTTTAGGCCGGGAGAAAACTTGTAACTACCCACCTCATGATTGGCTAATACAAAGAACTTTTTCAAAAACGTTTTTTATACTCGGGCCATCGAAAAGTACAGACAAATAGAGTCTTCAAAACAAGAGAAATGAAAATTTTCGAGAGGACAAAGTCAAGGAGAAGTCAACAGGAGAAAAAAATAGTCGAATGTCCGGGAAAAGGACACAATTTTGAAGTTTTGAAGCATTTTAAACGGGTAAGTGTCTATTTTGCGTACTTGCTATTAGCGTGCAGTTTAGTGTGTGGATATTTGACAAATTGACGTATTGCTTAAAAGGTATTTTAGCAAGTTTAAATTTGAATTTGAAGGAACAACATAATCTCAACAACTTCATTTCAAAGTAAAAGTTTAAGAAAATTACTGTTCAAAAAACAGTTGAATTTTGATGAAAATTAAAATTATATTCTTTGACGTTTTTGTGAAATGTCTAAGGTTGAATTTTACAGCAAATCAAAGCTAAAAGAGTAGATAATAATACACCTACTTTATATAGTTGGGCAATTCATAATTTTATTGTTAAAAATACAAATCTTATCACTATTTTAGCATCATTTTGTACATGTAAAAGAATACACAGTGTTTCGTGTTACCATGGTGATTGACTGAATACTTCATGTTACAATAACTTTTGGGAAGTATAATAATTGCTTAGTTCTATTGGGGGAGGGGATTCTGCATGCATCATGCATGTATTTCTAGTTGATGTTTTGGTTGTGGCCAATGTACAAGGGCGTTGAACAGTTATATAAACTCACAATGTCACTGTTTATGTATTTGTTGTGGCCAATTTACACGTTGTTTGAATAGTACGTCAATTCACAGCTATTAATTTATGTATTGGTTGAGGCCAATTCACACGTTGTTTGAATAGTCAGTTCACAGCTATTAATGTATGTATTGGTTGGGGCCAATCTACAAGTACTTTGAACGGTAAACTAAAAACGTCACGGTTATGTATTGATTGGTTGGGGCCAATTTACAAGTTGTTTGAATAGTCTATTCAGAGCTATTAATTTATATATTGGTCGGGGCCAATTTACACGTTGTTTGAATAGTCAGTTCACAGCTAGTAATGTATGTATTGGTCAAGGCCAATTTACAAGTACTTCGAACAGTTAAACTAAAAACGTCACGGTTTATGTATTGGTTGGGCCAATCTACACGTTGTTTGAACAGTCAATTCACAGCTATTAATTTATGTATTGGTTAGGGCCAATTTACAAGTTGTTTGAATAGTCATTTCACAGCTATTCATTTATGTATTGGCTGGGGCCAATTTACAATTGTGTTTAAATATTAATTAACTCACACCGTTTAATTTTATTGATGTTATGTTGGAATAGTTTATAGTGTATTGGTTCGGGCCACTTCTCAATTGTATTCAAGTAGTTAATTAGCACCGATTTAATGATTAATTGGGGGCCACTTACTGTATAAGTGTGTTTGGCTATTCGAGTCATGGGTGTAATGTATGCGTTTTGGCCAATTGACCAGTCGTTCAGTTTGAACAGTTTACTCACAAGGGTTTGATTATTGCTTCGGATCAGCTTGGGTTAAGTATGGTTGTTTTTTTATTTGGATCGAGGCCGTTTAATTGTATTTGCTCGGACAGTTGAGCATAAATTCTTGCTTGGGGAGCATATAGCTATGCATTACACTTGGAAATTTGGCCGACAAGTCTCTCAAGTTAACGTTTCGTCCATTGTTATGGTTCATACGTTCCGCCGGTTAGATATATTGTAGCTGCTAAGTTACCGATTTTCCTCTGCAGTTATTCGTTACAAATTGGGCGATAGGAGCCTAAATATTAATACTCAAACATCCAAAGTTCAGGCCGTTTTCACATAGTGTGTAGGGGCTACACACAGCCTATACAGTCACAAAAATTTGTGCCGTCGGATTCATACCGTTTGTTTTCTACCCAAACCGGTTTGTAAATAAGAATGCTCTGCCCAACCATTGTTGGAACTAGGTGCGGGCGTCTAATGCCTTTTATGCCCCTTAGGGCTGCCTAGAACCGACAATGGAGTGGGCGATCGATTATTTAACTCGGATGATTAATTTCACTAATGGATAATTTTCATTCCCATCTATCACTTTTGACATTAAAGCACCCAAACAGAGTGATCAACGGTGTGATTAACAGGGCTAGCTCGCCCACTACTTTTGTCGGCTCTAGGCCGTCTCAGTGTATGGTGTCAAGTGGCCAGGGTAACGGGATGCAATCGCCCGCGATCCATTACCAATTTTCTCCGCGCAACTCGATAACCATTGTCAGGAAACGAAACGTTCTTCCTTTAGGCTTTTAAAAGCTCAGTTGCGTGACAAGACTATTATTCAACCTTTTCTCCCTGCATGAGAATACCCGAATAGCCCGTACTATGGAAAATTCCAGAATCGGATTGATTTTCCCCCTTCTGCATCACCTATAGTTGAGATGTATAGTATTGGGAAGGGGAGTAAGTTTCGGGACAAGACAGGAGTTTTGGGATTGAGTTTGAGTTGCGGGTAGTGTTGGGATAGGGATTGAGTTAGAGGTAATGTTGGGTTAGGGTATAGGCGGTGCCCTATTACCCGGAGATACCTAGTTTGACACGAAGGAGGTGTTGCCCGGCGACAGGGTTCGCATATCCCAAAACTCTCTGCCTGTGAGCCAATGAGAGCAGGAAAGCAGTTGGAATAGATTACTATCCTTCACTCATTCACTAGTCAGCGACGCTTTTATATAAGAGAAATTTCGTGAACCAGAGGAGGTTATTTTTTACTTTTATATGCGTTTTATTATTTAGTAATCTATTCCAACTGCACTTCTGCTCCCATTGGCCCACAGGCAGAGAGTTTTGGGAAACGCGAGCCCGTGAGCCAAGGAGCGAGGCAGTGAACGGTCTATTTTGGGAAGGGAGATGGGGAAAAAAACGACGAATACAGTCAAACGAACCGGTGATGAACAAAATTATTGCAACTTAGAATAGTTCATGGGCGCAAGATGTGCTTTCATCTTGCAAAATCGAGTGGCAAATGTTGTTTTTGTCTTTTGATTTTGACGTTTATTTAATATATTTGAGAGCCACGGACAGCCAAGATATACTACCGGAAGGTTTAGAGCGATTTAAAGTTTAAAACGTCTTAGGTTGAAACCAACTGAATCCTGCCATTTACTCAGTTCACAAGCTTTAACAGCCGTACAGCTGGACATATTTTTGCCTAGTTTCGCACTTTTTCTGCAGATGAAAAAGTCGGTATTTTGCTGTTGAACTGTGATATTTTACTGTTTACCTTGTAACAAATATGCATGTATCATTAAACGACTTTACAGAATAGTTAATAAATGTTTTATGAACTCTTTAGTGAACAGTATCTGAAAATGTTTTTTAAAATTTTGCTTTATCACTGTCGGCAGGATTTTTTTGTCCAAGCGATGAAGCGATGTTTGTATCATAGTTAAAATCGTCCCTCGGTGTTACTGTTACTTTGTCACATAAAACTAAGGGTTATTCAAAGGGTTTTTTATTACAAATCTTTCAGAACAGTCAAAATTATTTAAAAAAACAGGGCCAATAATCTTTGTGTTGTTTTGAACGTAGAATTTGCGTGGTTTTGTCCACGTACTTGACACGCGTTTTTGACTTTCGTCTCGCGATAATTTCGCGAATAACTGTAGGGAGCCTCCTTAAGGCGAGTAAAGAAAAACTCGATTAATTTCAGTTGCGATTTAATGCGAGTACGACTTTGTTAGAGGTTTATTATTAAAAAGCAACATTGATTAGCACGTTTACAAACTTAAAATTACAAAGGATACATTTTACTTAAGATATAAATTATATTGAATTTTGTAATGGTGATATATACTTGTTGCATGCCAATGCTAAGGATTTCTAACTTGATGGTTTTCCTTAAATCAAAACTACTGTGAAAAACATGTCAATTAATTCTTAGTTAACTGTTTAATTTGTTTTTAAAGTTAGTCCTTATTTTCCTTTTTGGAAATTCTCACTTGAAAATGATCCTTGTAATAATTATTCAACATGAATTTGGCATCATTTTGAACTTTCTTATTATCAAGACCTGCTGAATAACATTTCTTACATGTTTCATACAACGGACCAAGGCACGCAACACATATCGGAAGTTCAGGGTCAATACACGCAGCTCTACACGCTGCTACAACTCCTGCACATTCGAGCCATTCTTCTGTGTCACAATGAGTATGTTCGCATATTTCGTTGCATCCACCATCACAATTACAGCAAAATATATTGCATTTGCCATTTCCACAACACAAGAAATCTGGTCTTCTCTTGCAGCAAACCGCTTCGACACAGGCTACAAACCCCATTGCCATAACCAGTGCAAAGAAAAATTGAACATTCATGATGGTTACTTGGTTGATTTGTCTGAAAAAGAATTGTCAAAAAAACAAGAAGAGCTCAATAAACATACTTATATCGATATTGGTAATTAAACTGATGCAGTACAATTTGTTCTGAAATCAAACTTTTAATCATAAGTTCAATTTCAGACCAAAATTGCGCGAGACAATGGTTAATGTCTACTTTATAAGTTAGATTAATACATTCAGAAATTTAAACTGGATAAACTGATCACTTTTGTGCGATTATTATATGCGTTCAAACATTGATACAACGTCAATTTGTCGTAGTTCAATTAACCTTGTTTTTCTTGTCGGTGTTTCCAAAAATACTTGCTTTTTGATCGCCAATTCTCGAAATGTTTTATTGAAAATTTTGTTAAAACGTTCTTGGATATTTTTGTGGTTTGTGATCCTATATATACGAAATGCCAAAGAGTGCTCCATATCATATAGATAGAGCAAACATATAGATTTCGCTTATCTCAAGGTAATCCGCTACAACTTTTAGAAAAAATCATAAGATTTGTCCATCATGTGCCTGATGACATATGTTTCTTAAAATTAATTGACTAGTTGCATTCTATAATCAATCTGATTAGTTGTTGTGATGCTGAGCTGCAGTCTGGTCGGCTTAAAGATGACGCGATTGAGGTCGAAGATGATGCCGGCAAAGCTCATGCAAATGAGTGCGAATTAATCGGACGCGGTGACAGGACGCGGTGTCAGCTTTTCATATAACACATGCTTTGTAAATAGGATTAATTTTAAAAGTATCATCCACTTGTACATATATTCTCTAAGTTTTAGCTACTATAGTCATCAGGCTAATTTATCTGATGAGTGCCATATGTTGTGGTACGAAACTAAATAGTAATAAAGATGCCTAGTGGAATTTGTTGACTATACAATCCATTTATATATATAGATATATAGTCAAATCTGCAGACATGCATGTTTCGCCGTTCAACGGCTCGTCAGTGCAGCTTGTAACGCAGTCTAGATGCGAGTGACTTCGTATTTATACACCATACTCTTGCCCTCACCAAGCGCATGTGGTACAATACTCAGACACATGCGCATCCAGACATACGTGAAGTGTCTTGTAAATATATAGATATAGATATATAGATATATATATAAATATATATATAGATATATATATAGATATACACCCGTTTACAAAAAGGTTGTCGTATGCAGACAGATAGATAGATAGATTACTTGCTTAATTAGCATATCAAATGTATGCAAGGCGAAATTAACTGAACTTTGAATAAACAATCAATTCTATTTTTCCGGGGGTTCCGTTTCACATCCCATATTTAATTTCGACTTATCACAATGTCAAATAGATTTCCAATAGGCAATACGGTCATAGATTCTGCTATATAATATAGAATCGCGGATGTGTATTAAAAGTCAACTAATACATACATACAAGTCCATTTGTACGAAATATATGAACAAAACGACACGTCTGATGCACGCCTTATCTGTATACTTGTAGAATATACTAGAAAATTGTCTGATGTACCAAACTTACATTAAAGTAAAACATTCAATAGCAGCTAAATATTGTTAGTTTAAGAATGTCTCAACCTATTTTAAGTTCTTCGCTAGAGGCAACTGCATGGTGCATGGTGCAGTATTCGAGTAAACAACAACAAGCTAAAACCTAGCATTCGTGCGCGTTAAGCAGAATACAAATATTTTAGGGAAAGACTAGATATTTCAATAACATGCCATTGAATAGCTAGATGTCATGGTTAAATTCCTTTTCGATTTGTCCTTAGTTGAACAAACATTACAGTTTGATGCGTATATATCTAGATAGCAAATAAACTATAGCATACATTCTATATTAGCCTACAGACTAACAGATAAAGCATGACTATATACGATGCACAAAGCCAAAGGGCAAAGGAGTTCAAAAATTACGGATGCCATAGAGTATTTAATAAAACACAAAATAATAGTTTTTGAAGCGGGCAGATGGTGTTTTTTCTACAACTGCAATTGGTAGTGTCCCTCTCCTGTGGCTTGTCATTTCTAGATATGCGTGCATTGTGTTTAGTGATTACTGACTTAATATTGACTGCATGAACAATATTAAGTCAGTAATCACTAAACACAATGCACGCATATCTAGAAATAACAAGCCACAGGAGAGGGACACTACCAATTGCAGTTGTAGAAAAAACACCATTTGCCCGCTTCAAAAACAATGCATGACTAGGGACATAGTATACAAAGCAACAGTCACAGTAAGCAACACAAACACGATCAAAAATTACATTGGCATGACTGCAACCACATTCAAAGAGCGATTGGCCAACCACACTAAATCTTTTCAGCATAAAAAGCATGCAAATGACACGGAACTTTCGAAATATATTTGGACATTGAAAGAAAACAATAAGGATTTCAGTATTAATTGGCAAATTTTAAAACATTCTATTTCGTATACGGGAGGATCAAAACGATGCAATTTATGTTTAGAAGAAAAATTTTGTATTTTGAAAGAAAAAAACAAGGATTGTTTACTCAACAAAAGAGCTGAAATAATTTCACGATGTCGTCATCGTAATAAATTTCGCGTAAACAACGCAAACAAAGCCATGCATGCACACATTGTCTCCCACACACCCCCACGCCCCGGCAGGAAGCATATAAGCGGTCATTTCTTTCGATACTTGTAAACTGCCTGATGATTCTTTTACAGATGAAACAGCCTGTTGCAGACAAGTTTTGAGGTAAGTTTATATGTAGATATATATAGATATATATATATATATAGATATATATAGATATATATATAGATATATATAGATATATATATAGATATATATAGATATATATATAGATATATATAGATATATATATATATATATATATAGATATATATAGATATATATAGATATATATATAGATATATATAGATATATATATAGATATATATAGATATATATAGATATATATAGCCTAGATATATATAGATATATATAGCCTAGATATATATAGATATATATCAAGATATATAAAGATATATATATAAAGATATATATATCAAGATATATATAGATATATATAGATATATATAGATATATATAGATATATATAGATATATATATAGATATATATAGATATATATATAGATATATATATATAGATATATATATATAGGCCTAGATATATATATATAGATATATATACGTGTAGGTTTAGGTCTACGAAACGCAAAGAGTGCTCGACAACATATAGTTAGAGTAAATTATAGATTTTCGCTTACCTCAAAACTTGTCTGCAACAGGCTGTTTCATCTGTAAAAGAATCATCAGGCAGTGACAAGTATCGAAATAAATGACCGCTTATATGCTTCCTGCCGAGACGTGGGGGTGCATGGGGAGACAATGTGTGCATTCATGGCTTTGTTTGCGTTGTTTACGCGAAATTTGTTGCGATGACAACACCGTGAAATTATTTCAGCTCTTTTGTTGAGCAAACAATTCTTGTTTTTTTCTTTCAAAATACAAAATTTTTCTTCTAAACATAAATTGCATCGTTTTGATCCTCCTGTGTACGAAATAGAATGTTTTAAAATTTGCCAATTAATACTGAAATCCTTATTGTTTTCTATCAATATCCAAATATATTTCGAAAGTTCCGTGTCGTTTGCATGCTTTTTGTGCTGAAAAGATTTAGATTTAGTGTGGTTGGCCAATCGCTCTTTGAATGTGGTTGCAGTCATGCCAATGTAATTTTTGATCGTCGGTTTGTGTTGCTTACTGTGACTGTTGCTTTGTATACTATGTCCCTATAGTCATGCATTGTTTTTGAAGCGGGCAAATGGTGTTTTCTCTACAACTGCAATTGGCAGTGTCCCTGTCCTGTGGCTTGTTATTCCTAGATATGCGTGCATTGTGTTTAGTGATCACTGACTTGCCATTGTTCATGCAGCTGTAACTTACTTTAACTGTTACAAATTTTATGGAGCTTGTGGTGCGGTGAAAAATGTTTGTCAATTAGACTAAGGAAATTACGTCCTATGTTTGTGCTAACACTCTTGCTAAATGGTGGGTTGAACCTAATGATATTGCGTTTCCTATTCCTGCGTTGTTGTTGCGGTGTGTTCTGAGTGTAGCTAAGTTCATGATTAAAGTTACTATGCCTAAGTGCGTTCTGATATACGGGTGCAGATTCCTGAAACGTTTGCTCATTTCTTTCGCTACTTGTCACTGCCTGATGAATCTTCTTCACAGCCTGATGATTCTTCGGTCATTTCTTTCGATACTTGTCGCTGCCTGATGATTCTTTTACAGATGAAACAGCCTGCTGCAGACCAGTTTTGAGGTAAGCGAAAATCTATATTTTGCTCTAACTATATGTTGTCGAGCACTCTTTCCGTTTCGTAGACCTAAACCTACACGTATATGGCCCCAAGAGACTTCACGCATGTCTGGATGCGCATGTGTCTGAGTATTGTACCACATGCGCTTGGTGAGGGCAAGAGTATGGTGTATAAATACGAAGTCACTCGCATCTAGACTGCGTTACAAGCTGCACTGACGAGCCGTTGAACGGCGAAACATGCATGTCTGCAGATTTGACTATATATGCTCCTTCACTTTGTGTTGTTGAGCACTCTGTGAGGTTAATTGGTGGCTATAAGCTATAATGCAAAAGCTCACTTCCCTTGTGGTCGTTTGAGCACTCTGGCCCCAAGAGACTTCACGCATGTCTGGATGCGCATGTGTCTGAGTATTGTACCACATGCGCTTGGTGAGGGCAAGAGTATGGTGTATAAATACGAAGTCACTCGCATCTAGACTGCGTTACAAGCTGCACTGACGAGCCGTTGAACGGCGAAACATGCATGTCTGCAGATTTGACTATATATGCTCCTTCACTTTGTGTTGTTGAGCACTCTGTGAGGTTAATTGGTGGCTATAAGCTATAATGCAAAAGCTCACTTCCCTTGTGGTCGTTTGAGCACTCTGGCCCCAAGAGACTTCACGCATGTCTGGATGCGCATGTGTCTGAGTACTGTACCACATGCGCTTGGTGAGGGCAAGAGTATGGTGTATAAATACGAAGTCACTCGCATCTAGACTGCGTTACAAGCTGCACTGACGAGCCGTTGAACGGCGAAACATGCATGTCTGCAGATTTGACTATATATGCTCCTTCACTTTGTGTTGTTGAGCACTCTGTGAGGTTAATTGGTGGCTATAAGCTATAATGCAAAAGCTCACTTCCCTTGTGGTCGTTTGAGCACTCTGGCCCCAAGAGACTTCACGCATGTCTGGATGCGCATGTGTCTGAGTATTGTACCACATGCGCTTGGTGAGGGCAAGAGTATGGTGTATAAATACGAAGTCACTCGCATCTAGACTGCGTTACAAGCTGCACTGACGAGCCGTTGAACGGCAGAAACATGCATGTCTGCAGATTTGACTATATATGCTCCTTCACTTTGTGTTGTTGAGCACTCTGTGAGGTTAATTGGTGGCTATAAGCTATAATGCAAAAGCTCACTTCCCTTGTGGTCGTTTGAGCACTCTGGCCCCAGAGACTTCACGCATGTCTGGATGCGCATGTGTCTGAGTATTGTACCACATGCGCTTGGTGAGGGCAAGAGTATGGTGTATAAATACGAAGTCACTCGCATCTAGACTGCGTTACAAGCTGCACTGACGAGCCGTTGAACGGCGAAACATGCATGTCTGCAGATTTGACTATATATATATATATATATATATATTTTCGCTTACCTCAAAACTTGTCTGCAACAGGCTGTTTCATCTGTAAAAGAATCATCAGGCAGTTTACAAGTATCGAAAGAAATGACCGCTTATATGCTTCCTGCCGGGGCGTGGGGGTGTGTGGGAGACAATGTGTGCATGCATGGCTTTGTTTGCGTTGTTTACGCGAAATTTGTTGCGATGACGACATCGTGAAATTATTTCGGCTCTTTAGTTGAGTAAACAATCCTTGTTTTTTTCTTTCAAAATACAAAATTTTCTTCTAAACATAAATTGCATCGTTTTGATCCTCCCGTATACGAAATAGAATGTTTTAAAATTTGCCAATTAATACTGAAATCCTTATTGTTTTCTTTCAATGTCCAAATATATTTCGAAAGTTCCGTGTCATTTGCATGCTTTTTATGCTGAAAAGATTTAGTGTGGTTGGCCAATCGCTCTTTGAATGTGGTTGCAGTCAGCCAATGTAATTTTTGATCGTGTTTGTGTTGCTTACTGTGACTGTTGCTTTGTATACTATGTCCCTAGTCATGCATTGTTTTGAAGCGGGCAAATGGTGTTTTCTACAACTGCAATTGGTAGTGTCCCTCTCCTGTGGCTTGTTATTTCTAGATATGCGTGCATTGTGTTTAGTGATTACTGACTTAATATTGTTCATGCAGCTATAGCTAACTTTAACTGTATTTCTGTTAAAAATTTTATGTAGCTTGTGGTGCGGTGGGAAATGCTTGTCAATTAGACTAAGGAAATTACGTCCCGTGTTTGTGCTAACACTCTTGCTAAATGGTGGGTTGAACCAAATGATGTTGCGTTGCCTATTCCTGCGTTGTTTTTGCGGTGTGTGCTGAGTGTAGCTAAGTTCATGATTAAAGTTGCTATGCCTAAGTGCGTTCTGATATATGGGTGCATATTCCTGAAAAGTTTGCTCATCGGATGAAAGAAGTGCGATGCGCTTGTTAATTGATGCAGGTAATTGCCTTGTGATGCTCGGTGGGTGATTAGAGTGCATATTTATGTATAGTGGATCGTCATTGGGCTTCCTATAGGGCCTATGTTTTCCATTGTTAAGGTCGAAAGTTACATCTAAACGACCTTAACAATGGAAAACATAGGCCCTATAGGAAGCCCAATGACGATCCACTATACATAAATATGCACTCTAATCACCCACCGAGCATCACAAGGCAATTACCTGCATCAATTAACAAGCGCATCGCACTTCTTTCATCAGATGAGCAAACTTTTCAGGAATCTGCACCATATATCAGGACGCACTTAGGCATAGCAACTTTAATCATGAACTTAGCTACACTGAGCACACACCGTAAAAACAACGCAGGAATAGGCAACGCAACATCATTTGGTTCATCCCACCATTTAGCAAGAGTGTTAGCACAAACATGGGACGTAATTTCCTTAGTCTAATTGACAAGCATTTCCCACCGCACCACAAGCTACATAAAATTTTTAACAGAAATACAGTTAAAGTAAGCTATAGCTGCATGAACAATATTAAGTCAGTAATCACTAAACACAATGTACGCATATCTAGAAGTAACAAGCCACAGGAGAGGGACACTACCAATTGCAGTTGTAGAAAAAACACCATTTGCCCGCTTCAAAAACAATGCATGACTAGGGACATAGTATACAAAGCAACAGTCATAGTAAGCAACGCAAACACGATCAAAAATTACATTGGCATGACTGCAACCACATTCAAAGAGCGATTGGCCAACCACACTAAATCTTTCAGCACAAAAGCATGCAAACGACACGGAACTATCGAAATATATTTGGACATTGAAAGAAAACAATAAGGATTTCAGTATTAATTGGCAAATTTTAAAACATTCTATTTCGTATACGGGAGGATCAAAACGATGCAATTTATGTTTAGAAGAAAAATTTTGTATTTTGAAAGAAAAAAACAAGGATTGTTTACTCAACAAAAGAGCTGAAATAATTTCACGATGTCGTCATCGCAACAAATTTCGCGTAAACAACGCAAACAAAGCCATGCATGCATACATTGTCTCCCACACACATCTCCACGCCCCGGCAGGAAGCATATAAGCGGTCATTTCTTTCGATACTTGTAAACTGCCTGATGATTCTTTTACAGATGAAACAGCCTGTTGCAGACAAGTTTTGAGGTAAGCGAAAATCTATAATTTGCTCTAACTATATGTTGTCGAGCACTCTTTGCGTTTCGTAGACCTAAACCTACACGTATATATATATATATATATATACTGATGAACGTGTTTTGGATCGCGAAATGCCAAAGAGTGCGCAATATCATATAGATAGAGGAAATATAGTTTTCGCTTACCTCAAGGTATCCACTACAGCCTGTTTCACGCAATAAGCGATCATCAAGTGGCGAGGGATTTCGAAAACATTTTCCATTCTTAAATAGTATTGGTCGAAACGTAGGTGTGCGGGCGTTCAAACATTCCATGCATTCCTTTACTTCTGTAGGTTTTTTATTTTAAATCTGCTTTTGTGTCTGCATGTTGAAACTATTTCGATCTTTTCTTCAGTAAAAATTGTTTGCCTTCTTTCATGATACATAGTTTTTCTTCCAAATATAAATTGCATATTTTTTATCCTCCCGTATACGAAACGCGTGCTTTATGATTGACCACGTTATGATGAAATCTTGTTTGTTTTCTTTCAATTTCCATATATATTTCGGAAGTTCGCTCTCATTTGAGTATTTTTTGTGTTGAAAAGATTTAATGTGGTTACGATGTCGCTCTTTAAATGTGCTTGCAGTCATGCCAATGTAGTGTTTAGTGTTGTTCGTGTTGCTTGTGGTGACAGTTTCCTTGTATACTATGTCCTTGGTCGTGCATTGTTTCTGAAGTGGGCATGTGTTCTCATCTCTGCAATTGCAACTGATTGCGCCATTGCTAAGTGTCTGTGGCTGGTCTCCCTTAATTATGCGTGCATTGTGCCTAGTAATTATGGACTTGACATTGTTCATGCAACTATAGCTGACTTTAACTGTGTTCCTGTTAATAATTTTATGTAGTAATTGTGGTTAGGTGGAAAATGCTTGTCAATTAAGCTGAGGAAATTGCGTCTTATATTGGTTCGGACACTCTTACTAAATGGAGAATTAAACCAAATGATATTGCGGTGCCTATTTCTGCGTTTTTGTTGTGGTGGTTGATGCGTGCAGTCAAGTGTGTGGTTCAAATTACTGTGCCTTAGTGTATTTTGATGAATTGGTGCAGATTTTCGAAATGTGTCTTCGTCAAAAGAGAGGAGTGAAATGCGCTTGTTGATTGATGCTGGTAGCTGCTTTGTGATGCATGGTGGGTGGTTTGGATGTCTATTTATGTATAATGGATCATCATTAGGCTTCCTATATGGTTTGTATTTTTCAGTATTAAGGTCGAAAGTAACATCTAGAAAGTTTACTATTTTTAAGTTTGTCTCAGCTGTGATTTTTAGGTCAAATTGTTCGAAAATCTTGTGGAGTTCTTTTCTCGTTTTATCTGCGAAACGTGCTGACTTGCCTGTTATGATTTCCAATTCGTCGTCTCTATACAGACCAATATTTTCTTTGCGAAACTTTTTTCTTACTTGTTTTAAAATGAAGAGGCCTACAAGTTCGCAAACTTCAGCACCGTCATAGCTACCCATGGTGACGTCAAATAGATTGTTACTGTCTCTTTTTATCCGAGGTTTTCCGTCGTTGAAAAGGAGTGATTTTCTAACATGTTTTATAATTGAAATTTCGTCTTTTGAAATAGTTGTCAAATTTGACGCCCAAGATATTGCTCGGTCGAGTAAATTTTCCGAAATTGATGGATAGAAATCAACAATGTGAAACGAAATAAAGGTGTGCCTTTATCAAACCAATCGATTACTTTTTGCGTGCTTCTCCATTGGTTTACTTTCAAAGTTTCTCTTAAATTAGAATTGATTTTATCAAGAATTGTTTTACTTGTTTTACTGATGCATGGAATGTTTGAACGCCCGCACGCCCACGTTTCGACCAATACTATTTAAGAATGGAAAATATTTTCGAAATCCCTCGCCACTTGATGATCGCTTATTGCGAGAAACAGGCTGTAGTGGATACCTTGAGGTAAGCGAAAACTATATTTACTCTATCTATATGATATCGAGCACTCTTTGGCATTTCGTGAACCAAAACACGCTCATCAGTATATTTGCACCCGTATACCGGTTGTGCACTCTTGTTTACGTTACCTTTTTTTACCTTAAAATGAGACAATTTCGATTTGACTATTCATTGAATACATCCCTATACCTTCACAGGATGCATATTTGAAAAATTTGATTGAAAAAGTGGAATGTGTAATAAAGCGCATGAGATGGAAGGCTTCTTTTTTCCTAAAAGGCAGCAAAAATTCAACCATAAACAACCCTTTCGGACTACCTTCCAACAAAATTCAGGAATCCTTGGCAAATTAATTAAAGAATATTAATTCGTCTCCTAATGTTTTCGTTTTCGCAGATAAAACTAGAAATATTTACGAAACACCGCTCGACACATACAACAAGTTTATGCATGACAACATTACAAAAACATATAAACACAGATCAGATGGCAACATAGATAAGATTGACAATGAACTAAAACGCATTTCGAGCAAACTAGAAATTGGCGACCGAATTGAGCAGACGGAAAAACGTGAAGCTTCATTTCAATAAAAGATCATAAAAACAATTTTGAGAACAATCCAAAATGTGGACTGCTTAATCCGGCTAAAAGTGAATCCGGAAAAATCAGTAAAACAATTCTTGATAAAATCAATTTTAATTAAGAGAAACTTTGAAAGTAAACCAATGGAGAAGCACGTAAAAAGTAATCGAATGGTTTGATAACATAAAAGGAAAAAGCAGGCACACCTTTATTTCGTATGACATTGCTGATTTCTATCCATCAATTTCGGAAAATCTACTCGACCAAGCAATATCTTGGGCGTCAAATTTGACAACTATTTCTAAACACGAAATTTAAATTATAAAACATGCTAGAAAATCACTCCTTTTCAACGACGGAAAACTTTGGATAAAAAGAGACAGCAACAATCTATTTGACGTCACCATGGGTAGCTATGACGGTGCTGAAGTTTGCGAACTTGTAGGCCTTTTCATTTTAAAACACCTGGGAAAAAAGTTTGGCAAAGAAAATATTGGCCTGTATAGAGACGACGGATTGGCAATCATAAAAAGCAAGTCGTTTAGCAGATAAAACGAGAAAAGAACTCCACAAGATTTTCGAACAATTTGACCTAAAAATCACAGCTGAGACAAACTTAAAAACAGTAAACTTTCTAGATGTTACTTTCGACCTTAATACTGAAAAATACAAACCATATAGGAAGCCTAATGATGATCCATTATACACAAATAGACATTCAAACCACCCACCATGCATCACAAAGCAGCTACCAGCATCAATCAACAAGCGCATTTCACTCCTCTCTTCTGACGAGGACACATTTCGAGAATCTGCACCAGCAAGCTTAATTGTTAAGCATATTTATTACTATACAGTTTCGTACCACAATTAACGTGGCACTCTTCAGATAAATTGGCCTACAAATGACCTATAGCTTATAACGAGTTTTTAAATATGTTTAAACGGCAAAGGATGCTTATCTAATTACAAATCAATTAACACCGCAAGTGGTTTTACGAAATATTATACAATTAAGTTTAAAAACTCGTTGCGTCGGTTAAGTGTTGCCATATCCGGTTTACAAATAATAAAATACTTCTCCGACAGGCATAAGTTGCACCGCTTGGATGCATTGCTACATGATTTAGCCCGTATAGAATTTTCTAGCCTGCGGCCAGACTAATAATTTCCCAGTGTATAGAGTAATTTACAGTATATTGTTATGTTTGAGTTTCCAGACGTATTTGTTTAATTCGGTAGAGTTTTGTTTTTCAACGATATTGAATAAAGCATTGTGATTGGTGTACTGGGTTTTGAATGTATTCTCTGTCAGTCCAACATATGTTTGAATCACCGAACTAAATAAAACTTTGAGGAGGCGCATCATCATTAATATATGAGGAATGCGAAAACCTAAACAATTGGATGTCATGTCATCGATATTCATGGTTTTGGAATATTTGTCATTTTATGCATATTTTGCTCTTGATATTACAGATTACCTTGAGCAATCCCAGATTGTAGCAAAGCCATGTACTAGCTGCCTTTAAATAACATCATGGTTTTAACTTGTCTAAGACTTTTGGCCGTTGTTATTACGAATGATTGAGTTCGCTATACTTTTGTTACATATTTCAAGATCGATTTACATTACTTATGAATTAAACAATTTTACCTTCTACGATATTCCTACCACAGAAAACGGGCACGTAACACTTCATGCACTGTATTACGCTTCAAGATTTCTCTGATATATCCAACTCGCACTGGATAAAATTGTAAAGTATACGCGGCAGTTAGTTAATGGAATACTCCTTCGATCAAAGCAAAAATATTAGAATGCATTTGAAATCACTTTTGACTTTTAATGCCTTATTTCTTTCTTAATGGATTTATGGAACCTTATTGCTGTCGCTACTGAGGCGTAATTCCTATTTGACTGGAAATTAGGAGTCTCTTTTTTGATGAAAATTAAACTGAATAATCAGGCTTGCGATTTTGTATTGTCTAATGTCACTCACGCTGCGCTTGACTATAGTCCATTAAATTAATGCATGTATTTATTTAAAGTTGTATGTACTGTATGTATGCGCTGATTTTATTTATTTATTTATTTATAAAAGCTATTTAAAAACGATAGCCCTTCAGCTATTGCTGCTTTTCAAGGGATCGTTTTATATAAAACTATAAAATATTAATAACTATTTACACAAATAAGTCATGTTAGATAAAACAATATTGATTACTCATGTTGCAATATTTATGAGCATTATCAACAGTCATTTAATCTGTGGAAAAATAATTGTCGATTAAACTTTTAAAATGAATTGTTGATAGTTGCTCAAACCCGTTGACAATGTCAATGGGTAAGTTGTTCCAGGCACAAGCTCCTCGGTATGAAAAGGATTTTTTCATAAAATTAGTTTTAGGTTTACCTAACACTAGCTTGCGCATGTTGCTCCGCATTTCGTAATTGTTATTTTGGCTATGAGAGAACATGTTAGAGACGTACTCCGGCGCAATACAACGGATAGCCTTGAATGTCATTAAAATTTCCCTTTTCATAAGAGTAGACTCAATTGGAGTCCATCCTAGAATCCGAAAGATTGTTTTTGACCTTATTTCGTAGTTTGAACTAGTTATGACACGAGCGGCCCTTTTTTGCATCTTGTACAGTTTCTCAAGATTCGTTCAATTTCCGTCATTCCAGACGGACTTACAATATGTAAAATAAGGGACTACTAAAGAGTTGTACATACGAATTAATTCATTTTGAGATACAAAAGCTTTAGCTCTTCTTAGATCGAAGAGCCACAGCACTCGAAAGTTTCTTACATTGAGCATTAGTGTGTTCCTTCCATTTTAATTCTTCGTCAATTATGATCCCCAAGACCTCTTTCTGTTTAACTTGTTCAATAAGTGAATCATTAATTAGTATTTGGAGGTTTTCAGGGTCAACATAAATTCAGTTTTCTCAGTATTTAATGTTAATTTGTTGGCCTCGAGCCATTTACTTACATTACCCAAGTCGGAGTTTAATTTGTATTCAATTTCTGCAGTTGATACTCCAGAACACGTCAAGTTTGTGTCGTCTGCAAACATTGATGCTTGAGTGTGTTCGAGGCAGTTCGGTAAATCGTTTATGTATATAGAAAATAGCAATGGCCCCAGATTAGTCCCTTGTGGAACCCCACATTGGATTTTTTTTGTTCTGATTTTACGTTATTGAGTACGCAGACTTGTTTCCTGTTGTTCAAGTATGACTTAAATAGTTTTTGGGCTGTCCCGCCTTTTATTCCATATTGTTCCAGTTTCCGCAGAAAGAACCCCGTTGATTAGACCCTTATCCATATTTAATAGCCATTAGTTAGTGCAATGTAAAAGAGCTGTTTCTGTGGAGTGACATGGGCGAAAGCCGGTTTGCTGTTCGCAGGTGATGTTGTTTCTGTTAATATATACAAGCTTAATTGATCGCAAATGAGTTTTTCTAAGATTTTGGCCAATGCAGGAGTCACAGATATAGGTCTATAATTTCCGCACTCAGTCTTGTCTCCTTTCTTGTGAATTGGAATTACTTTTGCAAGTTTTAAGTCCTCTGGAAAAGTTCCAGTTTTTAATACAAGGTTGAATACATGCAATAAGGAATCATATATCGTATTTCCAGCTGCTTTAATTAGTTTGTTTGGTATTTTGTCTAAACCGGGCGCTTTATTCAGGTTTATTTTACCAACTGTGGTAGCTAAATCTTCCTTTGTTATAGTCGGAAAACTAAATTCTGCGGAGCAAGGCTGGGTGAATTGTATTGGGTCTATATTTGTTAAAGGAATATTTGATGCAAGCTTTGGTCCAATCTCAGCAAAGTACTGTAGCTGTTAAATGCATTTGTTATGTTTACATCGCCTGTTACATTTTCATCTTCAATTTTTATGTCATTAATAGTGGTTGATTTCGGCGTTTTATTCAGTAGTTTATTAATTAGCCCCCAGCTTTCTTTACTGTTTTTTCTTTTTTCCAGGTTTGTCTTGAAGTACTGAGTTTTCGCTTTGTTAATGTGATTAGTAACTTGATTTCTACATTTTTTATACGCATCGTGAAAAGCAGGGGAATTTAGCCTCACTGCTTTCATTTTTAGATAGTCCACGGTTGTCGATCGCTTCTTAGTTTTCTTGAATGCTGGGGTGCGTTAATATCTGCTATTTGTAAGAAAAGTTTGTTCCATTCGGACAAGGCTGCATTGGGGTCAGTATGTTCTTTAAAATTAATAAAAGCTTCTTTTAAATCAGTTTGAAATTTATCGGCATTTAATTTGTAATAATTATTGTCTTGTTTCAATGATTTTAGGTTTCCTTTTTGGTATTCCTATCTTTCTACAAATATAAACAAGGTTGTAATCACTTATACCTGGATCAATAACTCCTGAAGCTATTGTTTTTGAATAATCAATTTTGCAAATTATCAAGTCAAGCAGCGTTTTGGTTGACACAGTTATTCTAGTCGGTTTATTTATAAGTTGCAGTAATTGATATGCGTTTAATAGTTCATTTAATCGTCTGGTGTTGCTGCATTCATTATCTTTGGGTAGTAGATCTATATTGAAGTCACCTGTTATTATAATTTCTTTGTTCTCGTTATCAATGTTCTGAAGAAAAGTTTCAAAGCAGTCAAGTATTCCTGTGTTACTAGACCCTGGTGGTCGGTACCATGTCGAAATTATTATTGGTTTGGATTTTGGCTTTTTGATTTGAAGACAGATTGCCTCAACGTTTTCTGCGATTAGAGATTTTCTTTCTGAAAATGGTATAACATTACGTACGTAGATTGCTACTCCCCCTCCGTTTCTGTTTCTATCGTGTCTAACAAGGTCGTAGCCTTGAATTTCAACTTGCGAGTTTTTGATTGTATTGTCTAGCCTCGTCTCATTAATGCATAATATATCGAAAGGTGTTTTGGTAATGAAAATTCGAAGTTCTTCGATATGTTTTACTAAACTAGCAATATTTAGTTGTCCTATAGAAAAACCTTTCAGTTTCGGGTAAGGGTTAGCTTGGCTATGCGGTGATTGTATGCTATGAGTCATCTCGTGATACAATCATTGAATAGTCTACTCTGTTATTATGTTCTGGCGCCGATATGTTTACAAAGTCAGGTACATTATTAACATTTATTTTCAGGTCTTGAATTGGAGCATTATTGATGCGAAGTACATGCAGTCAATTACAATTATTTAAGAAATATTTAAAGTTGTTGGCCAACTTTGCAGTTCCTTGTCTATTTAAATGAAGGCCATATGGGTTTAAATGGGTTTAGATATATTCTTATGCGTAATGAGTTTCCAGTTATTATTTGAACATACCTGAGATAACTTTGTGTTAAGTTCTTCGATTTTCATATTTAAGTTAGGATCGTCATTTCTTGTAATCACTTCTGATATTACAAGATTCGTCGTAGGAAGCTCTTTTTTAATTTCTTGCCCAAGTGTGAATATAGAACTTGATATTTTCTGAGGTGAGCTATGTTTTAGGTCGTTTGTGCCAATGTGTAAGATTAAATGATCGGGAGCACGGGCCAAGGTTGGTTTGACATATAATTTCATGTCATCTACTTTGGCCCCTGGGAATGTTTTTATCTGGGTGTTAGCTTTGGTGCTTTTTCGCAACTATGCAGAATTCACGTACTTCAGCATAGAATCTCCAAGGAAGGCCACGTTTACAGGTTTCCGATGGTCAGTCTGCATCCGTGATTGCTCATCGCGACGATGATTTTCATAGGCCTCGTCTTGGTCTTTAGTCGCCCGCTTGATAGGTTGCTTTTTGTTACAATTGACTGTTTGTGTTTCATGATCAGTAGCTGCTCGGTTATGGTCTGTTTTGTTCTCAGTAGCATCACCACCGTTTGAAATGTTTTCTTCAACATTTAAGGCGGTGAATCTATTTCTTGTTTGAATATCTGGGTTTAAAACTTCGCTTGTTTGTTGGGTGCAGTCAACCGAGTCGCGTTGGTCGTTATGTACAGCGATCATATCACTCTGACTTGTGCTTGGTTGGTAACCTTTGGGATACGATTCTTCAAATAGTAATCGCATTGCTGTAGTTAGACTGTCCCTTTCATCTTCTGCATTTTTTACTCTTTCTTGAAGGTTGTCGTTTAGGTTTTTCAACTGAGTGTTTTCGCTCACAAGCTTCAGGTTTTCCCTTTTCAGTTTTTCGAGTTCGTCTTCCGTAGCTTGTTGTTTTCTATGGTAGTTCGTATGTTCAGTATATAGCTTAACAGCGGCTGAGTTTGCGTCTACTTCTTTGATGAGAGTTTTTAATTGCTTTTCAAGTGACTCTAAGGAAAGCGCCGGGTCATCTTTAACAAAAGAATGAATTGAATTCTCGTCGTTATGATCGTCATGGTCTGGAGTTTCTTCGTTATTTTCGATATTTACCAGCAGTTGTTTTGATGTAGAAGCTAGCGAATGAAGCTTTTCTTTGATTGGAGTTTTTAATTGCTTTTGAAGTAACTCTAAGAAAAGCTTCGGGTCGTCTTTACAAAAAAAACGAATTATATTCTCGTCGTTATGGTCGTCATGGTCTGGAGCTTTTTCATTATTTTCGGTATTTACCAGCAGTTGTTTTGATATAGAAGCTAGCGAATGAAGTTTTTCTTTGATTTCGTTCTCTAGTTTTCCATTCACAGTGATTGATTGTGTCGTAGGATACCAGCGAATGTCTAAGTCTTCACTCTTAAACTGCTTCGCTTCGCCGCCAGGACAAGTCCAAATGCCGTTAGCGATATTCAACACTTCTTCGACAAATAGCTGTAACGATTCTAGCGAATCGGCCCCTATCAGTTTGCCTTTTTCGTTCGTTGATATGCCACGCAAAAGGCTAACTCTGTTGCCTTGAACGAAGCTCGATTCTGATTTTTATATGTTTTTGTTGGAACAATTTTTAGCACGTCTTTCCATGTCTACCGTCTATGTACAATTTTTAGCACGCCATTCCATGTCTACCGTCATGCTTGACCACATTTCTAATATTCTGTTCCAAATACAAATGTTATTTTGAACTTTTGAAAAATATATGGCCATGTAGATTGAAGTGTAGTTTGTGCGTATAAAATAATATACCTGCGTCTGCGTCGCGTTTTATCAGATTAGTACGGCTTGCGCGACTTCCAGTTATCGCTTCTTTACATTACTCGTGCTGCTTTCCGATAACCCGCAATAACAGAGAAACCTTCCTCTTTAATATTTGAAATGAACAAGTCATGAACCTACCAACTATAAACATACTGAAATACAACAAAAAATTATCCCACTTGTATCATTGCGCAACTGAATATGACCAAAAGGTAGCCTTAAAAGGGGTCAAATTTCAGCCATGATATCTCCTAAGAATCAAGTCCAATTTTAACGATTTTTTAAAGATATAAACTTGAGATAAGAAACATCAACAACCCTGAGTTTTTAAGACGAAGCATGATATTGAAAAAAGATATTCTCATTTGAAATTTTGTATTCATTCCAAGTGACCAAACACACGCGCATTATCGATGATAAATTCTCTCTGACATTAGAATCTTTGCTAAATTCAAACTGACTACGTAGTCAGAGTGATGTTACACGTAACATTCCGTTAGTTTGTATTCACACTTAAAACGATGCGAAATATGAACGAAAAAACTGGACATACCAAAATCTGTTTTTCTTCAATTTTCACCAAAATCGTACTCGCCCCAAGCTACTTCCGCATCACACGTCGTTCAGCGCGCGCGCTCGTTGCACCGCCCTATATATAAGCACCCTGTTCTTACACTTGCGCATTTAAACTCCGTAGAAAATCATTTTGTATCGTACGGTCAGAAAATATTGCTTAATAACCATATCAGCATGCCTGAGCGTGTCAGGTGTTAACGTGGGAGGAATGTTTATCTTATATCCATTATTATCAGACACATGACACACGTTTTGATGCTAAGAGGCTCTGATCAGTTGCTATCATTTTCTGCTTTTGTTGCATAATCATGTTTGACATGCATTGATTCACTTATTTTGGTAACTTGCAAATGCATGCATTAGAGACTTAAATATAGCTTTGATAACAATGGGAATCTGATTGTTTGGTCCGTAGATTATTTTTCCGGGGAAACATATCATCATTTGGGCTAGATTTTGCGTCATTGACAGTTAAGAATAGAGAAAAATATTTGTATTCAGGGAAATCAAATTAAATTTACCATGTTTGTGCTTGTCTTTGCTATTGATAATCCGCTCAGTCTCATATTACCTTGAGCAATGCCAGATTGTAGCAAAGCCATGTACTAGCTGCCTTTTCATAACCTCCCGGTTTTGACTTGTCTAAGACTTTTGGTCGTTGTTGCTATCAATGATTGAGTTCGCTATACTTTTGCTAAATATTTAAAAATCGATTTACCTTATTATGAATTGCAAAGTATTCGTGGCAGTTAGTTAATGGAATACTCTTCAATCAAAGCAATATTAGAATGCATGTGTTTGGAATCGGTTTTTACTTTTGATGCCTTATTTCTTTCTTAATGGACTTATGGAACTTTATTGCTATCACTACTGAGACTTAATTCATACGTTATTACAAGTTAAAAATCTCTTTTTAGATAAAAATTGAAATAACGCGGCTTGTGATTTTGCATTGTCTAATGTCATTCACGTTGCGTTTGACTATAGTCCATTAATCTAAGGCATGTATTTATTTAAAGTTGTATGTATGTCTCTGCTGACTTTTATGCTTCCCTCATTGCTAATATGTTGGTCCAAATACAAATATTATTTTGATTTTTTGAAAAATATATGGCCATGTTGATTGAACTGTAGTTAGTGCGCATAAACTTTATATACATGTGTCTGCTTCAGATAACTACTAGGTTTCTATGTTCAATGACTTGCGACTTCGCATTGCCACTTATTTACATTACTCGTGCTGCTTTCCGATAACCCGCAATATCAGAGAAACCTTCCTCTTTAATATCTGAATGGAACAAGTCATGAAACTACGAACTATAAATATAAAGTACAACCAAAATCATCGCACTTGTATCATGCGCAACAGAATATGACCAACAATGCGGACCCGGCCTGCTCGTAAATAATACAGCTTGGCGAAGGAAACAGCGTTTAGCTTACTTGTTTATATGTCTACAAATACATCAACTTCAAGCGATCCGCCGGAAAGGTTGCAATGCTTAAGGAAGTACAATTTTCGGCTAGATATATTAAACACATCAAAAACCTTGTTTTGTTATAGTTCCAACTTGCGGGACGAACATTAACATGTATCTTTATTAATCACATTAAGCTGCTCTTTCCCAGCAATAGCTCTTAAAGAAACCTGGCTAATTGATGACAGTTGTGATTCTAATGACTTTACGATATCTGGCTACATATGTGAAGTTTAATATATTAATAGAAAATCGTAACAAGGGGTAGAAGTTTTCATTTATTTAAGAATAAAATGCTAAAGTAAGAATTCGAGAAAATATCACGAAAGAATGCAATTTAGCTAACATAGAAAGTACTTAATAAATTATTAAAACTCGAAAGAAAAGAAGACAATTTTAGGTGCTATTTACATACCGCCAAACAATATGTACAAATATATTTTTTTTAAATGAGTCTGCTCTAAGTAAAATAGAACCTACAATACTTTTATTTAAATGACTTGCGGAGTAGTTGCAATCAGTAAAGTCAAATACAATTATCAAATGTTTACCGTTTCAGTGGTTTCCTCTTTTTGTCTTCGTTCTGTCTTGTCCCCTTTGCGACTGCGATCAACGATTCCCCTCTCAACTAAATAGATTTGGGCTGTGTACCTCCTTTTATAGTAACGGCCCAGGGGGTCTTGGAAGTGAAAAATAAAGTGACCTGATGCAAAACCATCCAATCAGCGTTAGGATGGTGTACTGTTGGACCCTCGTTTCATCACCTAAATCTGTTTGTTTAAGGTGTTGTCCTCAAACCCAATTCGGTTTTTCTGCTCTTATATATTAATCTTATTCAAATTTTTCATTCCCCCAAAAAATTGGTATTGCAATCGGAAAAAAATACTAACAATGAGAATATATAATTTTATGAGGCATGCTAAATGTAACCAGAAAACAAAAGGTTAAGATTTTGGTGACATATACTAATACCACGCACCAACATACAATCTTACACTTACGCATTTTAACTCCAAAGGAAACTATTTTGTACACGTACGGTCAGAGAACATTGCTTAATAACCATATCAGCATGTCTGAGCTTGTCAGGTGTCAACTTGGGAGGTATGTTTATCTTATATCCACTATTATCAGACACATGACACACGTTTTGATGCTCAGAGGCTCTGATCAGTTGCAATCATATTCTGTTTTTGTTGCATAATCATGTTTGACATGCATTGATTGACTTATATTGGAAACTTGCAAATGCATGCATTAGATCCTTAAATATAGCTTTGATAACAATGGGAATCTGATAGTCTGATCCTTAGATTATTTTTCCTGGGAACAATATCATCATTTGACCTTGCTTTTGCCTCATTGACAGTTCAGAATGGAGAAAAATATCTGTTTGAGGGAAGTCAAATTAAAATTTATAATTTTGCGCTTGTCTTTACTGTTGATATTTCAATCGGCTCAGTCTCATATTACTTTGAGCAATGCCAGATTGTAACAAAGCCATATACTTGCTGCCTTTTAATAGCATCACGGTTTTGACTTGTCTAAGACTTTTAGCCGTTGTTGCTGCGAATGATTGAGTTCGCTATACTTTTGGTACATATTTCAAAATCGATTTACCTTATTTATGAATTCAATTATTTTACCTTTTACGATATTCCGACAACAGAAAACGGGCAGGGAAATCGCTATCATACTATCGGCTTCATGCACTGATCAAAGCGGGTGATGACTGATCACTGATCTGATGCACGGGTTGCTAATCGTAGAACCAGAAACTCCAATTCCGACAATGGTATTCTACTAAATATACCTAAATCCAAGACTGTTAGCTTTCAAAACAGTTTTTACGTAAGAGCACCCAGCGTTTGGAACATTCTACCCGATGTCATCAGAGACACTACAAGATCTACAGCTTCCTTTAAAATTTTACTATTTAAATACTACTTTAACCTTCTCGAACACGTCTACAACCCGGACAATCCTAGAACCTTTAAATCGGTGTGCGTCAAATGCCACTGTACTCGTCCTATTCAAAACTTATCTTTCAGAACATGTTGTTGACAGTTTGGCGAAAGCCAATAAATGTTTTTGTACATGTATAGTAATTTGTCATTTTTGTCGGGACCCCGTTATTGGAGTTTATCTCTGTGGTCAGTCCCAGCCAATGTACTTGTAGGTATTTGAATAAGTTTAATAATTGTTTGGTGCGGCGAATCTTGTAAAATAAAAATAAAAAATAAAGTAAAATAAAATAAAGCAAAAATATTAGAATGCGTTTGGAATCAGTTTTGACCTTTGAAGTCTTATTTCTTTTTAATGGTTTTGTGGAACATTTTTGCTATCACTACTGGGGTTTAATTCATATTTAATTGGAAATTAGTTTCTTGATGAAAATTGAAATAACGCGGCTTGTGATTTTGCATTGTCTAATGTCATTCACGCTGCGTTTGACTATAGTCCATTAATCTAATGCATGTATTTATTTAAAGTTGTATGTATGTCTCTGCTGACTTTTATGCTTCCCTCATTGCTAATATGTTGGTCCAAATACAAATATTATTTTGATTTTTTGAAAAATATATGGCCATGTTGATTGAACTGTAGTTAGTGCGCATAAACTTTATATACATGTGTCTGCTTCAGATAACTACTAGGTTTCTATGTTCAATGACTTGCGACTTCGCATTGCCACTTATTTACATTACTCGTGCTGCTTTCCGATAACCCGCAATATCAGAGAAACCTTCCTCTTTAATATCTGAATGGAACAAGTCATGAAACTACGAACTATAAATATAAAGTACAACCAAAATCATCGCACTTGTATCATGCGCAACAGAATATGACCAACAATGCGGACCCGGCCTGCTCGTAAATAATACAGCTTGGCGAAGGAAACAGCGTTTAGCTTACTTGTTTATATGTCTACAAATACATGAACTTCAAGCGATCCGCCGGAAAGGTTGCAATGCTTAAAGAAGTACAATTTTAGGCTAGATAGATTAAGCACATCAAAAACTTTCTTTTGTTATAGTTCCAACTTGCGGGACGAACATTAACATGTATCTTTATTAATCACATTAAGCTGCTCTTTCGCAGCAATAGCTCTTACAGAAACCTGGCTAATTGATGACAGTTGTGATTCTAATGACTTTACGATATCTGGCTATATATGTGAAGTTTAATATATTAATAGAAAATCGTAACAAGGGGTAGAAGTTTGCATTTATTTAAGAATAAAATGCTAAAGTAAGAATTCGAGAAAATATCACGAAAGAATGCAATTTAGCTAACATAGAAAGTACTTAATAAATTATTAAAACTCGAAAGAAAAGAAGACAATTTTAGGTGCTATTTACATACCGCCAAACAATATGTACAAATATATTTTTTTTAAATGAGTCTGCTCTAAGTAAAATAGAACCTACAATACTTTTATTTAAATGACTTGCGGAGTAGTTGCAATCAGTAAAGTCAAATACAATTATCAAATGTTTACCGTTTCAGTGGTTTCCTCTTTTTGTCTTCGTTCTGTCTTGTCCCCTTTGCGACTGCGATCAACGATTCCCTTCTCAACTAAATAGATTTGGGCTGTGTACCTCCTTTTATAGTAACGGCCCAGGGGGTCTTGGAAGTGAAAAATAAAGTGACCTGATGCAAAACCATCCAATCAGCGTTAGGATGGTGTACTGTTGGACCCTCGTTTCATCACCTAAATCTGTTTGTTTAAGGTGTTGTCCTCAAACCCAAATCGGTTTTTCTGCTCTTATATATTAATCTTATTCAAATGTTTCATTCACCCAAAAAATTGGTATTGCAATCGGAAAAAAATACTAGCAATGAGAATATATAATTTTATGAGGCATGCTAAATGTAACCAGAAAACAAAAGGTTAAGATTTTGGTGACATATACTAATACCACGCACCAACATACAATCTTACACTTACGCATTTTAACTCCAAAGGAAACTATTTTGTACACGTACGGTCAGAGGACATTGCTTAATAACCATATCAGCATGTCTGAGCTTGTCAGGTGTCAACTTGGGAGGTATGTTTATCTTATATCCACTATTAGCAGACACATGACACACGTTTTGATGCTCAGAGGCTCTGATCAGTTGCTATCATATTCTGTTTTTCTTGCATAATCATGTTTGACATGCATTGATTGACTTATATTGGAACTTGCAAATGCATGCATTAGATCCTTAAATATAGCTTTGATGACAATGGGAATCTGATAGTCTGATCCTTAGATTATTTTTCCTGGGAACAATATCATCATTTGGCCTTGCTTTTGCCTCATTGACAGTTCAGAATGGAGAAAAATATCTGTTTGATGGAAGTCAAATTAAAATTTATAATTTTGCGCTTGTCTTTACTGTTGATATTTCAATCGGCTCAGTCTCATATTACTTTGAGCAATGCCAGATTGTAACAAAGCCATATACTTGCTGCCTTTTAATAGCATCACGGTTTTGACTTGTCTAAGACTTTTAGCCGTTGTTGCTGCGAATGATTGAGTTCGCTATACTTTTGGTACATATTTCAAAATCGATTTACCTAATTTATGAATTCAATTATTTTACCTTTTACGATATTCCGACAACAGAAAACGGGCAGGAAATCGCTATCGTTGGCCTACTATCGGCTTCATGCACTGATCAAAGCGGGTGATGACTGATCACTGATCTGATGCACGGGTTGCTAATCGTAGAACCAGAAACTCCAATTCCGACAATGGTATTCTACTAAATATACCTAAATCCAAGACTGTTAGCTTTCAAAACAGTTTTTACGTAAGAGCACCCAGCGTTTGGAACATTCTACCCGATGTCATAAGAGACACTACAAGATCTACAGCTTCCTTTAAAATTTTACTATTTAAATACTACTTTAACCTTCTCGAACACGTCTACAACCCGGACAATCCTAGAACCTTTAAATCGGTGTGCGTCAAATGCCACTGTACTCGTCCTATTCAAAACTTATCTTTCAGAACATGTTGTTGACAGTTTGGCGAAAGCCAATAAATGTTTTTGTACATGTATAGTAATTTGTCATTTTTGTCGGGACCCCTTTATTGGAGTTTATCTCTGTGGTCAGTCCCAGCCAATGTACTTGTAGGTATTTGAATAAGTTTAATAATTGTTTGGTGCGGCGAATCTTGTAAAATAAAAATAAAAAATAAAATAAAATAAAGCAAAAATATTAGAATACGTTTGGAATCAGTTTTGACCTTTGAAGTCTTATTTCTTTTTAATGGTTTTGTGGAACATTTTTGCTATCACTACTGGGGTTTAATTCATATTTAATTGGAAATTAGTTTCTTGATGAAAATTGAAATAATGAGGATTGCGATTTTGTATTGTCTAATGTCACTCACGCTGCGTTTGACTATAATCCATTAATCTAATGCATGTATTTATTTAAAGTTGTATGTATGTCTCTGCTGACTTTTATGCTTGCCTCATTGCTAATATGTTGGTCCAAATACAAATATTATTTTGATTTTTTGAAAAATATATGGCCATGGAGATTGAACTGTAGTTTTGCGTATAAATTTGTATACATGCGTGTGCGTCAGATAAGTACTAGGTTTCAATGTTCAATGACTTGCGACTTCGCATTGCCACTTATTTACATTACTCGTGCTGCTTTCCGATAACCCGAAATATCAGAGAAACCTTCCTCTTTAATATCTGAATGGAACAAGTCATGAAACTACGAACTATAAATATAAAGTACAACCAAAATCATCGCACTTGTATCATGCGCAACAGAATATGACCAACAATGCGGACCCGGCCTGCTCGTAAATAATACAACTTGGCGAAGGAAACAGCGTTTAGCTTACTTGTTTATATGTCTACAAATACATCAACTTCAAGCGATCCGCCGGAAAGGTTGCAATGCTTAGGGAAGTACAATTTTCGGCTAGATAGATTAAACACATCAAAAACCTTGTTTTGTTATAGTTCCAACTTGCGGGACGAACATTAACATCTATCTTTATTAATCACATTAAGCTGCTCTTTCGCAGCAATAGCTCTTACAGAAACCTGGCTAATTGATGACAGTTGTGATTCTAATGACTTTACGATATCTGGCTACATATGTGAAGTTTAATATATTAATAGAAAATCGTAACAAGGGGTAGAAGTTTGCATTTATTTAAGAATAAAATGCTAAAGTAAGAATTCGAGAAAATATCACGAAAGAATGCAATTTAGCTAACATAGAAAGTACTTAATAAATTATTAAAACTCGAAAGAAAAGAAGGCAATTTTAGGTGCTATTTACATACCGCCAAACAATATGTACAAATATATATTTTTTAAATGAGTCTGCTCTAAGTAAAATAGAACCTACAATACTTTTATTTAAATGACTTGCGGAGTAGTTGCAATCAGTAAAGTCAAATACAATTATCAAATGTTTACCGTTTCAGTGGTTTCCTCTTTTTGTCTTCGTTCTGTCTTGTCCCCTTTGCGACTGCGATCAACGATTCCCTTCTCAACTAAATAGATTTGGGCTGTGTACCTCCTTTTATAGTAACGGCCCAGGGGGTCTTGGAAGTGAAAAATAAAGTGACCTGATGCAAAACCATCCAATCAGCGTTAGGATGGTGTACTGTTGGACCCTCGTTTCATCACCTAAATCTGTTTGTTTAAGGTGTTGTCCTCAAACCCAAATCGGTTTTTCTGCTCTTATATATTAATCTTATTCAAATTTTTCATTCACCCAAAAAATTGGTATTGCAATCGGAAAAAAATACTAGCAATGAGAATATATAATTTTATGAGGCATGCTAAATGTAACCAGAAAACAAAAGGTTAAGATTTTGGTGACATATACTAATACCACGCACCAACATACAATCTTACACTTACGCATTTTAACTCCAAAGGAAACTATTTTGTACACGTACGGTCAGAGAACATTGCTTAATAACCATATCAGCATGTCTGAGCTTGTCAGGTGTCAACTTGGGAGGTATGTTTATCTTATATCCACTATTAGCAGACACATGACACACGTTTTGATGCTCAGAGGCTCTGATCAGTTGCTATCATATTCTGTTTTTCTTGCATAATCATGTTTGACATGCATTGATTGACTTATATTGGAAACTTGCAAATGCATGCATTAGATCCTTAAATATAGCTTTGATGACAATGGGAATCTGATAGTCTGATCCTTAGATTATTTTTCCTGGGAACAATATCATCATTTGGCCTTGCTTTTGCCTCATTGACAGTTCAGAATGGAGAAAAATATCTGTTTGATGGAAGTCAAATTAAAATTTATAATTTTGCGCTTGTCTTTACTGTTGATATTTCAATCGGCTCAGTCTCATATTACTTTGAGCAATGCCAGATTGTAACAAAGCCATATACTTGCTGCCTTTTAATAGCATCACGGTTTTGACTTGTCTAAGACTTTTAGCCGTTGTTGCTGCGAATGATTGAGTTCGCTATACTTTTGGTACATATTTCAAAATCGATTTACCTAATTTATGAATTCAATTATTTTACCTTTTACGATATTCCGACAACAGAAAACGGGCAGGGAAATCGCTATCGTTGGCCTACTATCGGCTTCATGCACTGATCAAAGCGGGTGATGACTGATCACTGATCTGATGCACGGGTTGCTAATCGTAGAACCAGAAACTCCAATTCCGACAATGGTATTCTACTAAATATACCTAAATCCAAGACTGTTAGCTTTCAAAACAGTTTTTACGTAAGAGCACCCAGCGTTTGGAACATTCTACCCGATGTCATAAGAGACACTACAAGATCTACAGCTTCCTTTAAAATTTTACTATTTAAATACTACTTTAACCTTCTCGAACACGTCTACAACCCGGACAATCCTAGAACCTTTAAATCGGTGTGCGTCAAATGCCACTGTACTCGTCCTATTCAAAACTTATCTTTCAGAACATGTTGTTGACAGTTTGGCGAAAGCCAATAAATGTTTTTGTACATGTATAGTAATTTGTCATTTTTGTCGGGACCCCTTTATTGGAGTTTATCTCTGTGGTCAGTCCCAGCCAATGTACTTGTAGGTATTTGAATAAGTTTAATAATTGTTTGGTGCGGCGAATCTTGTAAAATAAAAATAAAAAATAAAATAAAATAAAGCAAAAATATTAGAATACGTTTGGAATCAGTTTTGACCTTTGAAGTCTTATTTCTTTTTAATGGTTTTGTGGAACATTTTGCTATCACTACTGGGGTTTAATTCATATTTAATTGGAAATTAGTTTCTTGATGAAAATTGAAATAATGAGGATTGCGATTTTGTATTGTCTAATGTCACTCACGCTGCGTTTGACTATAATCCATTAATCTAATGCATGTATTTATTTAAAGTTGTATGTATGTCTCTGCTGACTTTTATGCTTGCCTCATTGCTAATATGTTGGTCCAAATACAAATATTATTTTGATTTTTTGAAAAATATATGGCCATGGAGATTGAACTGTAGTTTTGCGTATAAATTTGTATACATGCGTCTGCGTCAGATAAGTACTAGGTTTCAATGTTCAATGACTTGCGACTTCGCATTGCCACTTATTTACATTACTCGTGCTGCTTTCCGATAACCCGAAATATCAGAGAAACCTTCCTCTTTAATATCTGAATGGAACAAGTCATGAAACTACGAACTATAAATATAAAGTACAACCAAAATCATCGCACTTGTATCATGCGCAACAGAATATGACCAAAAATGCGGACCCGGCCTGCTCGTAAATAATACAACTTGGCGAAGGAAACAGCGTTTAGCTTACTTGTTTATATGTCTACAAATACATCAACTTCAAGCGATCCGCCGGAAAGGTTGCAATGCTTAGGGAAGTACAATTTTCGGCTAGATAGATTAAACACATCAAAAACCTTGTTTTGTTATAGTTCCAACTTGCGGGACGAACATTAACATGTATCTTTATTAATCACATTAAGCTGCTCTTTCGCAGCAATAGCTCTTACAGAAACCTGGCTAATTGATGACAGTTGTGATTCTAATGACTTTACGATATCTGGCTACATATGTGAAGTTTAATATATTAATAGAAAATCGTAACAAGGGGTAGAAGTTTGCATTTATTTAAGAATAAAATGCTAAAGTAAGAATTCGAGAAAATATCACGAAAGAATGCAATTTAGCTAACATAGAAAGTACTTAATAAATTATTAAAACTCGAAAGAAAAGAAGGCAATTTTAGGTGCTATTTACATACCGCCAAACAATATGTACAAATATATTTTTTTTAAATGAGTCTGCTCTAAGTAAAATAGAACCTACAATACTTTTATTTAAATGACTTGCGGAGTAGTTGCAATCAGTAAAGTCAAATACAATTATCAAATGTTTACCGTTTCAGTGGTTTCCTCTTTTTGTCTTCGTTCTGTCTTGTCCCCTTTGCGACTGCGATCAACGATTCCCCTCTCAACTAAATAGATTTGGGCTGTGTACCTCCTTTTATAGTAACGGCCCAGGGGGTCTTGGAAGTGAAAAATAAAGTGACCTGATGCAAAACCATCCAATCAGCGTTAGGATGGTGTACTGTTGGACCCTCGTTTCATCACCTAAATCTGTTTGTTTAAGGTGGCTCGCTACAGTTTTGTATTATTTCGTATAAAATGAAAAATTAAGGATATAGAAAATAAATTTTGGGCAATTATTAACTGTAGGAGAAAAAATGTATCTGAAATACATAAAACCATACTTGAAGGGTTCTAAAATTTTTAAAGTATCATAACTACCGTTGCTATAACCGACGTTCAAAATGGCCGATATTATGACTTTAAAGTAATTTAACTCGCGAAAAATTGTGGACCCCATTTTTATTTGATAAAACGTTCACTTACCAAAGGAAGTGTTTCGCAAATTCAAAAAAAATTATGTAATGAGGAAAATTTTTAATTGCAAAAAAACACATTTTATTAAATTAAAAATTTTCCTCATTACAGAATTTTTTTTAAATTTGCGAAACACTTCCTTTTGGTAAGTGGAAACGTTTTATCAAATAAAAAATGGGGGTCACCACAATTTTTCGCGAGTTAAATTACTTTAAAGTCATAATATCGGCCATTTTGAAACGTCACGGTTGCCATAGCAACGGTAGTTATGATACTTTTTAAAAATTTTTAGAACCCTTCAAGTATGGTTTTATGTATTTCAGATACATTTTTCCTCCTACAGTTAATAATTGCCCAAAATTTATTTTCTATATCCTTAATTTTTCATTTTATACGAAATAATACAAAACTGTATCGAGCCACCTTAAGGTGTTGTCCTCAAACTCAAATCGGTTTTTCTGCTCTTATATATTAATCTTATTCAAATTTTTCATTCCCCCAAAAAATTGGTATTGCAATCGGAAAAAAATACTAACAATGAGAATATATAATTTTATGAGGCATGCTAAATGTAACCAGAAAACAAAAGGTTAAGATTTTGGTGACATATACTAATACCACGCACCAACATACAATCTTACACTTACGCATTTTAACTCCAAAGGAAACTATTTTGTACACGTACGGTCAGAGAACATTGCTTAATAACCATATCAGCATGTCTGAGCTTGTCAGGTGTCAACTTGGGAGGTATGTTTATCTTATATCCACTATTAGCAGACACATGACACACGTTTTGATGCTCAGAGGCTCTGATCAGTTGCTATCATATTCTGTTTTTGTTGCATAATCATGTTTGACATGCATTGATTGACTTATATTGGAAACTTGCAAATGCATGCATTAGATCCTTAAATATAGCTTTGATAACAATGGGAATCTGATAGTCTGATCCTTAGATTATTTTTCCTGGGAACAATATCATCATTTGGCCTTGCTTTTGCCTCATTGACAGTTCAGAATGGAGAAAAATATCTGTTTGAGGGAAGTCAAATTAAAATTTATAATTTTGCGCTTGTCTTTACTGTTGATATTTCAATCGGCTCAGTCTCATATTACTTTGAGCAATGCCAGATTGTAACAAAGCCATATACTTGCTGCCTTTTAATAGCATCACGGTTTTGACTTGTCTAAGACTTTTAGCCGTTGTTGCTGCGAATGATTGAGTTCGCTATACTTTTGGTACATATTTCAAAATCGATTTACCTTATTTATGAATTCAATTATTTTACCTTTTACGATATTCCGACAACAGAAAACGGGCAGGGAAATCGCTATCGTACTATCGGCTTCATGCACTGATCAAAGCGGGTGATGACTGATCACTGATCTGATGCACGGGTTGCTAATCGTAGAACCAGAATCTCCAATTCCGACAATGGTATTCTACTAAATATACCTAAATCCAAGACTGTTAGCTTTCAAAACAGTTTTTACGTAAGAGCACCCAGCGTTTGGAACATTCTACCCGATGTCATCAGAGACACTACAAGATCTACAGCTTCCTTTAAAATTTTACTATTTAAATACTACTTTAACCTTCTCGAACACGTCTACAACCCGGACAATCCTAGAACCTTTAAATCGGTGTGCGTCAAATGCCACTGTACTCGTCCTATTCAAAACTTATCTTTCAGAACATGTTGTTGACAGTTTGGCGAAAGCCAATAAATGTTTTTGTACATGTATAGTAATTTGTCATTTTTGTCGGGACCCCGTTATTGGAGTTTATCTCTGTGGTCAGTCCCAGCCAATGTACTTGTAGGTATTTGAATAAGTTTAATAATTGTTTGGTGCGGCGAATCTTGTAAAATAAAAATAAAAAATAAAATAAAATAAAGCAAAAATATTAGAATGCGTTTGGAATCAGTTTTGACCTTTGAAGTCTTATTTCTTTTTAATGGTTTTGTGGAACATTTTTGCTATCACTACTGGGCTTAATTCATATTTAATTGGAAATTAGTTTCTTGATGAAAATTGAAATAATGAGGATTGCGATTTTGTATTGTCTAATGTCACTCACGCTGCGTTTGACTATAATCCATTAATCTAATGCATGTATTTATTTAAAGTTGTATGTATGTCTCTGCTGACTTTTATGCTTGCCTCATTGCTAATATGTTGGTCCAAATACAAATATTATTTTGATTTTTTGAAAAATATATGGCCATGGAGATTGAACTGTAGTTTTGCGTATAAATTTGTATACATGCGTCTGCGTCAGATAAGTACTAGGTTTCAATGTTCAATGACTTGCGACTTCGCATTGCCACTTATTTACATTACTCGTGCTGCTTTCCGATAACCCGAAATATCAGAGAAACCTTCCTCTTTAATATCTGAATGGAACAAGTCATGAAACTACGAACTATAAATATAAAGTACAACCAAAATCTTCGCACTTGTATCATGCGCAACTGAATATGACCAACAATGCGGACCCGGCCTGCTCGTAAATAATACGGCTTGGCGAAAGAAACAGCGTTTAGCTTTCTTGTTTATATGTCTACAAATACATGAACTTCGACCGATCCGCCGGAAAGGTTGCACTAATGCCTACGGAAGTATAATTTTAGGCTAGATAGATTAAGCACATCAAAAACTTTCTTTTGTTATAGTTCCAACTTGCGGGACGAACATTAACATGCATCTTTATTAATCACATTAAGCTGCTCTTTCCCAGCAATAGCTCTTACAGAAACCTGGCTAATTGATGACAGTTGTGATTCTAATGCCTTTACGATATCTGGCTACATATGTGAAGTTTAATATATTAATAGAAAATCGTAACAAGGGGTAGAAGTTTGCATTTATTTAAGAATAAAATGCTAAAGTAAGAATTCGAGAAAATATCACGAAAGAATGCAATTTAGCTAACATGGAAAGTACTTAATGAATTATTAAAACTCGAAAGAAAAGAAGACAATTTTAGGTGCTATTTACATACCGCCAAACAATATGTACAAATATTTTTTTAAAAATGAGTCTGCTCTAAGTAAAATAGGACGTACAATACTTTTATTTAAATGACTTGTGGAGTAGTTGCAATCAGTAAAGCCAAATACAATTATCAAATGTTTACAGTTTCAGTGGTTTCCTCTTTTTGTCTTCGTTCTGTCTTGTCCCCTTTGCGACTGCGATCAATGATTCCCCTCTCAACTAAATAGATTTGGGCTGTGCACCTCCTTTCATAGTAACGACCCAGGGGGTCTTGGAAGTGAAAAATAAAGTGACCTGACGCAAAACCATCCAATCAGCGTTAGGATGGTGTACTGTTGGACCCTCGTTTCATCACCTAAGTCTGTTTGTTTATGGTGTTGTCCTCATACCCAAATCGGTTTTTCTGCTCTTATTAATCTTATTCAAATTTTTCATTCCCCAAAAAAATTGGTATTGCAATCGGAAAAAAATACTAACAATGAGAATATATAATTTTATGAGGCTTGCTAAATGTAACCAGAAAACAAAAGGTTAAGATTTTGGTGACATATACTAATACCACGCACCAACATACAATCTTACACTTACGCATTTTAACTCCAAAGGAAACTATTTTGTACACGTACGGTCAGAGAACATTGCTTAAGAACCATATCAGCATGTCTGAGCGTGTCAGGTGTCAACTTGTGAGGTATGTTTATCTTATATCCACTATTAGCAGACACATGACACACGTTTTGATGCTAAGAGGCTCTGATCAGTTGCTATCATATTCTGTTTTTGTTGCATAATCATGTTTGACATGCATTGATTGACTTATTTTGGAAACTTGCAAATGCATGCATTAGATCCTTAAGTTAAATACAGCTTTGATAACAATGGGAATCTGATAGTCTGATCCTTAGATTATTTTTCCTGGGAACCATATCATCATTTGGCCTAGCTTTTGCCTCTTTGACAGTTCAGAATGGAGAAAAATATCTGCTTGAGGGAAGTCAAATTAAAATTTATAATTTTGCGCTTGTCTTTACTGTTGATATTTCAATCGGCTCAGTCTCATATTACCTTGAGCAATGCCAGATTGTAACAAAGCCATATACTTGCTGCCTTTTAATAGCATCACGGTTTTGACTTGTCTAAGACTTTTAGCCGTTGTTGCTACTAATGATTGAGTTCGCTATACTTTTGGTACATATTTCAAAATCGATTTACCTTATTTATGAATTCAATTATTTTACCTTTTACGATATTCCGACAACAGAAAACGGGCAGGGAAATCGCTATCGTACGATCGGCTTCATGCACTGATCAAAGCAAAAATATTAGAATGCGTTTGGAATCAGTTTTGACCTTTGAAGTCTTATTTCTTTTTAATGGTTTTGTGGAACATTTTTGCTATCACTACTGGGGTTTAATTCATATTTAATTGGAAATTAGTTTCTTGATGAAAATTGAAATGAGGATTGCGATTTTGTATTGTCTAATGTCACTCACGCTGCGTTTGACTATAATTCATTAATCTAATGCATGTATTTATTTAAAGTTGTATGTATATGTATGTCTCTGCTAACTTTTATGCTTGTGCTCATTGCTAATATGTTGGTCCAAATACAAATATTATTTTGATTTTTTGAAAAATATATGGCCATGGAGATTGAACTGTAGTTTTGCGCATAAATTTGTATACATGCGTCTGCGTCAGATAAGTACTAGGTTTCAATGTTCAATGACTTGCGACTTCGCATTGCCACTTATTTACATTACTCGTGCTGCTTTCCGATAACCCGCAATATCAGAGAAACCTTCCTCTTTAATATCTGAATGGAACAAGTCATGAAACTACGAACTATAAATATAAAGTACAACCAAAATCGTCGCACTTGTATCATGCGCAACTGAATATGACCAACAATGCGGACCCGGCCTGCTCGTAAATAATACGGCTTGGCGAAAGAAACAGCGTTTAGCTTTCTTGTTTATATGTCTACAAATACATGAACTTCAAGCGATCCGCCGGAAAGGTTGCAATGCTTAAAGAAGTACAATTTTAGGCTAGATAGATTAAGCACATCAAAAATTTTCTTTTGTTATAGTTCCAACTTGCGGGACGAACATTAACATGTATCTTTATTAATCACATTAAGCTGCTCTTTCGCAGCAATAGCTCTTACAGAAACCTGGCTAATTGATGACAGTTGTGATTCTCAAGACTTTACGATATCTGGCTACATATGTGAAGTTTAATATATTAATAGAAAATCGTAACAAGGGTAGAAGTTTGCATTTATTTAAGAATAAAATGCTAAAGTAAGAATTCGAGAAAATATCACGAAAGAATGCAATTTAGCTAACATAGAAAGTACTTAATGAATTATTAAAACTCGAAAGAAAAGAAGACAATTTTAGGTGCTATTTACATACCGCCAAACAATATGTACAAATATTTTTTTTAAAATGAGTCTGCTCTAAGTATAATAGAACGTACAATACTTTTATTTAATTTAAATGACTTGCGGAGTAGTTGCAATCAGTAAAGTCAAATACAATTATCAAATGTTTACGTTTCAGTGGTTTCCTCTTTTTGTCTTCGTTCTGTCTTGTCCCCTTTGCGACTGCGATCAATGATTCCCCTCTCAACTAAATAGATTTGGGCTGTGCACCTCCTTTCATAGTAACGGCCCAGGGGTTCTTGGAAGTGAAAAATAAAGTGACCTGACGCAAAACCATCCAATCAGCGTTAGGATTGTGTACTGTTGGACCCTCGTTTCATCACCTAAGTCTGTTTGTTTAAGGTGTTGTCCTCAAACCCAAATCGTTTTTTCTGCTCTTATTAATCTTATTCAAATTTTTCATTCCCCAAAGAAATTGGTATTGCAATCGGAAAAAAATACTAACAATGAGAATATATAATTTTATGAGGCATGCTAAATGTAACCAGAAAACAAAAGGTTAAGATTTTGGTGACATATACTAATACGACGCGCCAACATACAATCTTACACTTACGCATTTTAACTCCAAAGGAAACTATTTTGTACACGTACGGTCAGAGAACATAGCTTAATAACCATATCAGCATGTCTGAGCGTGTCAGGTGTCAACTTGGGAGGAATGTTTATCTTATATCCACTATTATCAGACACATGACACACGTTTTGATGCTCAGAGGTTCTGATCAGTTGCTATCATATTCTGTTTTTGTTGCATAACCATGTTTGTCATGCATTGATTGACTTATTTTGGAAACTTGCAAATGCATGCATTATATCCTTAAATATAGCTTTGATAACAATGGGAATCTGATAGTCTGATCCTTAGATTATTTTTCCTGGGAACCATATCATCATTTGGCCTAGCTTTTGCCTCATTGACAGTTCAGAATGGAGAAAAATATCTGTTTGAGGGAAGTCAAATTAAAATTTATAATTTTGCGCTTGTCTTTACTGTTGATATTTCAATCGGCTCAGTCTCATAATACCTTGAGCATTGCCAGATTGTAACAAAGCCATATACTTGCTGCCTTTTAATAGCATCACGGTTTTGACTTGTCTAAGACTTTTAGCCGTTGTTGCTGCGAATGATTGAGTTCGCTATACTTTTGGTACATATTTCAAAATCGATTTACCTTATTTATGAATTCAATTCTTTTACCTTTTACGATATTCCGACAACAGAAAACGGGCAGGGAAATCGCTATCGTACTATCGGCTTCATGCACTGATCAAAGCAAAAATATTAGAATGCGTTTGGAATCAGTTTTGACCTTTGAAGTCTTATTCTTTTTAATGTTTTTGTGGAACATTTTTGCTATCACTACTGGGGTTTAATTCATATTTAATTGGAAATTAGTTTCTTGATGAAAATTGAAATAATGAGGATTGCGATTTTGTATTGTCTATGAATGTCACTCACGCTGCGTTTGACTATAATCCATTAATCTAATGCATGTATTTATTTAAAGTTGTATGTATGTCTCTGCTGACTTTTATGCTTGTCCTCATTGCTAATATGTTGGCCCAAATACAAATATTATTTTGATTTTTTGAAAAATATATGGCCATGGAGATTGAACTGTAGTTTTGCGTATAAATTTGTATACATGCGTCTGCGTCAGATAAGTACTAGGTTTCAATGTTCAATGACTTGCGACTTCGCATTGCCACTTATTTACATTACTTGTGCTGCTTTCCGATAACCCGCAATATCAGAGAAACCTTCCTCTTTAATATCTGAATGGAACAAGTCATGAAACTACGAACTATAAATATAAAGTACAACCAAAATCGTCGCACTTGTATCATGCGCAACTGAATATGACCAACAATGCGGACTCGGCCTGCTCGTAAATAATACGGCTTGGCGAAAGAAACAGCGTTTAGCTTTCTTGTTTAGTTTCTGTTCATTGGATTCTATAACATATGATTGCCTCAGTCTAATGGCAGACAATTTTACCCATCAAGGGGCGTCACTACTCTACATAGAGTAATGGCACTAAATAGGTTAAGCTGCAATGCGCCTTATTACAGGATTACATATCATCTTCTATTACCTAAATGCAGTTGGTTAAATTTAGTGAAACCTGGTCAACAAACAATTTAATAATTTTGACTTAAAGTTTTGAAAAAGGTTAACTCTTACTTCATTTCACAACAAGGAAAAGTGTTTCAATTATGTATATAATCTGCAAACAACTGTTAGTGTGATGTTTAACCTTACAGTAAAATAATGAACAGTCTATAATTCTACTATAATTAAATAATGAGACAATAACAATTTATATAATGTACAAACTGATTTGTAACCTTAATACTTTAATAGTAATGCCGCAATCTGATTGGTAGAGGAGTGCAATTTTTTCATTAATTATTTTATTGTGGTCCTGAGGAGCGGTGTCTGTAATATACCAACTCCCCAACTGCCCAACTTCGCAATATTAATTTTCCGGTCTGTTCCGATCGGTGTTAATATAACATTTTTAATCGCGTGCTTTGACATAACGCATAAATTATGTTTTAATTAACGCCGATCAGAACAGACCGGAAAATTAATATTACGAAGTTGGGGAGTTAGGGCAGTATATTACAGACACCGTCCTGAGGAGTGTAATTAATGATTTGACAAAAATATGGCTGCCTGCTTTGCAAACACGAGGAAGTCTGGTGGTATTCACACTCAAAATGTACTATGAGTTGGTTTAATTTAACTCTTCTTGCAAGAATGTGCTTCCTACTAAATTACAATGTGGAAATGTAAAATTATTGTTCTGAAAACTGGAAAATCTCTTCAAATGTGTTAAATATAGATAACAATGGTAAGGATAATAATCTATACCTGTTCATAGAATCAGGTCAACGAAGTACATGTCAATCCTGCATTCGATTATTATGTGACAAAAGTTGTTATCCCTGATGCACTCCACTTATGACAAGATGGGCTTGTTGGTCCATCTAACCCACCCTCAAATTTTTTTGCTCTTGTCTACACGGTCAGGTGGAATATACTGAACAAAAACACTAAGGCTTGACTTACAGTACTTTGTTATTGTACTCAGTCTATTGCCAAATGATCTTACTTGTCAAGAAAAAACCCTTGCACTTTATGGGTTTTAAAACATATTACTGTATTTAATTTAACGATTATGAAAGAATCATATCATTATGTGTTTATGAATCAGTATATATACTCATGGATATTAAAATTATATAGACCCAAAGTCATCTTGTGGCCGCATTGATCAGCCAATTATGGGCAGCCTCTACAAATCCTTACTTAAAGAAATGCAGAAAAGCAAACCATCCCCAAGTGTAATTAACACATATTTGAACCAGCAGCTTGAGTCAAGACGACAACATATACAGGACGTGTCAGCAGATGAATGATGCTCAAAATTGTTTGAGCTATATCCTTGCTTCAAGAATCCTGTAGAGGTAGGTTGTTTAGAATACCAATTTTTTCTTAAAATTTAAGATTGACATTTATTAATTGAGGGCCAATATGCAAGTACCCTACTTTGTTATTATACATCATCTTATCACCAGCAGATAGTTATGTTATAGATTACCAGTCCATTTCATAGGCGGATCTACTAGGGGGGTGCCCACCTCCTAGAAAAACGTCAGCACCCGCAACAAAAATTGAAAATCAACAAGTTCATACTGAAATTTTCACTATCTATAGCATCTTTGACATAATTTGTGCTGGTGGTGGAATGGTGCACCCCCTCAGAAAAATCTGCAGGTCCCCTCGATCTGTCAGATGAGCCCGGATCCGCCCCTCGTCCATTTTGAGACCTAGTGCCTAATACTGTAATAGTCATTTGTAAACATCCTCAAAATATGTCATTTATAACTGCCTCATTCTTCAAAAGCATGTGTTAAATAATTATGATGAAAAATAAGATTCTCTTCCATTCTCATCTGGAACTTTAGGTTAAATTTAACTGCTTAGAAATTAATCAATTATGTATATTGAAACGAACTGACCAACAAAAGTGGCCTGATATTATTTTACTTTTCAGGGGGAGTCCCTGGGATTTTATTGGTTAACTTTTAACTACATGTACTAATGATCAATATTTTGATTGATATTTTTTATTCCCAAGAATCCTTGTTCAATACATGAAGTTTTTAAGAATGCACACTCACATCTCATCATTTTCTCGATACTCCAACATTTCTTGATAGGGTAAAATCTTGCTTGAGGGATCTCACTCGAAATCACTTGTTACTGTAAGTTCCATTGGGGCTGTACTATATAATTTATGTTACTCAGTTACTGTAATAAATATGATCGGTTTGCTTTAAGATCATTGAAGAAGTCCGGAGGATAACTGGGAAAGCGGAGCGAAATGATCCACGATCATTCATGAATGAATGCTTGGAGAGATTTAATGACGAGTTGGATGTATTGTTGTACATTGGTTCTTCTAAGCAAAGAATAGAGCACTGTAACAAACCTGGCAAAGGCAAGTGTTATTATTTTTAGTGATAATTTGCACAGGTGGATACAGCGACAAAAATAAAATAAGCCAGTTATTTTTCACAGCCAAAAGTAAGGTGGTGCTATATTTTGAATTGATCATTTATAAGCCAACCAATTGAACAGTCAATTCCTGATAGCTAGAATTCTCGTTAACTTGAACCTCCTGCGAACTAGAACTGATATCGACTTCCCCTGGAAACCATTATACACTTACTGTAATTTTAGTTTACCCTCTGTAACTCGAGCCATTGATAACTGCATGAGCATCATCGATCCTGCTAACTTGAAGCAATGTTTGTTTTCCTTCTATGGTCATTTTCTATATGATTCTACCATAGATAACTCCCAACCATGTCTGTTAATATGTGACAAGTCAAAACAAGTTTAAATATAAAACTACTATCTGCTACTATGATAATAGTTAAATTAGCATCCTGCCATCTATTTCGTTTTGAACTTTAATTAAGCAATGATTTATAACCATCTACAGAAAGTGGATAAGTGGTCCAATTCAGTATGCTTGGTGTAGACTAAAATATTTTTTTAATTTTTACAGTTGCCAAGGTGATCCATCTAATGAAGAATTTGCACTTGCTGTTTGGGAACACAAACGTCAAGTCCACGAAATAGGTAAGCTTTTATGAATTGATGGTTTTTGTAAACAAGCATGCAGGACTTCTTCACATTTAAAAGGAAATGTGTTGAAATGCATAAATCCACTTTTATGTCCTTTTCATTTACAAACTCAATCTGTTATACAAAATGATATTCTGAAATCCTATGGATATAGGGAATATTAACATAGAAGATACTAGAGTGAGTATTCTTCAACTTGCTCAGGCTTAAAAAATAATTGTTTGGTTCCTGTTTGGCGACCAAAAACAATTATTAAAAAATAAGGTTGGGTGTCACGAGATAAGGCTGGCCAGGAATCAAGAACCATTTGAACAATATTTTTAGACCTTATAAGCATGCAGCTGAAGACATACCTTTCTTCTGCAGCCAATGATGAAAATTAAATACAAAATTAATTAATTTTACTTTCTTTAGGATCATGAGGATCCAGAGGTGGTTTGTAGCTCTCGGCGACAGAACGTGAAAGGTTTGCCATTGCTTTGCATAGACAAAACTTCAGCATATTTAATGTGCTCAGGTAACCTAGTCTTCATAGTAGAACTGCAGAAAATTATGGAAGCCGTCCTTGCCTTAATTGGGCTATTTTATCTCCTGGATGTCGATTATCCCAAAAGCCATGAACTGGGTCTAACCATGTTACAGAACCTGGTGTTTCAAGACCTAAGCACTCCAGGTGACCTTCTAAATACATTTCAGTCAACGAAAGAAGCTTACCTAGACTTTCAACAAAGTTCATCAGGATTTTAACTTAGAACAAGTAGCTAGTGTGAACACAAAGTCAATCTATATTATCAAGAAGATTGTCAAGTACAGTATCAAGTATTGAACATAATTATCAGGGAGGAATATAATGATCTTTTAAACATGTGACTTTCTCAGTTCGTTTGTGAGAATGGCATGTCTTTGTTTTCTAGTTTGTTTTTTAGCATACAGAAAATAGTTAATTATATTTATGAATTTGCAAGAGGTACACATATGTCATTTTATTTCTAAGTATATCGAATTGCAAAGTGCGTGAAAGAAATTCGTAATTCGCAGCCCTAGAATTTTTGAATGCTTCTTAAATTTAGAAGTATCCTGTTCTTGATATGAGAATGCATGGTTTTTTCTTGTTCTCAATTTAAGAAAAAACTTTCTTGTAATAGGTAAAAGTATTCTTGCATTCTAGGTTTATTCTTGTTTATTCTAGGTTTATTCTTAAGAAGGATATTCTTGTATCAAGCAATAATATTCTTGTGTCAATTAAGCAATAATATTCTTGCAAGAATAATATTCTTGTAACAAGAATATAATTCTTGGCAAGAATACTATTCTTACTATACGGACAAGAATTTATTTGCTTGCTTTGAGCAAGTTTTTGCTCAAAGCAAGCATTTTTTTTCTTAAATCAAGAATGACAAATTTTGCTGTGTTATAGATCTAGAATAACACAGCAGCGAAGTAAATTAATAGGCTTCAAGATATCTCATCTAAATATCAGAAGCTTAGTTAAAAATATAGATCAGTTAAGGATAAATAGTCATAACTGCAAGTTTGATATAATATGTTTAAGTGAAACAATGTTAGACGACACAGTACAAGATTATGAAGTAAATCTTAATGGATACGAAATTATTCGTAAAGATAGAAATCGAAAAGGCGGGGGTGTTGCGATCTAGATCAGAAATTGTATAAGCTATAAATTACAGCCAGACATAGATCATGAAAATTTGGAGTCAATCACAGTTGAAATCTTCAAGCCAAAAGCGAAGTCGTTTTTCTTCAATACGTGGTATAGACCCCCGGGTACAAGTCACGATCTGTTTAGCGATCATGAGGAGTGTATTACAAAAATAGATTCTGAAAATAAGGAAGCTATCACAATTGGAGATTTCAACTGTGACTGGAATAATCTTAGAGAAAGTACGATTTCACCTCAGACAAAAAGAATTGTTGATCTTGCTCAAACATTTCAATACGAACAATTAATTAAGGAATCAACGAGAATAACTGAAGCCTCAAGTACGTTAATTGACTTGGCATTCAGCAACAAGCCAGAACTGATTATTGACTCGGGCGCGGAACACATAGGAATAAGCGATCACAGCATGATTTATGTCTGCCGAAAAGTCTCAATCCCCCGAAAAGAGCCAAAAATTGTCAACACAAGACAGTATAAATACTTCGAAATTAATGCTTTTAGATCTGATTTAAATGAAATCCTCCAAACACAATCAAACCTTACAAACCCAAATATTCTTTGGGAAGAATGGAAATCAAAATTTTTGGCGGTTGCTGATTTACATGCGCCACCAATAACACGGAAAGTTAGAAGTGAGTATGCTCCTTGGATTACAGATAACATCAAGAAAAGTATGCAAAATAGAGATTATCTTAAGAAAAGAACCGTAAAATCAGGCTCAAAGAATGTGCACGAAGCGTATAAAAGAGCAAGAAATGAAGTTAACAAAATCGTTAAAAACACGAAAACTAAATACTATATGAGTGCCTTGAGTGAAAATAATCAAAGCCCTAAAACAATGTGGAACACAATTAAGACATTGACAAACAAAAATTCCAAAACTACTAACATTACTGAGATTCAGGTTCAGAGTGATCTCTCTGTTACTGAACCTAAACATATATATTTAATATATTTTTCAATAATATCGGGCCTCAATTGGCTGATGCTCTACCTGCAACTAACATAAAAGCAGAATCATATATTACCTCTGTGAATTCCTCTTTTGAAATTCGGACCGTTTCAATCGAGGAAGTATTTAATTTACTTTCAACTATAAAAGTTTCTAAGGCAACAGCTAGGTCATGACAAAATTTCACCGAAATTGTTGAAAGACTCTGCAGATATCATAGCTCCATCCTTGGTTAATATCTTTAACCAATCTATTAGAACTGGTATCTTTCCTGAAGATATGAAAACTGTAGTGATCTCACCTATATTTAAATCGGGAGACAAGACTGAGTGCACTAATTATAGACCTATTTCAATACTCTCGGCAATTTCCAAAATTTTTGAGAAACTTATTTCAACGCAGTTGTCTGATTATCTGGAGTCCAATGAGATACTCACAAGTGAACAAGCAGGTTTCCGAAAGAATCACTCAACACAATCATCGCTCCTTCAAGTTACAAACAAATGGTTAATTAATATGGACAATGGATGCTTGAATGGTGTAATATTTTTGGACCTGAAGAAAGCTTTTGATTGTGTTGATCATAATTTACTTCTCAGTAAATTACACCTGTATGGGGCTAGCCCTAGTACCTTAAAATGGTTTAAGTCGTATTTGTTCAATAGAACACAAATGTGTAAAATAGAACGAACCATGTCAAATAGACGTACCATAAGATGCGGTGTGCCTCAGGGATCAAATCTGGGACCGTTGTTATTTTTAGTTTATATAAACGATCTCCCGAGGTGTCTCTCGCATTCGAATACTGCTATGTTCGCTGACGACACAAATTTAACGACAAGTGGTAGATCAAGTGATGAAGTCATAACTAAATTAAATGCAGACTTAGAAAGAGTTCATCAGTGGTTGCTGGCCAACAGGTTAACTCTTAATAAAGAAAAAACAGAATACATGATAATAGGGTCTAGACAAAGACTAGCCAAAATTGAAAACGACCAAGAATTAAAAATTGGAGAAACCAATATTAATAGGGTAAAGTGTACAAAAACCCTAGGTATAATTGTTGACGAACAATTATCGCGGAAAAACCAGATCGAAAACATAGCTAATAAGGCTTCAAAAGGTATTGGAATGTTACGTCGAATGAAGAAATATATTCCGACACCAATTTTAGAGAACGTTTATAAAGCTATAGTATTGCCTTATTTTGACTATTGCAGTTTAGTTTGGGACAACTGTAGTGTTTACCTGCAAGAAAAATTACAGAAAATGCAAAATAGAGCAGCAAGAGTAATTACGGGAAAACGTTCGATACAAGAATAAGCGATATGCTAACCGAACTTGGCTGGCAACAATTTGCTGAAAGAAGGAGATCTCATAAAATAACATTTATGCATAAAGTTAAAAACAAGCAACTCCCAGACAGCATATCTAGCATGTTTAATATTAATAGAAACGACAATTACAGCCTACGTAATAATTATGTTGATTTTGCTCTACCAAAGCCTAAAACAAATTTCACTAAAAAAAGCATAAGTTATTCAGCGGTAAGTCTGTGGAATAGCCTCCCGAAAGCCGCTAAAGCGAACGGCGTTTCTATTCGGCAAATAGAACAATTCTCTCAAGCCGATTATAACGATAGGACGAAACGTGCGAACAGTGACTAGAACCTATTTTTATTTGTTTGTAAATAATTTGTCTATTGAGTTAGAATAGTTATAATGCCTTTGTATATAGTTTTTTTATTGTATTTCGGTAACGGCCCCTTGGAAATCAGATGATATTAGATCTGAAGGGTTACCGTTCTCAAATAAGATTAAATAATAATAATAATAATAATAATAATAATAATAATAAATAATAAATAATAAATAATAAATAATAAATAATAAATAATAAATAATAAATAATAAATAATAAATAATAAATAATAAATAATAAATAATAAATAATAAATAATAAATAATAAATAATAAATAATAAATAATAAATAATAAATAATAAATAATAAATAATAAATAATAAATAATAAATAATAAATAATAAATAATAAATAATAAATAATAAATAATAAATAATAAATAATAAATAATAAATAATAAATAAATAATAAATAATAAATAATAAATAATAAATAATAAATAATAAATAATAAATAATAAATAATAAATAATAAATAATAAATAATAAATAATAAATAATAAATAAGAAATAAGAAATAAGAAATAATAAATAAGAAATAATAAATAATAAATAAGAAATAATAAATAATAAATAATAAATAATAAATAATAAATGAATAACAAATAAATAATAAATAATAAATAATAAATAATAAATAATAAATAATAAATAATAAATAATAAATAATAAATAATAAATAATAAATAATAAATAATAAATAATAAATAATAAATAATAAATAATAAATAATAAATAATAAATAAATAATAAATAATAAATAATAAATAATAAATAATAAATAATAAATAATAAATAATAAATAATAAATAATAAATAATAAATAATAAATAATAAATAATAAATAATAAATAATAAATAATAAATAATAAATAATAAATAATAAATAATAAATAATAAATAATAAATAATAAATAATAAATAATAAATAATAAATAATAAATAATAAATAATAAATAATAAATAATAAATAATAAATAATAAATAATAAATAATAAATAATAAATAATAAATAATAAATAACAAATAATAAATAATAAATAATAAATAATAAATAATAAATAATAAATAATAAATAATAAATAATAAATAATAAATAATAAATAATAAATAATAAATAATAAATAATAAATAATAAATAATAAATAATAAATAATAAATAATAAATAATAAATGATAAATAATAAATAATAAATAATAAATAATAAATAATAAATAATAAATAATAAATAATAAATAATAAATAATAAATAATAAAGAATAAATAATAAATAATAAATAATAAATAATAAATAATAAATAATAAATAATAAATAATAAATAATAAATAATAAATAATAAATAATAAATAATAAATAATAAATAATAAATAATAAATAATAAATAATAAATAATAAATAATAATAATAATATAGAGTTTGAAAATTATCGCATGAATAGGTCTGATTTTGTGAAGTTACAAAACGTAGCTTAGGTATATCATCCCGTATATTCATGATAAATAGATAAGACAAAGGCAGTTTATACATTTTTGTCAATGTCGTATTCCCTTCGGAGCAACCAAAGATATTTATGGCCAAATGTGCGAGTTACTGTTTTTAAGCTTATAAATAAGTGAATTAATAATTAATAGAGATTTACCATCCAATTTTAGCTAAACACTACGATTTTACCCTATGCTTCACACAGTAAATCTGTTCACAAGAGTGTGGTGTTTGAACAATGCTTTCATGAATGGTCCTGCAGTTTGTACTATCCGCGTTATTCGTGCAATCATGTTAGGGCATATGCATGAACAATAAATGTATGGTAAATGGACTACATATTATAAATAACTTACTGGATTCTTCGGCTGAGTCCAAGAATTGCATTTTTGAAGTCTCGACATAATAATTATATTGCCATACTGGGCGAATATGAATGGAATAGGTGTTTAATTTTATCTCGAAGACTCGAACGTGCGGTGCCAGTGTGGGTAGAGTATAGCAAATACGGCGGTTGACTGTTGTGTAAAACTACCTGAAAAATACAATGAGAACTTCTCGAAGTTCTCATTGTATTTATCAGGTAGTTTTACACAACAGTCAACCGCCGTATTTAATTTTATCGAACAAAACATTTAATATATACAGGGTATCCCCCCAAAAGTAAATGAAAAACTTGAACTGTGTGTTGAGAAAGGATTCAGAAGCTTTTTGTCTTCGTTTGAGGCCTGTCTTACATGTCGAATTTCCGTCCACAAAGATATTTCATATTACTTGACCTGCATCTAAGGACGAAAGCGGACTTATATTCATTTATGCAATGTTCTTTCGTCAAAATCCAAGATCTGATTGGTTATGTTAGAGAATATATGTAATACGACCTAAAGCGACCTAAAAGCAACTTATGTATGCAGAGTATTTGTTATGATATGGACGAAAATCAAATTATTGCTTGCCTCTGCAAATTCCATTCCCAGGTCGGTATTATAGGTGCACAGAAAGCGAGTATCTAGCTGGGAACGAGGTTGGCCGGAGTATAACTATATATAGTAAATATATAATAACTTGGAACAGTAGTGTTTTGCCCGGATTGTGTGTGCCATGCATTTTCGGTACGGCGTGGCTGTTTATGCATCCAAATGCACAATCTGTTATTGTAGGTGGTTTTCACTAAGTGTTATACATGGGGAAACACAACTTTACATGCATGTATTGAAGAGTTATGCCTACATTGGTAGCCTGTCAAAGCCGTATGAGCGACTACATAACGGTAAATTGCGTGCATTTGCAACCAAACAGAAAATAACCGAAACCCAACTGCGTTTCCTTTTAGAGTCGTTTAAGTGCAAAAATCTCCCATTGACAGATATTTTAAGCCAAATTGTATTATTGCCAGCTAGTCTACAAATATTACACCGTTCTTGTGCCTTCAAAATATTATATGCAATGACATTGTCAGTATATTAACTATGCAATCTAATGGCAGTATTATACAGCCAGTAAAGCAATTATTAAATGCAAATGATTTTCTTAGATGAAATATTTCCACTTCGTTGTACAATGTACATTGCCCTATTCATGTAAAGAATATTGCGGATTTACGATATGCATGAATTCCCTTGTGACCTGATTACTGATCGAGGTCTGAAAAACATAAACTAATAAACTGTATACACAAAGTCATTCAGTCGAATCTTGCCACGAGAAATATTTGCGTATACGAGTATAACTATTCTCTACGATCGATCGAGCTATAAGTTTGAAAGACCCGCTTTAACATGATGCACAACAAACATGCATGTTGGACATTCAATTTATTCAGGATTTAGTCCCGTTAAGTCACAACCAATAACAACCAAGTATTTTGCCTAAGCATGCAAATTCAGAAGCGGCAATAAGTAGGAATCAGCGACTTTGCTTATGTTTAGGTCTCGATAATGATATTAATGAGGCTATCAGTCCGCTTTCGTCCTTAGATGCAGGTCAACTATTACACTTGAAGAGTTAAATTCAACGGATATTGGACATGTAAAACAGGCCTCAAACGAAGACAAACAGCGTCTGAATCCTTTCTTAACACACAGTTAAAGTGTTTCTTAATTATACCCATGTGTGAATTGATACAATAGGTTGTTTGACAGCAATGCTAATTTAAATTTCAAGGGGTTTACTTTTTTTTGGGACACCCTGTATGTCGAAAAAATAGCACTTTGTAAGCGAGAATAATACAACATAGACGGCCGGCCAGCCTCGAAAAAAGTGACTGTCGATGGCATTTTTTGTTACAAGCAAGAAACCACACTAAATGTCATCGGAGTGTCTTCACTTTGACGGTAAAAATAGTTGTTTTCTGTAATTTTTCTATTTATGTAGCGAAATTGGAAGGTTTTTATAACGACATTTTGATAGGTGGGAACCATTTAAAAGCAATTTTCGATATCATGGATTTATTGTAATTGGTTCACTACCTAATTAACATGTGCAAATTTCTCTTTTTCTTAATTGTCATAACTCAAAGTGACATGCTAATGAGAAACATGGTATTACTATTACACTTGTTAAAATACCTGTATGGAGCCGAGTTTCAAAATAAGGATGGATTTATTAAGACGAATGTTTACCCAAAGGCTTAAATTCGTAAATTATTAGTACGTTTAATTTCGAATATTTACAGATTTTGAAGGTCTATGTGTTGTAGTAAAACTACATGTTTGCGCCAAAATGCTGTTTTTCAACCATTTACATGCCAAAACTCGACTGGCTCAACAGAAATATATTGTGTTACACGGATGGCAACCGAGCGTGTAATACTGATTCGTATGTAATCTAAACATATGTGATTGTTGCCTGTCTGTAACACAACATAAACATATTGTTCTGGCTTCTTTTTGAAAGGTCGTGTTTTGATGTATTTGCGCCATGTTTCTTATTTCCATATCATTTTGAATTATACGAAAGAAGATTACCCGAGCTTTACACTGATATAAAATAAAGCATTCGACAAAAATCCCATCCTTCGAAATGTTTTAGAAAAAACCTTCAAATTTTAGCACATAAATAAAAAATTACGGTTGGCAACCATCCTCACCCTCAAAGTAAACACTATCCTAAGACATTTTGCGTAGTTTCATGCTTGTAACAAAAAATGCCATCGACAGTGTTTTTCTAGACACTTTTTTCAAGCTTTTTTCAAGCATAATTGCGAAATATGTCAAATTCTCCACTGAAACCAACACCTGTACCTTATAAATAAATTGTTTGGCTTGATTTTCATAAAATTAACTTCCTCATTATTTAATCCTATAGGAAGCGAATTTGTCCATTTCGTTGCGTTTCCCTTCCTTAAACCTTAATCTTTTACCCAACAATATCTTGTTTGTTTATTGTTCTCACTTTGTTTATGTTTTGTTCTTGTATTGCTCGTTTTGTTCTTGATGTCTGATATATTGACACTGTGCGTTAAAGGTTCATCAGATAAAAAAATGGGTGAATTTAGATTGCATAATAAAAGGGGCAATGATAGGGTATTTTGAATTCGGATACATTAATACCTGAATTGCATGCAAAATTGATACAATGTTAAAACACTCAAAGTTAAAATACTTGCACTGAATATATCAACGTTATGTTATCGTCACATCGGGAACACGCAAAAACAACAAAGCTATATTGTTCTAAAATCGAGTTTTGTATTTTTTTAAAAGTTCTTTCGAATTTGCTTACATTTTTCCATTTTAGCACAAACATCTTATATCGATGTAGTTTTGTTGTTTTCGCGTATTCCCGATATAACATCACGTCGGCATTCTCACCCCAGTATTTCTATGCTGACGGTTAAACGAAATATCGCAAATTTTGTGGCCCAAAAAGTCCATGAAGATCAAATTTTCTATTATAGAATATATTACCAAAGTTAGTAAAATAGCCTAACTATCGGAATAAGAAGATTCCCTGAATATGACATAGGTACTTGCATAATCGCTGCAGTGTTAATATTGAGGGCAATATGCAAATTTACCCAAACCAATCCTTCGAATTCTCTACAGAATAATGGCTACAGCTCGAAGTACAAAGAAAACTGCTCCTACCAAACAGAAAGAAGTCAAAGAAGAGAACGAGGTATATAGATCATTTGACGCAACTTTTCCGGAGTAATTGCTGGAACTACAGTGACTGCTGAAATACATGACTTCCAATGCCGACCAGCCCCAGTCACGGTCCCGTGGGGCAGACTGGGTAATGCGGACCCTCTTAACCTCGCCCACAGGCACTTTCGTGGGAACACTGTTTGGAAAATGCCAGTTATATAGTTACGACGAGTGTTATCATAGGAGAGGACAAATAACTTTAGAAAGTACGGTCTCTAAAACACTAAGCTTTACTGTATTTAAATCTTTATGAATTTAGTAAACCTTAAATAGATTCTGAATAAGTCGAGGAATTCGTGCCAGTAGAAAGGGGAAGTAGACGGAGAGAATTTATACGTTCTTTATACTTGGAATTTTCTGGGGAAGCATTCCCCGAGAAGCGCCTGCATGCAACTTGTGAGTTATAATTAAGTATTAATGATTGCCTTGGCATGCGATTCTCTAACACTCTTCAGAAATTGTCTCAACAATAGTCGATCTAAGGTAGATTAATACTGTTCCGTCCTCCCCTTTTACTGGAGAACTTGGCAGAGTTGTAAAACGTTTTCAAATTTCCTCCGGCTAGGATTTTAGGTTTTCCAAAAATTCCTCAAAATAACTGGAAATATTCCGATATACACTCGTAGATCTCACTATCCTGTTATTAAAATTGAACCTTTTCCAGGCTTCGCAATGTCTTATTCAGTGTTACACTTCCTCAATGCCAGTAAACCTTCCTCGCGGGTAGTTCCCGCATACCCGCAGCCTTTTGCATCTCTGTTAAAGTCTTGATATTAAAATTGTTGCCTGTATAATTAGAGAACCGGTTTTGCACCACCCGAAATATTTGTTCTGTTTCAGGAAACAGCTGAACAATTAAAAAAAGAAATAATTGATGAGGTAATCGTGTATATTAGATGGTAATGGGTGACAATTGTACATGTATTACTAGTTCTGCACGTGTTATATTGCTACAAGAACAACGCTTCCAACAAATATGCAATTTTATAACTTTAGGTGATTGAATTACAAAGAGCAAACGGCGAACCAATGCTCTGCTTATATCAAGATGAAGCCGGGAATTTGAAGACAGCAGGTATAATTTAATTGATGATTTGATCGAATGTTTCTTGAACTACCGCTTTTATAAGGACAAGGTTATAAATCCTGGAAACTTGTTACATTTTACGCAAAGGTTAAACGGGACAGAATTTAGAGAACGATATTTTTCCCAAAGTGCACCGCTGTCACCGTTTGCATGGGTAACTTTTCAATATCCCGAATCTGATTCCAAATTAATTTTGGTGCCACATCCCAAATCCAGTTCCAAAATATTTGTATTATGTCCTTCCAAATTTGAGGCAAATCACTTGACTCCCTGGGCTGATTTTCATGAAACAAACACCAAAATACTTCAAATGTTGAGCTCTATCACTTTAACATATTACAAGATTACATCAACTTGAAATTTTGACTGTGGTCCCTACCATGGATAACTTGCCAAAAATTCGATCGCCCGATCAGTCATTTACTTTTTATTGAGACGTGTCAATCGAAGAGTAGGTGTTAAAATTGTGACTGCCTTGAGGTACGAACGACTGTGTGCAGGTTATATAGTAAGCAAAACAATGTAGCTACCATGTCGAAACATTTTCGGGATTCTTTGTGAACCAAGGCAAAGCTTGTTTGGAATGGAAACTCAAGAAAACAGTTTTTTGTGGCCCATTTGCTATTCGTTGTTCCCTTGTTCCGCTCATCATCAATCGTAACATGTATATTCTTATTACTACAGGGACGATTCTACCGAAAAAATACCAGCAAGTACTCGAGAAATGGATAGCTAAATTTTTTGATGAGTTTAATGAAGAAAACAAGAATTCTGAACAAGATAATATCAACAAATATTTCTATACATCAAAATAAAAGAAATCGGATCATTCTCAATGTCAACCTTGTTACTCTAGGGAAAATAATGGTCCAAGAATTGCTTAGAAAAATAATAAGATATGATATAATGATAACATAATGAAATATGATAACAAACCAGCAACCGTGACCGCGAAGCTTTGTTCCAGAGTGGGAGGTGGGGGAGGGGACAGGATTCCGTATTTCAATGTTTATGACCGATTTTATCATTTTGCAGCAAATAGTGAGGGGAGGCCATCTAGGGGCCTTCCAGGCTCAACGCTCCCTGGCAATAAAAATATGTTCAGAATATCGTTAAAATTGCTGTATATAATACTGTCCGTAACATCCAAATGAATGAAGAAAATTGTTCAAACTTCATTTTCACGGGTAAGTTCTATAAAATATCGTAAACTGATAAGAGCTATAGAAATCTCCGTAGAGTGGGAGAGAATACGGTCTGATCTCCATTTGTCATTTTACGTAAATGCGTAAAAACAGGGCGGCGCAGCAGGAGGATTAGGGCAGTAGCCCCCCGTAGAAGTAGAAGTGTGAGACAAACGCTCCCAACTAATAGAGTGAAGCACATTTAATGTGAAGGTGGGGTTTCTTCATGATAAATCTTTACGCCGGAAATACTAATTCTACGTTTCACAATTTTCCGTCGGCCCTTTTATTTGTCTTCCTGCCTAGCCGTTCTTCAGCCATTAATTCACTAAATAATTAAATGCAACAAGCGGCATATTGTATTATATTTTGTACCTAAGACAATATGACAATTTGTTTCGGCTTCGAAAGTATACTATAATGACCTGGACAACCTGCAAATTTGTTACTGGGCTATATCAGAAGGTCGTCAATATACATCCATAACACTACGGTGCGACGTATTCTATAATTGGCTCTTGTGCATCCTCACTTGGGTTATGCAACACAGCTGTGGTCTCCGCAGTCAGTAATCTATTAATTTGAAGAAAGTGTTTCATTAAGTGTTCTGATCTTGGTTTTAATTAGTTTTATAAACTCCTAAATAAAAAATGGATTTAAATTGCTTATCCAGAGCGTTCCAATCGAGGAGGGAGGTTTAGCTTCATAAACTTCTTCATCTATAAAGGGGGGCTTATTAGAGGGGGACGCTTGTCTGAGAGATGTGGACTATTAGAGAGATTTCGGTAAACACTATATCCATTTGGGGGCCATCTTCTATTTTAATTTAGACTAAAATATTTGTATACCGACATAATACATCAACGATACGTCCTTCGAGTACTTGGTCCGAATGTGATCATGCTATAATTCTGATCGGTTGTTCAGATATCCCGCCAATTATTTAAATTTCATTATTTTAATATATGATAATAGCTTTCTAAGTCATAGACTGACCACTTGCCTATATCTCACTTGGTCTCAACTGCTAGCAAAATAAACTACAGGTAATCTAGTTAAATATCTTTGAAATTTCTGTTGTTGGACAAATTATATTTACTTACTTTCGGCATATTTTATCGTAATCGGCTTGGTTCTTGTCATTCAGACTTTGAGGAATGGTATGCGCGTATACATTGCTCTTGCTAGAAGAACCCAAATGCTTTTGCCGTTTTGGTGTGTTTCTTTCGTCGCATATATTTCCACCGATTGAACTTTGTCGGCGCTTGTCTTTCATGTATAAGATGTCGAAAAGAGGAGGTAAACTCCTCGAGTGTCAAAATTAGCACGAAACGTTCGAGATTCCTCGCTATAAGCCAAACACAAACGTGCTGCAATTTGATGGTTTTAAACGAAATAAAATGCATAGACTAGGCAGAATGATGGGAAGTGTACATAATAAGGATCGTGGAAGCATTTCATGTTTAGGACGGACAAATTATGTTTCTATACATATAGATGTGGTCTAAATCGATATAGGGTGGTTGCCCAGCTGTATTCCCGAAAGTAAAGTCATAAACATCTAAAATTGGAAATTAAAATGTTTAGCCATTTTATCCCCCCAACGTAAGATGGTAAAGGATCTTTCCATGCAACACAGCTGGCAGCATGGGAAAGAGGCCCACTTCTAAAGCTAATCTACTCGAAACTACCCAAATGCCTCTAGCTAGGCGACACATGTTGCAACATTGTACCCGATGGCTGAAACGAAGTCACGAAATGATACCTTTTTGCAATTGTTGGTGTGTGATAATAGACCACAATATTTGGTTGAAAAATAATAAGATCGAAGTAACTAATGTCGAAATTTTCGCATTGTAATGTGTTCGTTCATTTAATAACACCAATTTTTAACTTTTTGTACTACATGCATAATTGATAAAGACAAAGCTATACAAACGTGATTTTCTATTCTTCACTCAGATGTACTAGACGGCCGGCCAAAATGTATCTAGAAACACACTCTCGATGGCAGTTTTTGTTACTGTACAAGCATGAAACTGCACAAAATGACTTATTATAATGTTTCTTCGAGGGAGGTGGTTGCCAATCGTAATTTGTTTTTTATGTGCATAATTTTTGAAGGTTTTTCTAAAACATTTCGAAGAATGGTATTTTTGTACAATACTGCATTTTATATCGGTGTTTAAGAATTAAAACACGAGTCGCGTGCCGTTATGGTGTATTAGTATAATTTCAGTAGTAAAAAATGGCTTTTGAGCAATTTGATTGGTTAGCTGAGTAGTAAATCTGAGGCATTATTTACTATCTGAGTAGTAAATAATGCTTTCAAAATGGCTTCCCACAGTCGTTTTGTAGAAATTTCTGTTGAGGAAATTGAACAAATAAAGTACAGTGCAATTCCATAAAACACAAAACTAGCAACAAAATATGGGATTAAGCTTTTCAAAGGTAAGGAGTCTTTTTGTAATTAATTTACTAACAATTTTTTTGACAATTTACAACTGACTGTCAAAAAAGAGCGACCGGCAAAATTACTTTTTTTTAAAACTATTTTCTACACTAGAATGGTTCTCACACCAAAACGAGTTTACAACCGAGCTCGAGAACATGGAAATTGATGACCTGAATCAATGTCTATCAAAATTCTACATGTCTGCTAGAAAAAAAGATGGTTCTTACTACAAAAAGGCAACCTTAATGTCATTGCGAGCTGCGTTGGATCGCCATCTTCGCTCAATTTGTGACCCGGTCGCCTTTCAAGAAGCAAATAAAACATTGCATTCCTACCTGAAACACCTCATGGGCACTGGAAAAATTGCTGGAACTGTCCACAAAAATCCCTTGACACCTGAAGCGGTACAACTCCTTTTCGAGAAAGGCGAACTTGCTTGCGCTGAAACCCGTGATCCTCGCTGTTTAATGCAAACAGTTTGGTTCTACATTTCCTTGTATTTTGGCAAACGAGGTCGTGAAAACCAGAGGGCAATGAAGAAATCGATGCTACGTCTTTGTACAACAGGCACTGGAGAAGAGTACTTTGAGCTCAATAAAGATGAACCCGAGACGATGCTTTCAAGCAAAAATCATACTGGCGGTCTCGAAGGCACGGAAGACCACTCGGATGGCAAAGTCTTTGCTCTCACAAAATCGCCAAGATGTCCAGTAAATACCATCAAAGCGTATTTAAGTCACCTAAATCCCGACATTGACGTGCTGTACCAGCGACCAAGACATCCTTCTTCCAGGTTCAACCCAAACGAAGCAATAGTTTGGTACGAGAAAAAAGTACTCGGCCATAACTTGCTCAACAACATGATGCGAAATATGTCACAAAGAGCTGGAATATCGCCTTACTATACCAACCATTCGCTGCGAGCCACCACCGTTACTGTTTTATCGTCCAACAACGTTGAAACACGAAAGATAACTGGTCACAGAAGCGATACAAGTATAGAAAGTTATTGCGCCAGACCAACTCTAAGCCAGTTTAAGCAGATGTCGTCGACGCTGAGTTCGTTTGTTCATGGCGAAGAAAATACAGCAGCCACTTCATCTTCGTCAATCATCCCAACTCCAGTTGCCCCTCGTCAACATCCAGCAGAAAGCAGTCCAATAGTCGCAAACAGTACTGTATCCTTTGGCAGAAATGAGGCAAATATCCTTCAAGCACATGGTGTGAGGTGTCCTGAATCAATTCTTCCATCTGGTAGTTTCCAGGGATGTTCATTCACATTTAACATCAATATGAACAACAACTAACTTTTCTTGAACGTATTACATTGTTAGATTTTTATTATGCATGATCCTTGTTGTAAATTTAAAACGTTTTTCAGCGTCTTAGCCTCACTGTTCTTGTGAAATGTCAAACCAACTTGCCGAACTGCTTTAGAATTCAGATCATGTGTCATGTGATCGATCATTACGTTTTTAAGAAGGAAGTAAATTATATTCATAACGGAAGCGAATATTAATTGTTTGATTAATTTTGTGAAATAAATTATACTAAAACAATTATTTACCTCAGTCTCGATGATTATCGGTGAATATTTACCTTGCCGCTTCGCGGCGCGGTAAATATTCACCGATAATCATCTCGACTTCGGTAAATAATTGTTAAATAATGCACGAGGGGGGAATGTTGGGAGAATACGAGAGAAGCTTGTAAAACACGAGGCGTAAACACCATAACAGCACAAGACGAGTTTTTTTAATTATTTTATATTATAAGTGGTAGATAAGCACAGTAAACAATTTTGTTCAAAGATCAATATTGATATTCTCCTAACATGTAATCACTGACGTCACTCGCAAGCTTTTCAATGTTTTCATTGCTTGGCAACAACTACGCTTGAATTCTGGCCGGCGAAGGAGCGAAAAACTTGCAACTCAACAAAAATTAGGGATTAAAAAGGCACAAAAACTGTTGAAATTTTTTCAAATATAGTGCACAATGATAGACAGATTGGTTTTTCGTTGTTCTGCTTCACTATTGTCCTGGATTCGTATAAAAGCGAAGGGTTTTTCCGTTTTTGTCAAGCTGCTTTGATGACATTGGCTGTCAAGTTGATTTTTCATCTTGAACCAAATATATCAGGCAGTTTTTATTTGAAAGTACTGTTTGAATATTTTTTGTGTTTTTTGCTAGTTCAGTGGTTGGTGGTTAAAAATTTTCTCAGACAAACTGTCAAGAAATGCATAAACATGTCGTATTTGTGTAGGTTTTTGTCGTTGCATCTTGACAGCTTAAAAACTGTACACATAGTGTTATCTAAATCAATGCCAAAATGGTTAATTTTAATTCTTTGTACCTAGAACTGTGGATAAATTTGGTTTGGTTTGTGTTTAAATACAGTTTTTGTACCTTTAAATGTCAAAATAGCATAGATTTTCGCGTTTCTTGTCGCCGTTGAATGCGAACTTTCAAGCAAAAAAGTATATTTCAAAGTATATATTCGCCGTTTATGGATCCCGTTGTTATTTGTTGGCTGGCTTTTTCCATCTCGTTTAGGTCTACTTTTTCTTGCTTTCTGACAGACTTTGGATTTAAAACTATAATTATAATTTTGTTCATATTGTATTGACAATTCCGAGGAAAATTTAACAAGCGGGGACAAAGGGAGAAAAAATCAAAACGGTGGCCGTGCTTTATTGCGTCATAAAGCAGGCGAATTAGCCAATCAAATTGCTCGTTAGATACTACTTATAATATAAATAGAGAATAATACATGGGTGCGCGGAAATACCAGATTTATTTCGAGTGTTGAACATGATATCCCACAAGTGAGCGCAGCGAACGAGTGAGATATCATGTTCAACACGAGAAATAAATCTGGTATTTCCAAGCATCCATGTATTTTTATGTTTATTATATAAAGGACAGTCTTTTCAAACAAAATACAATAAAATAAAATATCCATTTTCATAAACTTCAAAAGCGATAATTTTCACGTGTGAGATTATCATAAATAATCTCACATGTGAGATTATCAGTTTTATCAGTGCTCGAAATCTCTATAAAGCACTATACTTTATATAATAATTTATTTTAATTGGCTTATTATCTAATTAACATTTGTATAGCTCGGGTAATCTTTATTCGCATAGTTCAAAATGATATGCTAATAAGAAACATGGCGCAAAAACATTAAAACACGACCTTTCAAAAAGAAGCAACAACAATATGCTTTTTTTGTGTTACAGGCAGGCAACAACCACATATGTTTAGATTACATACAAATCAGTACTACACGCCCGGTTGCCACCCGTGCATCGCAATATATTGCTGTTGAGCCAGTCGAGGTTTGGCCTGTAAATGGTTTTATTACATCACATAGACCTTCGAAATCGGTAAATATTCGAAAAACGCAATAATTCACGAATTTAAGTCTTAACAACTTGTCCTAATAGATCCACCTTTATTTTGAAATTCGCCTCCATACAGGTATTTGAACCGGCATAATACTATGTTTCTGATTAGCATGTGACTTTGAGTTATGGCAATTAAGAAAAGTTGAAATTTGTACATGTTAATTAGATAGTGAACCAATTGACCTTTTGGGCTCTAAGAATCACGTGTATTGGCACGTGGCCAAAAATGTAAACAACGCGTCAAAGTTTGTACAATAGTCGCTCTTAATAGTGGCGGTTGGAGCGAACGATTTTGTTTAGAAGATTACATGACGGATTTGAACAACTTTTTTAATTCATCAATAAATTTTACTTACAGGGAAACAACAAGGGAACTTTTATCTACATGTAAATGTAATTTAATGAAGTTCTGTGTATAAAAGGCGAAGAAAATGCGTTGACAAGGAGGCGACATATGAACACACATGATCGAGAAGATATAATGGGAAAAGTTACCTCAAAAGCAGGTGAATAAATAGCGTTTGAATATATGGTCGGATACATATATTTTGAAATGAACATTCACTGACAGATGTTTGTATTGGATCTATATGGATTTACATTCCAGTTTAAAGTGTGAAATTGAGCATTTTTGTTGTGTTTTTATACGACCATATGTCCTGGCTAGCGCTGAGCTGGCTAAAATATCTGAATAAATTGCTTGAGCTGCAGTAATAACATTTATTTGGGTTCATAGTTTCATTGCAGTTTTTCTATTATACATATAATGATATTAATATTTAGAGGGGAAGTACTTAATCAGTTACCACTCTATTTGCTATTGCTCAGAGTACAACATAAAATTTAGTACCAATTAATATTTTATGACTTCTTCATATACGTAATACTTCACATCATTACAGTTGTATGTACAAAGATAAATGTCTCTTTTGTCCAATGCCAAAATATTGCTGCTTTTGCAAGATCACACAAAGATCAAAGTGGAGATACATAGTGGGGGTCCGGGTGCAAATAAACTGTCATAGGTTGTCAATAATTAGCCTATATATTTAAAGGACATGTTACACAAGGCAATTTTTGCTGCAACTTGCAACACTGCTTTGGACACACAGCCATGTTAGTTAAAAAGCATATTTGCAGAAAAATGATGAGCATGAATCTCGGTTAACTTTGCCAATATTTTTCTTGCTAAACCTGCAAAGAAATGAATGAGAATAATACTATCAGTGTAATGAAACGTACGTGAGCCGTGTTCACCGTTTTTCTGTATGTATATGCAGGCCTTTAGAAACCTTATGCAGAAACCACATGTAAACTGAAAATTTTGACAAGGGTATCTTTGTTTTTATATGGTACTTCATGCATGTACTTTGTTCTTATATGTTTCAATATTACATATAACTGGTTGAGTTAATTTGGCTAGATCTTTAGCATGCTGAGACTTATTTACCTGATGGTGGACTCCATGTGGTGCCATCAATAAGTTCAGTTACCTGGTAAAATAGTAGGGAAACAAAGTTGTCTCGTAGACAGCTACTAGTGCGGGTTTCTCCTCAGGAAAACCAGTGAAATTTGGAACAGGGTACAGGACAATATTTGTTCACATGATTAAAAATTAGACAAAATTAGTCATTCTTAAGCTATTGTGACAACTACATATCATTTTGTGTTTCCTTGCAAATATATTTGGGTGTGAGTTACGCAATGCACATCTTGTCAGACTTAAGTTAAGGTCAAACCAACACAACCAAAACACTATCACTGAACGTTAATATAGGCATGAGAATATGCAATTAAGGTAGGTGCAAAGTGTGCAGTTTTGGTTTGCAAAAGTAGGCTGTAATTGCCTAACAAGCAATTTGCCAGTTGCTAAGGAAATATATTTTTAGAAGATGTAATTTTGCCTCATGAGAACAATCTCAACCCGTACCAAAATATTTGCAATCTTCACTTTGATATATAAAATTTACTTAATGAGAATAAAACTAGTCTCTAATGAATATAAAACCTCAACGAAGCCAAGAAAACATTTTCACTTTTAAACAGTTTTGCTTTAGCTAAATGCTATTTATTAAAATTAAGGAAATTTTTAGCTAAAGCCAGGGCATTAATTGGTCTAACAAAATCATAACAAAAGTTGTCAATTTCATAAAGTTTAAAATGGTATGTAAACACTCATAAAATGTAACTAACCTATAGATCCAGTACAAACATCTGTCAGTGGAAGTTCATTTCAACTAAATATGTATCCGATCACAAAATCAAACGCTATTTATTCACCTGCTTTTGAGGTAACTTTTCGCAAAGATCTTCGCGAAGTGTTCATATGCGCCTCCTTGTCAACGCATTTTCTTCGCCTTTTATACACAGAACTTCATAAAATTACATCTACATGTAGATAAAATTTCTTCCCACTTTCGGTACATAAATAGAAAAATTGATCAGGGCAAATCCCCTATATCGACTTGCAAAATATATATATTTAAAATATTTCCAGAAACAAGGTTTGCCAGCCATAAACACGAAATGCCTCCACCTTTCATGTTTTCTGAAATTCGACCTAGTCTAGCAGTTTTGCGTCTCAGAATAGGAATTCTTGGTGTAAAATTTCATACTTTAATAACGCTTGAAGAACAACTAGTAAACTGAAATTAAGGTTGTAAAAAGACTGTAGACTTTAAATCTGTTCAAACGAACCGCCTGTATAGTTGATGAAAAGATATTGTGTGTCTGTGTTTAATCAAACAACCTGCCAAGGGCAAGGGTATAATTATGCATGTTAAATAGATGTAGACAAAGGCACAATAATTATACATTTTCTACCTGTCGTATTCCCTTCAGGGCACCCAAAGATAATAAAGGCCAATTTTTCAGATATTGAATACTTTCAAGTTCATGAGTTAATTAATAAGGCTTCAATTGAAACTAATGGTTTCCCAGCCAATGAATGTATAAGTATGATGGCAAAGTAAATAAATAAAGTAATCTTAATTTTAGTGTGTATCCGTGTTTAGTGTTGTAATCTGGTTAAGGCATTTGTTTAGCCACAATCCGTGTTGTAACTTGGCCAAAAATATTCAAATGTTTTTGTTAATAATAATTATGCTTTTGCTTTATCACTTAAAGTGATCGAAACAGTTTAGAACAACATTTCTGAAGACTTGAGAAATTTTTATATAGGTTTTCATGTAAATTTGTTTTTGCTGGCTATTCAGTTTTGAAGAATTTATATTCTGAACATGCTTTTTCGCTGCTCTTTCGGTACTAATTCCTGAAAAAGACTTTATTTAAACTAGTTTCTAAATTATAAATCCTTTTGCTAACCTGTAAAAAATTGCTGGAAGTTTTCTTGTCCTGTTTTTTTCTCTATTAAGGCTCCAAAACGTTGTTTTTGGGTTGACAAAACTCTTATAGTTTTTGTGCCGCCATTTTGTTTTTGTTACTCACTGTATATTAGCTGATATATGGCGAGTAGCTCAACCAATCAGATTGCAGAATAGCTCATTTTCGGTGAATGACTATATTATGAATACAGTTAGTAGCTTATTGATCATATATACCCATAGGTTTTGTAAACCATATGATAAGGAAACGTTTACCTGCATGTGTATAGGTTTGTCACTACTTGGCCATTCCAGTATTGCTAGTTTGAAAAAGGAATTACTGTTATGCAATGTTCTGTTTTGTGTTTCATTTCTCAATGCCTGGGTGATACCCTCATATCAAGATTTATTCTCGGCATCTCGTTCGATAGGACTAATAGTAGAATGGATTTGTAGTTTGTAATTATATATAAATTATATATATAAAAATGTATATTATATATATTTATTTTCGTTCGAATATTCCATATACAAACACCTTCTACAATTAGTCCTATCAAACGAGATGCCGAGAAAAAATCGTAATATTTATACCCATACCTTTTACTGGCATCACTCCCATCATATATATACATACACGAATTTGCGGTTAATGCTCAGCAACTGGACTCTGCAGCTCTGTTGGTGAGAGCGCTTCACCGGAATCACAGGGCCTTAAGTTCGATTCTTTCCAGAGGGTCTAAGCACGACTCTAGCTGTTGCACCATTTCCATCTGTGGATCCATTCCAGGAGTGCAGCATACTCAGAAGGGCGTACGTCGAACTTGATTTTGGAATGGTACCAAATTGACTGGGGTCAATCCTTTGTAGGACAGCGGTTTGATGAAATCTTCTACAATAATTATAATCTTTCGCAATTTTGGATATAATGGGCGATAAGGGTATAGGAGGAGCTTGTTTACCTCGCGAGCTGGTTTTTGTTTCGGAATCGGAACAATATCAGCATGCTTCCATATTTGTGGGAGACGCGCTTCCTTATTATGATAAATTGAGAATTTGTGAAATAGGTGAGGCTATTTCGGCATTTTCTTTTAGTATCCAAGCTGGAATACCATTCGGAACGCTAGCTTTGTTTGCATTTAGTCTTGAAAGTTTTTTTAAGATAGAGAACTCAGACGTATACAACGGTTGATGAATTCCTGCGATATCTTGATTATTTGAGCTAGGTGGTAATGGGTCGAACAAACTTATTGGCTCAAGAAATATTTGATTTGACAAATTGACAAAATTTAAAAAGACTCAGTATAAACAAGCAAAATGTGAGTGGATTTTTAGAAATAAAGACCGCAAAAGTAAGTTTAAAAATATCGTAGACTTTACATGTAAATTGATAAACGTTTCTTGTTGAAACATTGTCAAAATTGATAAACCTTGTGGCTTTGTGTTCAGTTGACGAGGTGTACCGATAACAAGAAATTCTGTTTTTGAGTCTTTGAACATTAGTTTGTGGGACACTAACCAAGCACGAACATCAGAAATGCGAGACGCGAGCACGTGTCTAAAAATAGAGACGCGAGCACGTGTCTAAAAATATAGATCAATGTGGCTTACCGTGAATGATAATGAATAAGGAATTATAGTAACGCTTCAGTTTAGAGACCATGTGACTTCAACGAAGAATACACGATTTGTTATTCAAATTATTCCGAATTTCTTCGAGGAAGGCCGGTTAGGTCATTGGTCACTTGGTCCAACGGAAAATCCGTTTCGCTGAACGGCTGTGATTATTTACCGAAGTAGTTTCAGCAAGCCCAAAGAAGATATCGATTGCGTATATATAATTATAACAATAAATATTGGCAGTATTTAGGGTAACAAACAAGACATTTAGTCGCCAAAATATTGCATTACATACAAAGTCGTCAGTCATTCAAAAACACTCTTGCCTCGGTTCCAGTCTCGCAGGTTGTGACACAGAGCAGACGTTCGAATAAAGGACAAAACAGTGCATATATATTCGTCAGATATCACTTCATGTCAGATATTGAAGAGGAAGATTTTTCTGATATTGGGGGTATTGGAAAGCAGCATAAGTAATCTAAAGAAGCCACTACATTTCAATCTCCATGGCCTTATATTTTTCAAAATTCAAAATAAAATTTGTATTTGGGACAAAATATTAGCAATGTGATCAAGCATGAAGGTCAGCATACAGCTAATTCAATAAAGGTTGTCTTTCCAAAAGCGTGAACCGTAAACTCTGAGCGATGAAACGATGATAGGATATCGCCTATTTAGGTCATTAAACTCAAGGCTTTTGTAGCAAGGCAGTTGGTTTTCTATCGTAAGTTTTCTATATGCCTATAGACATCGTTTAAAAGAAAAAATTTCGAGTTTACTGGTCTAAATAAACAATAACCCATCATCCATTGTGCGCTCATAGTTTATCGTTTACGCTTTTGAAAGGACAACCTTAATTGAATTGGCTGTATACATACATGCAACTGTAGTCAAAGGCAGTGCGCATTAGACAATGCAAAATCCCAAGGGTCATTTTTTCAATTATCATCCAAAAAGAGACTCCTACCTTCTGATCACATATGAATTAAGCCTCAGCAGTATATAATAGCAATAAGTGTCCATAAGTCCATTATGAAAGAAATAAGTCAGTCAAAAAGTCAAAACTGATTCCAAACGCATTCTAATAATTTTGTCTTTGATCGAAGGAGTATTCCATTAACTAACTGCCGCGTACATTTTACAATTTTATCCAGTCCGAGTTGGATATATCAGCGAAATCTCAAGAGATAAAATTTCGAGAAATATATAGACAAATGATGTATTTTTGTTCAAATGATGTATTTTTGATGTATTTTTGCTTAAACAATCATCGCTCCTGCGTGGCATGTTAGCCACATATTTCAAGACGCCAATTATGTCTCTAACATTTTTTCTGACTGACTGCGCGGGCTACCCTGAGTCGAGGAAAAAGTTAACTCAGACATTAAATACCTTGAGTAGTACACCAACTGTTTTAGATTACAATCGAATCGGCGGCGATCAATAAATAATGCGGTCATTATTACTGATGATTATAAAGGACAATGTCATCCAGGGGCGGATCTAGGATTTTTTAAACATAAGTCGAACGCCGAAGGCGTGAGACATGGTAGGGGGGTACGGGGGCATGCTCCCCCGGAAAATTTTGAAATCTAGACTCCCTGAAATGCTATTTCAATGCTATTTTTGGGGATGAGATTTTGCAGAATTCCCAAGATAATAAAGTACATCAAATACACGATTTTTTATGATCTCACAAACATACCCTCTCCCAGACATTTATCTTCGGAATTAAATGACTTGGAAAAGTCAATTGAATTGTAGGATGAGAATTTTGGCTGTTTCGCCCAATATCAGAGCTCATCAGCATGCATAGGAAACACAATTACTTTTTATATTAAAGTAATGCTGTGATTCTGACATGGACAGCCCTTAGAAAAGGCCGGATGAGCAGCCTAGTTAAAAGGCGCCAGACATTCACCTTCACACCTCCTGCCAATGGCAGGAGGAGTTTGGCTAGAAATGGGTGACCATATGGGACATTTCATGGATGTAAAATTGCTCAGGCTTCACACCATCCCGGTCGATTCTAACCCTTTACCCCCCTACTAATACTACTTGAGCAGCCTGGTTAAAAGGCGCCAGACATTCACCTTCACACCTCTGCCAATGGCAGGAGGAGTTTGGCCACAGTATAGGTATTGGTTTGGCTAGAAATGGTTTACTGTTAACAGAGGGTCATATTACGGTACCAAAACACATCATGTAGTTTCAATAGGCTTTGAATTAAAATTTATTTGGCTTATACTTAAAATTTAAGCACATAAAATCCTTCACAAAAGACACAAATTGAAGTGAATGATACTAATAACTGATCCAATATAAATCGCTGCATGTGAAACAAAATTCTCAAGCAAAATAAAGAGTTATATTTCAATTATACTTTGTAAAATGCATTATTCCAATTCCAATTTATATTATACTATAAATAGACTTGTAATGATATTCATCGCAAATCTTTCATACATGCAAATTAGCAAAATAACATCGTTTTAACACTCCAATTGCGTTGCTCTGATCCTTTATTATAAATTATAAATACAGTAGGAAAGCGGGAAGGCCCGAAAGAGCAGTGCAAGTTGCTCGATAAAAATGTATTACTAGTAAAGCGTGTTATATTTCAACTTCGCATCATTTATCATACAAAATATATTGCAGTATATTAATTTCTATCTATTTTGGATATTTTCATACTTTATAGCAGTGCACACTTTATCTTTGGCTTTACCACTCAAATTACCACCACGATCTTTGTGAGGCACGTAGATTTCAGCAGAGAAGTCTCTACGGCTTAGTGCCTTCTCATTGCTGAATAGCAAAGATAAAAGCTGCTCGCTTGATATCTTCGCTGCCAGACGATAATCCTCATTCGTCAAAGACAATCGAAGTTTATTTAAGGCCGTTAAATCGTATCGGGCAATCGCATTTCGAACGTCCGCGTACATATCAATACTCGACATCGTAAAACAATTTTCCTACTATGAAAAACCTTGGTATAGTTTATAATATACGAGATTTATACAAGTAGAAAGAATGCTTTGCATGAATTTCGCAATTTTCAGGACTGATGCTCCCAGCCGCGAATCAGTCCAAGAAAATGAACCAATAAGAATATTGTCAGTATTTTCAAATTGACCAATCAACATGAAAGAAATGGACTGATAAAGACTCCCTTAAGGTGCAAATATCAGTCCGACCACCCCATAAAGACTTCCTTAAAGTGCAAATCAGTCCGACCACCCCACAATATTTTCAAATTGACCAATCAAAGGAAAGAACTGATAAAGACTCCCTTAAGGTGCAAATCAGTCCGACCACCCCACAGATCAGTCCAGATAAGTCCAAATGACCTCTCGACCAATCAAATGAGCATAATGACCACCCGATTCTGCGAGTTTCTTGCGTTTTACCGCTGCTCTAGATAAAACATATATTTATTCAAAACTGAGCTCGTAAAGACGTAAACTGGACTATGATATGAATTTCATATTATATTCGGGAATTAATTATTCAAATTTCGAAATAATAAATTAATTATTTATTTGCAAAAAATACGTGAGTCACGCGACTGATTGGACTTACCCTAGATCCGCCCCTGATGTCATCATGTTTTGCTCCTCAAGGCGCCATCTAATGACACATGTGTTCATTAAAGAAAAAGCATAATTGTAAACAATCATTTCTTCGTTGACTTCGATAGTATACAGTTTCGCACTGTGACAACTTTGGAAAAGGAGTTAAACTCTGCATACCATGTAGGTAAGTTTGGGTGTGAAAAATGGTTTCCTCATGGAAAGTAATACAGTATATTATCCCCGAGCCGGCGCGAAGCTCCGTGCGAGGGTACTAATTCCGCGCGGATATTTACACCCGGAAAAAAAGGAAAGCAATGGGAAATCCAAAGTTCATCAAGTTTTGCGGGCGCATGGGTGTGACGGGTGGTCATCTCACTAATCTTTGTTAGGAGTGGAATGAACGAATTATAAAAAAAACATGAGTAAGTCATATCAGTAAGTCTTTTTGGGACTTCAGGAAAAGCTGCGGAACAAATTTATCGTTTATACTTTATAAAAAAGGATAAATAGAGATAGATAGTCGAAAAAATATGGCAAGTTTCTTATATTAAATTGTTGATATAGCCGTAAGAATGTTCTTTTATTTACATAGATTTTCATTTTTTTACAATTAAAATATCCTATATTTTATGCTATCAAAAAGTTCCAACTTAAAAGGAAAGCGAAATCGTTTCACACCAGAGAATTTGTATATTTTCAACTGATTTCATTTCAAAAACTAATTTATAAGTAAAAAGCAGTTCAGTTTTATAAACTTTTGGCAACGCTTTAGTAAACGGAAGGTTGCATTTAAACATTAATTTGAAGCTTATAGAATGCATAAGAACATACCTACACCATATATCTCAGATTTGTATGGCTAAAACAACTAATATTTTAATTATTTTTGTAGTATTCTGTGCCTGTTGTTTTGTACTCCAGAAAAGAAGTTTATTTTATCGTGTTGCCATCACTGATCTAATAATAGACTGGATATAGCTTCTATACCTATGAAAAATGAAGCCAAAATCAATCGGCGCAAATCTACTTCCGGTTACCACTTTGCAGCGAAAACAATATGGAGTTGTATGGGGAAATGAGTCGGCGAGGCTGGTTTTTCACCATTTTCAGGCATTTCCAAGCGCTGGACTAAACCGTTCGTCTTATAATGAAAAGAACAGGATATTTTCTTACTTTTGGAGAGATACTTTTGTAGATTTCGGTAAAAAATCACCGCTAAAGACGTTTGACAAGTTGCATACGCGAAGTCCATTTTCGGCCAAAACTCTCTGCCAAGTGGTCTTTCATGCTGGCATTTTCGCTAAACAAATAATCTGGCTGGATAGAAACTCAAGTCGAATGGATTAAACGAAAGGTAAGCAATGTCTAATAAGCGTTTGCCTTTCTCAATCAAGCGAAAAAGTATAGAATATCGGTGTTGCTCTCGGGTTATGTTGTGCTATGCGCCTATGCCTATCTGAACATTTATAGCAACAATATAGCTTTATATCTTATTACCAGGGTGCATTCTGTGCACAAAACTTCGAAGATCTCCGGCGTGGAATTAGGTTAGCGCTTGGCGTGCTGGCGTGAGATTTTATTCCCTGGCGTATTGGCGTGATCAGTTTCTTGGCAATCTGACTTTTTGACTCAGTAGATATTCAGAAAGTAGATATTTGCGTTTAAATTATTAAATCTTGTCATCGAACATTGATAAAAGAAACACAAAAATAATAAACAAGCGTATTAAGTAACAATTACGAGACCAATATTCAATAATGTTGTAAAGGCTATGACATAATGCCAAAAGGGTAACCTCGCCTTGTTTATATGTAGCTGTGTACAAATAAACAATATTACGCCCACTTGCCATTGTAATGTTATACGCCCCCTTGACAGTTGACATGTGAAGCATGCAGTGGTTGTCTCTTGATATACAGAAGCGCTGTGATATGAAAATCATCGTAATGGCAGCGCCGGTCAGCGGGTGGCGGCGTCATACTGCCTTAGATTTGGCGTGAATAAAAAATGCCTTGGCATATCTCCGGCGTACTAATTACATGGAATGCACCCTGGTATATCTATATTGTCTATATTGGCTAATTGCATTTTGTATCTCAGATTGGAGTTTTGGTTTTTGTTCTTGACCGAAAAATACATTTAAATAATATATAAATGGATTCGTTTCTAAAACAAGCTCTGTATCATTCATATTATAAACTGCTTCAAGTGTTTTTATGCAGAAAACTTGCAATCCAGTAGAGTTTGAGGGTAGTATGGAGCACTAGTATACACCATATTAAAATGGTGTATGCCAAGTTTGACTAGTTGTCAATTCTCACATTTGAAATTTTTATTATATAGAGACTAAAACATTGAAATTAGAAAACATTAAGACATGTCATCCTGATCCACTGGTGCTGACTGGTGTGATGGCAGAGAGGTCCCGTATTATAGAAAGTGGCTTGTTGAAGTGACTGTATCATTGAATAATAAATTCTCTGTTCCTTTTCCAAAGTAGATGAACATTTTGTAATCATATGAACATGAATAGCTATGTGACTCAGACTCACATAATTTTTAATAATGCTGTATAAAAATTAGTTGTTTTAACATAGTATGGATAAACTGATAATTATATTTTTACTGTACCATGCCCATGGTCTTCACTCACCAGATTAAGACCACTAGTAAATTCTGGTGAGCTGCTCTCCTCTCTTGTAATATTCCATAGTCTAACATTTTCAGGGTTTCTTGCAGAAGGGAGAGAAGGCCATGGGTGGGGTTGGCAAAATGTTGACCTTTTCCATGAAGTATACATTACATGTATGCAAATTAAGTGTGGAAATATATCACTTTCCCACATACACAAGAGTACCATAGACTGCAACTGGTTGTCTTGTGTGTCATGCTGGTTGTTCCCATGCATTTCCTTGTTGGTAACAAATACTGGTCATTACATATTGGTGCTTGGCAATTTGGCTTCTTTGAGGTCATTTCAAAACCACCAAGATGGTTGACATGCTACTTCATGTTTCATAAAAATTCTACTAATTAACCCATTAAAGGTGCATAATGCCTCCCTTGACAAGTAGAATTATCTGGTGTTAAACAGAGTATCATAGGCGTAGGAAGCAACTTCAAGTTGGGGGGGGGGGGCATTTTGTCTTAAAGGGCACCTCTTCTATTAGAAAAGGGCACTTTTTCCATTGTTTTAGCTGATGATAACCATCATATTCAAGTTGATATGTTGATGATAACTACATATTCTTTTTAAAAAGGCATTTCTTTTTTAAATGCAGTAGCTTTGTAATCATAAGACACTGTTTCTCTATATTTTTAACCTGTATATAGTAGAAATTCATTCATATTTTATCACATTGTTATATTTGAACTTGTAATGATAGCGCTTTAGAATATTTATAGTTTTAGCGCTATATAAATGAATAAATTATTATTATTATATTCAAGTTGATAAAGATTATATCATAGGGGGGGGGCATTTTGTCTTAAAGGGCACCTCTTCTATTAGAAAAGGGCACTTTTTCCATTGTTTTAGCTGATGATAACCATCATATTCAAGTTGATATGTTGATGATAACTACATATTCTTTTTAAAAAGGCATTTCATTTTTAAATGCAGTAGCTTTGTAATCATAAGACACTGTTTCTCTATATTTTTAACCTGTATATAGTAGAAATTCATTCATATTTTATCACATTGTTATATTTGAACTTGTAATGATAGCGCTTTAGAATATTTATAGTTTTAGCGCTATATAAATGAATAAATTATTATTATTATATTCAAGTTGATAAAGATTATATCATAGGGTGGGGGGCATTTTGTCTTAAAGGGCACCTCTTCTATTAGAAAAGGGCACTTTTCCATTGTTTTAGCTGATAATAACCATCATATTCAAGTTGATATGTTGATGATAACTACATATTCTTTTTAAAAAGGCATTTCATTTTTAAATGCAGTAGCTTTGTAATCATAAGACACTGTTTCTCTATATTTTTAACCTGTATATAGTAGAAATTCATTCATATTTTATCACATTGTTATATTTGAACTTGTAATGATAGCGCTTTAGAATATTTATAGTTTTAGCGCAATATAAATGAATAAATTATTATTATTATATTCAAGTTGATAAAGATTATATCATAGGGGGGGGGGCATTTTGTCTTAAAGGGCACCTCTTCTATCAGAAAAGGGCACTTTTTCCATTGTTTTAGCTGATGATAACCATCATATTCAAGTTGATATGTTGATGATAACTACTTATTCTTTTTAAAAAGGCATTTCATTTTTAAATGCAGTAGCTTTGTAATCATAAGACACTGTTTCTCTATATTTTTAACCTGTATATAGTAGAAATTCATTCATATTTTATCACATTGTTATATTTGAACTTGTAATGATAGCGCTTTAGAATATTTATAGTTTTAGCGCTATATAAATGAATAAATTATTATTATTATAATCAAGTTGATAAAGATTATATCATAGCGGGGGGGCATTTTGTCTTAAAGGGCACCTCTTCTATTAGAAAAGGGCACTTTTTCCATTGTTTTAGCTGATGATAACCATCATATTCAAGTTGATATGTTGATGATAACTACATATTCTTTTTAAAAAGGCATTTCATTTTTAAATGCAGTAGTTTTGTAATCATAAGACACTGTTTCTCTATATTTTTAACCTGTATATAGTAGAAATTCATTCATATTTTATCACATTGTTATATTTGAACTTGTAATGATAGCGCTTTAGAATATTTATAGTTTTAGCGCTATATAAATGAATAAATTATTATTATTATATTCAAGTTGATAAAGATTATATCATAGGGGGGGGGGCATTTTGTCTTAAAGGGCACCTCTTCTATTAGAAAAGGGCACTTTTTCCATTGTTTTAGCTGATGATAACCATCATATTCAAGTTGATATGTTGATGATAACTACATATTCTTTTTAAAAAGGCATTTCATTTTTAAATGCAGTAGCTTTGTAATCATAAGACACTGTTTCTCTATATTTTTAACCTGTATATAGTAGAAATTCATTCATATTTTATCACATTGTTATATTTGAACTTGTAATGATAGCGCTTTAGAATATTTATAGTTTTAGCGCTATATAAATGAATAAATTATTATAATTATATTCAAGTTGATAAAGATTATATCATAGGGGGGGGGGGCATTTTGTCTTAAAGGGCACCTCTTCTATTAGAAAAGGGCACTTTTTCCATTGTTTTAGCTGATGATAACCATCATATTCAAGTTGATATGTTGATGATAACTACATATTAAAGATTATATATTGGGAAAACAGCCATGGAAAGTGAGAAAGAAGTTGAATAAACTTGTCTTGTTTAATCACCAGTGAATCGCAGTGATGAAACTATCCAATTTAAATCTTTAATACATAGGAATGGAATGAAGTAGTGTATTGGATTGCTGTAGAAAGCTCACGGTGTCTCCTCGATGTGAAAGAAGAAAAAACCGGTTCCTTTAGGAACCAACAACTATTTAAAAGTTTCCAAATCAAATTTTGATTGAGCTCATTCAACTTTGTCCCATGTCCTTTTTACAATTTTAGTATCATATCTGCATAAAAACACTTGAAGCAGTTTATAATATGAATGATACAGAGCTTGTTTTAGAAACGAATCCATTTATATATTATTTAAATGTATTTTTCGGTCAAGAACAAAAATCAAAACTCCAATCTGAGATACAAAATGCAATTAGCCAATATAGACAATATAGATATAAAGCTATATTGTTGCTATAAATGTTCATATAGGCATATAGGCGCATAGCACAACATAACCCGAGAGCAACACCGATATTCTATACTTTTTCGCTTGATTGAGAAAGGCAAACGCTTATTAGACATTGCTTACCTTTCGTTTAATCCATTCGACTTGAGTTTCTATCCAGCCAGATTATTTGTTTAGCGAAAATGCCAGCATGAAAGACCACTTGGCAGAGAGTTTTGGCCGAAAATGGACTTCGCGTATGCAACTTGTCAAACGTCTTTAGCGGTGATTTTTTACCGAAATCTACAAAAGTATCTCTCCAAAAGTAAGAAAATATCCTGTTCTTTTCATTATAAGACGAACGGTTTAGTCCAGCGCTTGGAAAATATGCCTGAAAATGGTGAAAAACCAGCCTCGCCGACTCATTTCCCCATACAACTCCATATTGTTTTCGCTGCAAAGTGGTAACCGGAAGTAGATTTGCGCCGATTGATTTTGGCTTCATTTTTCATAGGTATAGAAGCTATATCCAGTCTATTATTAGATCAGTGGTTGCCATTGCTACTGTGCTTCCTCTTCGTGAAACAAAATTCCCATTTTTTATTCTTTCTAAATAAATTTCCCAAAATAATATTGTTTCCTTCCACTCTTCTTTCCAAACTATTAGAGTAATGATCAAAATTTTAATGGCAAATTTAAAATGAAGGAAGCCACTGTGATTACGTCAGGTAAAACATTTCATTTGGCGATAGCCTTTGATTGCGTCGTGAAGAGGGGTGTGAGCCAAGGATCCAATTCTGTTTTCTATGCCAAAAATTTGTTTTGAACGCAGATATCCGACTCGCCTACAACCTTTGCATGGCAGATTTTTTGATAAAAAAGATTAGCAATAGTAATGTTTTGGAATGTAATGTCTGGCAATGTTCAGCTGGGGCGAGGGGTTACTGCAAGCATGTATTTCTAGTATAATGTATACTCGTTTAGTTCTGTGTGTGGTAAGCTGCCTCAAATAATAACTGAATAAAAAAAGTTTGCCTTAATGCCCTGGGAGGGGTTGTATAAATAGCTAGTTTCAGTTAACTTATATATATAGTTAGTGCGAAAGCTAACCAATCAGAATCGCTTAGTATAGGCTTAAATACAAAACGAGTAGTTAAGAACTAGTACTTAAGAGTTTTATACAACCTCCCCTGTATACTGGCCTCGACGCCCTATAAAACATAGTAACATTCAAAGCCACACTGGCTCTCCTAGTTCAAGTAATTGACAACTTGCTAAAAGCGAAGCTACAAGGTTGTTGACTCAAGAGACTTGTTACAAGATGTCAGTCCAACAACTTGCTATCGTCCAGCAATTCAACAACTTGTTAACTAGTTAATTGTGAAAGGACAACCTTGTAGCATCTTGATAAAGTGACAACATTAAGTCATTATTACAAAGGTGTTGATAAGATGTGACGAGATGTATGCTACGTCTGTTGCGAGCATCGATCTTGCATGTTGACAAGATATAAGTTGAGTATATAACCATATGGCCAAAATAAACCAGGAAGTATTGGTGCGGAAACATTATTTTCCAACCATGTTTCTCAAACGTTGATAAATGATAAACCATGCAGAAACATGAATTTGTCAGTCACAAACATATATCTTGAGCTTAGACCGAATTACTTCTGAATAAATATGTTAGACAGTATCTGTCGCACGTCCATGCAGACATGAGACATTATGCAGACATGCTATATAGTTCATTGCTAGAAAGTATTAAAACAGTGTTAGTGAGACCGCAATAAGCCGAAAATTTACAAAAATAATATGAATAAAGTTGTTTTCAGTTTTTCGACTGGAAAAAATAGTTAGCTATTTTTGCCAATTACGTTAATTAATAAATAATTTTTGTTTACATCTAGAAAAAATCATTAAGCGACCATTAAGAAGCACTCTTTCGCCTGTCCTAGAGTAGTCTTCGCTGAATGTTATTCTACTGGCACTGTGACAAGTATTTAGTGAGCACACTATTTAAAATTTCTCTTTTTGCTATTTGCCCTTTTTCCTGCGTTTTAACAAGAAGAATCTCTACTAAACTAGTTCAACAAGTGTCACTGACTAGCCATATGGCATGCATGAATGCATGCATGCAGGAAAGAAATTTTGTTTCCGCAAACATTTTTGAGGTTAGGCAAGTATGGAAACATTTCACAATCAAGAATTGTGGCAGATGTTTTTAGACATTGTTTGGTTTTCTGATATACTTGTTTGCATGTATATAAAAAACTATTTTAAAGACAAACTACGGTGTTTAAAAGCCAGCGCTACTAACAGCTTGCTGAAAATTGAAAAAGTGCATTTCTACGCATGGCCAAAAAATATGAGAAATTTTAATTCCGTGTCCGTGTCTTGGAAAATTCTATCGAGATCTCGCCAGGCGGGCCAGCTCGGTTGTTAACATGAACGCAATGGCCAGTTCTGCCAGCGTGCAATAAATAATTGCCACCGCGAGCTTGTATATATATAGAAGTTCTTGCCTCAATCCGGCTGTAAAACATTATCTAAGCAGATGTTAGTATAAACTAATTATAATCAATTGCTTTTAAAGTAATCGTTTAACTAAGCCATAGTCCCCAACCCCCCAGCCCCATGTTGCCCCCCTTGGTCCCTTTTGTCCACAATATACTGAGCAAAAACGGCGGAAATGACTTAGTTCAGAAGAGTGTTCCACAATAAAATCTTGCTTTTAAACCAAAAGCTCAGTCCGTTTAGATGGTATATATACCAAAAAATTTTACAGAAAATGCAGGAAATCAAGCCACAGAGACTTTGAAGAATACGAAAATGTTCTGGGGGAGGACCCCAGACCCCCTCCATGTTCGCACACCTTCATCGCTCTCAAATTTAAGACCTATAAGTAATCTCCAGTTTGTATCTAAACTGACGGAAAGAGCTGTAAATGATCAGACACTTGAACACATTAAACGTTCTGATATATATCCAATCCTACAATCAGCATATCGAGCTGGTCACAGTACGGAAACAGCCTTACTAAAAGTACATAATGACATCATGTACTCTATGGACCAACAGATAGTCTCACTACTACTACTTTTAGACTTGAGTGCTGCATTTGACACTGTAAATCATCAAGTGTTATTACGTCGTCTCGAGGTCAGCTTTGGAATAACAGGTACTGCCCTTAAATGGTTTAAGTCCTACTTAACTAACAGATCTCAACGCGTGCTAATAAATGGTGACTACTCTGAAAGTTTCTCTCTCCCTCATGGTGTTCCTCAAAGCTCTTGTCTCGGTCCGTTGCTTTTCACGATCTACGCAAGCAAGTTATTCGACATAGTTAAGTGTCACCTGCCAGACGTACACGCGTATGCAGATGATACTCAATTATACCTTTCTTTTAAGCCAGGCGGTGCTACTAGTGAGCTTGATGCAATATCTGCGCTACAGAATTGTATCAAGGATATCAGGACTTGGATGACAGTTGATAGGCTTAAGCTAAACGATGGGAAGACAGAGTTTTTAATAATTGGAACCGCTGCTCAGCTCAAAAAGGTTAACATCTCTAGTATTGTCATTGGTCAAGATAATGTTCCAGTAGTATCCTGTGCCAGAAATCTTGGAGTATGGTTTGATGACAACCTTAATATGTCACATCATATAAATAAAACTCGTCAATCCGTAGTATATCATCTTCATAACATTAGACGAATTCGAAAGTTTTTAAGCTATGAAGATACAAAGTCTGTGGTACAAGCACTAATAATGTCAAGGATAGACTATTGTAACAGTCTTCTATTTGGTATCACAGATGTACATCTGTCTAAGCTACAACGGCTACAAAATACAGCAGCACGTCTTATCTGTTCTATCCCTAAGCATGATCACATCACTCCGACTCTCATCAAACTACACTGGCTTCCTGTGCGATTCAGGATCAAGTTCAAAATTGCCACGCTTGCTTTTAAATGTACCCATCAGTATGCACCTATCTATCTTGTCAATCTTTTAAAAGTAAGAAAGACGTCGTGCTATAGTCTAAGATCTAACGAAGGCACATTGCTTGAAGACTATAGCACAAAAACAAAGAAAACACTCGGCGACAGAGCATTCGCAACCTCTGCTCCAAAAATCTGGAACGAATTACCTATGTATATAAGAAATCTGGTTAACTTTAGTATTTTTAAGCAATTAGTTAAGACTTATTATTTTAAGGAAGCGTTTAATGTAAATACTTCATGTAACATATAATCTATATAATCTCGTTTACTTTTAGTTAGTTTATATACCTATATAACCATTCAACATAGAACAATTTTAGTGTAATTATGTTTGTGATGCGCATTTGATCATATAGCCTACTATGGCATGTTAATTTGCGCAATATAAATATTAAATATTATTATTGCCCCCGCAGGGTTTTGGCCCCAGAGGGCCAAAACCCGAGGAGGCATATATTGAAGTCCCCGCACGGTAATATGATATACGCTAGGCAGATAAATTTAAGTTTTACAGTTTTTGCCCGCAAAGCATTGGTGGGTAATATACATACATACATTATTCAGCTCACTCCCCGTTGGGGCTTTTCAGTGACCGATTACATCAAGTATCTAGCTTACCTATATTATGTACTTAACCTACATCATTTATTTTTACAATTGTGATATTACTTTCCTAATCTGTCTATCCTAACCCACCTAGTCAACTTTCCCTGTGGGAGGAAACCGGAGTGCCCGGAGAAAACCCACGACTTTCGACAGAGCGTTGACTTACTCTTTTCACATGAGTGTGATGAGAGTCCTCAACGAGAATCGAACTCAAGACTCAGAGGTGAAAGGCGCTTGCTCTGACGACTGCGCCACCGAAGCCCAAGCCTAATATCTCAAATTACTGCAAAAACATCGGCATGCCTGCGTTCTCAAGTTACTCAAAGGCAGCGCCGTATCTGCGCAAGGTTTATCGGGAATGATTTTTACGTCATCGTGCCCGTGCCGGGGTATATATAAAGTAGATGTCCACGAGGTTCGGTCTCTTTTCTCTTCTCCTCTGGCTGCTGGATCTTGGGTTACGCACAGTGAAAAGTTTATTTCAAATTTGAGACTTTGAGTGAATTTCTGAATTTCAAGACATCGACAGCAATTTCAAAGGTTAGTGGTTGTTCAGATTATATCATTATTACGTTTTTAAAAGTTCAAGTATTAAATACCCAGGCCAGACCCACGAATTTATGATTTCATCCTTGGGAATCAATTTTAAGACAAAGAGTCTTTGTTCGGGCGACATCATTTAAATATATATTTGCATTTCTAATAGTCGCTTTGTATAAATTGTTTAAGGTCAAGCGCATAAATCGTTAAAGCTGCGAAGAGGCAATTCGTTTTAATAGTATAAAAGGTCACAAGTTTAAAAGGTGAGGGTTCAAATTTTATTACAGTATAGTATTCGTATGCCGTAGCTGTGCGAGGTTCAAAGGTTGCGTTATAATTCAGATCAAATATAAACGAAAAGGTTAAACAGTAACACAAGATTAAATTAAACTCCGTCGGTCTATCGAGTATTCGAGTATCAACTACGATTTGTCAGACACAAATCAAAACCGAAACCAAAAGACTTGGTTCACAACTTCACACCAAAAGACTTGGTTCACAATCAGTCAGTCGAAAACAGATACAAATATTAAAAATCGAGCGAAGTTTAACCAATATAAAAACCATAAAATAAGGCACACAACCCGTCACTATAAAACGTTTGTAACAGGGACTCATTGTTTGATTATATTGAAAAGTGCCAGGCTTCAGCCGGATGGACGCACAAGGGTCAAGTTACATGTGGTTACTGTTTGACTTTTAAAGTTCGTCCAATTTACCAACCTTCTAAGTGTTTTTGAAAGAAAGGAGTCATAACATTTTGTGCAACTAATATAATTATTAGCTATGCGGCCAAAGGCAAAGGGCATTTCATTGCATTTCATGAATTCATTGCGGGAAAACCCAGGAATGTATTCATGTGCAATTGATTGCTTTTTGGAGGTGTCAAGATATCTATTTCAGCCAGCATTGTTAAACTTGTCAGCTAGAACTGAATTCATAGACTTGTTACACAATGTTTTGTCAGAATATTCCAATTTATCGAGAGAGAAATGCAATCATTTGCCACAGATACGAGAACCAGTTTGGTATTACCTTACACAACATTGCAGCACATTGCTTCCTAGGGATTGTAATGCCAGTTTTAGTCAAATATTTGAGGAGCGAACCTTTGGCAAACTAAACCCAGAGGAAACTAATCTATTTATGACTCAGAGAACATTTGAATCTCATTGCCAGACATGTCAACAAACAGTGACTTCGAATATGAAGCTTTTCCTGATATATGTATCCAATGCTTCTTTGAAACAGACTGGTTTTGATATTGCATGTTGGCCATTGTCTGTGTCGCATATTTTCAAAAAGCCAAAAAAAATCATTTGTAAACACTGTTCAGAAAGTGATGTGTCTGATCCTATTTGCACGTCTGCTGTCAATTCAAAATTTGTGTTTATTGAGTTTTCAAATGAAATAATGAATTGTATAACTATCCATGAGCAAGCGGAATTCAATAATAGTCCCTACACATTACAAGGTTTAGTGCGATGTTATGAAAGACATTTTACTTGTGCCGTTAAAATTGGAGACAAATGGGTCTACTTTGATGATATGTGTAGTACGGTACAAGAGTTTACTTCGTTGCATCAGCTGTTTTTTTACTATAGCAAAGGGTGGTTTTTTGCCATATACAAATTTAGTACCTGTATGTTGAAAAACAAACAAGAAAACTATTTTACCAAAAAACACCCAGAAGAGCCTGTCAGTGCATCTACCTTTCATAACAGAAAACCAGACGTAACTAGCATGTCAAGTACTTCCCCTGGTAAATGTGGAATGCAGAAAGTATGTACCGCTAAAAGAACCCATTTTATGAATTCTTTGTATAGTAAACCTGGGACTTTCTCGTGTGCAATTGATTGTTTTCTTGAGGTTTCAGCCTATCTATTTCTACCTTATTTTAAAACACTAATGGTACAAAGTGAATTTATTGAATTGCTCTGTTGTGCTATGAATGATTATTTTCAATCACAAAAACAGCAGTGTTTGCCACAGATACGAGAACCAGTTTGGTATTACCTTACACAAGTTTGCAGCACATTGCTTCCTAGGGATAGTAATGCCAGTTTTAGTCAAATTTTTGAGGAGCGAACCTTTGGCAAACTAACCCCAGAGGAAATGAATTTATTTATGACTCAGAGAACATTTGAATCTCATTGCCAGACATGTCAACAAACAGTGACTTGGATTTGAAGCTTTTCCTGATATATGTATCCAATGGTTCTTTGAAACAGACTGGTTTTGATATTGCATGTTGGCCATTGTCTGTGTCACATATTTTCAAAAGCCAAAAAGTAATTTGTAAACACTGTTCAGAGAGTAATGTGTCTGATCCTATTTGTATGTCTGCTGTCAATTCAAAGTTTGTGTTTATTGAGTTTTCAAATGAAATAATGAATTGTTTAACCATCCAGGAGCAAGCTGAGTTTAATAATAGTCCCTACACATTACAAGGTTTAGTGCGATGTTATCAAAGACATTTTACTTGTGCCATTAAAATTGGAGACAAATGGGTCTACTTTGATGATATCTGTAGTACGGTACAAGAGTTTACTTCGTTGCATCAGCTAAAACAACGTTACCCAGTTGGATGGTTTTTCACTATTTTTCAACTAAGTGATGGAAACAACATTAATCCCAGCAGACTTTATTGCAATTTAGAAAGTGATAGAATACTAAGTCCTACTTTAAAGAGAAAAAGAAGTTGTGATGATATTTCAGGCTGTCCACAAAAACAATCAAAACTTGAGTTAGGCAATGACATAAAAGTGCACGATCAAAAAAACTGTACAGAAAACATGAAAAAGTTTCATAAAGCAATGCAGTTGTGTATATATCAATGTACTGTATGCCATGAAGCTTGGCCGTTGAAAACCAAACCAAAAGAGGTGTCTAAGTATGTTTGTGCCAGGTGTTCCCGTGATAAAAATAGTCCAAAAAGTTTTCAATCGAGAACTCAATGATACCATCCCCAGTTCCAAAACAATTGCAAGGTTTAACTCAATTTGAAGAAATGTTAATTGCTAGAGCATTTCCAGTCATGCATGTATATACAAAACCAAGGGGTGGTCAAAAAGCATACAAAGGTCATGTGATAACATTACCTCAAGATGTGCAACAACTAGCTGACGTATTACCAAGGTGCCCAAAGGATCTTCCAGTCATAGTTTTTACTGTAGCAGGAAAGAATAACAACTCTAAAGATTTTATAGTACGTAGAGAAAAGGTTGAGCAGGCTCTATTTTGGCTTACTGGTTTAGATAAAACTGGGAAACCTAATAATCATTTGTACCAAAATGTCACAATAGATCGCAATGCACTTGACTCATTACCTGAAAATGGTGTTCTCAATAATATGACAACGGTTGACTTAGAAAATGATCCTGCAGAAGGCCAAGAAGTCGACATTGACTTAGGTCCAAATAATCTTAATACTGATGATAAAGTTTATGATGAAAATAGTGAAATGAGTAGTTTTCTTCCAACAAATATTAATAGAAAAAAGGAGAAAGATGTTATTCATGATCAATTTCTTGACCAGACTAAAAAGCATGAATGGCATATAGGGAATGAGCCACTAAATGAATTTACTGTACCATTTCTAGCAACAATGTGTTTTCCACACTCTTTCCTGACGGAAAAGGAGATCCAACCAACAACGCTATTTTAATAGATACTGGAAATAATTTGACTGATGCATTTGCAAGCAAATTAAAACATTTAATTAAGTTTTCAGAAAGGATAAATGATAAGTGGATTTATCGATTTGCTGCACATCCTAGATTTGGGTATTGGGCTTATAACATATTATATCGCAGACGAATTTTAGGCCAAGGAAGTTATTTTTTGAAACAAAATCCTTCCGAAGCTAACTTAACTTTAGATAACTTAAAAGAAATGCTCCTTTCAAACTCGTATAACTCTCTAATGTCAAAACTCATGCATTATGGCAAAAATGTTAGTGGAACAAATGCTTATTGGAGTAAAGCGAGAGGATTTAAAAACAATAATTAATCAAAAGGGTCCACCAACAATATTCTGGACTTTATCTTGTGCTGATTTCCATTGGCCAGAATTCCATCAGCTGCTAAGAGGTGATGTTGACATAGAAAATACTGAACGAAGGGGAAATGTAGTTAATAATCCCCACCTCTTAGATTGGTTATTTACTGAGCGAACTGAAAAATTTGTGAAGTATTGGCTCAAGGAAACCCTTGGTGCAACTTGGCACTGGTTTAGGTACGAGTATGCTGTCCAAAGAGGCTCAATTCATTGTCACGGGGTAGCAAAACTTGAGAATGATCCTAACTTATGTGAACTTTCGGAAAAAGCAGTAAAGGGTTATGTAACTGCAAAATCTCTTAGATTGTTACAGAACCTGTCAGAGGATAATTTGTCTGAAAAACAACTCATCATAAAAGAGGGACAGGAAGCAGAAACAGCTATTTGCCAATATATTGATTCGATTTTGACAACAGTAAATCCTTGCAATCCAGATATTGATAATAGTCATTGGGTAAAACCAGCAACCCACCCTTGCAAAAAACATTTTAAAGATATATCTAAAAGTGAATGGGATAAAGATTATGAAGATTTAGTAAATTTAGTACAGAGGCATTCGCAATGTTCATCAGCTTATTGTTTGCGTAAAAAAGGTGAAGATGAAAATTTATCTTGTCGTTTTAATTATCCAAAAGATTTAAGCGAAAAGACTCACTTGCAGTTTGAGGAGATTCGCTCCAAAGATGGCACTTTGCATTACAGAGTCAAAGTAAACACAAAACGTAATGATACCCGTATTAATAATCACCAACGAACGCAGTTGCAGGGGTGGAGAGCTAACTGTGACATCCAGGTTATCATTGATTATCACTCGTGTTTAGAATATATTGCTAAATATGCCTCTAAGTGTGAAAAGTTATCATCTGTTGCCAAAGAGGTTTTTACATCTGTGGTGAGTCAAAGTAATAGTGACAATAAAATGGCAATTAAAAAGTTAATGATGCGAGCCATTGGACAAAGAGATATGGGTATTCAAGAAGTAATGCACCAAATACTTTCAATAAAACTTTTAAGCTCATCTTTTCAAGTCGTAACTGCATCCCTTAATGGATCACGCAACATAAAAGTCCAAAATGGCCAACTGCAAACAGAACCATCAATTCTTGACTTGTATGCCAAAAGGACCCAATTTGAGAATGATTTTCCTGGTGTATCAAAACTTAATTTTGTTCAATTTGCTTCGACATTCTCAAAAGCTAAATTAGGGATAAAAAAAACGAGATAAAAATGTTGTGGTAAAAACCTACCCTAATTTTTCTGCTAATTCCAAAGGACCTCTATATGCATCATTTTGTAAAACCAGTTATTAAAATTCAAACCATGGCATAATTGCCTAGACAATGCCTGGGACAATCAGGAAAGTCATGATTCTGTTTATATTGAGAGCTGGAAGTCTTTTCTAAATAGCCCAGAGGGAAGAAAACTTGTACCTGATTGGTCTCAACAATTACAGTCTATTTCAGAGTATGCTCAATTAAGTGACCCAGATGATGTATGTCTTGATAAAATTGGAGAGAGAGAAGAGTGGATGTATTTAGCAGATCTCAACTTTGAGAATAATGAAAAATCAGATAAAACATGCTCATATCCTAAAGGATACTGGGAATTAGACAGGTTAAACTACAATCTAGAGCAAATTGGAGATATGCCTTACTGGATTAATACACAAAAAACAAGCTTTGTTCATAGTATAGGTACTACATCTGAGACAGTGATTAATGTGACTTATTTAAACGAATGTCAACAAACTGCCTATGATATTGTTCAAAATCATTTTTCAAGTGAAACTAATGGCCAACTGCTAATGATGATCATTGGCTTAGCTGGCTCCGGTAAAAGTTATGTCATTGATGCAATTAGGTGTCTGCTTAACAACAGTTGTAAAGTATCTGCATACTTTGGAATCGCAGCATTTAATGTAAGTGGTACGACTTTGCATTCACTTTTACAATTGCCAATACGAGCTAAAAGGAATGGCCCATTGACATCCACTGCGTTGTCTAAATTGCAGGATGATTTAAATGGCATCAAATGCTTAATTATTGATGAGTATTCTGTTATTGGGCAAAAAATGTTTGGTTGGATTGACAGAAGATTAAGACAAGCTACAGGGTTAACTGCTATCCCCTTTGGAGGAATATCAATAATATTAGTAGGAGATGTTGCTCAGCTTCCTCCAGTTGGTGATAAAGTCTTGTACCACAACAAACCGCACAGTGATTTAGAAACTGAAGGATATTGCATGTATCGCAAGTTTGAAATAGTTATAAGGTTAGAAGTTAATGAGAGAGCGAAGGGTAGTGATCCACAACAAGAAATTTTTAGGCAGCTTCTACTGCGAGCACGAAATGGTGACTCGTCTTTGGATGACTGGAAATTATTATTAACACGACAACCTACTTGTGTTAAAAACATAGCTCACTTCGAAAAAAATGCTGTCAAATTGTCTTATAGCAATGAAAAGTTGCGAAGGACAACTATATTGCCTTAGAACATTTAAACAACCCAGTAATTCAAATTAATGCACAACACAACAACACCCAGGCTAAAAATCTGAGTGCAGATGATATGGGAGGATTACAACCAACTTTATATATAGCTAAATCTGCTAGGGTTAGGTTAACTCAACCTTTGGACTGCAGTTGGTCTCTGCAATGGAGCTGTTGGAACTGTACTTCACATAATTTATGCTGAAGGACAGTGTCCACCAGCATTGCCAATTGCCATTATAGTTCAATTTGATGAAAAAGATTATTCAGGACCGAGTTTTTCCCCAACTCTTCGAAATTGTGTTCCGTTATATCCTGTAACAAGTAATTCTGAGACACATGGACAAAAATGTGAACGCCAACAGTACCCTCTCAAACTTGCATGGTCAATAACGATCCATAAAGCTCAGGGGCTAACTTTGAAAAATGTATGGGTTGATTTAGGTCCTCTGAGAAAGCTGCAGGTATGACATATGTTGCACTATCAAGAGCAAAAATCTCAGACATAGTCATTCAACCGATGACTTTTGCTAGACTGAGTGCGGTGAAGAAGACCTCAAATTTTAAATATAGAATCCTAGAAGAAAACCGGCTATGCCAATTAGCAGAAAATACAATGCAAACGCCTGCAAATTCAACTCAACCCAAAATAACAACTAATTAGCAACACTGTAATGCTTTATACAGTATCCATTCCAAGTTACAATATTCATTTTTTATCTTTATGGTATTTTAAGCTGAATTTGTTTACAAAATTTTTAGATGGAAAGCACAGCACCAGTATCCGATTTTATGTCAGATATGAAAATGACAACTTGGATGCTCGCACTCTGGACAACATTGACGCTTTAAGTGAGAACGTTATAAGTGAGGAAGCTCCAGGTGCATCAAAAAGGGTAAGATAAAAAAATCCCTATTGTGATAAAATATTTCACATGTTTAAATTAATTGCACTTTAATTACCATACTTAAAATGTATGGGTTGATTTAGGTCCCTCTGAGAAAGCTGCAGGTATGACATATGTTGCACTATCAAGAGCAAAAAAAATCTCAGACATAGTCATTCAACCGATGACTTTTGCTAGACTGAGTGCGGTGAAGAAGACCTCAAATTTTAAATATAGAATCCTAGAAGAAAACCGGCTATGCCAATTAGCAGAAAATACAATGCAAACGCCTGCAAATTCAACTCAACCCAAAATAACAACTAATTAGCAACACTGTAATGCTTTATACAGTATCCATTCCAAGTTACAATATTCATTTTTTATCTTTATGGTATTTTAAGCTGAATTTGTTTACAAAATTTTAGATGGAAAGCACAGCACCAGTATCCGATTTTATGTCAGATATGAAAAATGACAACTTGGATGCTCGCACTCTGGACAAAATTGACGCTTTAAGTGAGAACGTTATAAGTGAGGAAGCTCCAGGTGCATCAAAAAGGGTAAGATAAAAAAATCCCTATTGTGATAAAATATTTCACATGTTTAAATTAATTGCACTTTAATTACCATACTTACAGATTTATACACCAACCACACCAAGCCCTTCAAAAGAATAAAGTATGGTGCACCCTATCCTATACTCCATGTAGCCCACAATCTCCTTCCAGAACAAGTGAGTATTTTTTGATTTTTCTTATTTGTTTGTCTGTCTGTCTGTATTTGAATGTTCCTGTATGTAGCTAGCATTCACAATCGATAATGTACAACATTTGGCTCATTAATTGCCCATGTTTTTTTTCCAACAGAGTACATTGGTTATGTACAAGACGTAACAAAGGTGCAACAGAGCCAAAGAAGCTCAAACCTCTACTACGACATTACCCTTCAGATGTCAGAAGCAGAGAGTAAAACTGTTAGAGTCATGCATCAGAGAGGGGACAGCAACAAAAGACAGTTCTTTGTGGATAAAATGGCTGCAGAACAACCAATACAATTATCAAACATGCCAATTTCGACAACTGGCACTGTCTTTTTGAACAAGGGAGCTGTTATCGAGGATGTACCACCTCATTTTCTTGACTTTCAATACCGCCAGTTACAAACTAAACAAGTAACAGCCATAAAAGAAGTTCAAAATTATTCAACGGGTACATTTGCGGTATCGGGACTTCTCCGGTGGTCTGGACCTCCCCAAAAGCCAAAAGAGGAATCTACCAAACTTGTTCGCGATGGAACCATTACAGACAGTACTGGAACAATCAAGATTTCCATTTGGGAAGACCATATTGAACAAATCGAAGAAGGAGAATTTTACACGATAACTGAGTGCAAACTCAGATTTTATTACGGCAAATGTCTTTCAACGTCTCGAACGACAACTGTCACCGAAGCAGCAAGCCAGACGGTAAACGATGTACCAAAAGCAAATCAAACAATTGTGTGCTGCCCAGAAATATTGAATGTATCAGTCAATATGTACCCAGTGTGCAACAACAAAGACTGCAGAAAGAAGATTAATGGCAACCCTGGCACTAAACTTGTTAAGTGCCTATCATGCAACAGGTCCATGCTCATGAAAACTGTTACCTGGATATGAATGTTAACTTTCAGCTGCAGAAGGATGAAAAACAATGTCTGTTACAGCATTTGGCAGAGTTCTATCAGCATTCCTGAACGAAGATGTATACGAATACAGAAACGACGTAGATGGACTAATTGAGAAACTTTTAAGCTTGGAGTCTACAGACTTCCACTTGTCACAAAATGGAAGACTGGTTTCCAAAGTCCAGCCTCACTAGTGGCATTCCTTGGGCTATGATGAACAATTAGAATATCTTGCACAAGGAACAATACAATGCACATACTGTACAGGGTGTCTCAAAACCAGACCTTTACAAATTAGAGCCTTTAGAAATTTTGCTTTGTCTGGCATTTTTGCATGCAATTAGAAGCAATTTTAAATTCAAGTGTACAAAATCGAGGCTTTTTCTAAATGCTCTAATTTTTAAGGTCTGGTTTTTGTAGACATGCCTGTACATAACTTATGTGATACCTTCTTTGTTACTGTTATTGTTTTGTTTGTACATATATTATCAATACATCATTATTCATTGTACTGTGTTTTCGTTTTCTCATTGCCATTGGCTATAAACCTACGAATTATATCTGCCCGTTTCTTTGACTTTGCATTAACAACCAATCTCGTTCCCAGAGTATGTCTGTTTGCAGGCTGTCCAGTGGCATGACTGGGGAAATCGAATTGAATTTTTCAAAATTCAACCGATGAAATTCATCGTCTCATTCAGGACAACCAATGAAATTCATTATTTCATTCGATTTCTCCAGAGTCATGCCACAACCCGCGAACAGGCATACTCTGGGAACGAGATTGATTAGCAACCAAACAAAGACGTTTGTTTAAGCTTGTACAATCAATGTCAATGCGAAATCTTTGCAATAAAATATAGATTTTACAATAATTTTTAAAAACTGACCGCATGCATTTGGCCTGGGAGCCTCTCTCATAAAATGGAAACTTAGAAACATGATTATTTTCAATAACAGTACACTATAATCAGCCGGGGGCAGTTTTAGTGTAAACTATTTCTAGTTATTATATATACATGAACTTGTGGTTTTAGCTCTTGGCAACTGCATGGACTGTGTAGTTCTGTAGAGTCAAGGCGCTGCACCGGAATCGCAGGGTCGCATGTAGGTTTTTTTTCATGCCGGAGAGCCTATATAGATATATAATTACAGTTTTCGCAAAATGCTCCATGCAAGGTTAATAGGTCTAAAATATGCTTGCATATACATGTATAATTTTCGCTCGAAATTACCATTTACACAAACCCTTCTACGTTATTTTGTCAGCAAAGCTGCATACGAACAAATACTCAGCCCTAGGCCTATAGCCGGAGGGTATACTTCCGTTGAATTTAACTCGTCATGCAAGTTTAATATGAAATATCTTTGTGGACGGCAATTCGTCATGTAAAACAGGCCTCAAACGAAGACAAAAAGGGTCTTTATCCTTTCTTAAGACACAGTTCAAGTTTTTCTTAATTGTACCCATGTGTGAATTGAATACAATAGGTTGTTTGACAGCAATGCTAATTTCAATGTCAAAGGGTTTACTTTTTTGGGGACACCCTGTAGGGCCTGTCAATAAATTTCACACCGCCCAATATACGGTTGCCTCATAGTGGTTAGAAAATATTATGATTATAAAACGCATTAAAAGAAGTGCGGGAAACTATATATTTTCATGTTACATAGGGCAATACATTTTACCCTGCCTTTCAATTCAAAAGTATGTTCTACTCCATTTCAGATCAGGGCCGCAAAAATGGCTGAAAATCATTACCTTTTTGTATAATGTAATTTGCCATAAATACACTGACTAAAAATTATTATCCTTTTTGTCAACAGCGTTAATGTTTCCCCGCATCGTCTTAATAAACAATCAATGAACTGCTGAAATTATTAACATTAACATTAACTAAAAGCTTTCCTTTTATATGTTTTGGGAAGCACGTGCACGGTTGGCAGACGCGTTTACCTCGCTACACTTCACCGCTGAGTTAGGCTTGAGTTAGAAATTCTTCGTTTTTATCTGTTGCTGCTGTACACGCAGACCTGCAGTTCGCTGACATCCAGTGCTTGGTTCAGGTTGGCCGCTTCAGGTACACAAATTGAATCATAAAACACAATTAAAAGTCGTTTTTGTTTTTAGTCCTGTGCTTTTTTTACGTAGGTGTTACGTATTAGATGTTTTTATAGTTGAAACGAGGATGAGTGTTGATGTTGCAACTCTCGCTCGCGTTTGACTGCCAACTCTCATCGACTCTCGTGCACTCTCTTCAACTTTGAGCTGGTTAAAATTTGGATGGAGAGTTGATGATAATTCTTGCACGTTTGACCGCTACGCGCGGCAAGTCTACTCTCATGCAATTAATTATTGTCTTCGTTTGACCGAGGTATAAGAAAATTCTCTCTAGTAAACTCGCATTCTCGTTTGTTGCAAGGGCCGGTTGTTCAATGAACGATTAACACTATGCTTAGGTTAAAATTTAACCCGCTGTATCGTTTGTGTTTTTTTGTTCGTCTGATTATTTCAAAACGTCATAAAACAGAGCATCGATCTATTGATCTAGGCAAGGTTTATGGAAAATATCTCGAAGTTTATAAACAAGCTCTTGGGAAGTGTGCTTTGACGTTTTTCAGCTAACCTATATAGGATTAAACTAATCGGCTTTTGAACAACAGGCCCCGTTTTCCACTAAACGAATTTGTTCGCGCGAAGTGAAAAGATAGATTCGGCAATGTGATAAATTAGGTTAGCGAAAAGGATCGGTTCGTACTTTTTAGCGGCGAATTTTTTGGCTGAGAAAGCTGGCCAATCTATCATTTTCATTTCGCTTGGCGCGAACCGTGAAGTTCGCCTATACGCAACATGCTGTAGACTCGTGAGCAGTGGCGTTTATGGTCGACGTGATTTGGATTAGCTACTAAAGTCAAACAAGTTAATTTTATTCTTGATAATTACTGCCGGAATAATAACCTTCCATTCCTTAAAAATGAAAACATTAATTCTAAACATCTAAATAAACAAGGCAGTTTACCGCTTCAAAGTAATTTTATTGAATTTACAAACAATTCTAATCATTGACATAGTGCCGTCTCGGTTAATGTTGCTGGATCAGTTAATAACAGGCAATCTTCGCAGCCTATAGTGGTTCAACCTGTTTCCCAGGGTCTCACCTTCGCCCACCCCCTGCTGCGGAGAGACCCTGGTACTGTCTGGTCACGTGAGTCAAAGTCGTCTGCTATACTCAGTAGGGGAAGGCGATCCACTCTGTTGACATCGCGTTGATAAACAAAACAATTATCCCATTATGATAATGAAACTGTTCGTCTAATTCGAGGTCTAATTATAGAATTTCTCTTATGGTTCTAAAATTCATACTAAAATTCAATTTACTGACGATTTTCCTGATAAGTCTGACTTAGATTATTTGTTAACCGAATAAAATTAGAGTTCTAAATATATTTTTGCGCAAAGTCGAATGCTGCTAGCTTTTAACCGGACGGAGATGTCGGGCAGGAGAGCCTAAGATTTGTAAACAATACAAGGATATTAATATCTGCTACAGCATTGACATTGTAAGCCAACCACTATAATTTAAAAGATCAGCTGCATCGAACGACGGTGTTTTAGTCTAATATAAGCTATAACCATTTAGTTTTATATCCTTGGAATTGTTATTAATACAATAAGCTTTCTCGCATATTATCGTCTACAGACTACACATAAAGATCGAAAATGCGGTCATACGGCACGGAATCGTCTTGCTGTAGCTGTTTACCAACTAATTGTTCGATTCCGCTGTAAGGAGAACGCTTAAATTTATATACCACTGATTTATACACAGTTTCAATATATTTAATATTTAATACAATACGATCGCATATTTTAGATCGAACAAACGCGACGAGTGTATCAATTTTGTGAACTTTAAATATTATATGGCTGTAAAAATTTTACACATAATTAAGCTTGAATTATTTTACAAACTGGATTTTGCATACAAACTGACTTTGGGTCAATAATAAATGAAAAAGAATCGAAAACAATATGAGTAAAGAAAAGTAAATCGTACAAATTAATTAATATGCACTACTCGTATAAACTCTGCCCAACGTATTCACCCTAACGACAAATTAATCTACATCCCAAAATCTGGGATGTCACATGACCAGACAGTAACAGCTTAGGGTTTCGGCGGAGCAGCTGTTGGGGGGGACGTGGCGGAGGTGAAACCCTGGGAAACAGGTTGATAGTGGTTCTGAGGGATACAATCTGCTATGGACTACTAACTAATTGTCAGTCAGGGTTTCGTGGTTTGCATTCTACTGTCACTGCTCTTCTTGAGGCTACAAATGAATGGGCTTATAATATTGATTATGGAAACGTAAATGCAGTCATGTTTCTAGACCTTAAGAAAGTTTTAACACTGGAGATCACGAGATACTGTTAGGCAAACTAAATACAGCATTAGTGAAGTCGCGAAAAATTGGTTTCGATCATACCTCAGTGAACGTAAGCAGAGATGTTTTGTTAATGGTCATTCTTCGACTAATCGATATACAGGGTGTCTCAAAAAAACTGCTACCCTTAGAAATTAGAGGCTTTAGAAATTTCGCTTTATCTGGCATATTTGCATGCAATTAGAAGCAAATAAGCAATTTTGAATTCCCAAGTGTACAAAATCGAGGCTTTTTCTAAAGCCTCTAATTTCTAAGGGTAGCGGTTTTTTTGAGACACCCTGTACAATACTGTATATCGTTTACTTCGGTGTGGTGTTCCCCAGTGAACCATATTATGGCCGCTTCTATTTCTAATCTATATAAATGACCTTCCTAATTGCCTGTCGCACTGTCGAGCTCGTTTGTTTGGGAATGACAGTCACTTGACTTACGCAAGTAATAATATATATGATATTTATCACAACTTTAATGAAGATCTTGTTAATGTCAGTGAATGGTTGTCAGCGAATAGACTTACTTTGAACCAGACTAAAACTTAATTTATGCTAATTTGCTCTCGCCAATGAATTAATACTTTAAATTCTAAGCCTTCACTAACAATTAATGACATTCCGGTTAATAAGCAAGTGTCTCATACAAAGTCACTCGGCGTACATATTGATGAGAACTTGTCTTGGAATGTTCATATTGAAAATCTATGTAAAAAAGTTGCTTCCGGTATAGGTGCCTTAAAACGAATTAGACGATTTGTTGAGCTTTCCACATTGCAACTTATTTACAATTGTCTGGTCCAACCCTATTTTGACTATTGTTCTGTGGTTTGGGACAGCTGTAGTAGTATACTCTGACGGATAAATTAAAATACAAAAACTTCAAAATCGTGCTGCCGGATTGCTGACCTCAGCAAACTACGATGCAAATGTCGATTATCTTTTTGAGAAACTTGGATGGAAAAATCTTAAATCCCAGCGTAAAATTGCTAAGGTACCATGGTCTCCGCCAGTCAAAACGGCCCCGTCTCCGCCAGTCAAAACGGCCCCTGCCAACTTTGTTAGTCAAAACGCATGTGTTTATAAAATCAGTTCATGATGAAACACAAATCATTTATATTTACTAGGGTACCTGCAAGGTAGGGAATGCTGCGGGACTGTTATTATTCTTTAGCTTCTTGAAACAAACATGCAAACAAATATGCAACACAAATTATATTCAGTAGACGGCCAGACGGTAATTATTAATTGGCATTGACCCAGTGGCTTGCGCGCTGTCAGTAGATGCATACCCTAGCATAGTTTGCTGGATGAGACAAGCTAAATATATCACGAAACATGAAAGACATCAAATTTTCAAAATATCAATATTTTCCATGTATTGTTCTTCCACATGGAATTCCCACATGAAACCCATGTTTACTGCGATGAGTAATTTGACACTGCCACGCAAGGAAATTTGCATATTTTTGTAGCGAATAAAGCGTTAAAAATATATACATGTGCGCAAAATAATTTTGCATTTGGAAAGCTATAAACGAAAGCGTTGTTCCATCATTCTGTTCTTACTTTGCTGGATATGCGAGTCACCTACATGTAAAGCACAACTCATTTCAACTCATTGCCATTCGAATATTTGTCTTAGTGCGCGCAGAACTGAGACCCTGTCTGTTCTGACAATAATATGTGAACGCGACTAGACAAAAATATTAAGCCCATTGTAAAATAGGAATAAAACATATTTCTATGCCTACAGTAGCCTATTTAAAAGGTCAAACCTTGCACAAATCAGAATTATTCAGTCAGGCAATTTAGACGATCAATTGCATATCTGTGACTTTGTGTCAAGTTCACGCGGAGTCACAATCGTCAAGCGGCATTACATGAAACATCACTTGATGCAAAATATGGAAATCAGCAAGAGAAAGCAAACGCGAATGGATAGAAAAACCTTTTAAAGATCGACATCTCTATGTAAGACTTCCATGCTTTACAGCACTAACAGCTCAAGCAAAGTCGATAGCACATTAGCAGAATATATAGTTTATATATAAACAGACACTGAATCTAGCAGCGATCGATTGTGTGCTTTCAGCGTTTCATAGATATATAAATTGAGATTGCCAACTTTCCAAAAAGGAGTAAACAAATGTAAACGTAACTTATAAACAAAAGACAAAATATCCTACCTTGAAGACTCCGTCCGTCAAAATCGAAGACTCCGTCCGTCAAAATCGAAAAGCACATGGACTCTGATGGAACTGAGCGAGTTTAAAATTTGTGTTCTGCGCATAGCAAGCGCGCACGACCACAATTCCATGCGCTAAATAAAATTTACTTCAAAACCCCCTCTCTGCACATATTAGGTTGCTGCTACGCTCGCTCGCTTCAGGCTCGCTCGCTCCGCAGCAATTACTATGAGATTGTATCATAAGATTATTAGGTTGTTGTAAATGCCAAAAATTTCCAAATTATGAACCATTGCCACTAAGCGCCTGAAGCATCAGACGCTTGAGTAAGCGGATCACACGCTTGAATTAAATAATTTTTTCACTTGGAACAGTTAGTTTGCGTAATTTATTTTTGTCTAAATTCTCCATTGAATCGAAATACTGGCGAGACATACGGCCAAGAGCTAAAAAATTGAAGGAAAGGGTACTTTTCGCGTTTGGTTTCAGAGGCCAGCTTTGTAGAGGACAACATTATTAATGCATCATGACTGTATCACTTTAACTTTAGCTAAGGCCGACACGAAACGATTTTTATTGCTAACACTTAAAAGCATTCTAATAATCTTTATTATATAACCATAAGTGTTATATAGAGTTTTATGCCACTGAGGAAAATCGTATTTAAACCACACGTAAAAAATATCATTTTTGCAAGCCAATCAAAAACCTATTACTATTTTATGTGTACTATTTAACAATTAGACAACGAGGCCGAGTTGGCTATGAGCGAATAGTCAACGAGGCGAAGCCGAGTTGACTATTCGCTCATAGCCAACGAGGCCGAGTGGTCTAATTGTTTTAGTATAAACTATAGCATTTATTGAGAACTAGGGAACACAATACAAAAGTAAACAAAAGTATTAATATTAATTTTAAACGTGAATTTTCACGCCATTGTTTTGAATTTTGCTACTAGTAGACTATCACTAATAGTCTACGAGTAGCGTAGCCAATCAGAACGCAGGAAAAGTGATAGTCTATTACTAAGTTTATACTAATTACATATAGACGGCCGGCCAAAGTTATAAAAGTTAGACTCTGATGGCATTTTTTGTTACAAGTTGCCAACAGGCATTTTCTTAAAGCTTATGCATTGGCGAACAAGACTATATATGTTGCCACCTCTGATTTTGAATTTACCGCCACAAATTTGAGAATTTTAGAGTTTTGCCTATTGAATTACTATAATAGCAAAAAATGCAGAATTTCAAGTTCACTTTTAACAAAAATAAACTATGCCAATAGAACGTTCACCAAAAAGTATACATAAGACAATTAAATGGCTAATGCGATTTTTCAAGCCCGTTTTGAGTTAAAGAAGGTTAAAGAAGGTTAAAGTTGGCAAATAGTAACTGAATAGCATTAATTAGTGCATTTTCTGCATTTTTGAGCATCAACAGCTCAAAATACGGTATGAAAAACGTACAACTCGTTTAAATGTCTTATATATACTTTTTTGTGAACTTTCTAATGATATAGTTTATTTTTGTAAAACATCAATATGAAATTTTGAATTTTTTGCTCTTATAGTAATTCAATAGGAAAATTTTTTAAATCCTCAAATTTTTGGCTGTAAATTCAAAATCAGAGATGGCGACATATATAGTCTTGTTCGTCAATGCCTGAGCTTTAAGAAAATGCCTGTTGGCAGCTTGTAACAAACAATGCCATCAAACACTTTTTCTGGGCACATTTTTAAGAGTTGGCCGGCCGTCTAATATTTGTTTTGAGTTTCTATATGAATTGTCGTTTGTTTATAATTTGTTTATAAAATAAACAGAATAGTAGGCCTACATGTTTACGCTCACTCGTGAGCAATATTCTCTTCAACACTCGAAATAAATTCCATATTTCCGCGCAACCATGTAATATTCTCGCTCTATTATAGATTATACATATTACTGACCTATATGATATATCATATGTGAGTCATCCAAACCTTTGTGTCTGCGGAATGTTTTTGTGAGTCATCCAAACCTTTGTGTCTGCGGAATGTTTTTGTGTTTGTGGAATGTTTTTATGAGCCTGGATAATTCACATGAATTCACATTTTAATTCACATGGATAATTCATCACCACTTTCAGCTTGTTGAGAAACTTTCTCTCCATATGTTTTAAAAAATCAGTTGTTTCGATTTTTTAGACGGTCTAGGTTTTTACACTGAACCGCCTGACACTAACATATAAAACGTTTAAAAACGGCATCATTAAGATATTATGATGTTTGCTGTAAATTTTTGGAAAATGAGTCATAGTGTCATTATACAGTCTCCAAAACACAAATAGAAAATAGGAACTATTGTCCAAGCGCATCTTTTGTTGGTTAATCCTGTTGTTCACCTTTATTGCTTTTAATTGCTTTTTTGCGATTTAATGGTTAAAACAAACAACATAAATAGCTTGCCAGAGTTGGACAGATATTCACTTTCATTCGTCTGCGCTCGTGAGAACAACAAAATTTTACATAGTAACACTTTCATTTGGGATAAAATGTCAGATCTTTGCATTCGGTGTAAAAAGTCGGTCAGCTCGCAGCAAGAAAGTATTCTGTGTGACGGTTGCGATAGATGGCAACATAGAATATGTGGGACAAATATTACACGAAAGGACTACCGTGCGGCTGTCCGGTCTGGTCATGGAATGGATTGGCGCTGTGAGGATTGTGAAAATATGAGTGCGGGATTCTTTATCCCAGAAGCGGAAAGTACCAGAAGGCAAGACAACGTATCTGGTGAGTGCACTATAGTAGCAAATCTTTACAGTTCTACTGAGCGCTAAACTGAGAATAGAGTGCTAATACTACTGCTAAGAATATAGTATTTACCCACTTGAGAATGGTTTTCATCACTTATTTCCCAATTAATTTTGGAAAGTATTGAGAAGGGCAGTGGATATTTTTAACTCGATTTTTTAAGAATCTAAATAGACTTTTTATTGTGTTCTAGACGATGCCGAAATGGATGTAGATGAGGGAACTTGTCAATATTATAATGAATTTGGCAGAAGAGTCTAGTCATGCGGGGCGTAAGTCACATCACATAGTCAGATTTTTCAGTTTAGAAGTTTTTTCAGTGTATCTTCATACAGTTATATTAGTGTAAATAAACTTTATTCAAACAAAGTCCCAAAATTGGTACATTGAATACATATAACAAATAAACACTATAATAATTTTTATATATATTAATATATAATCTCTCAAACCAACTGAAGTATATTAAAAGTTCTCAGTGTGTCAAAACAATACTTAGCAGATAGTATGAAAATATTTCTGTCTTTCATACTTAATATATATTGAAACAAACTTTGCGTATCAAAAGATTCAAAAGATTGATTAATTTTATATAAACTATTGATGAAATTCTGACGTAGAGACACAAACATTGTGTTACCACATGACATTATGTAATGTTCTTCATTTCCAACTTCATTTTGATCACAATGCTTGCATAGATAGATAGATAGATAGATATTTAATAAATTTCTCCCTAAGACAAAAAGTCTTCACAGGAAATTTTTATGTCTCACAGGAAATAATTGTCATTTTATAAATACAAACAACAGATAGTTAGCTTGTTTGTGATATAAAATAACATTTTAATTTTTGGTATGCACTTGTATTGTATAACATATATTTACTTACTGGCAGTGCCAGTGGCAGCTGGGTTGTCAAATTCTGTCAGGCAGAAAATTTTAAGTCCGACGTACACAGGAAATTTTTGTTTTGGGATTTTGCTGCCAGGAAGGAAAACAGATCATCTAGGCCTGACCGTGGGTGAGAAGCAAACCTCCATTCAAACTTGCCATTTGCCAGTTTCTCAGCAAACTTAATTAAGTGTTTGAATGCCTCTGTTAATGTTATACCATGCTGTCTAGCCCTATTTGTTGGGTCACCTTTCCCATAAGGAAACAATGTCGGAAATGCCATGGTAGCCAAACCACCTGTTTTAAATTCATTGACTACATTACCTTCAGTGGACGGCCAGTCTAAAGGATCAACCTCATTTACTGCATCTTGGATAGCTGCATTGTCTTTTCTATGTCTTTGACGCATAGGAATAAATGATGTACTACCATTTCCTAAAACTAATTCTTCAACACTAGCATTAGCACTCATTACAGGGTCTTGGGAGGCCCCTCATTATCAACATGAACTGAAAGTTCATTTTCATCAACAACATACCTTAGCTCATCTGGTATACCATTTTCTGGTAAACTTTGGATAACATCCCGATCAATTTCAATGTCTTTGAAAAATGGATTGTTTGTCTTCAACCATAATATAGCCTCCAGAACTCTGTGTCGACGCACAGTAAAATCTCTATGTGTGTCGTCAGCACCGTGTCTTCGCACAATCATAACAGGCAAGTCAGCTACATGTGCTGGCAACGTATTGTGATGAACTCTGAACCGTATTAGATATAATGGCTAATAGCTATATTTAGAGTTAGTAACATAACCATATATGGTATAATTGCATGTCACTAATGTTGTTATTGTACAAGAGAGTGGAGAGATAAGTTTTGACTAGGTTTTGACAAGGTTTTGAGACAAGTGAATACAGTATTATATTTTCGTACTTTATAATAAATATTTAAAATCAAGAGTGAGGAATTGTATATCGAGGACAACTTTGGAATATAGTGGTGCCGTGACCAGGATGTAAACATGGGAAACAAGTGATATTTTACGGGGAATTTCGACAAATTTACAATTATATTTACGACAATATTACAGCGTTAAAATGAGCGACTCGGAATCACAAAGCGAGCAACAAATCGAGAATAAAATCAACAAAGAAATAGAAAAGTTAAAGTATTATTTGGAACAAACCGACGAGCTTATCGAAGAGAAAGATCTGAAGGAAATCGATACAGTAAACAAGCGTACAAAGGCGATTTTGGATGAAATATATAGCCTTGTTTCGACCGCTCAAGAAACGAAAGTTGAGCTGGGAAAAAATACATCACGGGAAATTCGACAATGGAAGAAAGAAGTAAGAGATAGATATTTGCCATGGGTAAATGAAATGAACAAACTGTCTGATTTTCTGGCTAAAACACAAGCAAATATTGCCGCTGAAGAGGAAAATAAGCGACGAGAAGCGAAACGTATCGAAGAAGAGCATAACAGGGAAGTAATTCGAGAACAAGAGAGGCAAATGCTCGAAGAAAAATTACAAGCAGAGCTTAGAATGACGGAGAAAAAGCTAGAAATGGAAAAGGCTGCACGATCAACTCTAGCTAAACTTCCTAAATTGAAAATAACACAATTTAATGGTACAACAGCAGACTGGGTAAGGTTTGAGAATATGTTTATTACACAAGTCGATTCTAAGCCAATCAGTGATGAGGAAAAGTTTGGCTATTTGCTTGAAATGGTGAGTGGAAAAGTCAGGGATAAGATCTCAAATCTCAAACCGAGCTCGATTGGCTATAAAACTGCATGGGAACGACTCAAAAAGGAGTACGGTCAAACAAAGTTGGTTGTGAATGCACATATTGATGAAGTAGTAAATTTACCCACAGTACGAGGGTCCTCTTATGAAAAGATCTTGGATTTCTACGAACGTTTGACCAAGAACTATGATGCCCTACAGACTCTCGATGAACATGAGAAATTAGATGGATTTGTGATGTGTACTATTAATAAGTTGCCAAATGTGAAGTCAGACTTGGTAAGGACTGATGAAGATTGGGAGGAATGGAAAATGGAGAACTTAATTGATAGCCTGCAAAAATGGTTACGAAGAAACAAAACCGAAGAAGATAAATCCACAGGTGACCCAAGACGCAGAGAGAAAAACCTGTTTGTTTTGGGATTTTGCTGCCAGGAAGGAAAACAGATCATCTAGGCCTGACCGTGGGTGAGAAGCAAACCTCCATTCAAACTTGCCATTTGCCAGTTTCTCAGCAAACTTAATTAAGTGTTTGAATGCCTCTGTTAATGTTATACCATGCTGTCTAGCCCTATTTGTTGGGTCACCTTTCCCATAAGGAAACAATGTCGGAAATGCCATGGTAGCCAAACCACCTGTTTTAAATTCATTGACTACATTACCTTCAGTGGACGGCCAGTCTAAAGGATCAACCTCATTTACTGCATCTTGGATAGCTGCATTGTCTTTTCTATGTCTTTGACGCATAGGAATAAATGATGTACTACCATTTCCTAAAACTAATTCTTCAACACTAGCATTAGCACTCATTACAGGGTCTTGGGGAGGCCCCTCATTATCAACATGAACTGAAAGTTCATTTTCATCAACAACATACCTTAGCTCATCTGGTATACCATTTTCTGGTAAACTTTGGATAACATCCCGATCAATTTCAATGTCTTTGAAAAATGGATTGTTTGTCTTCAACCATAATATAGCCTCCAGAACTCTGTGTCGACGCACAGTAAAATCTCTATGTGTGTCGTCAGCACCGTGTCTTCGCACAATCATAACAGGCAAGTCAGCTACATGTGCTGGCAACGTATTGTGATGAACTCTGAACCGTATTAGATATAATGGCTAATAGCTATATTTAGAGTTAGTAAGTAACATAACCATATATGGTATAATTGCATGTCACTAATGTTGTTATTGTACAAGAGACGGTGGGAGAGATAAGTTTTGACTAGGTTTTGACAAGGTTTTTGAGACAAGTGAATACAGTATTATATTTTCGTACTTTATAATAAATATTTAAAATCAAGAGTGAGGAATTGTATATCGAGGACAACTTTGGAATATAGTGGTGTGACCAGGATGTAAACATGGTAAACAAGTGATATTTTACGGGGAATTTCGACAAATTTACAATTATATTTACGACAATATTACAGCGTTAAAATGAGCGACTCGGAATCACAAAGCGAGCAACAAATCGAGAATAAAATCAACAAAGAAATAGAAAAGTTAAAGTATTATTTGGAACAAACCGACGAGCTTATCGAAGAGAAAGATCTGAAGGAAATCGATACAGTAAACAAGCGTACAAAGGCGATTTTGGATGAAATATATAGCCTTGTTTCGACCGCTCAAGAAACGAAAGTTGAGCTGGGAAAAAATACATCACGGGAAATTCGACAATGGAAGAAAGAAGTAAGAGATAGATATTTGCCATGGGTAAATGAAATGAACAAACTGTCTGATTTTCTGGCTAAAACACAAGCAAATATTGCCGCTGAAGAGGAAAATAAGCGACGAGAAGCGAAACGTATCGAAGAAGAGCATAACAGGGAAGTAATTCGAGAACAAGAGAGGCAAATGCTCGAAGAAAAATTACAAGCAGAGCTTAGAATGACGGAGAAAAAGCTAGAAATGGAAAAGGCTGCACGATCAACTCTAGCTAAACTTCCTAAATTGAAAATAACACAATTTAATGGTACAACAGCAGACTGGGTAAGGTTTGAGAATATGTTTATTACACAAGTCGATTCTAAGCCAATCAGTGATGAGGAAAAGTTTGGCTATTTGCTTGAAATGGTGAGTGGAAAAGTCAGGGATAAGATCTCAAATCTCAAACCGAGCTCGATTGGCTATAAAACTGCATGGGAACGACTCAAAAAGGAGTACGGTCAAACAAAGTTGGTTGTGAATGCACATATTGATGAAGTAGTAAATTTACCCACAGTACGAGGGTCCTCTTATGAAAAGATCTTGGATTTCTACGAACGTTTGACCAAGAACTATGATGCCCTACAGACTCTCGATGAACATGAGAAATTAGATGGATTTGTGATGTGTACTATTAATAAGTTGCCAAATGTGAAGTCAGACTTGGTAAGGACTGATGAAGATTGGGAGGAATGGAAAATGGAGAACTTAATTGATAGCCTGCAAAAATGGTTACGAAGAAACAAAACCGAAGAAGATAAATCCACAGGTGACCCAAGACGCAGAGAGAAAAACCTGTTTGTTTTGGGATTTTGCTGCCAGGAAGGAAAACAGATCATCTAGGCCTGACCGTGGGTGAGAAGCAAACCTCCATTCAAACTTGCCATTTGCCAGTTTCTCAGCAAACTTAATTAAGTGTTTGAATGCCTCTGTTAATGTTATACCATGCTGTCTAGCCCTATTTGTTGGGTCACCTTTCCCATAAGGAAACAATGTCGGAAATGCCATGGTAGCCAAACCACCTGTTTTAAATTCATTGACTACATTACCTTCAGTGGACGGCCAGTCTAAAGGATCAACCTCATTTACTGCATCTTGGATAGCTGCATTGTCTTTTCTATGTCTTTGACGCATAGGAATAAATGATGTACTACCATTTCCTAAAACTAATTCTTCAACACTAGCATTAGCACTCATTACAGGGTCTTGGGGAGGCCCCTCATTATCAACATGAACTGAAAGTTCATTTTCATCAACAACATACCTTAGCTCATCTGGTATACCATTTTCTGGTAAACTTTGGATAACATCCCGATCAATTTCAATGTCTTTGAAAAATGGATTGTTTGTCTTCAACCATAATATAGCCTCCAGAACTCTGTGTCGACGCACAGTGAAATCTCTATGTGTGTCGTCAGCACCGTGTCTTCGCACAATCATAACAGGCAAGTCAGCTACATGTGCTGGCAACGTATTGTGATGAACTCTGAACCGTATTAGATATAATGGCTAATAGCTATATTTAGAGTTAGTAAGTAACATAACCATATATGGTATAATTGCATGTCACTAATGTTGTTATTGTACAAGAGACGGTGGGAGAGATAAGTTTTGACTAGGTTTTGACAAGGTTTTTGAGACAAGTGAATACAGTATTATATTTTCGTACTTTATAATAAATATTTAAAATCAAGAGTGAGGAATTGTATATCGAGGACAACTTTGGAATATAGTGGTGCCGTGACCAGGATGTAAACATGGGAAACAAGTGATATTTTACGGGGAATTTCGACAAATTTACAATTATATTTACGACAATATTACAGCGTTAAAATGAGCGACTCGGAATCACAAAGCGAGCAACAAATCGAGAATAAAATCAACAAAGAAATAGAAAAGTTAAAGTATTATTTGGAACAAACCGACGAGCTTATCGAAGAGAAAGATCTGAAGGAAATCGATACAGTAAACAAGCGTACAAAGGCGATTTTGGATGAAATATATAGCCTTGTTTCGACCGCTCAAGAAACGAAAGTTGAGCTGGGAAAAAATACATCACGGGAAATTCGACAATGGAAGAAAGAAGTAAGAGATAGATATTTGCCATGGGTAAATGAAATGAACAAACTGTCTGATTTTCTGGCTAAAACACAAGCAAATATTGCCGCTGAAGAGGAAAATAAGCGACGAGAAGCGAAACGTATCGAAGAAGAGCATAACAGGGAAGTAATTCGAGAACAAGAGAGGCAAATGCTCGAAGAAAAATTACAAGCAGAGCTTAGAATGACGGAGAAAAAGCTAGAAATGGAAAAGGCTGCACGATCAACTCTAGCTAAACTTCCTAAATTGAAAATAACACAATTTAATGGTACAACAGCAGACTGGGTAAGGTTTGAGAATATGTTTATTACACAAGTCGATTCTAAGCCAATCAGTGATGAGGAAAAGTTTGGCTATTTGCTTGAAATGGTGAGTGGAAAAGTCAGGGATAAGATCTCAAATCTCAAACCGAGCTCGATTGGCTATAAACTGCATGGGAACGACTCAAAAGGAGTAGGGTCAAACAAAGTTGGTTGTGAATGCACATATTGATGAAGTAGTAAATTTACCCACAGTACGAGGGTCCTCTTATGAAAAGATCTTGGATTTCTACGAACGTTTGACCAAGAACTATGATGCCCTACAGACTCTCGATGAACATGAGAAATTAGATGGATTTGTGATGTGTACTATTAATAAGTTGCCAAATGTGAAGTCAGACTTGGTAAGGACTGATGAAGATTGGGAGGAATGGAAAATGGAGAACTTAATTGATAGCCTGCAAAAATGGTTACGAAGAAACAAAACCGAAGAAGATAAATCCACAGGTGACCCAAGACGCAGAGAGAAAACCTGTTTGTTTTGGGATTTTGCTGCCAGGAAGGAAAACAGATCATCTAGGCCTGACCGTGGGTGAGAAGCAAACCTCCATTCAAACTTGCCATTTGCCAGTTTCTCAGCAAACTTAATTAAGTGTTTGAATGCCTCTGTTAATGTTATACCATGCTGTCTAGCCCTATTTGTTGGGTCACCTTTCCCATAAGGAAACAATGTCGGAAATGCCATGGTAGCCAAACCACCTGTTTTAAATTCATTGACTACATTACCTTCAGTGGACGGCCAGTCTAAAGGATCAACCTCATTTACTGCATCTTGGATAGCTGCATTGTCTTTTCTATGTCTTTGACGCATAGGAATAAATGATGTACTACCATTTCCTAAAACTAATTCTTCAACACTAGCATTAGCACTCATTACCGGGTCTTGGGAGGCCCTCATTATCAACATGAACTGAAAGTTCATTTTCATCAACAACATACCTTAGCTCATCTGGTATACCATTTTCTGGTAAACTTTGGATAACATCCGATCAATTTCAATGTCTTTGAAAAATGGATTGTTTGTCTTCAACCATAATATAGCCTCCAGAACTCTGTGTCGACGCACAGTAAAATCTCTATGTGTCGTCAGCACCGTGTCTTCGCACAATCATAACAGGCAAGTCAGCTACATGTGCTGGCAACGTATTGTGATGAACTCTGAACCGTATTAGATATAATGGCTAATAGCTATATTTAGAGTTAGTAAGTAACATAACCATATATGGTATAATTGCATGTCACTAATGTTGTTATTGTACAAGAGACGGTGGGAGAGATAAGTTTTGACTAGGTTTTGACAAGGTTTTTGAGACAAGTGAATACAGTATTATATTTTCGTACTTTATAATAAATATTTAAAATCAAGAGTGAGGAATTGTATATCGAGGACAACTTTGGAATATAGTGGTGCCGTGACCAGGATGTAAACATGGGAAACAAGTGATATTTTACGGGGAATTTCGACAAATTTACAATTATATTTACGACAATATTACAGCGTTAAAATGAGCGACTCGGAATCACAAAGCGAGCAACAAATCGAGAATAAAATCAACAAAGAAATAGAAAAGTTAAAGTATTATTTGGAACAAACCGACGAGCTTATCGAAGAGAAAGATCTGAAGGAAATCGATACAGTAAACAAGCGTACAAAGGCGATTTTGGATGAAATATATAGCCTTGTTTCGACCGCTCAAGAAACGAAAGTTGAGCTGGGAAAAATACATCACGGGAAATTCGACAATGGAAGAAAGAAGTAAGAGATAGATATTTGCCATGGGTAAATGAAATGAACAAACTGTCTGATTTTCTGGCTAAAACACAAGCAAATATTGCCGCTGAAGAGGAAAATAAGCGACGAGAAGCGAAACGTATCGAAGAAGAGCATAACAGGAAGTAATTCGAGAACAAGAGAGGCAAATGCTCGAAGAAAATTACAAGCAGAGCTTAGAATGACGGAGAAAAAGCTAGAAATGGAAAAGGCTGCACGATCAACTCTAGCTAAACTTCCTAAATTGAAAATAACACAATTTAATGGTACAACAGCAGACTGGGTAAGGTTTGAGAATATGTTTATTACACAAGTCGATTCTAAGCCAATCAGTGATGAGGAAAAGTTTGGCTATTTGCTTGAAATGGTGAGTGGAAAAGTCAGGATAAGATCTCAAATCTCAAACCGAGCTCGATTGGCTATAAAACTGCATGGGAACGACTCAAAAGGAGTACGGTCAAACAAAGTTGGTTGTGAATGCACATATTGATGAAGTAGTAAATTTACCCACAGTACGAGGGTCCTCTTATGAAAAGATCTTGGATTTCTACGAACGTTTGACCAAGAACTATGATGCCCTACAGACTCTCGATGAACATGAGAAATTAGATGGATTTGTGATGTGTACTATTAATAAGTTGCCAAATGTGAAGTCAGACTTGGTAAGGACTGATGAAGATTGGGAGGAATGGAAAATGGAGAACTTAATTGATAGCCTGCAAAAATGGTTACGAAGAAACAAAACCGAAGAAGATAAATCCACAGGTGACCCAAGACGCAGAGAGAAAACCTGATTGTTTTGGGATTTTGCTGCCAGGAAGGAAAACAGATCATCTAGGCCTGACCGTGGGTGAGAAGCAAACCTCCATTCAAACTTGCCATTTGCCAGTTTCTCAGCAAACTTAATTAAGTGTTTGAATGCCTCTGTTAATGTTATACCATGCTGTCTAGCCCTATTTGTTGGGTCACCTTTCCATAAGGAAACAATGTCGGAAATGCCATGGTAGCCAAACCACCTGTTTTAAATTCATTGACTACATTACCTTCAGTGGACGGCCAGTCTAAAGGATCAACCTCATTTACTGCATCTTGGATAGCTGCATTGTCTTTTCTATGTCTTTGACGCATAGGAATAAATGATGTACTACCATTTCCTAAAACTAATTCTTCAACACTAGCATTAGCACTCATTACAGGGTCTTGGGAGGCCCTCATTATCAACATGAACTGAAAGTTCATTTTCATCAACAACATACCTTAGCTCATCTGGTATACCATTTTCTGGTAAACTTTGGATAACATCCCGATCAATTTCAATGTCTTTGAAAAATGGATTGTTTGTCTTCAACCATAATATAGCCTCCAGAACTCTGTGTCGACGCACAGTAAAATCTCTATGTGTGTCGTCAGCACCGTGTCTTCGCACAATCATAACAGGCAAGTCAGCTACATGTGCTGGCAACGTATTGTGATGAACTCTGAACCGTATTAGATATAATGGCTAATAGCTATATTTAGAGTTAGTAAGTAACATAACCATATATGGTATAATTGCATGTCACTAATGTTGTTATTGTATAAGAGACGGTGGGAGAGATAAGTTTTGACTAGGTTTTGACAAGGTTTTTGAGACAAGTGAATACAGTATTATATTTTCGTACTTTATAATAAATATTTAAAATCAAGAGTGAGGAATTGTATATCGAGGACAACTTTGGAATATAGTGGTGCCGTGACCAGGATGTAAACATGGGAAACAAGTGATATTTTACGGGGAATTTCGACAAATTTACAATTATATTTACGACAATATTACAGCGTTAAAATGAGCGACTCGGAATCACAAAGCGAGCAACAAATCGAGAATAAAATCAACAAAGAAATAGAAAAGTTAAAGTATTATTTGGAACAAACCGACGAGCTTATCGAAGAGAAAGATCTGAAGGAAATCGATACAGTAAACAAGCGTACAAAGGCGATTTTGGATGAAATATATAGCCTTGTTTCGACCGCTCAAGAAACGAAAGTTGAGCTGGGAAAAAATACATCACGGAAATTCTACAATGGAATAAAGAAGTAAGAGATAGATATTTGCCATGGGTAAATGAAATGAACAAACTGTCTGATTTTCTGGCTAAAACACAAGCAAATATTGCCGCTGAAGAGGAAAATAAGCGACGAGAAGCGAAACGTATCGAAGAAGAGCATAACAGGAAGTAATTCGAGAACAAGAGAGGCAAATGCTCGAAGAAAAATTACAAGCAGAGCTTAGAATGACGGAGAAAAGCTAGAAATGGAAAAGGCTGCACGATCAACTCTAGCTAAACTTCCTAAATTGAAAATAACACAATTTAATGGTACAACAGCAGACTGGGTAAGGTTTGAGAATATGTTTATTACACAAGTCGATTCTAAGCCAATCAGTGATGAGGAAAAGTTTGGCTATTTGCTTGAAATGGTGAGTGGAAAAGTCAGGATAAGATCTCAAATCTCAAACCGAGCTCGATTGGCTATAAAACTGCATGGAACGACTCAAAAGGAGTACGGTCAAACAAAGTTGGTTGTGAATGCACATATTGATGAAGTAGTAAATTTACCCACAGTACGAGGGTCCTCTTATGAAAAGATCTTGGATTTCTACGAACGTTTGACCAAGAACTATGATGCCCTACAGACTCTCGATGAACATGAGAAATTAGATGGATTTGTGATGTGTACTATTAATAAGTTGCCAAATGTGAAGTCAGACTTGGTAAGGACTGATGAAGATTGGGAGGAATGGAAAATGGAGAACTTAATTGATAGCCTGCAAAAATGGTTACGAAGAAACAAAACCGAAGAAGATAAATCCACAGGTGACCCAAGACGCAGAGAGAAAAAACCTGTTTGTTTTGGGATTTTGCTGCCAGGAAGGAAAACAGATCATCTAGGCCTGACCGTGGGTGAGAAGCAAACCTCCATTCAAACTTGCCATTTGCCAGTTTCTCAGCAAACTTAATTAAGTGTTTGAATGCCTCTGTTAATGTTATACCATGCTGTCTAGCCCTATTTGTTGGGTCACCTTTCCCATAAGGAAACAATGTCGGAAATGCCATGGTAGCCAAACCACCTGTTTTAAATTCATTGACTACATTACCTTCAGTGGACGGCCAGTCTAAAGGATCAACCTCATTTACTGCATCTTGGATAGCTGCATTGTCTTTTCTATGTCTTTGACGCATAGGAATAAATGATGTACTACCATTTCCTAAAACTAATTCTTCAACACTAGCATTAGCACTCATTACAGGGTCTTGGGAGGCCCCTCATTATCAACATGAACTGAAAGTTCATTTTCATCAACAACATACCTTAGCTCATCTGGTATACCATTTTCTGGTAAACTTTGGATAACATCCCGATCAATTTCAATGTCTTTGAAAATGGATTGTTTGTCTTCAACCATAATATAGCCTCCAGAACTCTGTGTCGACGCACAGTAAAATCTCTATGTGTGTCGTCAGCACCGTGTCTTCGCACAATCATAACAGGCAAGTCAGCTACATGTGCTGGCAACGTATTGTGATGAACTCTGAACCGTATTAGATATAATGGCTAATAGCTATATTTAGAGTTAGTAAGTAACATAACCATATATGGTATAATTGCATGTCACTAATGTTGTTATTGTACAAGAGACGGTGGGAGAGATAAGTTTTGACTAGGTTTTGACAAGGTTTTTGAGACAAGTGAATACAGTATTATATTTTCGTACTTTATAATAAATATTTAAAATCAAGAGTGAGGAATTGTATATCGAGGACAACTTTGGAATATAGTGGTGCCGTGACCAGGATGTAAACATGGGAAACAAGTGATATTTTACGGGGAATTTCGACAAATTTACAATTATATTTACGACAATATTACAGCGTTAAAATGAGCGACTCGGAATCACAAAGCGAGCAACAAATCGAGAATAAAATCAACAAAGAAATAGAAAAGTTAAAGTATTATTTGGAACAAACCGACGAGCTTATCGAAGAGAAAGATCTGAAGGAAATCGATACAGTAAACAAGCGTACAAAGGCGATTTTGGATGAAATATATAGCCTTGTTTCGACCGCTCAAGAAACGAAAGTTGAGCTGGGAAAAATACATCACGGAAATTCGACAATGGAAGAAAGAAGTAAGAGATAGATATTTGCCATGGGTAAATGAAATGAACAAACTGTCTGATTTTCTGGCTAAAACAAGCAAATATTGCCGCTGAAGAGGAAAATAAGCGACGAGAAGCGAAACGTATCGAAGAAGAGCATAACAGGAAGTAATTCGAGAACAAGAGAGGCAAATGCTCGAAGAAAAATTACAAGCAGAGCTTAGAATGACGGAGAAAAAGCTAGAAATGGAAAAGGCTGCACGATCAACTCTAGCTAAACTTCCTAAATTGAAAATAACACAATTTAATGGTACAACAGCAGACTGGGTAAGGTTTGAGAATATGTTTATTACACAAGTCGATTCTAAGCCAATCAGTGATGAGGAAAAGTTTGGCTATTTGCTTGAAATGGTGAGTGGAAAAGTCAGGGATAAGATCTCAAATCTCAAACCGAGCTCGATTGGCTATAAAACTGCATGGGAACGACTCAAAAGGAGTACGGTCAAACAAAGTTGGTTGTGAATGCACATATTGATGAAGTAGTAAATTTACCCACAGTACGAGGGTCCTCTTATGAAAAGATCTTGGATTTCTACGAACGTTTGACCAAGAACTATGATGCCCTACAGACTCTCGATGAACATGAGAAATTAGATGGATTTGTGATGTGTACTATTAATAAGTTGCCAAATGTGAAGTCAGACTTGGTAAGGACTGATGAAGATTGGGAGGAATGGAAAATGGAGAACTTAATTGATAGCCTGCAAAAATGGTTACGAAGAAACAAAACCGAAGAAGATAAATCCACAGGTGACCCAAGACGCAGAGAGAAAAACCTGTTTGTTTTGGGATTTTGCTGCCAGGAAGGAAAACAGATCATCTAGGCCTGACCGTGGGTGAGAAGCAAACCTCCATTCAAACTTGCCATTTGCCAGTTTCTCAGCAAACTTAATTAAGTGTTTGAATGCCTCTGTTAATGTTATACCATGCTGTCTAGCCCTATTTGTTGGGTCACCTTTCCCATAAGGAAACAATGTCGGAAATGCCATGGTAGCCAAACCACCTGTTTTAAATTCATTGACTACATTACCTTCAGTGGACGGCCAGTCTAAAGGATCAACCTCATTTACTGCATCTTGGATAGCTGCATTGTCTTTTCTATGTCTTTGACGCATAGGAATAAATGATGTACTACCATTTCCTAAAACTAATTCTTCAACACTAGCATTAGCACTCATTACAGGGTCTTGGGGAGGCCCTCATTATCAACATGAACTGAAAGTTCATTTTCATCAACAACATACCTTAGCTCATCTGGTATACCATTTTCTGGTAAACTTTGGATAACATCCCGATCAATTTCAATGTCTTTGAAAAATGGATTGTTTGTCTTCAACCATAATATAGCCTCCAGAACTCTGTGTCGACGCACAGTAAAATCTCTATGTGTGTCGTCAGCACCGTGTCTTCGCACAATCATAACAGGCAAGTCAGCTACATGTGCTGGCAACGTATTGTGATGAACTCTGAACCGTATTAGATATAATGGCTAATAGCTATATTTAGAGTTAGTAAGTAACATAACCATATATGGTATAATTGCATGTCACTAATGTTGTTATTGTACAAGAGACGGTGGAGAGATAAGTTTTGACTAGGTTTTGACAAGGTTTTGAGACAAGTGAATACAGTATTATATTTTCGTACTTTATAATAAATATTTAAAATCAAGAGTGAGGAATTGTATATCGAGGACAACTTTGGAATATAGTGGTGCCGTGACCAGGATGTAAACATGGGAAACAAGTGATATTTTACGGGGAATTTCGACAAATTTACAATTATATTTACGACAATATTACAGCGTTAAAATGAGCGACTCGGAATCACAAAGCGAGCAACAAATCGAGAATAAAATCAACAAAGAAATAGAAAAGTTAAAGTATTATTTGGAACAAACCGACGAGCTTATCGAAGAGAAAGATCTGAAGGAAATCGATACAGTAAACAAGCGTACAAAGGCGATTTTGGATGAAATATATAGCCTTGTTTCGACCGCTCAAGAAACGAAAGTTGAGCTGGGAAAAAATACATCACGGGAAATTCGACAATGGAAGAAAGAAGTAAGAGATAGATATTTGCCATGGGTAAATGAAATGAACAAACTGTCTGATTTTCTGGCTAAAACACAAGCAAATATTGCCGCTGAAGAGGAAAATAAGCGACGAAGCGAAACGTATCGAAGAAGAGCATAACAGGGAAGTAATTCGAGAACAAGAGAGGCAAATGCTCGAAGAAAAATTACAAGCAGAGCTTAGAATGACGGAGAAAAAGCTAGAAATGGAAAAGGCTGCACGATCAACTCTAGCTAAACTTCCTAAATTGAAAATAACACAATTTAATGGTACAACAGCAGACTGGGTAAGGTTTGAGAATATGTTTATTACACAAGTCGATTCTAAGCCAATCAGTGATGAGGAAAAGTTTGGCTATTTGCTTGAAATGGTGAGTGGAAAAGTCAGGGATAAGATCTCAAATCTCAAACCGAGCTCGATTGGCTATAAAACTGCATGGGAACGACTCAAAAAGGAGTACGGTCAAACAAAGTTGGTTGTGAATGCACATATTGATGAAGTAGTAAATTTACCCACAGTACGAGGGTCCTCTTATGAAAAGATCTTGGATTTCTACGAACGTTTGACCAAGAACTATGATGCCCTACAGACTCTCGATGAACATGAGAAATTAGATGGATTTGTGATGTGTACTATTAATAAGTTGCCAAATGTGAAGTCAGACTTGGTAAGGACTGATGAAGATTGGGAGGAATGGAAAATGGAGAACTTAATTGATAGCCTGCAAAAATGGTTACGAAGAAACAAAACCGAAGAAGATAAATCCACAGGTGACCCAAGACGCAGAGAGAAAAACCTGTTTGCACGTAAAGGAGGTAAAGAGAACGAAAGAGGAAAAAAGACACCTTGTTGTATGTTCTGTAAAGCTGAACACTGGAGTGATATGTGCAAGTCGTATGTAACCACAGCTCAAAGAAAGGCTTACTTCGGTGAGAACAATTTATGCTTCAATTGTGGTAGCCCGGGACATAGGGCTAGACATTGTCGGAGTCGTGGGTGCTATCACTGTGGGGAGAAACATCATACCAGTTTACATGATCAGAAAGAGAAGAAAAGCGACGGTACAATATTAACGGGCTATTCAACAGCAACAGAGGAGATTACATTACCCCCCATAATCCCAGTTAAGGTGGACGGAGACGTTTTCTGGGCCTTTTGGACACAGGATCTGGCAGGAATTTTATTTCAAAGGAAGCAGTAAAGAAGCTTCAAATTTCTGCAGCACGACATGAATCGAAAGAAATCATCACCATTAATGGAGCAAAAAGACAGTCCATGCCTATTTACAATGTAACAATCGGATCATTAGACGGATCAACCAAGGAAGAGATAGAGCTAGCCGGGTCTACAATGGAAGATTTCACAACAGTAAAAGACTGGACATGAACAAACTTAAACAGAATTATGATCACACAAAGGATAAAAGGTTTTACATGACAACAAATGGTGAATACCCAATACACATGATCTTAGGTGACAGCACCTTCTGCAAGATTAAGACAGAAGAAATCTACAAAGGGAAAGATGGCGATCCTATAGTTGAAGGTACTTCGTTTGGTTGGATTGTTCATGGCGGAGATATTTCGAACAATGTATGTATGTTTACAAGATCATCAAATGACTACGAGCAATTGTATACACTGGATGTACTTGGAGTTGAAGATAGAGGGGAGAACGACCAACTGGATGTTTATCATGAGTTTAAAGAGAACATAACTCGGGCTGATGATGGTAGATATCAAGTCAAAGTACCATGGATTCCAGGACAGTGTTTGCCAAATAACAATCTGGAACCAAGTCGAAAGCGATTAGCTAATGTTTGCAAAAAGATCGAGCGAGATGAGAAGTTAAAGAATAATTATGATGCGATTATTGAGGAGCAGCTAGAATCAGGTATCATTGAAAGTGCACCAGAGAAACCGAGTGGTGAACGAATATACTACATGCCCCACAAACCTGTCGTCAGAGAGGAGGCAACAAGCACAAAAGTAAGAATGGTCTTTGACGCCAGTGCGAAACCAAATCCGACCGCCAACAGCGTGAATGAATGTATGTTTACGGGGCCCCCACTACAACCAATGCTTTGGGACATTTTGATACGAGCAAGAATGGCCCCACAATTGATTATCGCAGATATCCAAAAGGCTTTTTTACAAATCGGGTTAAACGAAGAAGACCGCGATGCCTTCAGATTTATATATAACGTCAATGGTATTGAGAAACATTTTCGGTTTACCAGAATTCCGTTTGGAGTCGAATCAAGCCCATTCATGCTTGGCGCGACCATGCAGCATCATTTGGATCTACAGTCTGAGGAAGTCAAAGACACGGTACAGACTTTGAAAGATAACACCTACGTTGACAATATAATGCAAATCGGAAGCGATGTATCAGAATTAGAGAAGTTCAAAGTCGAGGCTACAGAAATCTTAGAAGGTGCCAAACTACCGATTCATAAGTGGGAATCCAACGTGGAATCGTTAGAAAGTGAAGACATGCCGAATCCTTGAAAAATTCTTGGACTTGCATGGGACAAGAAAGAAGACGAGTTGTATATTTCGGCACTGGAATACCCTGAAGGAGCGAAAGTTACGAAGAAATCTATTGTGAGTCACCTCGGAAAAGTTTATGACCCTTTAGGCATAGTATCACCAACAATGGCAGAAGGTAAAAGAATTTATCGTGAAGCATGTGACGAGACAAAGAGCTGGGACGCGGAGATTTCAAAGTCCTTAGAACGAGACTGGCTAAAGTGGACAAGACAGTTACGAACTGTTAAAATTCCCAGAAGTATCGCCAAGGGTATTCGAAAGATCAAGCAGGTTCATCTTCATATTTTCGCTGACGCAAGCAATCTGGCGTGTTCGTGTCTAACAATTGCAGTTATCGAACATTCAACTGGGACGGTGAAAGGGTTGTTGACAGCCAAAGCACGAATATCAAAGAGAAACACGTCAATCCCGAGATTAGAGCTAATCGGTGGTCAAATGGCTGCGAATATGGCAAAGAACGTGTGTAAAGCGTTGAAACAACTACCAATAGGCTCAATAACCATATGGATGGACAGCACAGTGGCACTCTTTTGGATCTTAAATCCAGCTAGATCATGGAAAACGTTTGTCGCGAACCGAGTAAGGAAAATTGCGTCCATAACAAGTGAACTTGATATCAAGTGGAAATATTGCCCATCGAAAGAGAATGTAGCTGATTTGGGAAGTCGAGGTGCAAGCATTAATCGTATGGAAAGTAATGGATGGTTTCATGGTCCAGATTGGCTGCTAGATGAAGAGAAACAACCGGTACAACCAATTCTCAACTGTGGCAAAGACGTTAGCATAGAGAGTAAACCGTTGAAAGAATCAGTATTCCAAGTGATAGAGAAGGAACCTGATGAATGGGATTCGTTATTGGAACGGCGTTCATATTGGAGAACACTACGAGTAACGGCTTGGTGCTTGAGATTTAAGTACAACTGTTTAGCGAAAGGGCGAAAATCGAAACGAAAGAACGGACCGCTACAAACAGACGAAATTGAAAATGCAAGAAATCACTGGGTGAAGAAAGTCCAGAGCAACACGCCCAATACGTTAGAGAGTCCCGGTTGGAGATTTGTGCGAGATGAGGAGACGGACATTCTAAAGTGCCGAGGAAGGATTTCCGGCTATCAACCAACTTATCTGAATGGAGGAAGATTCGTGGAGAAACTTATACAGCATTCACATGAAAAAGCCATGCATCTGGGAGTAGCGAGTACAATGTCATTAATCCGAGAAGACTGGTGGATACCACAGCTAAGATCGAAAGTTAAAAAGGTAATAGGGAACTGCAACGTTTGCAAAGTTTTCTCGACAAAGCCTTTTTCAGCTCAAGCGACGTCACAACTGCCCGAATTCCGCACAATGCCTGGGAGACCGTTTGAAACCACGGGAATAGACTTTGCTGGTCCTTTACTGTATAAGGTCACAAAGAAAGAAGAAGGAAAATGTTATGTAATCATATTTACGTGTGGCACATCGCGAGCAGTTCATTTAGAGCTGGCTAAATCGCAGACAGCAGAAGAGTTTCAAGAAAGGTTGAACGCGTTTATTACAAGGAAAACGAGACCAAATCGTATTATATCGGACAACGCCACTACGTTTGTAGCAACGTCGAAATGGATAAAACAAATCAGAAGAAGTGAGCGTCTGCACGATTATTTAGCGACTCAGAGTATACACTGGACTTTCAATCTGGCAAAGTCCCCATGGTGGGGAGGACTATATGAACGGCTAATTAGAGAAATCAAAACAACACTTTACAAAACTCTGGGAAAAACACACCTGTTTTTCAATCAGTTAGAGACGGTGATATTAGATATCGAGAGGCATTTAAATAATCGCCCACTTACCTACAGTACGTCGAAAGCAGTCAAGAAGAGGAGCAAATCCTAACACCCAACACTATACTCTGGGGACAGAATTCGTATGCATTGGGAGAATTAAGCGAGGAAGATGAAAACGAAGTTGGTAGTCTATACAAACGTCTTATTATGGCAAGACAACACGCGTGGTCGAGATGGCAACGGGAATATATACATGGATTAATGGAGTATCATCGTGTAAATAAAAGCACATCTCCTGTTCCAGAGATTGGGGAAATCGTATTGATCGTTGGAGACGAAAAGAACCGAGGACGGTGGATGAAAGGTAAAGTTGTGAAGTACGTGACAGGAAAGGACGGTGTAATCAGAGGAGTTATTGTCTTACACAAAGGTAACTATTTGGAACGACCTGTTCAGCTAGTATGTCCTTTGGAGATAAGGAGCGTGGTTAAGGAAGATCAAGGAAGACACAACAAAAGTACTACTGAAGAAAATGAGGGAAAATTAAAGGAAAGACCAGAACGGAAAGCAGCAAAGATCGCGAAAGTTAACATCAGAGAACAGTTGAAGGACGATTAAAGGGAAGTAAATGTAACTGTGTAGAATTGTTGTTAAAAATTTATAATTCGTTTAAATTTGTTAGGGGAGTGTGTGATGAACTCTGAACAGTATTAGATATAATGGCTAATAGCTATATTTAGAGTTAGTAAGTAACATAACCGTATATGGTATAATTGCATGTCACTAATGTTGTTATTGTACAAGAGACGGTGGGAGAGATAAGTTTTGACTAGGTTTTGACAAGGTTTTTGAGACAAGTGAATACAGTATTATATTTTCGTACTTTATAATAAATATTTAAAATCAAGAGTGAGGAATTGTATATCGAGGACAACTTTGGTATACTATGCAAGAAACTTTGAATATCTTGGGGGTAAGTTTAGTACATGCCCCTTATACCCCCTCTGCCCACCATGTTTTCTATACACTCTCATAATAGGGCAAACCCTTGAAATTAACATTTCTTCTACCTGTGTCAAACCTCTTAACTGTTCAGGAACAATTCCTGGGTCCATGTCATTCTCAGCACTGAAATTCTTAGGTGTTTTCTTGTCTCTTTTACACCGGTAACAAATATATGTCTCTGACGTTAAGTTCTGTCGTGTCGGCCAAGCTTCTTTACAAATTGTACACTGTCGATGCTCTAAACTTTCCTGATCTAAATGAAAACTGTGCATTTCATTTTGAACAAACTCTTGCTCATGCAAAGGATTGTCAGCATTTTGCCAACCGTCCTTGTGTAAATATTCATTCCTACTATCCCCCCTTTCTTCATGATCAGATACAGTTGCCTCACCTGCTTCATGAACAGACACAGCTGCCTCCTTTGCTTCATGGACAGATACAGCTGCATCCCCTGCTTCATGGACAGATACAGCTGCGTCCCCTGCTCCATGGACAGATACAACTGCATCCCCTGCTTCATGGACCAATGCATTACTCTGTTTTTCTCTTTCTCTTCTTATCTTGTCAGCCAATCTATTCTGTCGCTCTTGGTAACACTCTTTTTCAATTGCTGTGTGAAAATGTGCTCTTAAACTCTCAAGTGTTCTACTTCTTTCCCCGGCTGTCTCTGATGCTCTTTTTTGTTTTATCTTTTGAAGCCTTTTCGTTCGTTGTTCTTCAGTATCATTTTGCATTTTATCTATATTATGCGCTCTATTATACACTTTTTGCTTACCTTTTGCTTCGGCAGTCCTTTCTTGCCAACCTTCTCGACGTTTTATCAAGCGTGTTTCTCTTTCCTCAGCAGTTTCTGAAGGATCTAAAGCTCGTTTTTGTTGCATATACAATCTATGGTACTCTTTTTGCCTACCTTTCGCTTCGGCAGTCCTTCTTTTCCATGCTTCTCGACGTTTTTCCAGGCGAGTTTCTCTTTCCTCAGCAGTCTCTTGTAGCAGACGTTGTCGTCTTCGCTCCCTCCTCTTCGCAAGGTTTTCGGCTTTTTTTTCGTTTTCTTTCCGCTCTTCGTTTGGCTCCATACAAATTTTTATTTAATATTTTAATTGTCTTTAATTTTTTTAATAAATTGTACAGGTAAAACCGTAAAAAACTTTTGAGTATTTACAAAATACTGTATTGCAAAAGCAAAAATATTTGCAAGACGTGTACGTTATTTTGATGTCGTCACTCATTTAAAGAAATATTTTGAGTTTGACCAATCATTGTGGCTCTTTCCATGACAGTCCGTCATTCTTTTGAGATCAGTGAGATGACCACCCATCACACCCATGCGCCCGCAAAACTTGATGAACTTTAGATTTCCCATTGCTTTCCTTTTCCCTGGCAGGTGTAAATATCCGAGCGGAATTAGTACCCTCGCACGGCGCTTCGCGCCGGCTCGGGGATTACAAGATTACATCAACTTGAAATTTTGACTGTGGTCCCTACCATGGATAACTTGCCAAAAATTCGATCACCCGATCAGTCATTTACTTTTTATTGAGACGGTCGGTCAATCGAAGAGTAGGTGTTAAAATTGTGACTGCCTTGAGGTACGAACGACTGCAGGTTATATAGTAAGCAAAACAATGTAGCTACCATGTCGAAACATTTTCGGGATTCTTTGTGAACCAAGGCAAAGCTTGTTTGGAATGGAAACTCAAGAAAACAGTTTTTTGTGGCCCATTTGCTATTCGTTGTTCCCTTGTTCCGCTCATCATCAATCATAACATGTATTTTCTTATTACTACAGGGACGATTCTACCGAAATAATACCAGCAAGTGCTCGAGAAATGGATAGCTAAATTTTTTGATCAGTTTAATGAAGAAAACAAGAATTCTGAACAAGATAATATCAACAAATATTTCTATACATCAAAATAAAAGAAATCGGATCATTCCCAATGTCAACCTTGTTACTCTAGGGAAAATAATGGTCCAAGAATTGCTTAGAAAAATAATAAGATATGATATAATGATAACATAATGAAATATGATAACAAACCAGCAACCGTGACCGCGAAGCTTTGTTCCAGAGTGGGAGGTGGGGGAGGGGACAGGATTCCGTATTTCAATGTTTATGACCGATTTTATCATTTTGCAGCAAATAGTGAGGGGAGGCCATCCAGGGGCCTTCCAGGCTCAACGCTCCCTGGCAATAAAAATATGTTCAGAATATCGTTAAAATTGCTGTATATAATACTGTCCGTAACATCCAAATGAATGAAGAAAATTGTTCAAACTTCATTTTCACGGGTAAGTTCTATATAAAATATCGTAAACTGATAAGAGATATAGAAATCTCCGTAGAGTGGGAGAGAATACGGTCTGATCTCCATTTGTCATTTTACGTAAATGTGTAAAAACAGGGCGGCGCAGCAGGAGGATTAGGGGCAGTAGTAGAAGTAGAAGTGTGAGACAAACGCTCCCAACTAATAGAGTGAAGCACATTTAATGTGAAGGTGGCAGTTTCCCCTGCTTGAAATGAGAAAAGCCGGTTTCTTCATGATAAATCTTTACGCCGGAAATACTAATTCTACATTTCACAATTTTCCGTCGGCACTTTTATTTGTCTTCCTGCCTAGCCGTTCTTCAGCCATTAATTCACTAAATAATTAAATGCAACAAGCGGCTTATTGTATTATATTTTGTACCTAAGACAATATGACAATTTGTTTCGGCTTCGAAAGTATACTATAATGACCTGGACAACCTGCAAATTTGGTCCTCAGAGTCTGCATGCATCTCGTTCAATGACAAGAAGTACAAAGCCCAACACTTCACCAGAAAGATCACGCCACTAACAACAACGTACAAACTATCGTCAAATTTAGAACAAATTAACAGCAAATAAGTTACTGGGCTATATCAGAAGGTCAACATTATACATCCATAACACTACGGTGCGACGTATTCTATAATTGGCTCTTGTGCACCCTCACTTGGGTTACATGTATGGAACACCGCTGTGTTCTCCGCAGTCAGTAATCTATTAATTTGAAGAAAGTGTTTCATTAAGTGTTCTGATCTTGGTTTTAATTAGTTTTATAAACTCCTAAATAACAAATGGATTTAAATTGCCTATCCAGAGCGTTCCAATCGAGGAGGGAGGTTTAGCTTCATAAACTTCTTCATATATAAAGGGGGCTTATTAGAGGGGGACGCTTGTCTGAGAGATGCGTACTATTAGAGAGATTTCGGTAAACACTATATCCATTTCGGGGCCTTCTTCTATTTTAATTTAGACTAAAATATTTGTATACCGACATAATACATCAACGATACGTCCTTCGAATACTTGGTACGAATGTGATCATGCTATAATTCTGATCGGTTGTTCAGATATCCCGCCAATTATTTAAATTTCATTATTTTAATATATGATAATTGCTTTCTAAGTCATAGACTGACCACTTGCCTATATCTCACTTGGTCTCAACTGCTGGCAAAATAAACTACAGGTAATCTAGTTAAATATCTTTGAGATTTCTGTTGTTGGACAAATTATATTTACTTACTTTCGGCATATTTTATCGTAATCGGCTTGGTTCTTGTCATTCAGACTTTGAGGAATGGTATGCGCGTATACATTGCTCTTGCTAGAAGAACCCAAATGCTTTTGCCGTTTTGGTGTATTTCTTTCTTCGCATATATTTCCACCGAATGACCTTTGTCGGCGCTTGTCTTTCATGTATAAGATGTCGAAAAGAGGAGGTAAACTCCTCGAGTGTCAAAATTAGCACGAAACGTTCGAGATTCCTCGCTATAAGCCAAACACAAACGTGCTGCAATTTGATGGTTTTGAACTTGAAATAAAATGCATAGACTAGGCAGAATGATGGGAAGTGTACATAATAAGGGTCGTGGAAGCATTTCATGTTTAGGACGGACAAATTATGTTTCTATATACATATAGACGTGCTCTAAATCGATATAGGGTGGTTGCCCAGCTGTATTCCCGAAAGTAAAGTCATAAACATCTAAAATTGGAAATTAAAATGTTTAGCCATTTTATCCCCCCAACGTAAGATGGTAAAGGATCTTTCCATGCAACACAGCTGGCAGCATGGGAAAGAGGCCCACTTCTAAAGCTAATCTACTCGAAACTACCCAAATGCCTCTAGCTAGGCGACACATGTTGCAACATCGTACCCGATGGCTGAAACGAAGTCACGAAATGATACCTTTTTGCAATTGTTGGTGCGTGATAATAGACCACAATATTTGGTTGAAAAGGCACAATAATTATACATTTTCTACTTGTCGTATTCCCTTTAGGGCACCCAAAGATAATAAAGGCCAATTTTTCAGATATTGAATACTTTCAAGTTCATGAGTTAATTAATAAGGCTTCAATTGAAACTAATGGTTTCCCAGCCAATGAATGTATAAGTATGATGGCAAAGTAAATAAATAAATAAAGTAATCTTAATTTTAGTGTGTATCCGTGTTTAGTGTTGTAATCTGGTTAAGGCATTTGTTTAGCCACAATCCGTGTTGTAACTTGGCCTAAAATATTCAAATGTTTTTGTTAATAATAATTATGCTTTTGCTTTATCACTTAAAGTGATCGAAACAGTTTAGAACAACATTTCTGAAGACTTGAGAAATTTTTATATAGGTTTTCATGTAAATTTGTTTTTGCTGGCTATTCAGTTTTGAAGAATTTATATTCTGAACATGCTTTTTCGCTGCTCTTTCGGTACTAATTCCTGAAAAAGACTTTATTTAAACTAGTTTCTAAATTATAAATCCTTTTGCTAACCTGTAAAAAATTGCTGGAAGTTTTCTTGTCCTGGTTTTTTCTCTATTAAGGCTCCAAAACGTTGTTTTTGGGTTGACAAAACTCTTATAGTTTTTGTGCCGCCATTTTGTTTTTGTTACTCACTGTATATGTAAGAAATATTATATGAGCTCGAGTCGGATATTGGCTGATAGCCAACGAGGCGCTTCGCCGAGTTGGCTATCAGCCAATATCCGACGAGAGCGAATATAATATTTCACTTATAATATAGCCAGCCACAATGCTCCATTCTATAAAATTAAACGAAAAATAAAAGATGTTTTCATGTTTTGTTTTGTTTTTATTAAATCAGGCAAATGCAAATTAAAAAGCGATTATTTTGCGATACATGTTTACTTTTCGTAATTTCTTTTTAAGTATAAATTTTATACACATTTACATTTGGCTTACCGTCAAAAACCTTCATTCCAAATTTTGTTGCCTTTTTTGTGTTCTTAGGCGTGCTATTTTTAAGCAAAACTCCAATTTCTTCATCATTCATGCTTACAAATCTGGAAGCCATTTTGGTTTTTTTCCCTACTAGTAGGATATTGCTCTACTAGTAGGATATCACAAAATATCCTGCTAGTAGACAACCAATCAGATTGCAGCATTGTGGCTGGCTATATTATAAGAGCTGATATATGGCGAGTAGCTCAACCAATCAGATTGCAGAATAGCTCATATTCGGTGAATGACTATAATTATTATGAATACAGTTAGTAGCTTATTGATCATATATACCCATAGGTTTTGTAAACCATATGATAAGGAAACGTTTACCTGCATGTGTATAGGTTTGTCACTTGGCCATTCCAGTATTGCTAGTTTGAAAAAGGAATTACTGTTATGCAATGTTCTGTTTTGTGTTTCATTTCTCAATGCCTGGGTGATACCCTCATATCAAGATTTATTCTCGGCATCTCGTTCGATAGGACTAATAGTAGAATGGATTTGTAGTTTGTAATTATATATAAATTATATATAAAAAAATGTATATTATATATATATATATATATATTCGTTCGAATATTCCATATACAAACACCTTCTACAATTAGTCCTATCGAACTGCCGAGAAAAAATCGTAATATTTATACCCATACTTTTTACTGGCATCACTCCCATCATATATATACATACACGAATTTGCGGTTAATGCTCAGCAACTGGACTCTGCCGCTCTGTTGGTGAGAGCGCTTCACCGGAATCACAGGGCCTTAAGTTCGATTCTTTCCAGAGGGCCTAAGCACGACTCTAGCTGTTGCACCATTTCCATCTGTGGATCCATTCCAGGAGTGCAACATACTCAGAAGGGCGTACGTCGAAGTTGATTTTGGAGTGGTATCAAATTGACTGGGGTCAATCCTTTGTAGGACAGCGGTTTGATGAAATCTTCTACAATATAATCTTTCGCAATTTTGGATATAATGGGCGATAAGGATATTGGTCGTAGGAGCTTGTTTACCTCGCGAGCTGGTTTTTGTTTCGGAATCGGAACAATATCAGCATGCTTCCATATTTGTGGGAGACGTGCTTCCTTATATGATAAATTGAGAATTTGTGAAATAGGTGAGGCTATTTCGGCATTTTCGTTTAGTATCCAGGCTGGAATACCATCCGGAACGCTAGCTTTGTTTGCATTATTTTAGTCTTGCAAGTGTTTTTAAGATAGATAACTCAGACGTATACAACGGTTGATGAATTCCTGTGATATCTTGATTATTTGAGCTAGGTGGTAATGGGTCGAACACACTTATTGGCTCAACAAATGTTTGATTTGACAAATTGACAAAATTTAAAAAGACTCAGTATAAACACGCAAAATGTGAGTGGATTTTTAGAAATAAAGACCGCAAAAGTAAGTTTAAAGATATCGTAGACTTTACATGTAAATTGATAAACGTTTCTTGTGATTTTGGGCGTTCAAACATCGACACTACGATCGATCATTCCATATTTTAATACCTTGTGACTTTGTGTTCAGTTTTGGGAATTAATCGCACTATTTTTGACCAATCAGATTGCAAGAAATGCCATTGATTTCAAAATGAATATAATAAAGGTGATTATCGCGTATTAATCCGAGGTAGTGCAACCAATCAGCGTTGAGAATTTTCAATAATCGCCTATGTAATTTTACTAAATAAATGTATTTTATTATCATAACCAGCCAATCATAAAGCTTGTCCATATACTAGATACTTACTGGCCCATCATTTTCTGGTATGTCAACATAAAGTTTCCTAACGATCACTTTGGTGTGATAAATCAGTTCGGAGCTTCGACTACGCATCCAGATGACGTACGGGTGGTTCTGCGTCGAGAATGCTGCAGTTCAATCATAATATCCAGGTGAAACGGGAATTATAAAATACGCAAGTCAAAGCATAGAATTATTAAACTTTTCAACTATTCATTTGTATTTCACATAGAGCAACAATAGAACTGTTCATATTAGTAATTTTTGTATTATAGCATGCATATGTTTTGTCTTCAGTGTCAAACAAAGTAAAGAAAGGTAAACTTAAGAGAATAAGTTTTCTAAGTTAAACAAGTCAATAATTTACTTTTGCTGATAGTTAAATTGATGATTAAACAGTGGAATTAATTCTTCCAGTCTCAGCTACATGTTATGATTCAACTGCAATTTGATCCCACCGCAGAATACGTTATTTGGATACCTGTCAGTACGGATATTTTTAATGGTTTATTCTATATTCCTGCAGGGACTTTGATTGTTAAACCAGTCAGAAAAATGTAGGTTATCTATAATTATATTGACACTTATTTCATGCAAGACAATTATAGGACGCTTTGAAATACTTTAAAATTATTGAATTGAAAAATGTAATTAATGTTTATACAGTAGCAACATGTTTTGCATGTACATTTTAAGAATATGCCGATATTATGGATATTCGATGGAACAACTGACGAAATTGTTTGATTCATTGATTATGTCACTCCTCTCATATGGAATTGAAGTATGGGGTTCTGCCCTTGGGATAAAATATTTAGAAAGAATTGACAAATTTTTTAAAAGAGCCCACAGATTTGGATACACTACAAAACTCATTAAAATATCGAAGGTAATCGAAGAAAGAGACAAACGCTTATTTGATAATATAAGGAAAAATCCAGAACATATATTATATGAGTTACTTCCAACCAAGAAACAGCGAATATTACGGGAACGAGAACACGAATTTATCTTACCGAAAATGAAGACGGAGAGATTCAAACGAACCTTTTTAAATAGATGTCTTTTTGACTATTTTAATTAGTAAAGGTAGCAAATTTTTAAATTTTTAACCTCAATAGTTTTTTAAATAAAAATTAGTAAACTTTAACTTTTACATAATTATGTACATAATTATTCTAATTAGTATTGTATTAGTAATAACACTTTGTAAGTATATCTGTTATAAGTTCATTTTAATATTTTCTTAACTTTGTAAAGTTACACGTCTGATGTAACTATTGATGTAAAGACTTCATAATAATAATAATAATAATAATAATTAGAACATAATTTGAAAATAATGTAAAAAAGATCTTTGAAAGACGTAAATAATGTAAATATATTCAACGAATATTATATATCTGAGAGGAAGCCTATAATTGATTTCCCTAAATAAATATAATTACTTTCAGAGCATTCGCCATTTTATTTCCCACTCGATCATAAGTTAAGGTGGATCGATACAGTTTTCAAAAATTCAGGTGTTCAACACTTTGAAATTTTTAAACTCCGTATTTTTAGGTTTCACTCACCAGGTATCGAGGTTTTCATATATTTAGATCTTTCTACTTTCAAATGATGTTAGTTTTAGTAACACATAGTTCGTTGCTATGACAACATACGCGTACGAAATTCACTCCAAAATAGCCTATCGCCTCGTGTAGTTGAAAAAGGTTTTTTTCGTGCATTAGTTTACTTGCAAGACAGACTAATAATAAGCAAAATATAAAAAATTCTGTAATGTCAATTTTTCGAAAAAGGCAAAAATGTCGTTTTCTTCAGTAAAATTTTTTGGCATTACAGAATTTTTTATTTTTGGCCCAATGAAAGATTTTTGCGGTGCAATACAGCATGCAAAATTTGACCATAGGTCACCGGACAAAATAATGAGATATAGCGTACTGGTTTTCAAAAATTGAATTTTTTTAATGACGTCAGCAATTGACATGAAAACGGTATATAACACGCGCAATGACGCGAGATGGCGCGAGCAAATGCTCCCGTCAGGTCATTTTAGAAGTTCTTTCGTTAATATTCCCGCGCGCACAAATGATCACGCGAGTTTTTTCATATAGTATGAAGTTTTGTTTTCGTGATTCTTGAATAAAGGTTTTGTGATTACTATATCGAGCCACCTTAACATTTCAACATTTGGCTGTATGATAGACACCAAAAAGATAAACCGCTTGAATGTCATAATAGACTATTAAAACGGGCTTTACAATTATGTGGCAAATGATAGCGGTAGTCTTATAAAAGATCTGAAGTCGAGTCTTATATACTGGAGGGGATGACAGTGGCGGCGGAAGGAGTTTGGTTTGGATGGAGGGGGCTCTCCCCGAACGGGGGTTCGGAAAATTTAGAAACCTGGAGTCTCTGAAATGGCATTTACGGTATTCTTTAGAAGATTGGACATGCAGAAACCAGGATATTTTCCTTGTCCAAGTATGGTGGATATTCGCTTATGCATGAGAGAGAGTTTACGCCATCTTTATATCCGAAGATTGCAGATCAATGTTCAGAATATGTGCTCGGACAGGCTTGTACTTTATGGAGATATTTACAAATAATACATGAAAAGAAATCTTATAGAAATGTTAACAGCAAATGTATTAAATCTATCGAAAGATATCGCGTAAACTGTAGAAATTAGTTTTGACAAAACTATTCGGAAAATGTCAGTATTACCAAAAACGGCGCAAAGAGTGTCTTCAGACGAGATTGTGAAGCATTCTTGTCTATTAAATTGAACACAATAATATGAACACAATTTTATACGTATGAATATTTTACAATTTTTAATCATCCATTACTCCCATTTCGTTCACACTCTACAGCTAATAGATGTACTCAGCTTCGTTTTTGTTTACCCTTTCGAGACATGTAAAGTTGTGGGTTCCATGTAAATTAATGATATTCAGGTATGAATAAATGCATTCTGATTATAATGACAAAGTAACCAAAATATGACTTATCTCAAAAAAGATCACCTGACTAGAAATGGCTATTATTTGCATACGGAACTGAGGAGGTCTATTTCTCATTAAACTGCAATGAATAGCTATACTTGTGCGACTATCAATTTTATAGATGAAAATGAAAGTTTTATTGTGCCAATATTGAAAAAATGAACGGAAAACTGAACATTTAAACATACTTTGATGTCCGTATTTTCAACCGTTCAGTCTTAGCTTAGATGTTATATTTCAACTTGAATATCATTTCTACTTAGAACGCGCAATTTTCACTGGGTACGAAGTGGAAACTCAGAACCGCCATTCGTTAAAAACATCACAAAGGAATATTGATATTTATTGTTAGTTGCCATAGCAACGACAATGTTTTGGTATTTGTAAACAATTTCCTATTCTACAATATTGTTTTAGCACAGTCTATGCAGCACTTCCTTTCTAACACAAGCGTTCAAAAATCTTGACCTTATAGTATATCTTAAATAAGCAACACTCCTGAAAACAGCAGGGGCAAAGTTAACATCCTTCAACCAGTAGATATAATTTCAGAGGCCAGCATATCCCACAACTTCCTCCGCAGTATCCAGACAACTGACGACGATCAGAACTAATCATTTTCTTGAATACTTTTCGGTTACATTTTGGATATGAAGCATAGTGATAATCAATATCACTTAGTAGCACAAAATTTGTACCATTCAAATTTACTTTGAAATTTCCTTTCTTGACCTCTTCACCACAATCATCTGAAAAGCAGTCACCAGCTGATGCAAAACCGTGGAGAGCACTTGGTATTCTGGCACTTGCAAATCTGTAGTCTTTTGGTGCTACTCTCAAGGTGGCAACATTAAGACGAATCTAAAACATGATAAACATTTATACTATTTATGATATTAACTAAATATATAAAATATATTCCACTGATAACAGCAGGATTAATATGATGAAGCTACATTTTTAATCCCCAATACATCTTTGAAAAACAAGTTACATGAACAAGTGAGAATTTTCTTGGGTAATCATACAATGCCAATTGCTGAAAACCCTTCATTATACACTCGTTCTGCTTGTAAAAAATAATATTTCATTGCCTGACTGGAAGGTCCGCGCTGAATAAATATATTCCCGACGTCCCAGTGGCCGAACAAGACGATTACGCCTCCCGACTTAAACAGTGAACAACGTATTATCTTTTACTCCAAGGAAAATCAATTTATTAAAAGTTCCAGTGTTGCACACTATGTTTGAGATCAGTGTTGTTGCGTAATCCAAAAATAGAATAATTGTCATATTTCAGGTAACTGATCCAACACAACAGCAGTATTTCGTAAAGAGACTACCTACACTTGCTTCACACATTCCATGTATATACTGCTTTTCTCTTCTGTGCTGTTCGTTGTGAACTTGCCAGTGTCAAATATTTATATCTATCTCGGTTCGTTTACACGATATTATCATTCGTTTTACTGGATCGTTACACTCGCTCGTTGGCTTAATCACAACTCGTAGATAGAAATCGTACCTTACGAAGTAGGTTTATCATAATTATGTACAGCATGGACAAAAATTAAATAATTTCATACACATCGCCTAATATATTATATATGCATGCATGGACTCCCTATTTTGTCATGCAAACAGTTAATCCTAATAAAAATTCCAAGTTACCTTTTTAAAATATGTCCATTCTTCCGTTAAGTTTGTGTTGTAATGAAGTGCGTAATTATTTATCTCTCCCGCTGGCAATGTGAGATATTCTCTGGGATATTCATACTTCATATTTTGACAATAAATCTTTGCAGATTGATTACATTCTGGCCACTTCAGGTATAGATCATACTCTCCATCCGTTCTAACATTACTCGATTCTTGTATATCTTTACATGTTTTGTTTCTTCTTTCTAAATACAAAGAGAAAGACAAATACAACTTCTTTCGAACACATGCAATTTCACCTATTATCCAAAATCTTCGTTTTGCTGCACTTGTATGAAAATTGAGCAACATCGCAAACTACATCAAACTCAATGCGAATGCGGTATCACAATTAGGATGTGCAGCCCTTACTTTTGCCGAAAAAATAGGCATGGTTTGATGTGGTTGGGCGTGGTCTTTAAGAAATTGGAATTTTGCCAACAGGTCAACTTGTTAAGGGGGGAGGGGTGGTGCACCGTCCCCTTCCGCTACGCCCCTACAAACTCAAACTACCTGAGTGCGTCCATTGCCGATAGCCAGAACAATATTTAAATGTGGTTTTTGAACACTCCATGTCTTGCGTTATTAAGACAAAATGAAAGAAGTTCACACTTTATGATATTGACTCGTAAAAGTACGTGGGCTCCACTCAGCTCTACTTTAGGGAGTTCGTTTGCGCAGTCATCAGAACTAGCGCCTTTCACCTCTGAGAATGTGTTTTGATTTCTTACTGCCGACTCATGAAACCTTCTACTTCTACCGAAAATCGTGGGTTTTTTCTTCAGGAACTCTGGTTTCCTTCCACAGGCAATATTGACGGAGTGGGTTGAGATGATACCCAAATTAACTCTTCCATAGTAGCTCTGCTCCCTGATCAGACTTGATTCATACGATGGCTGCCAGAGGTGCCTTTAATTAGCCTCCTACTCAATTAATTCGAGCTGCGTTCTTCGTAAATTTCTCAGCTCGCAGCTTCAGATAAGGATGCCTAACACACGTCAAGCCAGCTATCATTAAGCGGTTGGAATCAGATCAATTCGGGTGCATACCTGGCACATCAACCATTCACGCATTGATCAGTATGATTCATAAGTGGTTCTAAGCAACAGATGGAACAAGTAATGACGTAAGAGTGTTTGCACTAGATTATAGGAAAGCATTTGATCTCATAGATCATAATTTACTAATACGTAAATTATGTAATTATGATATCAATCCTTATGTCATCAACTGGATTGGTGATTTCTTAAGCAGCAGAAGTCAAAGAGTAAAGCTATCTGAAGATTGCTTTTCTGAATGGCGGCATGCAACCGTGGGAGTTCCAAAGGGAACTAAAGTCGAACCATGGCTTTTTATTGTCATAATTGATTACCTCCATGCCTCTTCTGCAGATGGAATCTATAAATATGTAGATGATACAACACCCTACGAAGTCGTCAGTAGCAAAGCTCCTGGTCAAGCACAGAATCTGATTAATGAAATATGAACATGGTCCAACTCTAATAAGCTCCAGTTACTAAAGTTAGTAAAGAACTAAGGATTTCCTTAGTAAAGATTTAGTTAGTAAAGAACTAAGGATTTCCATTTCACGTTCACCAACAATCCGAGAGCCCGTACACATTGATGTCCGAGAGCCCGTACACATTGATGAAACAATGGTTGATCCTGTCACCTCTATTAAATTACTGGGTGTTCACCTCCAAAGTAACCTGAAGTGGAACTCTCATGTTAACACCATTGTCAAGAAAGCAGCCAAGAGACTATATTTCTTAATACAACTTAAACGTGCGAAAGTTCCAGCTAAAGAACTAACCCAATTTGACATGGCCTGCATCCAATCATTACTTACATACGCGTGTCAAGTATACCATTATGGCTTGCCAGAGTACCTCAACCTATCGTTGGAAAAAGTTCAAAAAAGGGCAATGGGTATAATATATGGATATGATACCCCGTACATAGAGGCACTAAGTAATTCAGGACTTACGTCTCTTCACCAACGTAGATCCGAACTATGTCAGATCTTTTTAACAAAACTCTTAATAATAGTGAAGACAAATTATACCCTCTGTTGCCATTTAACTCAAGTTATTCATCTGTGACATTACGTAATCAGAGAACTTTTAGTATTCCTAGGTGTAAAACAAATAGGTTTCGGGACTCCTTTATTATAGCTAGTGCAAGGTATTATGATCTAAGTCATCAAACTAAGTAGCTAATAATGTAAATAATTTTAAGTTTTTATTTATATTCTATATTTGTATGTATTTTAAACCTGTAATACTTCCGCAATTCAGTTATACTGCTATGGAAGATTTATTAAACTATCTATCTATCTTTCTATCTAACCTACTTACGATAATTCTATTCTAATTACCTTACGCCAGATGATTTAACTCCCAAAGGGTAGAGTCTCGCAGATTAATGGGATTATTATAGGGAAAAAAGGATTAGGCTTACTGTTCACACGGGGTTTGGATATCACTGCTATGGACAGGAAGGTTCAAGATTGAACAACAATACCGGTGAAGACCAGTTTGCGATCCAATTGCAGAACGCGTGCTATCCTAAGCATGCTCAGTTACGTGTGTGGATATGATAATGTATTATATTTAGATACTCTTGCAAAATGCCTTTTCATGCAGTTGATGGAATTCCTAAGTTGGTCCACTTGTAAAGTATTGATTGCGTTCTATGAGCAGTTAACTATCTAATCTAGGCACACACGGCACGCAGAGTTTGTAGACTAATGTCGTTTACTTTATATCCTTCAACAATTGAACATAGCTGTAGATACCTGACAGTTTCGCACTTCACTGATTTTCCCTGTTGCGTTCTTATAATTCTGCGTCTATATACAGTACAACAACATAAGTTCCAAAGATTTAAATTTGTATAATACATGAGTATATACAGTAACAACAATAGTTAATATCTTGAAATAGGTTTCCAGTGTATGCAACACTGAACAATATAGAAGTTCGTAGAATGAATTATCTATACCTTAAATTAAAAATATAGAAAACACTTAGACGTTTTGAACGAAGTTCCTTTTCTGTATATAAGAATCTTGGGTCGCGAAAACGCGTGCAGTTTTATAGTGCAACAAAAAATTATCACGTGATAAAAATACACCAATCAGATTATTGTAGTCAAAACAAGATCAAAACAAACAATTGGAAGGTCTCACTTGACGTCAAAAAATTCCAAAATTGAAGTAAGTTACAATGTTGGCTGTTTTATATATTCGGAATATATCGTTACTATACAAGTGTTTACCAAAAGTCGATACAATTATTTCTCCTAGAGGTACGGAGTTTTGAAAATACCATTGCTGACTCAGCATTGTTTTCCAAGGCTGTTAAAATTATGGTATAAATACAATTTAGTTCAAAAATGTTTGGATAAGGTTAACAAGTGATTTCATATCCAGCCTTGGAGAGAATCTAAATATTTTTGCTAAAACTTGCCAATATTTTAGCATTTGATTTTTGGCAGACTTGTTGGTTGACAGAGCTGTTAGCCATTTATAATTTTATATGATCCCGGCTAGGCAGGACGGGACAGTTGCCGAGATCCCGCTTGTAATACAAACTCTATTGAGTGTTTATATGATCCCGTTTCTATCCCGCATAGAAGGGATCCCGGAATCTGTTGCCGAGATCCCGCAGAGCCGAGACGAAAAATTCCCATATAAACACTCTACCCGGCCAGGCGTGATTAACTTTTCTTCTGAGCACGCGTAAATCCCTTTCTGCAAGGAAATGTAACGTCAAGCACCTAACCGGCTTCATTCCGGCAATGTATTTTGTCCATATAAACACGCTATCACGCCTAGGCGAGTTTCCCGACTAGGTGGGAAGGAAACGTCCCATCCCGCCTAGACGGGGTCATATAAACGGGTCCTAAGTGAACCCCACATATAACAATGATATACGTATTAGCAAATAACATAACACTCGTGTGATTTTAAATTTTGTCATGTGATGCTGTTGACTGTATTCATAGATCCAATTCGTTTATTTTACCACATGATAGCTTGGCGTGTAACTGCACAATAAATAGGCAATAAATATTTGATTGGTCAAATTTCTGCCAGATTTGTCTTGCAGCGATCGTTTTGAATAAAGGTTATACTACCTGTTTTTCCAGCCCTTTTGAATATAATGGCACTGAGTTCAGTGTAATAACTCACGTTTAGTTAAATAACTTTATCGAAGATTTTTGCACACCCTAGCTGTAGAATGGAAGATATTTTACAAGCCTTTCAATTGGATCATAATGAAAAGGTCGCCACATGGCGCTTTTATCAAACGCATAGGATCAATTTTAAGTAACATTAATATTGTTGCATGCATAATAAGTACAAAGATCATACATGTACTTCTCCAACTTCAACCAATAAGGTCCACTCTCCATTGTTCGCTTTGTCTCTCTTTTTAGTGGTGTTTGTAAGTTGGCAATTTGCGGGATATTCTTTACTGGTTCTTTCTCTGTGATTAAAACCAACACATGTTGGGTTTTTGCGACATAGATGGAAGCACATTATTTTGACAGGATGTTTAACTTCGTGACTAGATACGACCTCTTCAGGAGGTAAGTGTTCGCCATCTATGAAAATATTAGGAATGGAATTCAGTTCACCATTTTTAGGGTATACTGCATGTACTACAAATCATTATGCATTACTGATGCAATCTCGATTGTGATTGGCTAAAAACCTACAGATAATTCTCAATGTCTTGCCACCTACACGACACTGAAAATTATCTGTAGGTGACGTAACTTTTTGCCGCAATTTTTTCCCTACAAAACTCTCTATAGGCCTCTGCATTTATAAATGCATAATAAGACAATTACTGAATTCGGTTTTCGCATGATATCTAGAGTTATCGAGCCTCAGTTTGCGTTATCCGCCTCAGCTTCGCTTCAGCTTGTTAATTATTTGCAAGTGTGTATTAATTTTGTTGATTGCTATTACAAAATATAACATACCAGTATACACTGTACATGTCAGAATTATATTGGGAAATTTTTTTGTAGAATATATATATACAGCTTATTGAACAATCTCTATGCATGCAGAAACACACTCAAACACATCATCAATTTATGCCTCTCAGTAAGATCACCAGTATATATACCTTTTGATTGTTATCAACAAGGGCGACTCAGCACTACGGCTTGATGTTATATATATATACTTGGTGATATTTTAATCCTACACCTGACATCTTAGATTATATAATAATGTAGCCGCTTTTCATGATTTAAATATTATAGGAGTTTCAAAATTAATTATATATAGCTAGTTCATTTGTAAACAAAATATTAGAAAGCTCATTTATCTATTATAGTTCCGATAAAAATGTCAATAAAATGTCGTGTAAAACTTCCGCTTGCTATAAAATTGCATACCGCTGGCTCAACCTACGGTGTTATTTGCTAGCAGATAACAGATTTATCTGAAAATTGCGTGACTGCTATATTTAGTTGTAACCTATTAGCCAATCATGTATTGACTACAATGTATCAATAGAAATATTTATATTGTAAAACGCACGCAATTCAGTTTCTTCTCTAAAGCTGCAAATTAAGATGGTGGTCTTATTGAATTTTCCAATTATCAAATTATCAAACACGCAATGACAATACATGACATATGGCACACGTAATCTATAATACTCGTCATCATTGCTCCCATGGTTTAACATACCTTGTCGCGAACGACATATTTATAGGCGCCATTAAGAATATTGCATTATCGATTTCGTACGGTCTTGACGCAATTAATTCAACTTTAATGCTTTGCTCAGTCAAGCGAGCATTTTCGCTCCATGTCTATATTTGCAGTTGACGCAATAGGGAAAATTATGGCATATTTTACCCCGTTAGAAGGATGGAGTGTTCTATGATAGGTTTGGAGAATTAAACCTTTTATTACATGCTGCCAGAACATTTGTACCATATGGTTTATAACTACTTGGTCTGGTCGGGAATTCTTGTGGTGAACCAATTATACAGGATTACAGCTCAAACCGTCAAATTTTGCATGGATCTAGCTTGATTGAGTAAATTGATTCTGTTCATGAACCGACACCTTTTTCACAGTGCATTTAAAAATATTTAGGGCGCGGTAGACGTGGCAAAATGATTGCCCCCATGCATGCAGTCCTTCCCATTTTTCATAACATTGAAAAATATATGGAGAATGCGAAGTTATGGACACTGAAAAAAGGTTGAAAGAAAGGAGCACAGTTTCATATGGACCATTTGATATACAGGTTGGTAGCTATACATATTCTACAGGCACATGTATGTTACTGTATATCATTACATGTATCTTAAGGTTTATATAACACCTTAGTAGATTCTCGTCATTTAATTGGTTGATCATGATCACGTGATCGTGAATAGCTTTTTCCATTTTCACAATCGTGAACCATGTTCGGCATGCATGCCCGTTTCTATATTTCAGTTAATAATTTGCCGTTTATGTTTCACCTATGTACCTCAGCAAAAACATTAAGGCAACAATAATACCAACCTCCGTCTCTCAAATTTGAATCTGACGTTAAAACATTCATCGATTTTTCTTTCAAGATTTATCACAGTTTTGCTCGCCAAAATTTCGGTCTTCGGGGCCTCGTTTTTGTCAAAATTTTCACTAAAATGCAAGTTACTGTAACTGTCCAAGAGGGTGGAAAAATTGTTGATCACATTTTTGGGTCAAACTTGCCGTTTTAAATTGTGTTCTGTCAGTGAATCACAAACACAAACAAAGTGTTTGTATTCTAGCAATAAAATGGTGTAGCATTACGTCAGCAATCGCCGCCATTTTGCCAGTGTTGCACACGTTGTCTAGCGCGTGCAATTCCTGATCCGGATGGCGAAAAGCGAAGACACGAAAAGGTGAGGGACAGATACCCAGTGAGACATCTGGTTCAATATATAATCTGTGCTCATGGTCATGGAGAGTATATGTTCTTCCCTATAATGAGTTAAATATTACAAATTTAAGGCTCCTGAGCATGCATTTCCATTATTTTAATGCCAGATATCTCTATTTTTAAAAATATCGAAAAATTGAAATGCTTTAAATTTTCAAACATATTTAAAATTTTAAGAATATTCATTATCATATATATGTTCATGTACACATGCATGGTGAAAGGCTAAAGTGGTTGTTCTTATATAACAGATAACTCCTTAATAATTATGAAATCAAGCACGGTCGGTTCTTAACTGGTTCTAAGTTCCACTTCAAAATAAGTGTTACTTGTTGAGTGTTTTCAATTTGTATTCTATTCAATGTACCAGTATTTATGCGGTAAATTGCACGATATATCAGTATCTGAATTTGATTAAATGTATTTTGTTGAGTCACACTTCAATACTAATGACTACAACAACAGCTAGCCTAATAGAGTATGTTAGTTTGGATCGGATCACTGCGATAATATTAATTATGTTCCATAATTACAATCTATGGTATTCAAGCATCAGTTTGATATATAATTTGATATATTTGTATAAATACCTCAGAGACAGTTTATTTTCTTATGTGAAGGAACACAATTTTTCAAAGATAAATCTATCTCAGGGACGCCGAAACGACGAGAGGGAAAGGGGGCAGGTTTTCATCGAAGGGCACTTTTGAATTTATATGTAGTAAGGGACGTTTGCGAAACTGCGAAAATTGGAATTTTCCATAATCACGTTTCTAATTTCTAGAAAAATAGGGGAGTCTGGGGGTCCTCCCACTGAAGATTTTGATATTTTTGAAGCTCGATGACTGCATTTCTAGCATTTTTTGAAGTGAATTCGCAAAATAATTGCGCCAAAATTACTGTTGTAGAACGCGAAATTTGAGGTGTATATAGAGGCTCGTATTTCAGGTAATTATATTTTTCATACACTTATCGCTTTCCATGATACAACGACAAAAGTTAGCTATATTAATTCCGCCCTTCTTCTCGGCCATCTTGTTTGTTCCGATGCCTTCGCAAAAGATTATGAGGCGACACAAAGGGCGAAAGTCCATCTCAAAAAGTGAAAGAGATGGAGCCTGCTAATAGTTATGCAGGTATGTAACACGTTTAACGTTTTCAGGGCATTTCCGCATCATCTATAAACATTTCCCGACAGGAGCGTAAATTGACTCTAAGAGTTAGGGGTGTTGGTTCGTTTTGCCCGTCGAAAGGTCGTGGTAAAGGGTCCGGCCCAAACCAAATTGTCTGTTGGGGCCCCATGCTAGCGCGAATACGGTGGTATCGAGTGCCGAAAACACGAGGGCACTAGGGGGTATGCGGGCATGCTCCCCAGAAAATCGTGAAATCTAGAGTCTCTGAAACGCCATTTCATACACTTTGGGGGAAGACTTTACACAATTCTGATGATCGGAAAATATCGTATATTAAGGAAAAGTGGAAAAATTGGGGGGTAATTACATATTGATCCCCGTCTGCTCAAAAAGTGCGGGAATTCGTCCCCTCCAGCCCCCCCCAGGATTGACGCCATTGGGTGACACGCGCGTTAACAGCTAATTGGAAAAAGACTTAATCATAATGTTAATTTCATACGTATTATTGCTTATATTTTGCAAGCGAAAGTTCGTTGAACGTGTTTGATATCACCAAAGTAAATGCATTTTTTTCTTTCCTATTTATTTAGATTTTTGTTTTAAATAAGGACGTGAACGAATTCTTAATACTATAATAATATATACCTTAGAACGAAAGGGCAACCTTGCACACCTTGCACCTCCCGGTAAAGGGCAAGGGGGGCAGCTGCCCTTCCAGGCCCCAAGTTCAGGCGTCCCTGGCAGTTAATACGTACACATGAATATTTTCTACCTTACGCCGTCTCTGTATTATGCGTCACACCTATCAGCGAGACATTTAGTTTAAATCCTATCAGAGTAAATGTTATAAATTTCCATTTAAGTTTCTTTTGACATAAATGTTCCTGTATACATGTTCAATTGAATAAGAGCAGATACACGCCAACGTATATTCTTAGTGTACAAAACTCTTACTGTTTTAAAAATTCTCACCTTCTCTGATAATCTGATGATACCTTTGAAAACATATCTCTGCTTTAAACTTTGCTATGGAGATAATCAATAATAAGATGAAAGTGATCATTCTAAGTAATGCTCGTCGACGCAAAGTGAGCTCCATGCTTCTTCTCAGATATGCAGAGAATGACTCAATGTAAATATAAGGAAGGTTATACATTTCGTGATCCGAATCACAAGCTGTGACCAGATTGCCATTGCATCTGGCTTGACACGAAACTTAATATTATAGCAATGACAATTTTGTTTATTTTTCGAGAATTTAAAGTATTCACACATTTTGAATGTCTTTATTATCGTAAGTGCCCGTTTTTTCCACAGAAAACCATGATCTGTTCCTATCTATGGCTTAAAATTGGCGTTTCAAGCGTGTAATATAATTGCGCCTAGATCTGAGGAGACTCGATTCAAAATTGAAGATTGGCGAACTAGAGAGGTTATGCCAAGCAATGTGGCGTGGGCAAAGATCGCAATCTTACGCAATTGACAGCAATTAACTGAAGACGTCATGAGTTACTCATTGTTTTGTTTATGGCTTATGTTAAAATTTTGCACACTGCATGTATTGTACACGAACGAATGGGCTAACTTTGAGTGAATACTGTCCGAGTGTGTCGCCGTGGCAACGCCGGATTATGTGTTAATAAACTGGCAGATCCAATATATCATATCCGAAAATGGGGATTTCGAGAACGCACAATTTGTTCACTAATTGCCATGACTTAGTATCTGTAAAGTTTAAAAGTACAAATTGGAGGTTTTGATATATAATATCCAAACTTAACTCCCAAATAAATACGTATTTTAGAAGAGATTCTAGTAGACGAAATTCCATGCGGATGAATATTAGGATCATATACCATATTTACTAAAGCACTTTTAGACGTAATTTTCGTGCTGAAAACAACTACAGCTACATTTCAATATTTAATCGACCTCGGACATATATTATCCCGTACTACATTGCTTTTAAGTTCAAAGTGAGTATATTTCAATGCTCTGTCGTTTAACTTTCCCCTCAACTAAGCGCCGCATAAATAACACTAAAAATTTAAGGAGCACCGTGGCGCTCAAAAGAGTAAATACGGTATAGCTATCCAGTTACGTCACAGTAGTGATTTCCTATTTTGCTTTTCTTCGGCTTATAAATATATTATTCGTGAATTTAAGATGGTTCTTTGGCACTTTGAACTCCTTTTACCCATTATCCTTAGGTGCCCCTGGAGAAGATTGGAAGAATGTGTTCCCTTTGGAGGCTAGTCGCCTAATGTTCTCTTTTAATGTTCAAATTTCCCTCAAGAACGATGTACATGGACATCAGAAAAGTTTCAAGAAATAGAAAGTAGTAAGTGAAAGTCCTCTACAAAATTTTCATTTATCTTGTTTTGACGACTTTATCTGTCTGTATTATTTCCAAAAAAACAATGTACAAAACTATATTTGAAAAAAATTTTCTCTCGGCCTAAACTCGCGCATGCGCATAATTAGTGGAAAACCACGTTCGTCCATGACATAATGGCGGACAACTTTGCAATCCGCTATGTTCTCACTTACCCGGGTGTAAATATCCGAGCGGAATTAGATTACGTATTTAAAAGACATCCGCACCTCTCGGTTAAATTCTGCAAAATTATGACGAGCTCTATTTCCATTTTCAGCAAATATGCCCTCCTTCCTTTCAAACAATCGTAAAGAATATTTCAATACATTTTGTCTCTGTTTTTGGTTTTTATCTAATTTATATTTTATGATTAAGTCTGCGAACGGCCAAAGGCCACGCCATTTTCATTTGTGTTTAGTAGCATGAAGTCATTTGTGTGTTATTTTTCATATCGCATGTATGACATCATATCATGCGATATGTGTCACTACTTGATATTTGGTAAAAGTTGATAATATTATTTCACCGCTGCGGGCTATTAACCAATCAGAAGTTAAAAATTCAATTCAATAGATAATACTAATTATGAATATAATAAATGCATTTTATTGGCACAAGAAAATAAAGTTAACAGGGAATTAAGATGCGCCCGTATGGTTCGTCATGTGATTCATGTCTGTTGTTATATATGCATATATAATGTAAATATTATATGATGAGCAACAGCAATGAGCCGTTTGAGAACAGCCGCTTCGAGCTACACGTGGAACAACGAATGAATGTGAATGTTGTTTCGCGTTAATCATCGTGCCGTCGTTTTCGTCAGAAGGAGTCACTACAGCAGTCGATTTTCTCACAAATTTACCCACATTGTTTATGGTCTAGTTTGCCCTCGTGTTACAGTTCAATGCCGCTGTTGCCTGCCTAGCTGTTCACTCGCTGCAGTATATTTGTATAACCTTCTTCTGCAAGGGTCTTTAGCTTTCCGTTGAAGTTATAGTCTCTTTATATTCGTTATTTTTACAGCACTTTGAGGTACGCCGTGGTTCTTCACCTAGTTTTTATCAAGGAATATATTTCGTCATTATGCATTGGCATTGCAACTAGCGGCCTGAATTTGAGTCATAATGCTATCGACATGCTATCGACATTTATTACTCAACTACATAGAGAATAATATACATAGGTGAGCGGAAATACCATATTTATTTCGAGTGCTGAACATGATATCTCACGAATGAGCGCACCATGTATTTTTCTGTTTATTATATAAAGGACAGTCTTTTCAAGTAAAATAAAATAAAATATCCATTTTCATAAACTTAAAAAGCGATAATTTTCACATGTGAGATTATCATAAACATGTGAGATTATCAGTTTTATCAGTGCTCGAAATCTCTATAAAGCACTATACTTTATATAATAAAGATAATTATTCTTGTCTCCCACATTCTATATTCTGTTTGCCGTAATATACCTAAAATAACTAAAATCATTTATACAGTTTAAAATGTTTGAGAGGTAGCGCTCTCGGCGTTCTCAATACTAAAATAAATGTTCCTAATGTCGTACTTGATTTTCCTTGCCCTTGAACCCCTCAGGCAGGTAAGTGCCGATCTCAATAAAGCGAAAGAAGTTCTAGCTCTTATCCAACTCATAGTTGTCGCATACTCTTCGCCTTTCTTTATGGCTACCAGCTCTGCCAATCGACTATATATGGCCGTATCTCATACACTCTTTGCCCATACCGCCTGTGGTGGTGAATACCAGTGGCGAATAATAATGGAAACTTTATTAATGATTTTTTTTGATTATATATACAATTGTAAATCTCACTTATATAAGGTAATATACAACCGGCTACTTGAATCAATAATGACTATAATACTCTATATACACAACATAGCATATAACAAATACACAGCACAAATTTCAAAATGTTGAAAATTCTGGATTTGTCCATTCCTTACTTCGACAACAAAATATATAATATGTTGTTCTGATCGCAATCGTCGTCATTCGTTTGATGCAGAATTTTTGGTGATTCTTTTCAAAGCCAAGATCTCTGAGTATTTCTATGAATGTCGAACATTCCTTTGCAAAGACACCAAGACAGCTAATCGATAGATTTATAAGTTTAACTGATTTAAAATGTTTACGTTGTTCCCTAATTTTGAATTCTAAATATTTACATTTTTTGCGTTTAATTGTAGTTGATAGAGGTAAATCTGGACGGTAGGTGTGACCAGTGATGATGGATGGGCTTTTGACGAACATACATGAGCCGCTGACGGTCAGTAGGTTCGTCGCAAGGAAGTTTAAAATAGAGTCATGCATCCACGTCATTCGTTCCAGATACGACTGGCAACCCGCTACCACGTGTGTAGTACAAGTGTTTCAGGGGCAAGACAATGGGAACAGTCTATACCCCATCTTGCAAGGTTTTGGCGCGTTGGAAGAGAGTTAATAATAATATTATTAATAATAATAATACTTTATTTCAAGAGGGTGAGATTATATATTTACATTATTACCTTTACGGTATTCTACCTAATGGCCGTCAATTTTTTTATCAGGAAGGTTCATAGTAATATAAAACAATTTGTTCACATGGTCTACGGTATAATAAATATCAATATAAATAGAGATATCATCAATATCCTTCAGCTCATTAGGTAAAACTTAAAAATCTAAACTTAAAATTCATCAAAACACACATAAACCTTACATACACTACAAACTCAACCTTTATGTTTCACTTATAACACACATACTCTCATTTTTTAGGTCTACATTCATATAAACATTTTACTTTTATAACTTTTTTACATTTGACATAACAATAAAACATTGTCTTGCCTTCCAACACATGGTCAATACACTATCATATTTCACACTTATGTTTTCCACTTCGCAGCTCACTTAGGGACTGCTGTTACAATTATAAATTATTTACCACCATTATGGTTCTCATTACCTATATCTAAACTTAAAAAACATGGTCAATACACGATCATATTTCACACTTATGTTTTCCACTTCGCAGCTCACTTAGGGACTGCTGTTACAATTATAAATTATTTACCACCATTATGGTTCTCATTACCTATATCTAAACTTAAAAACCAATAACAACAGACACCTTAACAAAAACAAACTCAAAAAGAAATTACATAGTAACATACAGAAAAAAACAATTGTCAATCTCTCTGACAAACCGCTCTCAAAACCTGCACAAAAAACATTATCTAAGGGCCTCACATATGTCCCTACACCTAAACCTACAGCATACAACCAAATCTACAACTCTTTTTTAAAATACAGAAGAAACATGTACAATAAATACTTTTTTAGACATACGACAACCACTGCCAAACATCCCTTTAAACTACCAACAAATTTTACAGCACCAAAACCAGACAACAGTAACCTCCAAGAATACATTTCAAATGTCTATTACGATCTGAAAACAAATTATGAAAAACAGAAACAACAATCAACACCAAACATAACTACACATGAATTACAGTCCATCCATAAACTTAAGGCTGATAATGATTTAATAGTCAAACCAGCAGATAAAGGGGGAGCTTTTGTAATCTGGCCCAAGAATGACTATCTGTCTGAGGCATATAGACAACTGAATAACCCGAATCATTATCAGAAACTCACACATGACCCAACCCCTGAAATACTTGCAGAAACCAAAAAACTTGCACACAATCTCCACAAATCTAATATAATAGACAGTACAACATACAAATTTCTCACAATAGACACACAAGCAAGAACCCCACACTTATATCTTTTACCAAAAATACACAAATCTAACATTCCCGGACGACCAATAATTTCGGGTTGTGGGGGACCAACTGTCAAGCTTTCTCAATATGCTGACTACCTCCTCAAACCACTTTTAAAACATATACCATCACTTGTACAAGATACCACAGACTTTCTCTGCAGAACCTTTACCCTGAACGAAGATTTACCAGACAAAATCATACTTATTACAATTGATGTAAGGAGTCTATATACCAACATACCTAATGACCAAGGCATACAAGCCTGTATAGATATGTTGAATGAAAATAACACTACAACTCCTGAATTAGAACTATCAGTTACCAACATTCTGTCCCTCATACTAAATAAGAACTCCTTTAACTTCAACAATGAACACTACCTACAAATACATGGCACAGCCATGGGATCACCCATGGCACCCACCTACGCCAACATATTTATGGCAATGCTAGAACGGAAGCTCCTTCAGAAAGCTCCGGAAGGCCTTATACCAATTGAATGGATAAGATTTATAGATGACATTTTTGCAATCTGGACTCATGGAATTGAAAAACTCCAACTATTTTTAACCTACATTAACAATTTCCACCCTACAATAAAATTTGATTACATATATTCACATAAATCAGTTAACTTTCTCGACACAACCATCTACATCAACTCCAACAATAAACTTGAATCAGATCTATACATTAAACCAACGGACAGAACCCTCCTATTACACCAAAACTCGTTCCACCCTCAAGCATGCAGAAATGCAGTTATTTACAGCCAGGCACTACGGTACAGACGTATTATCACTGACAACGACAAACTACAACAACGACTGAACCATCTACTTGTTGCACTCATCCACCGTGGACACAAACATGACAACATAATAGCAAATTTCAACAAAGCATTACAATTCACTCAACATGAATTACTTAACAAGGACAAGACACCCAAAACAAACAACAGCCCTATATTCACAATACCATACAATAACAATACTAAATACATTGCACAAATATTACGCAAACACTGGAGCATCATTGAAAATGATCCTACATTGCAAATTCTATGGCAAGAACCTCCAATTGTAGCGTATCAAAGAAATAGAAACCTCAAAGACACACTTGTAACGGCAAAACTCAAAACTAATAATAACACAAATAATTTGAATACACAAGACCTGACTAACCTAACACACCATCGACCAATGGTTAATTACCTAATAAATGACCCCATCATCTACAAAATCCCACCTCACAAAAAGCGATACAAAACAGGCAAACACACACATTGGGCACATTGGATTATAACAAAGGAATTCACAAGGAACTCAAGATTTCTAACCCCATGCATCACACGCCTTCAATTATCCGATGGTTGGAAAGAACGAGATAAATTGACAACAGAATCACAGTGGACATATAAAAGGATAAGAACCTTAAATAGCTTTCCTAAAAACTACTATAATCATTGTACAAACAATTAATTGTACATATATGGATATATCCATTGTGAAGATCTAGCTAGCCACCACATACCAAATAATTCACTTTGAAACAATTATAATTGTACATAAATACACATGAAATTGTACACCACATAGCCTTATATTTCAAGAAGACATATAACAATTACAACTGTGTAAAAATAGTTATATGCAATAATTTTTACCACAATTAATTACCATATGTTATATGTTCAATCCCAACAACTATGTATGCACACATTTCTATTTTTGTAAAATTATTTTCATTATAACACAAATTGTTGTACAAATTTCTCCTTGTATACAGGCACTCACCAATTATGGCGACTTTTACAAGATATAATTTAACTTCCTTCCTTGACATCATTAACCTAAGACTTTTAACTTCTTGATATAAGCCAAAACACACTTATTCAAATATAAATCCACAAATTTAACGTCGCACACACAATATATGTGGTCACAAACATGACAACATAATAGCAAATTTCAACAAAGCATTACAATTCACTCAACATGAATTACTTAACAAGGACAAGACACCCAAAACAAACAACAGCCCTATATTCACAATACCATACAATAACAATACTAAATACATTGCACAAATATTACGCAAACACTGGAGCATCATTGAAAATGATCCTACATTGCAAATTCTATGGCAAGAACCTCCAATTGTAGCGTATCAAAGAAATAGAAACCTCAAAGACACACTTGTAACGGCAAAACTCAAAACTAATAATAACAAAAAATAATTTGAATACACAAGACCTGACTAACCTAACACACCATCGACCAATGGTTAATTACCTAATAAATGACCCCATCATCTACAAAATCCCACCTCACAAAAAGCGATACAAAACAGGCAAACACACACATTGGGCACATTGGATTATAACAAAGGAATTCACAAGGAACTCAAGATTTCTAACCCCATGCATCACACGCCTTCAATTATCCGATGGTTGGAAAGAACGAGATAAATTGACAACAGAATCACAGTGGACATATAAAAGGATAAGAACCTTAAATAGCTTTCCTAAAAACTACTATAATCATTGTACAAACAATTAATTGTACATATATGGATATATCCATTGTGAAGATCTAGCTAGCCACCACATACCAAATAATTCACTTTGAAACAATTATAATTGTACATAAATACACATGAAATTGTACACCACATAGCCTTATATTTCAAGAAGACATATAACAATTACAACTGTGTAAAAATAGTTATATGCAATAATTTTTACCACAATTAATTACCATATGTTATATGTTCAATCCCAACAACTATGTATGCACACATTTCTATTTTTGTAAAATTATTTTCATTATAACACAAATTGTTGTACAAATTTCTCCTTGTATACAGGCACTCACCAATTATGGCGACTTTTACAAGATATAATTTAACTTCCTTCCTTGACATCATTAACCTAAGACTTTTAACTTCTTGATATAAGCCAAAACACACTTATTCAAATATAAATCCACAAATTTAACGTCGCACACACAAATAATTGCCATACTACATGAAGTACATCTACTTGCTTGCTACATACACAATCGCATCCCTCCATCACAATCCATATCCTCTATTCACCCCCACTATCCACATATTACAATTACAGCCCCAATACGCATGACAGAACACACGCAATTTATACTAACGCAAATTCAGCAATCGCCCTTTCTGCCCACTGATCTTAAGCAAGACAGTTCTAAACAAGCGCTCTCGTAGCTACAAAGAAAATATTCTACAACTTTCCACAATGGCCCGTCGCATCGGTCTACATAAGAACAACAACGAGTTTGGTATGACACTACAACTTTTATATCATACATATATTATTTTTGTTTATCCTTGTTTGCCTTCAAAATTCTCTCTTCTATCTTTCTCAAACATGTGCCAACCCTGATCCCCGCTGATGAGTCCATGAGGGACGAAACGCGTACGGGGATTCTGAAATACATACATATATTTCCTTCTTCTCTTTAACTAATTTTTACATGCCTCTATACAAGATTTTCAGTACAGCGTGACCAGTCTCCGTATGAGCCTGAGGCACATTTTTATACACCACATTTACACTTACATCAAAACACACATAAACCTTACATACACTACAAACTCAACCTTTATGTTTCACTTATAACACACATACTCTCATTTTTTAGGTCTACATTCATATAAACATTTTACTTTTATAACTTTTTTACATTTGACATAACAATAAAACATTGTCTTGCCTTCCAACACATGGTCAATACACTATCATATTTCACACTTATGTTTTCCACTTCGCAGCTCACTTAGGGACTGTTGTTACAATTATAAATTATTTACCACCATTATGGTTCTCATTACCTATATCTAAACTTAAAAATCCAAGTATACCATTATGGCTTGCCAGAGTACCTCAACCTATCGTTGGAAAAAGTTCAAAAAAGGGCAATGGGTATAATATATGGATATGATACCCCGTACATAGAGGCATTAAGTAATTTAGGACTTACGTCTCTTCACCAACGTAGATCCGAACTATGTCAGATCTTTTGTAAAAAAACTCTTAAAAATAGTGAAGACAAATTATACCCTCTGTTGCCATTTAACTCAAGTTATTCATCTGTGACATTACGTAATCAGAGAACTTTTAGTATTCCTAGGTGTAAAACAAATAGGTTTCGGGACTCCTTTATTATAGCTAGTGCAAGGTATTATGATCTAAGTCATCAAACTAAGTAGCTAATAATGTAAATAATTTTAAGTTTTTATTTATATTCTATATTTGTATGTATTTTAAACCTGTAATACTTCCGCAATTCAGTTATACTGCTATGGAAGATTTATTAAACTATCTATCTATCTTTCTATCTAACCTACTTACGATAATTCTATTCTAATTACCTTACGCCAGATGATTTAACTCCCAAAGGGTAGAGTCTCGCAGATTAATGGGATTATTATAGGGAAAAAAGGATTAGGCTTACTGTTCACACGGGGTTTGGATATCACTGCTATGGACAGGAAGGTTCAAGATTGAACAACAATACCGGTGAAGACCAGTTTGCGATCCAATTGCAGAACGCGTGCTATCCTAAGCATGCTCAGTTACGTGTGTGGATATGATAATGTATTATATTTAGATACTCTTGCAAAATGCCTTTTCATGCAGTTGATGGAATTCCTAAGTTGGTCCACTTGTAAAGTATTGATTGCGTTCTATGAGCAGTTAACTATCTAATCTAGGCACGCGGCACGCAGAGTTTGTAGACTAATGTCGTTTACTTTATATCCTTCAACAATTGAACATAGCTGTAGATACCTGACAGTTTCGCACTTCACTGATTTTCCCTGTTGCGTTCTTATAATTCTGCGTCTATATACAGTACAACAACATAAGTTCCAAAGATTTAAATTTGTATAATACATGAGTATATACAGTAACAACAATAGTTAATATCTTGAAATAGGTTTCCAGTGTATGCAACACTGAACAATATAGAAGTTCGTAGAATGAATTATCTATACCTTAAATTAAAAATATAGAAAACACTTAGACGTTTTGAACGAAGTTCCTTTTCTGTATATAAGAATCTTGGGTCGCGAAAACGCGTGCAGTTTTATAGTGCAACAAAAAATTATCACGTGATAAAAATACACCAATCAGATTATTGTAGTCAAAACAAGATCAAAACAAACAATTGGAAGGTCTCACTTGACGTCAAAAAATTCCAAAATTGAAGTAAGTTACAATGTTGGCTGTTTTATATATTCGGAATATATCGTTACTATACAAGTGTTTACCAAAAGTCGATACAATTATTTCTCCTAGAGGTACGGAGTTTTGAAAATACCATTGCTGACTCAGCATTGTTTTCCAAGGCTGTTAAAATTATGGTATAAATACAATTTAGTTCAAAAATGTTTGGATAAGGTTAACAAGTGATTTCATATCCAGCCTTGGAGAGAATCTAAATATTTTTGCTAAAACTTGCCAATATTTTAGCATTTGATTTTTGGCAGACTTGTTGGTTGACAGAGCTGTTAGCCATTTATAATTTTATATGATCCCGGCTAGGCAGGACGGGACAGTTGCCGAGATCCCGCTTGTAATACAAACTCTATTGAGTGTTTATATGATCCCGTTTCTATCCCGCATAGAAGGGATCCCGGAATCTGTTGCCGAGATCCCGCAGAGCCGAGACGAAAAATTCCCATATAAACACTCTACCCGGCCAGGCGTGATTAACTTTTCTTCTGAGCACGCGTAAATCCCTTTTCTGCAAGGAAATGTAACGTCAAGCACCTAACCGGCTTCATTCCGGCAATGTATTTTGTCCATATAAACACGCTATCACGCCTAGGCGAGTTTCCCGACTAGGTGGGAAGGAAACGTCCCATCCCGCCTAGACGGGGTCATATAAACGGGTCCTAAGTGAACCCCACATATAACAATGATATACGTATTAGCAAATAACATAACACTCGTGTGATTTTAAATTTTGTCATGTGATGCTGTTGACTGTATTCATAGATCCAATTCGTTTATTTTACCACATGATAGCTTGGCGTGTAACTGCACAATAAATAGGCAATAAATATTTGATTGGTCAAATTTCTGCCAGATTTGTCTTGCAGCGATCGTTTTGAATAAAGGTTATACTACCTGTTTTTCCAGCCCTTTTGAATATAATGGCACTGAGTTCAGTGTAATAACTCACGTTTAGTTAAATAACTTTATCGAAGATTTTTGCACACCCTAGCTGTAGAATGGAAGATATTTTACAAGCCTTTCAATTGGATCATAATGAAAAGGTCGCCACATGGCGCTTTTATCAAACGCATAGGATCAATTTTAAGTAACATTAATATTGTTGCATGCATAATAAGTACAAAGATCATACATGTACTTCTCCAACTTCAACCAATAAGGTCCACTCTCCATTGTTCGCTTTGTCTCTCTTTTTAGTGGTGTTTGTAAGTTGGCAATTTGCGGGATATTCTTTACTGGTTCTTTCTCTGTGATTAAAACCAACACATGTTGGGATTTTGCGACATAGATGGAAGCACATTATTTTGACAGGATGTTTAACTTCGTGACTAGATACGACCTCTTCAGGAGGTAAGTGTTCGCCATCTATGAAAATATTAGGAATGGAATTCAGTTCACCATTTTTAGGGTATACTGCATGTACTACAAATCATTATGCATTACTGATGCAATCTCGATTGTGATTGGCTAAAAACCTACAGATAATTCTCAATGTCTTGCCACCTACACGACACTGAAAATTATCTGTAGGTGACGTAACTTTTTGCCGCAATTTTTTCCCTACAAAACTCTCTATAGGCCTCTGCATTTATAAATGCATAATAAGACAATTACTGAATTCGGTTTTCGCATGATATCTAGAGTTATCGAGCCTCAGTTTGCGTTATCCGCCTCAGCTTCGCTTCAGCTTGTTAATTATTTGCAAGTGTGTATTAATTTTGTTGATTGCTATTACAAAATATAACATACCAGTATACACTGTACATGTCAGAATTATATTGGGAAATTTTTTTGTAGAATATATATATACAGCTTATTGAACAATCTCTATGCATGCAGAAACACACTCAAACACATCATCAATTTATGCCTCTCAGTAAGATCACCAGTATATATACCTTTTGATTGTTATCAACAAGGGCGACTCAGCACTACGGCTTGATGTTATATATATATACTTGGTGATATTTTAATCCTACACCTGACATCTTAGATTATATAATAATGTAGCCGCTTTTCATGATTTAAATATTATAGGAGTTTCAAAATTAATTATATATAGCTAGTTCATTTGTAAACAAAATATTAGAAAGCTCATTTATCTATTATAGTTCCGATAAAAATGTCAATAAAATGTCGTGTAAAACTTCCGCTTGCTATAAAATTGCATACCGCTGGCTCAACCTACGGTGTTATTTGCTAGCAGATAACAGATTTATCTGAAAATTGCGTGACTGCTATATTTAGTTGTAACCTATTAGCCAATCATGTATTGACTACAATGTATCAATAGAAATATTTATATTGTAAAACGCACGCAATTCAGTTTCTTCTCTAAAGCTGCAAATTAAGATGGTGGTCTTATTGAATTTTCCAATTATCAAATTATCAAACACGCAATGACAATACATGACATATGGCACACGTAATCTATAATACTCGTCATCATTGCTCCCATGGTTTAACATACCTTGTCGCGAACGACATATTTATAGGCGCCATTAAGAATATAAATTTGCATTATCGATTTCGTACGGTCTTGACGCAATTAATTCAACTTTAATGCTTTGCTCAGTCAAGCGAGCATTTTCGCTCCATGTCTATATTTGCAGTTGACGCAATAGGGAAAATTATGGCATATTTTACCCCGTTAGAAGGATGGAGTGTTCTATGATAGGTTTGGAGAATTAAACCTTTTATTACATGCTGCCAGAACATTTGTACCATATGGTTTATAACTACTTGGTCTGGTCGGGAATTCTTGTGGTGAACCAATTATACAGGATTACAGCTCAAACCGTCAAATTTTGCATGGATCTAGCTTGATTGAGTAAATTGATTCTGTTCATGAACCGACACCTTTTTCACAGTGCATTTAAAAATATTTAGGGCGCGGTAGACGTGGCAAAATGATTGCCCCCATGCATGCAGTCCTTCCCATTTTTCATAACATTGAAAAATATATGGAGAATGCGAAGTTATGGACACTGAAAAAAGGTTGAAAGAAAGGAGCACAGTTTCATATGGACCATTTGATATACAGGTTGGTAGCTATACATATTCTACAGGCACATGTATGTTACTGTATATCATTACATGTATCTTAAGGTTTATATAACACCTTAGTAGATTCTCGTCATTTAATTGGTTGATCATGATCACGTGATCGTGAATAGCTTTTTCCATTTTCACAATCGTGAACCATGTTCGGCATGCATGCCCGTTTCTATATTTCAGTTAATAATTTGCCGTTTATGTTTCACCTATGTACCTCAGCAAAAACATTAAGGCAACAATAATACCAACCTCCGTCTCTCAAATTTGAATCTGACGTTAAAACATTCATCGATTTTTCTTTCAAGATTTATCACAGTTTTGCTCGCCAAAATTTCGGTCTTCGGGGCCTCGTTTTTGTCAAAATTTTCACTAAAATGCAAGTTACTGTAACTGTCCAAGAGGGTGGAAAAATTGTTGATCACATTTTTGGGTCAAACTTGCCGTTTTAAATTGTGTTCTGTCAGTGAATCACAAACACAAACAAAGTGTTTGTATTCTAGCAATAAAATGGTGTAGCATTACGTCAGCAATCGCCGCCATTTTGCCAGTGTTGCACACGTTGTCTAGCGCGTGCAATTCCTGATCCGGATGGCGAAAAGCGAAGACACGAAAAGGTGAGGGACAGATACCCAGTGAGACATCTGGTTCAATATATAATCTGTGCTCATGGTCATGGAGAGTATATGTTCTTCCCTATAATGAGTTAAATATTACAAATTTAAGGCTCCTGAGCATGCATTTCCATTATTTTAATGCCAGATATCTCTATTTTTAAAAATATCGAAAAATTGAAATGCTTTAAATTTTCAAACATATTTAAAATTTTAAGAATATTCATTATCATATATATGTTCATGTACACATGCATGGTGAAAGGCTAAAGTGGTTGTTCTTATATAACAGATAACTCCTTAATAATTATGAAATCAAGCACGGTCGGTTCTTAACTGGTTCTAAGTTCCACTTCAAAATAAGTGTTACTTGTTGAGTGTTTTCAATTTGTATTCTATTCAATGTACCAGTATTTATGCGGTAAATTGCACGATATATCAGTATCTGAATTTGATTAAATGTATTTTGTTGAGTCACACTTCAATACTAATGACTACAACAACAGCTAGCCTAATAGAGTATGTTAGTTTGGATCGGATCACTGCGATAATATTAATTATGTTCCATAATTACAATCTATGGTATTCAAGCATCAGTTTGATATATAATTTGATATATTTGTATAAATACCTCAGAGACAGTTTATTTTCTTATGTGAAGGAACACAATTTTTCAAAGATAAATCTATCTCAGGGACGCCGAAACGACGAGAGGGAAAGGGGCAGGTTTTCATCGAAGGGCACTTTTGAATTTATATGTAGTAAGGGACGTTTGCGAAACTGCGAAAATTGGAATTTTCCATAATCACGTTTCTAATTTCTAGAAAAATAGGGGAGTCTGGGGGTCCTCCCACTGAAGATTTTGATATTTTTGAAGCTCGATGACTGCATTTCTAGCATTTTTTGAAGTGAATTCGCAAAATAATTGCGCCAAAATTACTGTTGTAGAACGCGAAATTTGAGGTGTATATAGAGGCTCGTATTTCAGGTAATTATATTTTTCATACACTTATCGCTTTCCATGATACAACGACAAAAGTTAGCTATATTAATTCCGCCCTTCTTCTCGGCCATCTTGTTTGTTCCGATGCCTTCGCAAAAGATTATGAGGCGACACAAAGGGCGAAAGTCCATCTCAAAAAGTGAAAGAGATGGAGCCTGCTAATAGTTATGCAGGTATGTAACACGTTTAACGTTTTCAGGGCATTTCCGCATCATCTATAAACATTTCCCGACAGGAGCGTAAATTGACTCTAAGAGTTAGGGGTGTTGGTTCGTTTTGCCCGTCGAAAGGTCGTGGTAAAGGGTCCGGCCCAAACCAAATTGTCTGTTGGGGCCCCATGCCCCTAGCGCGAATACGGTGGTATCGAGTGCCGAAAACACGAGGGCACTAGGGGGTATGCGGGCATGCTCCCCAGAAAATCGTGAAATCTAGAGTCTCTGAAACGCCATTTCATACACTTTGGGGGAAGACTTTACACAATTCTGATGATCGGAAAATATCGTATATTAAGGAAAAGTGGAAAAATTGGGGGGTAATTACATATTGATCCCCGTCTGCTCAAAAAGTGCGGGAATTCGTCCCCTCCAGCCCCCCCCAGGATTGACGCCATTGGGTGACACGCGCGTTAACAGCTAATTGGAAAAAGACTTAATCATAATGTTAATTTCATACGTATTATTGCTTATATTTTGCAAGCGAAAGTTCGTTGAACGTGTTTGATATCACCAAAGTAAATGCATTTTTTTCTTTCCTATTTATTTAGATTTTTGTTTTAAATAAGGACGTGAACGAATTCTTAATACTATAATAATATATACCTTAGAACGAAAGGGCAACCTTGCACACCTTGCACCTCCCGGTAAAGGGCAAGGGGGGCAGCTGCCCTTCCAGGCCCCCAAGTTCAGGCGTCCCTGGCAGTTAATACGTACACATGAATATTTTCTACCTTACGCCGTCTCTGTATTATGCGTCACACCTATCAGCGAGACATTTAGTTTAAATCCTATCAGAGTAAATGTTATAAATTTCCATTTAAGTTTCTTTTGACATAAATGTTCCTGTATACATGTTCAATTGAATAAGAGCAGATACACGCCAACGTATATTCTTAGTGTACAAAACTCTTACTGTTTTAAAAATTCTCACCTTCTCTGATAATCTGATGATACCTTTGAAAACATATCTCTGCTTTAAACTTTGCTATGGAGATAATCAATAATAAGATGAAAGTGATCATTCTAAGTAATGCTCGTCGACGCAAAGTGAGCTCCATGCTTCTTCTCAGATATGCAGAGAATGACTCAATGTAAATATAAGGAAGGTTATACATTTCGTGATCCGAATCACAAGCTGTGACCAGATTGCCATTGCATCTGGCTTGACACGAAACTTAATATTATAGCAATGACAATTTTGTTTATTTTTCGAGAATTTAAAGTATTCACACATTTTGAATGTCTTTATTATCGTAAGTGCCCGTTTTTTCCACAGAAAACCATGATCTGTTCCTATCTATGGCTTAAAATTGGCGTTTCAAGCGTGTAATATAATTGCGCCTAGATCTGAGGAGACTCGATTCAAAATTGAAGATTGGCGAACTAGAGAGGTTATGCCAAGCAATGTGGCGTGGGCAAAGATCGCAATCTTACGCAATTGACAGCAATTAACTGAAGACGTCATGAGTTACTCATTGTTTTGTTTATGGCTTATGTTAAAATTTTGCACACTGCATGTATTGTACACGAACGAATGGGCTAACTTTGAGTGAATACTGTCCGAGTGTGTCGCCGTGGCAACGCCGGATTATGTGTTAATAAACTGGCAGATCCAATATATCATATCCGAAAATGGGGATTTCGAGAACGCACAATTTGTTCACTAATTGCCATGACTTAGTATCTGTAAAGTTTAAAAGTACAAATTGGAGGTTTTGATATATAATATCCAAACTTAACTCCCAAATAAATACGTATTTTAGAAGAGATTCTAGTAGACGAAATTCCATGCGGATGAATATTAGGATCATATACCATATTTACTAAAGCACTTTTAGACGTAATTTTCGTGCTGAAAACAACTACAGCTACATTTCAATATTTAATCGACCTCGGACATATATTATCCCGTACTACATTGCTTTTAAGTTCAAAGTGAGTATATTTCAATGCTCTGTCGTTTAACTTTCCCCTCAACTAAGCGCCGCATAAATAACACTAAAATTTAAGGAGCACCGTGGCGCTCAAAAGAGTAAATACGGTATAGCTATCCAGTTACGTCACAGTAGTGATTTCCTATTTTGCTTTTCTTCGGCTTATAAATATATTATTCGTGAATTTAAGATGGTTCTTTGGCACTTTGAACTCCTTTTACCCATTATCCTTAGGTGCCCCTGGAGAAGATTGGAAGAATGTGTTCCCTTTGGAGGCTAGTCGCCTAATGTTCTCTTTTAATGTTCAAATTTCCCTCAAGAACGATGTACATGGACATCAGAAAAGTTTCAAGAAATAGAAAGTAGTAAGTGAAAGTCCTCTACAAAATTTTCATTTATCTTGTTTTGACGACTTTATCTGTCTGTATTATTTCCAAAAAAACAATGTACAAAACTATATTTGAAAAAAATTTTCTCTCGGCCTAAACTCGCGCATGCGCATAATTAGTGGAAAACCACGTTCGTCCATGACATAATGGCGGACAACTTTGCAATCCGCTATGTTCTCACTTACCCGGGTGTAAATATCCGAGCGGAATTAGATTACGTATTTAAAAGACATCCGCACCTCTCGGTTAAATTCTGCAAAATTATGACGAGCTCTATTTCCATTTTCAGCAAATATGCCCTCCTTCCTTTCAAACAATCGTAAAGAATATTTCAATACATTTTGTCTCTGTTTTTGGTTTTTATCTAATTTATATTTTATGATTAAGTCTGCGAACGGCCAAAGGCCACGCCATTTTCATTTGTGTTTAGTAGCATGAAGTCATTTGTGTGTTATTTTTCATATCGCATGTATGACATCATATCATGCGATATGTGTCACTACTTGATATTTGGTAAAAGTTGATAATATTATTTCACCGCTGCGGGCTATTAACCAATCAGAAGTTAAAAATTCAATTCAATAGATAATACTAATTATGAATATAATAAATGCATTTTATTGGCACAAGAAAATAAAGTTAACAGGGAATTAAGATGCGCCCGTATGGTTCGTCATGTGATTCATGTCTGTTGTTATATATGCATATATAATGTAAATATTATATGATGAGCAACAGCAATGAGCCGTTTGAGAACAGCCGCTTCGAGCTACACGTGGAACAACGAATGAATGTGAATGTTGTTTCGCGTTAATCATCGTGCCGTCGTTTTCGTCAGAAGGAGTCACTACAGCAGTCGATTTTCTCACAAATTTACCCACATTGTTTATGGTCTAGTTTGCCCTCGTGTTACAGTTCAATGCCGCTGTTGGCTGTGTAGCTGTTCACTCGCTGCAGTATGTATAACCTCCTTCTGTAAGGGTCTTTAGCTTTCCGTTGAAGTTATAGTCTCTTTATATTCGTTATTTTTACAGCACTTTGAGGTACGCCGTGGTTCTTCACCTAGTTTTTATCAAGGAATATATTTCGTCATTATGCATTGGCATTGCAACTAGCGGCCTGAATTTGAGTCATAATGCTATCGACATGCTATCGACATTTATTACTCAACTACATAGAGAATAATATACATAGGTGAGCGGAAATACCATATTTATTTCGAGTGCTGAACATGATATCTCACGAATGAGCGCACCATGTATTTTTCTGTTTATTATATAAAGGACAGTCTTTTCAAGTAAAATAAAATAAAATATCCATTTTCATAAACTTAAAAAGCGATAATTTTCACATGTGAGATTATCATAAACATGTGAGATTATCAGTTTTATCAGTGCTCGAAATCTCTATAAAGCACTATACTTTATATAATAAAGATAATTATTCTTGTCTCCCACATTCTATATTCTGTTTGCCGTAATATACCTAAAATAACTAAAATCATTTATACAGTTTAAAATGTTTGAGAGGTAGCGCTCTCGGCGTTCTCAATACTAAAATAAATGTTCCTAATGTCGTACTTGATTTTCCTTGCCCTTGAACCCCTCAGGCAGGTAAGTGCCGATCTCAATAAAGCGAAAGAAGTTCTAGCTCTTATCCAACTCATAGTTGTCGCATACTCTTCGCCTTTCTTTATGGCTACCAGCTCTGCCAATCGACTATATATGGCCGTATCTCATACACTCTTTGCCCATACCGCCTGTGGTGGTGAATACCAGTGGCGAATAATAATGGAAACTTTATTAATGATTTTTTTTGATTATATATACAATTGTAAATCTCACTTATATAAGGTAATATACAACCGGCTACTTGAATCAATAATGACTATAATACTCTATATACACAACATAGCATATAACAAATACACAGCACAAATTTCAAAATGTTGAAAATTCTGGATTTGTCCATTCCTTACTTCGACAACAAAATATATAATATGTTGTTCTGATCGCAATCGTCGTCATTCGTTTGATGCAGAATTTTTGGTGATTCTTTTCAAAGCCAAGATCTCTGAGTATTTCTATGAATGTCGAACATTCCTTTGCAAAGACACCAAGACAGCTAATCGATAGATTTATAAGTTTAACTGATTTAAAATGTTTACGTTGTTCCCTAATTTTGAATTCTAAATATTTACATTTTTTGCGTTTAATTGTAGTTGATAGAGGTAAATCTGGACGGTAGGTGTGACCAGTGATGATGGATGGGCTTTTGACGAACATACATGAGCCGCTGACGGTCAGTAGGTTCGTCGCAAGGAAGTTTAAAATAGAGTCATGCATCCACGTCATTCGTTCCAGATACGACTGGCAACCCGCTACCACGTGTGTAGTACAAGTGTTTCAGGGGCAAGACAATGGGAACAGTCTATACCCCATCTTGCAAGGTTTTGGCGCGTTGGAAGAGAGTTATTAATAATAATAATAATACTTTATTTCAAGAGGGTGAGATTATATATTTACATTATTACCTTTACGGTATTCTACCTAATGGCCGTCAAATTTGTTTATCAGGAAGGTTCATAGTAATATAATAAAATTTGTTCAGATGGTCTACGGTATAATAAATAGAGATATAAATAGAGATATCATCAATATCCTTCAGCTCATTAGGTAAAGAGTTGAAGAGCATTGCACCACTGTAAGATATTTTGGACTTAGCTAACTCTGTTTTAGCCAGAGGAAGCTTAGGATCAGTGTCCGATGACCTGGTGTTTATCGATCATGGGAATCCCGCAAGAAAGACAATAAAGCAAATAAATCCTGTGGCCAAGATGATTTTAGAGTAGTAGCTACCAGTAGAATTTTGGTGAGGTTTCTAGGAGCAATTTTTTAGAAGCATATAAGAGTAAAATTTAGAAAAGATCTCAGTATTTTCTGAAAATACGACCCTAGAAACTCTCTTTTAATATTGTCTGTCAGTGTCTGGTTCCATATTCAAGATTTCAAATCTGAATCTGGAACAGCGATGCTGAAATTGGAGCCAACTGTCATTTCGCTTCTAAGCAACTGTTTGGTTAACAAACTATGGCCTATCAATTTAATAGTACAATTATAATGGAAACAAACGCGTCTCTTAAAATCCGATTTGTGAGATGTTTCAGATATTCCAGATGTTCCATTTCGCGTTTTTTACAGAGCCTAAAATGTGAGTGATTAATCATTTAATTAAACATGTCAATAAAGGTCATTATCAGGATCAAGTGTCGTCGTTCGAGACTAAAATATGCAAGCTAACAATTGTGTAATATTGCATTCACTTTTATCATACCATCAAAATATTGTAGTATTTTGTGCGACTTCAATCTGGCAAACTCACTAGGTATGGCTTTTCAGTCTTATCTGAACATGCTAAGTTCTGCGTCTATGACCCAAGTGTTTCTAACTGCAGCATGCGTATTTTTTCTATGCAAGATTGTAAAATATTTTACTACCGAAGCGAGGGAATTGCCGCGAATCTCAGCTACAAATCGACGTCGACTTGGATTTTTTGAAGATATGTGTGATATTTTTTCCATGGAAAAATCTGGCTTAGGTAATATATGCTTGGTGATATCTACAACATCGAAACAGAGCCTGGTACAACAACATGTTCGCGACGCTCTGGTGCTGTTGGCCAAACGACAGCCGATGCTTCGAGCAGTCATAACAACAATGGCGAACGGGGATAAATATTTCGAGGTGAAGGGAATCAATGAAGTCATTGCAATGCTAAATATCACTATTTCTGATGTAAAGGCTTCGGACTGGCAAAATGTTTGGTTCGAATATACAGCAAAACAGAGAGGAAATGGTCTGTTATGGCGAGTTGTGATATTACAAGAGGAATTTTTACCAGACACTAAAGATTATACAAATACATTAATGTTTAACATTAGTCATTCCTGTTTTGACGGCGTATCTTCTGTCAAGTTTTGCAAGCAGTTTCTTAATTACATGAACGAACTCGCAAGCGGTACTGGCTATGTTGACCAAGAAATCCCCAGTCTAGATCTGCTACCATATTTTCATAATATTATCACACGAGGACGAATTTGGCATTCATTATTTAATTTTATGCTGGCTTATCTTGGCCTGCGATCGATATTGAAATTTCTCGTGAAAAGAATGTTTGTTCGCCTAATAGAAAAGAAGCCGAATAATCCGTACAGAGCGCAGTTCCCACTGAATCTAGACACTCGTAACTCTCCTATAATACTTCCACCAACTATAAAGGCTTTTACTGAGAACGAAACGAAGAATATTATAAAAGCTTGCAAAACAAATAATTGCACAGTAACTGGAGCTATCACAGCTGCGATACATCTAGCTTTCTGTCAAATTCTTCAAGATAATAAATCGAAGGATCTGAAGTTAGATTTCGTTTTTGCCATCAATGCTCAACGCTTCTGTGCTCCAAAACCGGACGAGGATTACTTGGGAGTTTTTGCGTATAATACTCAAGAATATTACCTGAATTACCTGTCTGGCGCTAACGTTGACTTCTGGAATATAGCGCAAGAAATCACGCAACATTTGAAACATGTTGTGAGGAATAAAGCGTTTGTCGATCAAGAGACAGTGATAAGTGGAACATTTGAACCGAAAGAATTGGTTAACCAACTACTTGGCGAAAAGTTTTTGGCCAAACCAATGTGCAATTTTATATCTAGTTTCGGGTCCTTTCATTACAGCGACATGAACCGGCAAGCTGTGATTTACAAGCTGCATGAATGTTACATAAATATCCTTGCATCGGATATGAACTGTATCTTTAGTCATTATATCTACACCATTAATGGTAAAATGACCTGGCAAATTGCCAGTCATGTTACAGTGGATAATAACCACGCTGAGAAGTTTTCTAATATTTGTTTCGATAAGCTTATTGAAATAGCACGTTGTCGTAATTAAGGCACAACAAAGTCTCACTGATCCCAAAACTTGGACTGGATAGAGCATCCTTTCGAATTCAATGAGCCAATATTGATGCAAGAATATCTATAATGAAATGAGATTTTTTATTCTGTCAAAATCTTTACGAGTCAAATTGTTAGCTGCTTCAATTTGTTTTACTCTCGAGTTAATATAGCTTCTCACATGGTGGCCATATTGGTGTGACCTCATTAGTTATTCACTGCCAAATGTAAAAAGTAGAGGCCTTTGTTGACCAATTTTTTATCTAGAAAATACGTTACCACCAATGGCCAGAAATTATTGGAACCTCTTCTAACATGTCGGCAACACCAAATTTTGGCAAATTAGATTTTGGTGGTCACACCAATATGGCCGCCATTGGCTTCATTTATGAATAGTAGATGCGCTATCCAGTCCTTCTTTTGAGATCAGTTTGGTAGTCTCGTGCATTTGTTTACTATATATGTTTTGTGCCGTAGTCTGATGTATTTGAATGATTGTTTCAGGTATTCTCGTTCATTTATTAACGATGGCATACCTGTTAAGCATATTCATCTATTGGTTTTGGCATGGGTGTTCGCAAATATTTCTATATGTAGAGAAATTTCACGATAAACAATAAACTCTTAAAATTCAGATTATTGCGCTGATACTTTAACACGTTTCTTCCACCATTATTAGGAACATTCCACAAAAAATAGGTTAGTGCCAGAGGAGGTTGGACAGCTGGCACGTGAATTTCTCGACCAATGAAATCGCGCTATTTTTCCATCGTGTTTGTAAAGATTTTAGGCTGCCTAATTTGCATTGGGCGCAGAAACACTTGAAAAATACATACTAATATTTTAAAAATTCTATAAAAAAGCAAGCGTGGCCTTAATATTATACAAGAACTTGTGGTATCTGTAAAAATTTCTGAGGTAAAGCATTACTTATTTTGATGATTAAAGTTCGTCGTGTCATCGCAACGTGATGACTCGAGGCCGCGTCTGTTTACAACTTTCAAACTTAAATATCTGGAGTTCTCATGGTTCGATTTTCGTAATTTTTGCAAAAAAATCAAGATAAATCATAAATGTATATACTAAAAATCTGCTGGAGGGATCCCGGGGATTCCTCGATATATTCGGCATTGAAGTGACCATAGTCATTTTAACGATTGCGCATGCCAAAATGGCGTCTGAAGCTCGGGCACACAATGCGCCACCAAAACTTGTTTTTCACGATGAATTTTGAAAGTTCCCTAATATTAAGAGCGTTTTTCTTTAGAGTAAGTGTTAAATTACTTTCGAGAGAATATTTAGAAGACTTAAGAGTTATTTTCGTGTTTTTTATAGATTTTATATCTGGGCTGGTGTCTGCAGTATTGTCTTTGGCTGACGCCCATCATTTGTTGAAATTTATTGACATTAGTCCAGTGTTACTTACAGCAATAACTGTGTACAGCTGGCACAGTTACTGTATATACCTGTATTATAATACACCATGTTTGGTTTTGTATAGTATGCATGAACACTACGACGCCATGTTGCAATCTAGTTGTCCAGAGTATATAAAAAATGACATGTATACAGTAAAAACTCGCATAAAAGAACCAGGCAGATGAAGAACCACCAGCCTGCAATTTTCCAATTTAGGTAATTACTCTAAGCACCCAAAATACAGAACCACTTCAGGCTGACAAATGAAACTGGTTCTTAAAGAAAGAAGTAAGTTGAAGGATGAAGCATGTTTTAAGAGCAGGTACATTATTTGATACTTCTGAAGACCAGCCCCAGTCAACAGTTAGATAGAATCAAATAACGAGGGACCCTCAACTCCGCCTGTTTTCTCACTACGCATTCATTATGCAACAACCACTTCAGCTTGAGGTAGAGAAATAGTGGTTCTTATATGTGGGTTTTTACTCTGTTATTGTGTAACATATAAGAGGCATGTTATTATGGGACCTTTGATCAATTTGACAAGTGTGTTTATGAATGAACATACATCGACTTGTTTTATTTTAGTTTGGCTTTTTTGTCAGTTTTCCGATAAATAAATCTATTGCAGCCATTTACAAAGAATAGTTGCTGACAATATAATAGTTTAATTTGCCTGAAGAAGATATTCTGATGGATGTCACACCCTATAACTCCCCTTTGCTACTGTCCTGAGACCTCTCCAATGTCTGTTCCTTTGTTGTAAGGTTCATATTTCCACTTGTCAGCAGGTCCAGCTGAAATAGATTCTCACCATAATTATGTATCATAAGGATGCCCTGATTATATAAAATACCAAATGTTAAAGGGCTTATGCAGCGAAAATTTGGTTCGAGTGAAAGTCTCTTATTAAAGAGAACGTTTGAAGTTATGAAGATTGACGTTTGGAGCTTTTCCATATCCCACTTCGTTCTTGAGATATTAAGATGTGTTTGATATGTAAATAACATCACTGTGACATCACACTGCATAATGAATTGTTGAAAAATCACGAATATCTTTGAAATAATTGAATTAAATCACTTGAAACCCTGCATGACTTGTGTGGTGTCCTGCGATAGGCAGAAACAAATGGCAGTTTAAAGGCGATTGGTTAAATAATCTCAGAGGTATTCGTGATTTTCCAACAATTCATTATGCAGTGTGATGTCACAGTGATGTTATTTACATGTCAAACACATCTTAATATCTCAAGAGACTTTCAGTCTTTCACTCGAACCAAATTTTCGCTGCATAAGCCCTTTAATAAGAACTTTATTACCATTTGGTATTTTACACTTGCTGTAAGTAGAAGACCAAGATCGAATTCCTACTATACTGCATAATGGTTGAACAAAGTCACAGCAATTTCAAGAATAATTACATGGCTTCACAAAATAAATTTTATTAAGTTGCAAAATAGGCAGATGCATTTATTTATAGCACATTTATTTATAATGTAATTTAATAGTGTCCGAATTAAAAAAATTCAATATTGCTATTTTTAAAGTGCTTATGAACGTAAAATGGGTTTTTACTGATTCGGATAGAACATACAAAGTTAGTTAATAAGTTCTAGATTAGTTTTTGGCTTAGACTTTTAGTTTCGGAGATATAAAGGCTCAAAGTCGCTATTTTGGAAAAAAAGTAGCGTCTTCCGGGGGACTGGGTCCCAGGAACGTGTGTATTTAATTTTACTATAAAAACAATTACATTTGGATAGATCATCTTGAAAAGTCGGTTTCTTGAGGAAAAAAAACACATTTTTGAACTCAAACACATTTTTGACTGTGTAAAGTAACCCTTCTAGTGGTTTGCATCGTCAATCGTGGAATATAGACGAAGGAATGGATTTAAATGCGATTTCAAAGTCGATCGTGGAGACGACCATGACACTTGATGACAGTAACTTATGTCTATAAATTCTGGGACATAGATGCCTCTTCTGGCGAACCAATTGCTTATAAAATTCTTTCGAAAGAAGAAATAAATGAACGAATGCAAGGGTTAAAAGTTTGTTGGAATGGAACTTAAACCTTTTACTGCATTTTATAGTCTTCATGCCTTCATGGACATGGGAATCACTGAATCAGTTGCATTTCATTTCTAAACCTGCTTTAAAGTTGGTTCTCACTTTAGCAAGCAAGCTTGTTTCCCTACAAATTTTACATTCAAATTTGCCCAATATTTGGATATTTTCAAGAATAATAACTGGTTAACTGCAACTGGCCAACCCACAATCTAATGAAATTGGCCCCCGTGTATATTCTCACAGAACCTTTCATAGAAAGATTGGTTGACAGATTGTCATCTTTGTCAATGTAACTGAAAGATGATCAATACACGGATATCATAAACTGGATATATAGATATATATATATGGAATTATTGTGACAACACTAAACATTAATTGCCACATAAATAGGCTTAGAATAATATTAATCTTTTGAGAATGTTTTAGTGGGGGAAACATATCTAATTTAATAAGCCATAAGGCCAGTATGTGATCTGTAAAACTTCATACTTTCTATTACAGTAGCTTTGCCTGTGTGGGCAGAGCAAACATGCTTCAACTTTCACATTAGATGTCTGGTGTGAGAGTTATGTTTGCTTTACTCATAGTGTACACACATCCAACTTTCTTGGCATGCCCACATAGCTGATTTAAGTGACTCGGAAAGGTGCTTCTCTGTGCAGGTAAAACGACTTCCTCCCCTACCAGATGACCCCCTCCCCTACCAGATGTCCTTGCACATTTTAGAAGTGGAATCTCTCCTTCCAGATGGGTAAAGTTCCTCCATAGTGGGAGTATGGTTCTTTTCTAGGTAACCCATTACCCAAAAAGCAGCTAAAGTTTAGCTGATCCAATCAAGCACAGTTAACCCATTAATTGGCAGTACTCTACCACTGATGAGTAAAATTTGCCAATTAATGGGTTAAGCCAATCCAATCAAGGGGCTGAGCTATTAAAAGTGAACTTGCCCCCAAGAGACAATAGAATCACACTGCAACATATATTGATAAAGATGTTTAATAAATATTTAATTAAAAATGTTAATTCATCTTTCACTGATGGTTCCAGTTTACTTCACTGATAATCTAGATGAAATCACAAACAAATAGTTTAATGGGCTATACAATCTTGAAGTGTATCTCTCTATTTAGGGAGTTTTCTCTTAGCCTCCCTAAGGTTCTTCAACATAGGTGGCTTAGGGACCAAGGGCTAACCGCAGAAATCCACTAGTGGGACAGTGCAGCACTTGGTGATCAACTTTGTGCCAAACACATGTATCAATTAAACATATAGCATCAGTATCTCACTGTCATATAAAACATTTGACATTGACCACATGTGTAGGATAATACAAGACACTGAAAGTCCACATATAAAGTAGGTTGAAGTCTAAAAGTAGAATGGCCTATTAATTTATATTAGTTAAATACCATAAAGGCATTAAAGTTGTGATAATTTCCACATTTCTTCAATGACATTGTACACTAAGCAAATAATATGCACACTTAGGTGACATGATTCAACGTTAAATATCCAAAGTTCATACGCGCGAATAGACATCATTGCATTTGTTAAAATCACAGCTTACCTGTATTTTGATTCCTGTCCTATGTTGGGACAACTGGGTACATTTGTCTTTGTTTATAGGTCTATAACTATGGCCTGTATTTGCCATCAAATGTCTCAGATCGATGAGTTTCGGTGTCCTCTTTTCTATCGGTTTAAAGCCGCAATAAGTGATTTATCATCCAAAAAAGGTGTCAAATAGCTAAATATATTACTGTTGGTACTTTCTGTGTAAGATCACGCACAAACGAAACATCGTTTAGACAAAATATGCAAAAAAACACAAGATATCTATATCTTCGCCATATATTTCTTAGCTGTTTATCAAAGTTGGGTTCCTGGGATCCAGGCCCCTTGGTGATATTTTGGTCGCGCTACTTTTTTTCAGAAAATGGCAAAATTTGCCTGTTTGAGCCTTTATATCTCCGAAACTAAAAGTCTAAGCCAAAAACTAATCTAGAACTTACTAACTAACTTTTCACGCCTTATCCGAATCAATAAAAACCCATTTTGCGTTCATAAGCACTTTAAGGAGTTGCACAGACACACACCTACCTATGATTAAGCTACTTATGATTAACCTACTATTCTTGTTTGGCAACGAAATGGTAAAAATGCTGAAAAAAATCTAAAAAGTTAGCCAATTGAAATAATAAATAGTTTCATAACTTGCTAAAAACCTAACCAGTTGCTATACCAAACAAATCATAAACATCTGTCAACGCACACTCGAGCTCTTCCTTAGGACTTGAGTCTGCCACTCCCCACGTCTCTTTATCCAAATTTTTGGATAAAACCCCATTTTTAGGAAATCAACCCTATACAGTACTTGATATGCTCAACAAATACATCTATAATATCTCCTGTGGCAACGAGGGGTGCAAATACGTGCATAGTTCAGAAGCGATGTATCCAACATGCGTCCATCCAGTTCAGTAGTCCATATCAATAGCGATTGCACTTGGATCTGTTGGATTCAACGGCTCCAGCCTAAGTTTAAATTTCACTGAAATATTTTGTTGAAGAGTAAAATTAATCCAAATGATGTTGGTAATTATGAGCAGCACCGATGCATTTGAATGGTAAAGAATGGGTGATTTCTTCATCCTCATCGCTCTCATCTTCATCACTATTGACGTCATCTCTTTCCTCCTTATCAGTTCCTCTTGATCACATTTTTCCTTATCACTTTCATCTTGATTAAGTTCAAGATCAGCCAACCAATCAAGTAGATCTCTTTCTACAAAATCATAAGAAAATTATCTAATTATTATTACTCTAATCTCTAAAATTGGAATTCTTAAGTAAAACTGTTAAACTGTAATCTCTAAAATTAGAATTCTTAAGCTATAATCGGTAATCTTTATAATTTGAACTAGGAGTTACTACCGCAAGGAAGTGCTGCCGCAGAAGCCTTCAACACGCAGGCTATGACCATGAGATGGATCATAGGGAATTACAGTCTGACTTATTCGAATTAAACCGTTTGAGTAGTGACTTTATGATGAATTTTAATGCCGCGAAATGTAAAGTTTTAAACATATCAAAGAAAGTCAACAAAGTCGAACTTCAGTATGAATTGAATTCAGTCACTTTGAGTCCAGTGGATCAAATCTTTGACCTTGGTCTGAAAGTTACCAATACCTTGACATGGAATAGACATATAGAGGAAATCTCATTAAAAGCGAATCGTAAACTAGGCTTAATTCGCCGTCTTTGCAAAGAAAACAAAGATGTTGAAATAAGGAAACTGCTCTACTGCTGCATTGTTGGATCATCTCTGGAATACGCGAGTGAAGTCTGGTCACCGTATACCATCAAGGAAAAAGCGCTGCTTGGAAATGTTCAATGACGTGCCACTAAATTTATTTTAGGGTATCCAGAACATATGACCTACAAAGAAAGACTAAGGAGGTTAAGCTTTTTACCTCTTGAGTATAGAAGAGAAATGGCAGATTCTCTATTCAAGTTTCAGAAAGGTCATACAGATATAGAAAACCTAATACATTTTATTTAAATAAGTTATTTTTGTCAAACGTGCACTGCAATACTATTAACTGTTAAAGAGAAATAAATTTGCCTTGAGAGCCCCTCTTTCACAATAAAAAATAATTGCCTTGAGAGCCCCTCTTTCACAATCAAAGGCAGTGTAGTGTTAGTGCAGTGGCGTAGCTGGCTTGAAATGAACGATCCTGCTTTAGAGCCACGGTTGTGTGGAAGCGCGAGAGTGTCCGCGCGCCGAAGGCGCGAGATTTCTAGGGGCATCTGTGGGGCATGCCCCCCCGAAAATTTATTTGCCCCCGGAAACGCTATTTGCAGCACTCTGAGGGCAGTTTCAACCAAAAATTAACCGGCATAAAACGTGACACAATCATAACAATTTTCAGTCTCACTGACTCTCACAACTCACTCCTTAGGAAAAACTAAAGAAGAGGTTCTTCCTGAAATGCCATATAATACCTTTTTCAGAGTTTTACCGCAACTATTTTTTGGTATTCGAGACACAAAAGGATCAGAGAATCGTGCGAAGCTAAACAGCCTGGCACTGTTGCACTAAGACAACACTCATGATGGCCCAAAAATAAGTCAGAATGGCTGTTAGCAGAAATGAAGGAAGCTTATCACGTTGTTCACACAAATACACAATCACACATATTGAATAGGGAGTTAATTTTCAGATATATTTGTTGACTGTTTTATTTGTATAGGTGGAGGGGGTCGCCACATCTATATCCACATCTATGTGAATATTTCCCATAGGGCCTATAACATATCTGAATATTACATGTTTTCTAAATGCAAGAGCACACTAAGTGAGTCTAAGTCCACGTTGTTGAAGTTGCAGGGCAAAACAAAAGACAAGGCCAACAAAACAAATTTTTCGACACAGAGCTGCCACAAAGCCAATCCTTCTTCCCATACCAAGTCTTCTGAAAGGCTCTCCTTTCCGTTGTTACTGTTAAATTCGGAGTTGGTCGCTGCTTAACAATAACGTTTTGTTCGGCAGTTGGTCGAACAGAAAATGATTTTTTCAACAAATCGCTTATGATATCGGCTTCAATAGAAGCTGTATTCGCAACACTTGCTGAAGCCATTGTATAAACACTCAAAGGCAATATCAAATATGATAATTACTCACCATACACAAGTGTGTCTAGTCACGCAGAACGCTCGCTAGAAACGACAAGACAACTCCTGCCTTCTCGAGATAGCAGGAGTTCGACTTTGTAAACAGCCGTTTTGAGCATGCGCAGGGCTAATTCTCCAGGATTTCTTGTATTAAATATTATAGCAACTCCTGCCTTCTAAAAATAACAGGAGTGAAACACGAGTCGCGTGTGAATCAATATATTGCCCGGAAATGAGCTCTTGTAGTTGCAGTTGCTAGGTAACAGACACGGCAGGCTGTAAAATTGCGTAAATGCAATAGAAAGCGGAACATTTTAAAAAATAATTATAAAAAGTCCAGAAAAATGACAATGATGAATTTTTAAAGCTTCATGCAGATAAACAAAGAAATCTTTTAGTTAGATTTTGAAAATCATTTCCTTATTTTGTGGAAATTTTTAGCTACGCCACTGACCCTTTGGAACTTTATTTGTGTTATGTATTTTTAAAATGCATATGTGGCTAGTGCATACTACTTGCAACATACAGCATTGACCAGCCGTGGAACCACATTTTTCATGATTCAGTTGCAGTAGTAAAGAAATAATGCCCATTTTATCTCCATAAGGTCCTGGGTACAATGTTAGCATCCTCTTGAATAATTTCACCCCTAAGGAAGAAGAACCTTTTGCCTCTGTTAAAATGTAAAGCTAAAACCACCAAACGTTTTTGCTCATGTGACAATAAGATACATAGATTGTCAATCTTGTCTGATTTACTGTATATTAAATGTACAACACTCAAGTAAAATTGTCTAGCGTTTATAGACAGAGAATAGTAAAGGAGGGCACTTGTTTATTAAAATGTGGTATTAAAATTGAAATAATATATATAACCAGACTATTTATAAATACAGTTTACAAATCGCAACTATGATTGAGAGAAAAATTCATTCGGTGTGGAAATCGATACAAGATAGCAAGATACCTGGCCATTATTGCCCTTTCTGGTATTATAAGAGTTATATCATTCGTATAGGACCATAGCAGACGTGTTTTTTTAAGCTCCGCTTATATTTCATATCATATATAAAGTTGATATCATAATAGTTACTAACTATGGCCAAAGAATTATATTTGAATTTAAAGACTAACGGAGAGAGATTTTATTGGGCTAGTACGTGGTGCGAGTTGAAAAAAATTGTTTTAGACGATCTAAAGCTGGCAGGTCGTTGGACTTCACCTGGCGGCGAAGTCAAACTATTCACTAGTGATAATTTAAGTCTAAAATGGCATGGAAAGTCTGCTAAATGGATAACGGTGATTGGAGATCCTAGTGACACAATAGACCTTACTAAAGTGTTGACGTCTATATCAGGAAAAGCTGCTGATTGTCAGGATGAAACCTCTGAACTAATTGACGCTGATGAAGGCAAGCTCAATGGTTGTTCTGGTCTGAGTGGGCAAGCCGACGCTGATGAAGGCATACACATTGGCTGTACTAGTCTGGGTGAAGAAGTTGCAGGTATGAGCGAAGCAATTGATCAAACTGCACCCATGCCTACTAATACGACTGATAGAATTGATAAAATTGAGACCGAAATCAAGTATTTTGAGTCTAAATTTATGGATAAAATTTTAACAGTTGTTAACCATATGAATAATTGAAAGAATTACTGTTCAAATAACGGGCTTGAATGCGTAAATAGATTACGGCAAGAAAATACGAAACTTAAGGAAGAAAACAATGCCTTGAAAGATAGTCTTCACATAGCTAAATATGCTTTATCTGATTTGAATTATAAAGTAAAGGATCTCGAGAATGAAAAAGCTAGCCTTACAACTACTCTGAAAATTTTATATCAAGATTCTCATCAGCCCTATGAGTATTGCTCTAAACAAAAGGATGCAAATGTCGACGCACACAACAATTGCTTGAATAAAACTAAATCCGTAATGACTCAGATAGACAGCGATATAATCCACTCCCAAAGTAGACTAAGCGACGATCCGATTATTGTGCTTGAAAACGAAGGAGCGGGACTTATCAAAGCTAATGATCAAGCTAATGATGTTGTTTTAGACATTGAGGAACTTAAATCGGGTCAAGAAATCAACAGAGAAATTATACGAACTTTGTCTCAATCTGTTGAACAAATAGTTGAGTTTATGGGCCAGTGTAAAGGTGAAAAATCAGTTGAAAATGGGGGAAAGTTAGTTAAAAATCGAAATGGCAAACCTGCCACCGATATGCATATTTTAACTCACACCCAAACAAAAGAAATCAATGAAACGACTAATCCCAACGCCCCCGACATTAGTATAATCGAGATATCTGATCAAAACAACGTTGGCGCGGCAAATCCAAATAACGCTGGAACCGATAATGTTTCAGCTTCAGAAATCGCCGGTAGGAACGAAATACCCGCACCATACCAAGATAGGTTCCCCCGATACACAAAAAAACCTAAATCTCACGTTCCATGTCCCTTTTTACGAAAAAAGGGTCATTGCCTGAAGGGTTCGAAATGTGATTTCTTCCACGCTATTTCACAACAGTCCCTTCAACCACACCAACAACAATTTTTTCCACCCCCTTTTTACGGACAAACCCCATACCCCCCCCCCAAAGTCCCCTAAATACTATGAGACACCCTTTTTTTATCCCCATGTAAACTACCCTTATATGCCTCCCCTGATGGACATTCCAACAAGACCACCCAGTCATTATTAAACGAATCTGTTGACCTTCCAAATAACTGTACACTGCCATGTAAGCCCCTTACTACAGAATTCCATCAACTTAATACCACTACATTAAAAAAGAGGATTAGTAATTTTATTCCAAAATTAATGGTGACTAATGTGAGATCTTTGGCCCCTAAAATAGACGAAGTCCGTGAATTCATGATGGAAAATGAGATAAACTTATCCTTTCTAACTGAAACTTGGCTCAATGACTCAATTACAGACAGCGTTGTAAGCATACCTGGGTTTACAATCATACGCAAAGATAGATCTATAAACAACCATGGCGGAATCTGTATTTATATCAGAGACGGTGATACGAAACTCAAAATCCTTTCAGAAATTTCATGTTGTTCCGAACACGAAATCTTATGGCTTCATATAAAACCTAGACGACTTCCTCGTGAATTTTCCTCAATCATAGTTGCCGTCCTATACCACCCCCCCAGTGCCGACGATTTCAGCATGCAGAGTCACTTATTTCAGACACTGAGCGAAGTCGAAGCAAAATTTTATAGCTGCGGTATTATCATTGCCGGGGATTTCAATCGTCTAAATGTGAATCAAATAATGAAGCATTTTCGGTTGAAACAAATTGTTAAATCACCAAATCGAGGCGAAGCAATACTTGATCTTATATTAACTAACATGCACGAGTTCTACAAGTCTCCGCAAATACTCCCTCCAATTGGATTATCTGATCACAACACAGTTGTAGTTTCACCCACCCACATTGTGAAGAAAGCAAAACCTACATTTGTATACAAACGAGACCTTCGTCAGAGTAAGAAAGATGCCATGGGAGATTTTACAATCAATCCTTTGGCCTGAAATTTTGCTCAATCACAAAGCTGCGAAGATATGGCGAACTTTTTTTATGACATTGTATCTATTGGTCTTGACCTCCTCATGCCAATTAAACGGATTAAGAAAATCTCTGCAGATGTTCCTTGGATGACCGATAAATTGAAAACATTTATAAAAAAAGACAAGAAGCCTTTTTCAGTTACGGTCCAAAATCCAACTGCTTTAAATACTACCGAAATATTGTCAATCGTGAGAGAAAAGCGTGTAAATCAAAATACTATACGACCCAGGTTCACAGTAAAGAAAAAGATAACCCTAAAGCTTGGTGGAGTGAAATTAAACGCCTAGGAGGAATGAAATTAATGAATAGCTCCCTAATAAATTTGATAAATATCGCTGGTCTTGAAGATATATCGGAACAAGAACTAGCAAACAGAATAAATATAGCCTTTCTTGAGCCCTTATCAGAATATCAACTATCTTCACCGTTAGATCGACTTAACTTAGAGGAAAACCCAGAATTCTTAGAAGTTTCTGAAGAAAGGGTTTTGTCACATCTACAAAAACTCAACTCTAGTAAAGTGGTGGCCCTGACGAAGTGCCCAATTGGCTCTTGCGAGAGTATGCTGTAATCCTTGCCCTCCCAATTAGTTTACTCCTAAATGCATCCTACAAACAACAACGCCTACCTGCAATATGGAAACTTGCGAATGTTTCACCGCTGCCAAAAGTAAAAATAGTACAGGACCTGAAAAAAGAACTTAGGCCCATTTCATTAACACCTAATATTTCGAAGGTTGCAGAGCATTTCGTTGTTAATGATTATGTGAAACCAGCTGTTTTGAAGAAAATTGACCCCAATCAGTATGGAGCAATTCCTAAATCATCGACGATCTTTGCTCTTCTTAGTATGGTGCATAACTGGACCTCCGGGCTTGACGGTACCGGTTCTACAACTAGAATAATTTTATTTGATTACCAAAAAGCTTTTGATCTAATTGATCATAGAATTTTGTTTAATAAGCTACTTCAGTTAGATCTACCACGAAGTGTTATAAACTGGATTATTGATTTCTTAAGTAACAGATTCCAAAGAGTCAAACTTTCACAAGGATGTTTTTCAGATTGGGGTGCAGTACCTTCGGGCGTCCCTCAAGGCACCATTTTGGGTCCATGGCTCTTTTTAATCTTGATAAATGATTTATCTATCACAGATACTGACTTATGGAAATACGTGGATGATACGACAGTATCGGAAACAGTTGACAAAAACCAACAGAGTAGAGCACAGACAATTGCTAATGAGATGTCACAATGGTCCCAAAACAATAAAATGAAGCTGAATGAAGAGAAATGTAAGGAGCTCCGTATTTCCTTCTCAAAAGTCCCTCGTGATTTTAACCCGATACTTATTAACAATAAAAGTATTAGAGTCGTAAAATCCGTTAAACTTCTGGGCTTGTCATTCGATAATAACCTGACGTGGAATTTACATATCGAAGAGGTAGTTAAAAAAGTATCCAAACGAATCTATTACCTGATCCAACTCAAACGGGCCAGTATTCCTCGGAATGATCTGGTTCTATTTTATGTTACATGTATTCGATCAGTTATCGACTATGGTATCCCTGTCATTTACTATTCGTTGCCAAAATACTTGCGTTCCGAATTGGAAAGATTACAAAAAAGAGCTATTAGAATTATCTGTCCAAACACTAATTACGAAGACGCTTTAATTAGTTGTGGATTGGAGTCACTGTCTGTTCATCATGAAAATATTTGCACTAGTTTATTTCAAACCGTAGTTGCTGATGAAAATCATAAGTTACGAAGTTTACTGCCACCTACACATACTTCTTTTTATGATTTAAGAAACGATAGGAAATTTGAAATTCCTAGATGTAACACTAATCGTTTTCAATCTAGTTTTTTTTGTGGCTTCGTGCCGCAAATCATTTATCTAATGCTATTGAAATGACTTAATATTTTTATTAATTTTAAATTTTATAGTATATTAAAGTAATAAACATCTTGTATATATAATATTTATATGGAATGTCATTATAATGGCTTGATAAACTCTTCTTTTATATTCTCGTAATTAGTTAAATTTTCTTGTAAAAAAAAATACGCAATTCAGCCTATGGCTGCAAAGTATTTTATTAAATCTATCTATCTATCTATCTATCTATCTATAACATGCAGTATAAGTACTTCAAAGCAAAAAGACCAAAAACAACAGTAGAAAGCAAAGAATATAGAATCCACTCCTTGGCTAGGCGCCAGATTGAATGTTGTGGCGTCGGGAAAGAACTGGGCACTAGGTGCTCTACCGTATATGAAATAGCGCTGGGCGTGGGCGTTTAGCGAAATACTCGGACAAAAAACCGTAATGCGTAATAAAGATATACTAAAATAGGTCAAAAAGTAAACGGCATTTTGTTTCACCACGCGAAGGATAACACAAAGTTACAATTTCTTTGTGTATAGTTAGCCGGATTTCTATAATGCATTTGCTTGCGCATGCCGCATGGAGTATAAACGTGCCATGGCGCGGCGTATCGCTGCGCTGTAGTTAGCTTTTATGAACTCGTCAAAGCTACAGATTTGAACGGTAAGATGTAAATACTTGCAGCTTCAACAATACACAGTCATTCTCAAACGCGTCAGACAAATCCACGCTGTAGTGCGGAATTGTTGTAAAATCCGCCATTCCTTGCCTTCCCACTTGATTGATGGTTTCAACTGATAGTATAGCACTTCCCTACAGTTCCCTTGCCTGGTTATGAGAATTCCTGTTCATTATTAACGCTCAAAATAACATATTTTTAGTTAACATAACTTTCGCGCAATGTAAATCTCTATATTGTTTTGAAGGCAACCCTGCCAATGACGTCACAAAGGTCATTCACCCCATAGATAATTTTTCAAGATGGCGGCCGATGAGCAAATTTTATCAAATTTTACTCGCATTTACTCGCAAACAAAAATGTTTCAGAAGAAATTTGTAACATTTTCATAGTTAGGTGGTCCAGTAAGATTAAACATGCCAATAAACATTTTCGTTGCCAATGCCTTTAAAGCTGTTATGTTAATCCCCAACGTAGGCGGTAACTCAGACATATGCAGCTGAAGTAAAGGAGATGTAAAATAGCGTCGAACAGGTGCTTGGCTGGCCTCAAAATTTAAGAATATCCCTGTCGTTTGTGCTTATACGTGACTGGCGCTGAAATTTGATGTCTAACAGAGAAGATTTATCACAACGTCTATAATACAGTAATTGTGACGACATTGACATGTTGACCTGGGAAAGCTTCATCCAGTATTCGTGGACATTGGAAAGGTAAGTTTATGTACCGTTTCTTTGAATTTATTAATCAGTTATTAAACTTTCTCTTTACCCTTTTAAAATTGTAAGGTAACGTTATTTTCTTTTACCTGACAAATTCAAAACCCAATACTAAAATAGTTATATTTTTTTCTGTTAAAATACATGTCTATTTTTTGCTAAAATACATGTCTTCAAAACATCTTTTTAATGTTGACAATGTTTCGCAGTTTACTTAAAGATCAAGTTATACAAAGGTCTAAAGATTCTACAGTAATATGCAAGCTTTTTAACGAATGCTTTTAGTGTCACGTACTAGAAAATACTATTTCTTTATTATTTCGGTGTTTGACGTAGTTATCAGGGTAGAAGGGTAACGCCCATCCCAGAGAAATTTTAAATCATGGTAGAAAACGAGAAGAGATGCGCCATAATAGTAATAAGAGGCCTACATTTAAATGTAAAAATTGTCCTACATTTCCTAAAGATTTGGATTTCTTCTGGTAGAAAATAGAACTGTACTTTAAACATACGGAGCTGAAAAAGATTTCTCCTTTCAGGAAAAGCTTATGCAAGAGCAATCATTAAGAAGAATCCAAACAAACCGTTGTATAATATTGGAGGCAATGTTAAATTAATGTGCGAAGCAGGAAAGAGTACCAACTCATACGGATTCACATGGTATAAAGTCAGTTCAAATGGAAATGAGCAAGAACTTCAATCATCTTTCAAATATGAAGGCGGCATCGGAACAGAAATTCTCTCGTTGAATTTATTGTCCAAACATGATGTGGGGATCTACAAGTGTGAAGCATACCGTTTTCCTGTTGATTATAGAACCTCCCAATTTGTAAATATACATGTTGAAGGTAATGTTTTGATATATGTTATAAAGGGAATTCATTCTATGTAACTTTTTGATATTTTGCAACTTGTGTAATATACTATTTCACAATAAGAATTGTACATTTACAGTTCAAGATTATAATGCAGAGATGGCTCCCTGTATTTAGTGTAAATGTTTTGGTACCTAACCAGTATACATACATTCCTGAGCAGTATAGCGTAGCCAGCCCGCCGATTTAGTCCCGCTATGCAAATTTGATCGTGCTCATTGACGGTAAAACAGTGAATTTCTAATTAATAAATGGATAATGATAATGATTTGAAATTTGCATACCGGGACCAAATCGGCGGGCTGGCTACGCCATTGTTCCTGAGTTGGTCAATCTGTCAATGTCTTCCTATTAAAAAAGAATTGCTGTTCCAGGGCCTGTTACACAAAGGTTAACCAGGTCAGAAGATGATACACAGATTTCAAGTGAAAATTATATACCTATTTTAGACATATTTTTGAAATGAAATAGCCAGAAATTTAGTACGTAACTGCTGCATTTCAATTGTTATCAGTTAATGTATGTACAATACAAGACTAGTTAATTCACATTGATAAAATGTAAATAATTAGCTAGGTGAAGTGCAATAAAAATGTAATAGTATTCAATTTACATATGGTAGCAATATTTCAACAAATGTGCGATTCCTAAATATCCCCGGCTTAAAATTGAGTTTCCTAACTTAATGCTTGTTAAATCTTACAAACTTTATATAAAAAAAATTGCCATGCCATTATATTACATTGCAATTGGCTCAGTCCATGATTAAAAAAATACCAATGTGTGGTAAATTTGTTTTATAGTCATATGAAAGCTGAAGATAAAACAATAATCCTTGTCTAAATGCTTGCTGTTTTTGTTTCATTTTTGGCTTTCATACAATATATGTAGAAGAGAAAGGTTGCCATGTATTGGCATTTTATTATGACTGACTGGGCTAATGTCAAATTGTCAATATGTAGGGCTAGGTCACATGGTGCGAAAAGGCGAACAGACATACTACTACATCATATAAAATTAATGTTCTTAATTATCAACCTCTTAAGCAAGGATACATAATGATTAAGTGTAATTATTTAAAAAAACCCAAACCTTTTGGTGTTAGCCAGAGCAATATGTTGATTTGTACTGGCCTGGGAGGGTATAAAACCAGGCATAGTCTTACGATGCTTTCTTGCTTATTAGCCCATTAACTGTCAGTACCCTACCACTGACGAATAAAATCGTCAGGCGTCAAACAGAGTAAAATACTAATGTATGGCGCATTACTTGCTAATGGGTTAACAAGAGACACTAGCAGATAGTTTTGTTAGCCCATTAACTGTCAGTACCCCGCGTCGCAATCTTTTAGAACAAAACTTGTTCTCTAACTGTGTCGGCATAACATGGCAGTGCCCACTGCACAATGACACCAGCCTGGTGTTGCATCTGCTGGGGGTTGTGGAGCTTCAGGGCATGTTGTAGTGGATCAGGTTGTGGGACCTCTGTAACAGGTTCTGGGATCTCTACACCAGGTTGTGGTTGATCCTGTACTGGTAACTCACCATAGACTACAGTAGAGCAGCAAATACTACTGGTTGTCTTCATAATAGCTCAGTAGCTATTCCCCTCAAAACATCCACATCAATATTGTCAACCAAATTCTAAAGGAATGAGTTTTTGCTAGTTTTTGCTAGAAGTCATTAAATATCTGAAATGGGTGCATCTTTAAGTAACGTATTTTTTCAGTCTGATATTATCTGGATTCTCATCCAGTCTTAAAATTATTGAAGAAATGCATGACCTTCGCCTTGACGCCTTCTAAAGTCTTCCACGTGATATTAGAACCGCGGTCTATTTACCCGCTTTGTAAACAATACCACAAAATATAAGCGATTGAATTGAACAGGCCTGCTCTGGGATCTTAACTCGCCTTAACTCGCCGCGAGATAATGCGAGTTAAGGCGAGTTTAGGCGATTTAAGAAAAAACACAACTTTTAGGTAATGCGTTTTAAGGCGATTTAAGGCGATTTAAGAAAAAATACATGGTAATTAAATATGCAAGTATAGTACTTTAAGCAAAATACAGTAATAACACATAATTAATAGTGCATAGTAAATGTATTTTGGAAGAGCACCACTCCCCCCCTCACACCCCCAGGGGGTCTGGTTAGACTGTCATGTAAACAAGACCCAGTTGAAACTTATTATTAATTAGCTTGTTATTTTGCCGTATTACTAATTTTAACGTTATACCACCAAATTGCTGGAATTAATACAATGAAGAACATAAACCAGTATATAATAACATGTATTTTTAAGTTGAATTGCATACTAATACCTATTACTAAGTTCAGTCCTGGAACCACAATCAATTGGAAATCTAAAAAATCAGGGTTGTGGCTGGAATGTAGGAACGAGAAGATTTAGTGCATCCCATGGGGTTGCTATCCTATATTTTGAGAATTTCCAAATGCATGAATGCCTTGTCAATATCTTGGAAATTCCAAGGGTACAGAATATATTAAAACTGTGACCATGCATGTTCCAATGTGGCAATACATTGTAGTTATTCAAACGAATTTACATGTGTTAAACTTACCAAATAAGCTTGAATTTACGTTGCAAATATAGTATTTCATTTCCATGTGTTCATTTAATAAGTAAAACTCAACATTGATTGGTATTTATTTTAATTCCCCTCAATATATAAAGTGCAGTATTTATAAAAATTCACTAATGTTAAAATTTAGTTTATATAAAGTTTCCCCGACTTGAATAATAAATTTCCGCTGGATAGCCTGAGAGAAGGCTCCCTCCCCGCAGTGGCTAACATGAAGTATTTAACTGAATTCATGAAAATGCCAGGTTTTGCTATCGACCCAAGATCGTACGCTAAAAATGTTAAACCTCGGTTATTAAAACGATCACGGATCTTTATATAAGACGATATGAACCGGACAATGCTGACTATAAAAGTTGACCAGGATCATGCTGTGGTTTATCAATTGAACACTGTTGATATAAAATATTAAATGTTGTGCACTACAGGCACTGCAATTCAGCACTTGTATATAAGGCCGTCGGAATTATTAAAAGTATCAGTTTACCGTCACTTAAAATTTCGAAAGTTGATAAGCCCTCTACCCTGTAATTTATAGGCCCCGCACTATTTTCAATAAAGGAAAACGAAACAATTTATGAATTGTTCTGGAAGTTCATATCACAATATTGGCATATTAATTATACTTATCGAAATAGATAAAATGTTGAAAACAGACTGATTCTTGCCATCCTGACTTTTTTCTGTTTGAATATAAGGGTTCCTATGTCATATTATATACCTATAAGCTTGATAGTATGTAACTTATGCACCAGTCATGGAAAGCCTCGCACCTCCCTATCCGGGACATGCTGGGAAATAGCGGGGATTTATTTGCAGATTAGCCTATCTGTTATGCCTGGGTACTCAGGGCATTAGACAGCGTACGTTAGATATGTGTCATGATGGCCAGGGATTATGGGCTGGGAATCAGTGGGAATTCGTCTGTTCGAGATGTATTATTAAGCCTTGTTCATCGACATTTACCCTATACGCTATAGACATTGTTTTACTAAAAATAGCTTAAATTACAGGATAATGTAGTATTTGACTTTGTGTAAATTGCAAGATACAGCTAACAGACAAAATGCAAAATATTTACCTACTTTGGCAAAGTTTTGACAAACTCTGGATTGCATGTTTGGCCTCCAATCAAAATTGGGGAAATTTTAGAATAGTTTGTTGAATTTTAAAAGCAATTATTATGGTAGCCTTCATTTTTGGTGCCCGGGTAAAAATAATCATATGGGGGACTTTAGTCATGTTTAGACTAGTAAGAAGGCCATGTATAGGTTGGGGATTAGAATGATTTAGGACACAACCTTTATCTAATGTCCGCTGTTCCCTGGGTAGGGGGGTGCGTGGCTTTCCAATTACTAGTGCATTACTGTGTTACGGCTTTTATCAATAAGCATGTAACTTCCCTTGTTTCGGCTAAGCCCCCTCTCTCCAGCAAGCCCCCTCGGATAAGCGCCCTCCTAATCTTATCTGAAATAAACAACCAGAACCCCCCTCTCCTGGGGAAAGGGTGTTTACACTGTATATAGTATTTACTATTTTCAGCATTTTAATTTGGTTGGCGAGTTTAGGCGATTTAGTGCGAGTTTAAGCGATTTAAGAGAATCGTTGCCAATTTTTATCCGCGATTTAAGGCGAGTTAGGGCGATTTAAGGCGAGTTAAGATCCCAGAGCAGGCCTATTGAACTTACTGATGATTGCCCAAAGAAATTGGAGTCGCTTGAATATTCACTTGAATCAGTATCTAAAATATCCTTGCGCAAATTCACACACACGATCTTATGATGGCAAGCAAACGTGCAGTATTGGCCGGTTATCGTGCAAGGACATGCATTTTGTCGGCGGGCATAAATGATCCTAGGGACACATCCCTCTACAAGAACTGAAGAACACAGGTTTATGTCGTCTTTGTTTGGGATTTCTGCAGCCACTTCTAGTTCGACTTGATCTACCTAAAACTTCTTTCGCTTTCATGAAAGCAGTCGGCGAGAACGCGAAGCCGCGAAGGAAAAAGAAAACAACAGGAAATACCGAAATACTTCATGTAAAAATTTTATTCATAACGTAAACAATAGCATTGTTATACGCAGAATATATGCGCAGAACGGACTTTACATCATCTTTAACGTATGTGTAACTCAGACATATGCAGCTCAAGTCAAGGAGATGTCAATAGACGTCGAACAGGTCCTTGGCTTGCCTCAAAATTTAAGAATATCCCTGGCGAAAACGTGACTGGCGCTGAAATTTGATGTCTAACAGTGAAGATTTATCACAACGTAATTGTAATACAGTAATTGTAACGACATTGATATTTTGACCTGGGAAACCTTCATCCTGTATTCGTGGACATTGGAAAGGTAAGTTTATGTACCGTTTCTTTGAATTTATTAATCAGTTATTAAACTTTCGCTTTACCCTTGTAAAATTGTAACGCACCGTTATTTGCTTTTACCTGACAAATTCAAAACCCCAATACTAAAATAGTTATATTTGTTTCCGTTAAAATAAATGTCTATTTTTTCACAATAAAAATAATAAAAGTGTCGCACGATGAAACCTTATACATTTAAATAAAAAGTAGGTTCCTTTAATATTCTAGATTAAGTGGTTGTGGCTAAGATCTGAATCATAGCTGAGAAGGATTTTGAACATGTCATGCTATAATTGCCAAAGATGCACGCCTGGGCAAAAGCACTTTTCTAGTCGTTTATTAATTCATTTGCATTGAACATAATTATGGAACAACCACATGAATAAACGTACAGCCTTCAGTTCTCTCTATATGTAAGCGCTGTTTATATGCATACGCGCATGCTTAGGTTAATACAATTTATAAGACGAAAAAAAGTCTAAAATGGAATTGAAATATATCACAAACTCGTCTCTTATAGTTTTGTTTTAATCCATGTCGCGGATTTCTCAGTCGGTTTCTTTCCCGTCTAATATTTTTTAAAACTGTAGGCAAGCTGGTACCGGTTTTTTAATAGAATTTGTCGCAGTATTTTATTCATTGACATATAGTCGCAGAAACATGCTATAAAATGTTTTCTCATACGGCGGTTAAAGAATGTGAACTTCAAAAGCTCACAAGCAGGTAGAAGCAGGTGGAAGCTTTTGCTGTGTCATTCAATACACAATACTCAAAGATCCGCTGATAAGTGCCGCGCGTCATGCCATTCAAATTTTAAAAAATTTCTTTTTTAAAAATTGCAAATTTTAGAACATTTCACCTATTACTATGGGAAGCCCTGGTTACATAGTGGACAATGGGGACAGCTGCCTCCCTTCCCCCTTCATTCACTGAGACTGGCACTTCTACAAATGGAAACATATGTCAGTTTAAGCGATATAGCTAATCCTTTCTTGAGAAGAATATATAGAAAAATGTCAGCGATATCTGCAGTCTCTCGATCAATGTCATTATTCCAGTATAGATGTTATTATGCGAACAAGTTATAATTATTTGTGTATTAATAAAGAAATGCATATAACGAGCAGAAAATTCACATATATTCCTCACTATTTTCAGGTTTCTGACGCGCAGTTTAAAAACATGAAGTTCACAGCATATAGTGCAACTATCACCGCTGTGGTCCTGTTTGTCTTGATGAAAGAAACTGAAACAAGCAATTGTCCGAACTGTAAGAAAAATATTAAACCTTACTCCTTAAATGTCAAGCGTTAAAAACTGGTCATACAAAAACTGGTATAATAACCAGTCGAATTACGGTTAAACAAGAAATTAAACAAGAATTAATTATCCCTTTCGCTTTATTACACTGGAGGTTTCATTGATTATCGTTGTTTCTATTTCGTATAGAATGGGAAAATTCCTAGGTTTGCCTCTATACTTTTGCAATTGGTAAAGCTCCAATTTTTCCCGCTCGTATAATTTACGGAAATTTACGGAAATTTACTAACTCGCACTGCTGCGTATTTGTTCAAAATATATAATACTGTCGATATGCCAAAGAGTGCTCAATATCATATAGATAGCCTAGAGCAAATATAGTTTTTGCTTATACCTCAAGGTATCCGCTACAGCCTGTTTCACGCAATAAGCGATCATCAATTGGCGAGCCAGTGTCGATATAGGCCTATATAAGCATTATCCATATTTTGGTCAATATATACATAATATGAATAGAAAGAAAGAAATAAATTTTGGATGTAAAGGTAGGTACATACCTATTTGGGTTATTTTAATATATGATAAATAATTCCTGCTTTCAATACAGCTGTGTCGTGGATTAAGGGTAGCGTAAAGCGTTATAACGCACGCTTAGCTGGAGAATGGATGCTGTTCAATTGCGCTGTTAATACATCTAATAATGTGACTCTATGGTTTGCAAGAAGTAGGAACGAACATCACAATCAACTCACCGTTGGCAACAGAAAGATAATATTGGTTTCCAAGAATGTCTTTAATATAACAAGTTTAACAGAGGAAGATAAAGGAGTGTACATATGTAAAGTAACTGTTTGTGACAAGCTCAAAAAAGAAAAGTTCCTTTCAATTTCAAAAGGTGAAGCTTGTTTTTAAATTATCGTTTCTGTGCTTGTATTCATGGTATGACGAAAACTAGCTGAGAATCTAGCGAAATTTACGAAAAATGTAAACAAATGAATATTTAAGAACAGATGTATTACAATTGTAAAAAATCCTAATTATATTCAATATTCTAATTTTATTATTCATCAAACAACAAACTGTTTCTGCCCTCATTTCATATGATCATCTTTTAAGTTTGAATTTCAGCCACCAAGAGTCTTCAAAACATCTTTTTAATATTGACAATGTTTCGCAGTATACTTAAAGATCAAGTTATACGAAGGTCTAAAGATTCTACAGTAATATGCAAGCTTTTTAAAGAATGCCTTTTAGTGTCACGTTTATTACTAGAAAATATTATTTCTTTATTATTTCGGTGTTTGATATAGTTATCAGGGTAGAAGGGTAACGCCCATCCCAGAGAAATTTTAACTCCTGGTAGAAAACGAGGCAAGATGCGCCTTAATAGTAATAAGAGGCGTAAAAATGTTCCTACATATCGAAAAGATTTGGATTTCTGCTGGTAGAAAATAGAACTATACTTTAAATATATGAAACTGAAAAGATTTCTCCCTTCAGGAAAAGCTTATGCAAGAGCAATCATTAAGAAGAAGCCAAACAAACCGTTGTATGATATTGGAGGCAATGTTAAATTAATGTGCGAAGCAGGAAAGAGTACCAACTCATACGGATTCACATGGTATAAAGTCAGTTCAAATGGAAGTGAGCAAGAACTTCAATCATCTTTCAAATATGAAGGCAGCATTGGAACAGAAATTCTCTCGTTGAAATCATTGTCCAAACATGATGTGGGGACCTACAAGTGTGAAGCATATCGTTATCCTGTTGATTATAGAACCTCCCAGTTCGTAAATATATATGTTAAAGGTAATGTTTTAATTTATATGTTTTAAAGGAAATTCATTCTATGTGACTTTTTTATATTTTGCAACTTGTGTAATATATACACAAATATTATCTCACGAGACATTGATATGTTGATCGGCGCATAACAGCCGTTCCGGGCGAATATAATCGCGGGAGTACTCGATCCGCTTTGGAAATAATACTACATTCCCTATTTCATGGACGTTGAACAAATTTGTTCGTTATGCGCACGCGCGAGTTTTGGCGATAGTGGAATGGGCTGGTAAGTGTAATTAAAAATATATACACCTGTCAGCAGTGTCTCAACCATGAAACACTTCCCCTCAATAAACCAAGTATTTTCAAGAAAAAAGTGGCTTCAGGGCTTAGTGAAGGAACGAAAACTTCGTCCAGCTACCAACCATATTCTTACTTCAAACTGGAATCATTTCTTATAGAATATATGGCAAGAACTATTAGTTTTTTAAATACATTTAAATTTAAGAATAGAAGACCAAAACGAAGCTAAAGTTAAAAAGTATAGCTAAAGAGGGAGGCATCGAAACTAAACTCCTGTGGAAAAAACGAATGAAAACGCTTCGTATTCGGTGCTTGGTGATATTTAATTAAATCAACTTTATAATTATCTGTGATAATGGGTTTGTAGTTTAATACAATGTATTTTTATCAGCAATTTAAACACCAGGCGGAAAGCGATTTCGAGTCAGTAAAGTGTTACTGTCCAACAAATAATCTTAAAAATGCGTTTTTTTAACACTAGTTTTTGGGCAATAATAACGTATTTCTCGTATTATTATACAAGGTAGTGAATGCATGAATTTTGATTAGCGAAAAATTGAGCAGTCACGCAACTTGTAGATAAATGTGTTATCTGCTAGAAGAACCTGTGATATGTTATTTTACCGCAAGCGGATAATCTTGAAAATGTCCTTTTTTTAAACTATTTTTTGGGCAATAACGTATTTCTGGTATTATTATACAAGGTAGTGAATTGCATGCGTTTTGATTAGCGAATAAGTTACAGCTAAATAGAGCAGTCACGCAACTTGCAGATAAATCTGTTATCTGCTAGCAATTAACACTGTTATCTGTAGGTTGAGCCTGTGATTTGTAATTTTGTAGAAAGCGGAAGCTTTTAATACACGAATAAATACAAAGGACAGGTGGGAATTTTGCCAGCGCTATTTAACAAACCGCGGGCCGACGCGAAAAATTATTTCAAAATTTGTTAATTAAAATGAGCAAAAACAAATTTTCGAATGTATTTTTTGGCAATTAAAGGATTTTGGATTATCGGTATTAAAACACTTTTCTACGAAATTTATGACAAAATGAACAGGAGAAAAGAAATTGGACTGAAATCAGAGAAATATAAAGGATACTTTTCTACGACGGACATGAGCGAAACTTTAATTTGTTCGAAGATGCTGGTTGTTTTGGTTTCGTGAACATATAAAAATAAAATGTTAAACTTTCGATGGGCTTGAATCTCATTTTTCAATACATGTTTACATACAAAAATTCCAACCATGCTTTTTGATATTTTATTGGAACTATAGCAGGTAAATTAGGTTTCTAATACTTTTATGTTGTTATTGTTATGTTTTAAATTGGTTTCACTGCTTTTTTTGAGAACTAAACGTTGTTTTGTAAGGACAGAATTTAAACCATTTTTTGTCGAAGGAATTCAATGAAAATGCAGTGTATATAAAAAAAAACTCAACCTATAACTGTTCATTGAATTTATTATTACCATATAATTCTAAAGTATCTAAAAATCGCTCTCCAAGGTCGTTACATTATATACATGCATGCACAATGGCCAATGGGAGTGATTAACCTTTAACGCGCAAAGTGCACATTTTCTGTTTTGTGTTATTTTCCATTTGATTTTGCTTTTTCTTGCGTTTTGTCTGTTGTTCTTGGCATCCGATATGCCGGACACTGTAGGTTAAAGGGTTAACACCTTATTGTTTCACCGTTTCGTTACAACGTTTTACTCTATCGACGACAAAAGCATTTAAAATCTAATCCAAATATTTGATTTAAAACAGTTCCGCGGAAACCTGAAGTTCGTATACCGAATAAACAGAATATTTTCCGTCAGAATGAAGGAGAAATTTTCTCACTATCGTACAGCGTGTCATCCTATCCAGCCCCCGATATTTATTGGTGGAAATCTAAAGATGGAGTAAAATATGACTTCATAACTCAGTGTTTGGCGTCAGCAAGATGTGAACAACACAGCGGAAAAGAAAATATTACGAAGACAAGTTTTGAAATAAATAATCTTGCCTTTCCCAAAGATAATCTCTCCTACAAATGTAATGCAAGCAACAAGTATGGAAATGATTCGAAAACCTTTCAACTACAAGTCTACGGTAATGTAAAATATGTTATGTCGAAATCCATTTTTCTCTCGCCTAAAATATGACTAATACAGAATAATATAATCACACTGACTTGAAAATACACTAGTCATGACACAGGGAGCCCACCCTTGGTCTTGCTGGAGAGCAATATATATTATATTCTAATAAATATAAGAGCCCAGTATAATGCTTTTAAAACAGCCGTACACAAATATATGTATAAAAGTTTATATAATATAAGTTTATATATATAGCTCAGCGTTGACGTGCGGGCAGATGCCTTGCATTTTTCAGGCTGGTGCGGGTTAGGGCGAGTGAGCAGAAGGGAAAAATAATAAAGGGATGTAACATCGACCAACGGCGGACTGCAAAGCACTATACAGCTTGTGTAAATAAAAAAATCAGGGATTTATGGTGTTAGAAGATACATTAGGGGACTGTTCTTTCATATCACATGGTTAAAAGCTTTAAAATCGTCGCTCAAGTGGGTGATTTTGCCGATCGATTTACATATCTTGAATGTTTGGATGTGTTCCATAGGTTGCTGTGACAGTAAATTGACTACGTCGTCACGCTTACTGATTGCCCACTACACACTGCATAGCTCTTCAAAATTCTATGTAAAATATGAAATAGTATGACTGTTCGCATATAAAAAGACATGAAGTTATCAAAAAACCGTTGACAATTTTGAAATCACTGAACCGAAAAGTTTCAAACTAATGAATAAAATTTGAATAACTTACCACTCAACCGCAACGTACGTTGTCGGGATTTTGTAAATTAGTTGTAGCTGCAGATGACAAGTTTGTAATCTGAGAAGTAATATCCAAAAGAATTCCTTTTGTTGACATTTGAGCGCCGAAACTGTGGCCGAAATCCGAACACGAACCGATGATTTGTCGAACTGTAACGTGTCACAGCAACCTCTGGAACACGTCCTTCCGCCGTTGGTCGATGTTACATCCCTTTATTATTTTTCCCTTCTGCTCACTCGCCCTAACCCGCACCAGCCTGAAAAATGCAAGGCATCTGCCCGCACGTCAACGCTGAGCTATATATATAAACTTATATTATATAAACTTTTATACATATATTTGTGTACGGCTGTTTTAAAAGCATTATACTGGGCTCTTATATTTATTAGAATATAATATATATTGCTCTCCAGCAAGACCAAGGGTGGGCTCCCTGTGGTCATGAGTATTAAAAACAAAGCGGCTTATACTCCACTGTATTTTATTAGGATGCAGATTAATAACCTTTTAACAAAATTTATGCTCTCGTGGCAATCATGCAAGTTTAGCATCAAACGCTTTTGATTCCTTATTCTATTTATGCAATCATCGAACAAATTGTATTCACCAGCTAACGCTTCGACAGCAGTCTAATGTCATCATTGTGAGTGATTTAAAGTCGCGACGTAGCTATTAAATTGTAATTTCTTTACAGTGACACCTGAGATAGATATGGAGAACACGTATACCTTTAAGAAAGGAATGATAATTAACTGTACATTGAAGAGAGCTGACGTCAATCCACCAGAAGTAGTCTACACGTGGTATTCATGTGACACTCTCAAATGTGATGAAGAAAGTTGGAAACTGAAACTTAAATCTTACTCTTTGCCACTTAATAGTCAGCCAAATGTTCAAATGAAGTATCGATGCACAGCCAAGAATGCCGCTGGGAATGCAACTAAAGACATCCAAGTGATTAACGTCGAAAGTAAGCTTAAGTATATATTTTATTTATTTCGCCCAAAAAAAATCACGTTAACAAATAATTCTATCTACACTAAGTGAGCTAGGGGCACACTAGAAACCACAGGGCTTTTGGTTAAAGCCCTTAGGTAAACCATATCGTATAATATAGTTCATATATAAACTGCAATATTAATTATGATTATTTTCTAAATATTACTATATTATAGTACTGATTTTGATAATTGTATTATTGTGTATTATGATCTTACATAGCATGTTTGCTTTGCTATTCTAGTGGTTAGAATTAAGTAATTGAATGCAATCTCCTAGAAAACTTCATGAACGCCTTCATTTTCGACTCTCCACTCCGGTCCAGTGGCTTTCATTTCTTATCAACGTTATCACGAAAATAATAATATACTTTGCATGCAATACAGGGAATAATGCACGTAATTCAATTTCCTTCTGAATAGATCCTTCTGAGAAGTCGACTTCTGACAATAAACGTACCTTGATTATTTTCCTCGTTCCAATTGGCTTAATATCCATGATCATTTTGGCCTTGTCAAGTTTTGTATTATACAGAAGAAAGAAACTTTATGGCGGCTTTTACCTCTTCTCATATCCTCCCTTACCTGACTACATGGAGATGTTGGATAGAAATGGAAATGTTCAAGAGCAACTTCAGAAACTGCCGTTTATTCCTGAATGGGAATTTCCAAGAGAAAGAATAAGCTTTGGTAGGTAAATACTGAGAACATATTTTAACCTTGGATATAAAATAAATACGTTACGTGTATGAGTTACCTAGACATACATTAAGGCAAACCCCTCTCCGGATAATTATTTACCAAATTATTATAGCCCTGGACATTGAGCTTTTAACTACATTAATATAAAATGATAACCCAATGCTAAAGGCAGCAACACCCTGTACGTTATATGTACCAGTGTCAGGCCGTTCAAGGTTAGAAGGCGCTAGATTTGCCTGCAAAAATCCCATGAGTACTCAAACTTGTTAAGATGCGCCAGTTGTATAGGAGGGCCGGCAAGGGCACAATTATGAAGCTTGCTTCTCTAATATACAGCCATCTCTAATCTTGGGGTCGATTTTCACGCCCATTTTCCTATTTCTTTCTATATTTTTACTCCTCCCTCCTTTTTCTTTCCCTCTTTGTTGCGCCACTATGAGAGCAATGCTTTCAAAGAAAGGATTACGGTTAGTGTTGTACATTGTAAGGCAAAACGATGAATTTCAAATGCACTTGTCGGAATGCACGCAAGAAAATGATGCAAGGAATGATCATTGTGGAAGAGACATTACGATAATTGAAAACTCACAGTACCAATGGAGTGAACCACAGTATATAGTACCAACAGCGTCACTGACAATGTTACTGATGAGGGATCAAATACAACTTCAAGGCTTTTTTGGAGGTTATCCCGTACCTTACCCCCCACGTACAATCATATTCATCAAATTGTTTTACCTTGATAAGCTCTACAAACCGCTTACAATGTGTTGAACGTGTATCTATCTTTTAAATTTGTTAGCACCCGGAATAGAATTGGTATTCGTTTCCACGAATTTGCCTTGAAGAAAATAGTTAAAATACCTTAAAAACAGTTTACATACAAAACAATGTTATTTTTCAGTCAACGAACTTGGTTCTGGACAGTTTGGAATTGTTTGGTTAGCAGAAGCAATTGGTATATCTTCATTCCATCCAAGAGATATGTTGAGAGAAAAAGAAGGTGGACGAAGGTTTTCCTTCTTTCTTCGCACGACGAGAAGAAACAGCTACGTCTGTTGCAAAGAAATAACCAAAGTTGCAGTTAAAAGGATTAAAGGTTCGATTTTTCAGTAGAAAATTATTTAGTTCTTCGATGATATAATCGTACAGTACCGGTATAATAAGAGAGCAATTAACACTTATTTACTGACGCCGAGGGAAACAGTGTGTTTTGTGGGCCCGAGACCGCCGTTGTTGTCCGAGGCGAAGCCGAGGGAAACAACGAGCGCTCGAGGGGCCACAAACACACTGTTTTCCCGAGGTTTCAGTAAATAAATAATTTGTTATATACCAAGTTTCAAATGACAAAAAAATTGTCGATTTAAATCTTAAAATTTCGATTACATATACCGGGTGTCCCAAAAAAAAGTACTCCGGTTTGACTCATAATAACTTCTAAACGAGTGACGCTATTAAACTGAAATAACTTTCATTAGATAAATGGAAGAAGAACTTAGATTTTGATATATTACAGTTGTATTTTACTTAAAAATTCACAGAGATATTAATGTTCAAAATCGGTAGCATATTTCTGGATGTGTCTAAAGTTAGCGAAAATCGGCATATCAAATATTAATCCAACTTTGCTCCACTTATAAAGACATATCAGGCTAACTTATATTTCAATAAATTATCGTAAGGGTTTGTAAGGGCCATAGCGTAGATTTAGATAACTTACATGTAAGTTTTAGCTCATTGTTTCCTGGAATACTAACGTTCGAAATTATGCAAGTATTTGATAGATATTTAAAAACTTAAAAATACCTGAAAGACCAAGGGCAAGGGGTCATAAGTTTTTCTTGAATCTTTTTCATATTTTGGGCCACAAAACAAAGTTGATTATTTCTAGGTTAGAGTAGGATGAATATTGTTCTTTAATTAAGAAAATAATACTGCCTTTTTGCAAATATACATTACAGTATCAGCGCTATTATTTTTGTTACGTTTTGTTCCAAAAATGTTGGATGTCTCTGGGGAGTTGGATGTTATGTCTGATAGAGTTATGGTTTGATTGTGTTTCATTCTGAGTTTATTCTGAATATGCCAAGATTAAGTAAAGATCAAAGAGTTTGGGTGTGCTTAGAGCATGCAAGATTTCAGAACGCGGCAGAAGTTAGAAGACGATGGCCGGGTCGTTGGGGTAATATTCTTGCCCCTACTAAACGAACAATCAACAAAACCTATCGAAAGTTTTTGCGAGAAGCGACATGCCACGATTTAAATAAAGGCCGAAGTGGTCGTCCAAGAACCGCAAGGACGCCTGACAATATCGAACTTGTACGCGAGTCTTTATCGCAACATGGCAAAAGATCTTCACGCCGAAACGGGTTAGGATTAAGTCGAAGTTCATTTCACCGTATTGCTAAACTTGACATCAAATTCCATCCATACGTTATGATTACACGGCAGAAGTTAAGGGAAGGTGATCCGGTACAACGAATGGCATTCTGTAACCGACTCGTCGATACAGTTGAACAAAACCCGCAATTTCTTGATCAGTTGATTGTATCTGACGAAGCAGTCTTTAGTTTAAACTCAGAAGTAAATACGAGAAATGTTGTCAAGTATGCACCCTATGGAAACGGACATCCTGCAGACCATTACGTTGAGTTTGCTCAAGGTGCCGATCAAGTAATGGTATGGGTTGGTCTTACTCGAGCAGGCGTTATTCTTGGTCCACATTTTGCAGAGAGAAACCTCGATACAAGAGAATATTTACGTATTATACGTTACCATGTTATACAGAGGGACTTTCACGTTCATAACATCGATAGGAATAACATGTGGTGGCAACAAGATGGAGCTCCTGCCCATACCAGTAATGCAACAATGCAATACCTTCGCGGACAGTTTCCTCTTCGACTGATGAGCAAACGTGGGGATTGGCCATGGCCCCCTCGCTCTCCAGACCTGGCAATATGCGACTTTTTTCTTTGGGGATACCTTAAGCAGCAAATTTGGAATGTACCACACGATCAGCAACCGCAGAATTTAGAAGAGCTTCGCAACTCAATTGTGACAGCATGCCGTAATCTAGAACAACGAATGATCCATGACTCCTTCGATGCTATGTTCTCACGGGCTAGGCAGTGCATTCGTGCTAGAGGACACGCGATTCCGAACGAATAAATCTTGCTTGTATTTTGTAAATAATAATACTTCGTTTCATAATAAACAATTTGTCAAGTGTCATTTATTTACTGCTAATATTGCGTGTTTCAGTTGAGCAAAAATTAATTAATATTTGATATGCCGATTTTCGCTAACTTTAGACACATCCAGAAATATGCTACCGATTTTGAACATTAATATCTCCGTGAATTTTTAAGTAAAATACAACTCTAATATATCAAAATCTAAGTTATTCTTCCATCTATCTAATGAAAGTTATTTCAGTTTAATAGCGTCGCTCATTTAGAAGTTATTATGAGTCAAACCGGAGTACTTTTTTTTGGGACACCCGGTAGAAAAACAGTAAAATGAGCTTTCGCCATTTACTTCCGGTTTGCATTGTTGCCCGTTGCCATTGGTTACGCGGAAACATCGCGATTGTTGGACAGCCACGCGTGGGATTCTCGTCCAATGAAAAGCGACGAAAAACGGACTTTCACGCTTGGTATATAACAAAATAATCTGTTTCATTGTTATTCATGCACTGCGCGTTGTGTTGTTGTTTACTATTTTCTTTAATAGGAGTACGAGCTGTCATTCTTACGGCAAATTCTACACATTCTAATGCGACTAGCTTGATTACGGCAACAAAATTTCATGTCCACGCCACCCTGAAGACCTACAAATTTCGAGTTTATCTATTTCCTGAGAAACTCAAGATTAACAATTACGATAACAATGTTCCGTTTGATACATTCCCACTATAAACTAGCCAAAATGAGCAATTTTATTAAAAGTATGGTTAAAATATATCACGGATTACAAAAACCCTTGTCCAAATAGCCGATAAAACGCCTGTCAACATAAAAATGCAAAATAGTCTAAAACTGGTATGGTCGAATTAAAGTCTAAAACTGGTATGTCAAATCAAAGTTTCAACAATCTAGATTGAAACGTACAGTATAATTAATAATACGCAGACCAATCAACCCCCTTTTTGCGGAGGCCGCAAGGGGGCCGCAAAGGGCCACAAGAAGCTGCATGATCTTTAGAATAAGAGGGGCCGCACCACATTAGCATATGGGTTGACGCATCGTCATTAGCATATGAGGGGTGCCGCATATTACGCAATTCGGTCCTACTTCTTTGAGACCTCATTAATATGACGCCACAAGACCAGGCAAGTTTGTGCGAACCAGTGAACTCTAAGTTTTGCTGAAATCAGCATATTTTGTAAATACGTCACAATAGCTAAGCGTCCCTATATATTTTGCCAAGCGCTGTTTTCCATGCAAACACAGTCCCTTTCGACAACGATCACAACAACAACTCTCTGGCTATATTGCTTTGTATTTCGCTCGTCGAAAAGATATACAATGGCTCGTCAACATCAGGAGAATATTTGGTTAGTTGATTTTGTATCTAGTGAAGTTGTTCTTAGACAACCAATATAGCAACTCTTTACCTAATAAGTTTACAAAGTTTCAAGCGTATCATTTAGGTGTCTTTTTTATCTTGAAAGATTTCTCATATCCTTGTTTGTCTTCCGGTGATAATCTTGCATATCCTCAGCTTTCATAGGAATATATCTCGCTCTGTCCCTCAATAAGAAACGTTCATATCGCTCTCTTTCTTTGTATGTCATGCATCATAGCCAGATCACTTTCCTTCCAATCAGCCGTGTGTGTTTAAGCTTGGGCCGTTCTCCTTGTGTTGGTGGTGGTGTGAGAAAACCAGGCTTAGGAGAAGAGGCTTAGGTGGTATTATCTCCATAGGTTCAGGAGCGGTTTGCGGTTCAACGATATCTGGTGTTTCAAAAATTGCAGGAAGGTGGATCGGAAAATCCATCTTCTTTTTTTAAAGTAAGAAATCGATTAAGTTGGTCAGAATATAGCTTGCTTTTCTCAACCGCGGTAAGTTGTTGCATTCGCTGCTTGATGTTATACATTGCATTTGCAAGGGTGGTTGGAGATAGGACAGTTTCCGCACATTTTCGACTCAAGCATCAGCTTCGCCTGGCAGTACATTTGTTTTGAGTCGTTGTTGATCATCCGTTGTAGGTTTTAAAACAAACATCAAATATCCATGACGACGGCTACTTGCTTCCACATCACTGCGCATGAACTCTCAGAACTGTGGTAGATTTGCGAAAGATGGAATTCAGTTTTCGTCCATCCATACGCCCATCTTGAAAGGTTCTTTTGTGACGTGCACGATTACTTGATGTTGAGAATGAACTTCTACAAACCTCACAATGATAAGTCATGTTTACCCTACTATCAATAAACGTCAAGTAAATTGGTTCGTTATGATTGATTGAATCATTGCATCCTAAGAGTGAATCATTGAATCCTAAGATTGAATCATTGAATCCTAAGAGTGGATCATTGAATCATAAGATTGAATAATTGAATCCTAAGATTGAATAATTGAATCCTAAGAGTGCATCATTGAATCTTAAGATTGAATCATTGAATCTTAAGATTGAATCATTGAATCCTAAAAGTGAGTCATTGAATCCTAATATTGAATCGTTGAATCCTAAGATTGAATCATTGAATAATAAGATTGAATCATTGAATCCTAAGATTGAATCATTGAATCCTAAGATTGACTCATTGAATCTTAAGATTAAATCATTGAAAATTTGAACGTAGGCAATCAGATTAACAGTGAGATACATTACGCATCAATTTATTTGACGTTTAATGACAGTAGAGTAAACATGTCCTATCATTATGAGGTTTGTGGAAAGTCATTCTCAACATCAAGTAATCGTGCACGTCACAAAAGAACCTTTCATGATGGGCGTATAGATGGACAAAAACTGAATACCATCGTTGGCAAATCTACTACAGGTCTGCAACACCCCTTTATGTGTATCGTAGCAGGATGTACACAAAGTATTTTGATATGATGAGAATAATGCCTGGAATATAATTCAATAAGGGATACCTGAAGATATCAACAAAGCAGATTACATAGATGTGTTACAGCGCAATTTGATCGTACTAGATGAATTTATGGCACGATCGGGCTAGGATAAACGGATAGCTGATCCTTTCACAAAAGGGAATAATCACAGAAATTTGTAGGTCATTTACATTGTAAGAGAAATATTAGTCTCAACGCCCATTATATCGTGCTTTTTGAATCACCAGGAGATAGGCAACGAATCTCTATGCTTGTAAGATAAATTCATCCTGCCAGAGTGCGAGAGTTCATGAGGAGTTGTGAGGAAGCTACAAGCCGTCCTCGTGGATATATGATGTTGGTTTTAAATCCTACAACGAATGATCAACAACATCTCAAAACAAATGTACCACCAGGCGAAGCTGAGGTTTTCTTCGAATATGTGCGGAAAGAATCCTATCACCAACCAACCCTTGCAAATTCAATGCAGAACATCGAGCAGCGAATGAAAGAGATTATTGAAGCACCACAACTTATCGCGGTTGAGAAAGGCAAGCTGCATTCTGACCAACTTAATCGATTTATTTATTTTAAAAACAAGATTGATTCCGCTCCTGAACCTATAAGGAGAACGGCCCAAACTCAAACACAACTTTTTCCACAATTGGGTACACTCGGCAAATTGGAAAGAAAGTGATCTGGCAATGATGACAGGCAAGGAAAGAGAGCGATATGAACGTTTCTTATTGAGCGACGGACCGAAATTTATTCCTATGAAAGCTGAGGATATTGCAAGATTATCACCTGAAGACAGGCGAGAATATGATAACTGTTTGTAGATACAAAAGACACCTAAACGATATACTCTTAGAAGTAGACCTTATTCACCTCGAAAAAAATATTTGAACCAATAAAAGTGTTTTAAAATTTAAGTGAAGTGCTGTATGTACATTGTATCACCGCTAATCACCACTAATGATTAACTAATGACCGGTCACAACCTACATAGCAACCGCAAGGTGTTTATATACAATGATTGTATGTGCTTGTAAAAAAACGCTTGAAACTTTGTACACTCCTTAGGTAAAGTGTCGCTATATTGGTTGTCTAGGAAACATTTCATTAGATACAAAATCAACTTACGAAATATTCTCCTGATGTTGACGAGCCATTGCATATCGTTTCTACGAGCGAAATACAAAGCAATTGTATTTGATTGAACGTTTGATTGATTGATTGAACTCTTGGCAAAATATATAGGGACGCTTAGCTATTGTGACGTATTTACAAAATGGTATGCTGAGTTCAGCAAATTTATTGTTTGTTCGCCCCGTTAACCAAGAGTTCACTAGTTCGCCCAAACTTATCTGGTCCTATGACGTCATATTAATGAGGTCTCAAAGGAGTGGGAGCGAATTGCATAATGAATAACGCTAATGATCATGCGGCACCCCTCATATCCTAATGATGATGCGCCAACTCATATGCTAATGTGTTGCGGCCCCTCATATGCTAATGATCATGGAGCCTCTTGCGCCCCCAACAAAGGGGGTTGACAGGTTTGCATATTACTACTGGTATATTGAAACTTTTAATTTTATTACTGCACACTTTCACTTTACCACTGCACACATTAGTTATCACTGCACAGATTGGTTATCACTGGACACTAGGTATGGAGAACTGTGGTGATTGCCATTAGCCCTTAATTCTTGTTGCAGAAAATTATGATCGAAGCAATATCGTCGATTTGCAGTCTGAGCTGAAGATTTTGATTCATGTTGGTGAACACGAGAATATAGTAAACATACTAGGTGCTTGTACAAAAGGTAAGCAACTACTTCTTCCTTCTCTAATCCCCGAGATAGCCCGAATGCGAGTGTACTAGTTCGCTCACTATTTACATCCGTGAAAAAAGGAGAGCCATAGCGGAGTGAACAGTCAATTCACTACAGTTCATAGATCAACCTCCGACTAATCTCAAAAATATGGCGGATTGCTATGACTAAATGAGCGAAAATTTACTCTTCAATTTCGTTTCATGAGCTATGAAACGAATTTTTCACTTTTGCGTACTTTAGTTACAATGTGATAAGAAGAAAAATATAATGGGAAATTGTGAAATGTTTGTTTTGAATTGCTGATGTATTTGTTTCTTTAAACAGTTGTTGCTTAGACCTCAGTTATACCCGATTTGTCAGTTATTTTCAGTCTAGCTGCAGTGAGTTTTTCAAGTTACCCTATTTAATTTTATGTTATCAAAAAACTTTATTAAATTAACAGGAAAGCAATAGATTTCACCAGAGAACCGACAAAATGCAGGAATTGTATATTAAGTCGCAGCATATAGAATGCATTGTAACTTAACTACATAGCATATTTTGGAAATAAATAATTGTATAAATAGAATAGAAATCTTTTGCCGTTTCCTACTCTCCAAAACGAGATATACCGTCTGTGTTACCATGACTTGTTGAAGCGAACCAGGGCTCACTTCGGACAGTCCAGCGGAATGAAACAATGTCTGGGAACTATAATTGTTTGGCCGTAGTGAGGGGTTGCTGCATGCATGTATTTCTGGTATATAAATTGTACCTATACACGATCATATACTGCTCTCTATTGCATTTTCTGCAGTGGAACCTATATGCCTGTTTGGCAAAAAATATTATTAATATGGACCAGTTTTAGTTATTACCAAATGTCCATAGGAAATACTCTTTTATATGAGTTAAAATGTTTGAGGACATATTTGGTAAATCAATAATGCACGTCGTTAGGAATGGTTTCGAATGATACTTATTATACTTAAAATGAGAGTACAAAACTATCAGTTTTCTTATTGAACGAAAAACATCATAGAAAAAACCATCATCAACGCTATCCTAACTTTTTAATGTGAAAAGTGTAATTGAGTCGAGATATTGCATTGCCTACCATACTTTGCCCAATATCACTCATAATTTTCAACAGGTAAAGGTTCGAACATGTGGATTATTATGGAATACTGTCCAAATGGAAATCTCCGAGAATTCTTAAGAGACAGTCGGAATCTGTACAGCTTGGAGGAAGAGTCTTTAATAACAGACCTTTCGCAAGGTTTTGGTCCAAAAAATTTGATGTATTTTGCTTGGCAAATTGCAAAGGGAATGACATTTTTGATCTCCCGGAAGGTAATTTTCTTCACCATGTAGTTAAAAATTGCATATTGCAAAATATATGCCAGATATTTCCACCCTGTCGCCATTACAGAGATGCAGCCGCATATATGGGTTTGTCTGTAGGAAGCGAAGGGTACTTTAGGGAGCTTAGGGACCTCGCTTCGTCCAAACCTATGAAAAAGTCTCTCTTCAGAACATTTTACCTTAATAGGATGTTATTTATGGAATTCCTTGCGATATCAAGATCGTCGTCCTGTGCATATGACCTAATTATATATCCTTTTTATGATAATAGACTCAGCACAACAATCAACGTATACAGAATCGGAATTTGTAAAACACTGATAATGTCGTTCATTACAAAGAAATTGTTAATAATATGTATATTATCATGCCATTAGTTATAGTCTCTATATTCTATTTTCGTACATGTATAATCGTAGAGAGGTAGTAGTGATATATACTTGTGTTGAAAAGCGCAGAAAAAAATTATTAAAATTAGGATGTGACATAATAAAAGATTTTGTTCTCCATTGTCTTTACCGTGAATCCTACTGTTGGAAAGCGAATAAATAAATAATCAAATATATCTCTACTCGTCTTGTTAATCTTCCTATTTATCTCGTAGATAATTCATCGAGATCTGGCTGCACGAAACATCCTCATTGGACATGAATATAAAGCAAAAGTTGGAGACTTTGGCTTGGCAAGAGATGTTTATCAATATCAAGAATATTTAAAAACGTCGACAGTAAGTTTTCATCCTTTCATTTCAATTTACCTTCGTTCTCTCTTGCTACCTGTTAACAAGTGACTCAACAGTTCCAACTGTGGAAATCAAATAGATATAAACTAACCAACTTTAATATTCATGTTAAAAGCCAGTGGTTAACGATTCTTGTATTCAGGCCTTGCAATTGACGTCGCAATACATAAAGTAATTTTTTGTTTGTCTTTCGCCATTTTTTTGGCAAACATTTAAAACTATAATTGTGAACAAACTATGGGTCACATGCCGTCAATTAGCCGTCAAAGCAAAGCTGAGTTTATTGCCTTTGTGCGAGAATTTAGAAAGGCCATTTAGAAAGGCCAAATTTAATCAGGTATTAACGCTGCTATCTGGAATACCGTGATGATTTCCTCCACACAAAATGGCGGATTATTTATCGTGACGTAATATTCTCTCCAACCTGCAAGACATGAATACAGTGTCGTGACTCAACAAAACATATGTGCCATTAGCTAGCATGCTTGATTTAGGGAGTGAGTGTCGCTTACGCCATACAATAGTAATAAAACTTCGATGTGCGTTGCTTTAACGCCATATTACCACTGTTTCACTCCAAAAGGAACAACAACGCATCCTTTTTAGTCAAAAGCATGTTTTTGGCACTATGGTTAAGAAAAGTATCACCTTGATCGTAGGTGTTGGGAACAAGGCATTGTCAATGACCTGTAATAACAAGGATTTTATCTAGACGTGTTTCGTGTGCTCCAGGCAAATCATTCTTTATTGATGCCGATATGGATGAACACCCCTTCACGCCCAAGTTGGAACCATGCTTTCGTCCTACATATGTTCACATGCATTCATCAGAAAAGGATCTACTATGCTACAGTAATCACCGTTGGAGTCTCCGATTTTCTCCTCTTGTAACAGGACAGTTTGAAATGAGCTAATGCAAAAAAATCCAATTTAAGATTTTCATGGTTGGTTTGGTTTATGATCATAGCAATTTAATCATATTGATGGCAGAAAATATCGAAGTGATTTTAAATGCATCTTCATATTACAGTACATGCATGCTATTATAAGACCAGATACCTAGAGAATACTCCTAGTCATCGATAGTGCTTTCTTGCACCTACCTTTTTTCGACAAACAAAAACAGTTCGTGATTTGTAGAATTGTTCATTTCTAGGGATTGGTTCCTTTAAAATGGATGGCTATCGAGTCTATTAAAGATTCAATATTTACTGAGAAGTCTGACGTGTAAGTACAATTGTTTTTGAGATTGGTTATTAACACCATTTATTATCGAAAAGAACCAGAAACATGTTAAATATATACAGACATGTTCATATTTTTGGTCAGTGCCCATGCAATTTAGTCAAAATTGACGATTTGAAGTGATGAAGGGACCCATTTTGTGGTCGGACTTGCTTTTCTTACAAGCGAACATTTCGACTGCAGATTTTTTGTATATACAATTACAGTTATGGCAGAACAATTGGGTTGAATTTGTTTTCCGGTTTCTCGGTTACAAGGCAATTTACATTGTGAATATATAATTGAAAGCGTTTTGTGGCTATGAAATCTTCTTCGTATCTAAATTTAGGTGGTCATTTGGTGTTTTACTTTGGGAAATCTTCACATTGGGTAAGTATATTTCGCTATTTTCAATTAATTTCACCAATTCTAAACAGAGCCAATATAGCTGTGTTTTTAAAGTGTTATGTCGAGTTTACCATCATTCTGTAAAACACACCGCGTTAAAGGTCGAACTATATTCTCAATAATTTGCAGAAGATAATCATTAGTATGATATGTTTCTCTAGGTGGGACACCTTACCCAGAAATGTGTGCTAATGAAGTATATCAATTCCTGTCGAGTGGAAAACGAATGGAACCACCCAATCATTGTCCTAACGAAATGTAAGTAAGAAACTAGCCGATGTGACTAAAACTTTTCAATAAAAAAACCCAATTAAAATGTAAAAAATGTTTCAACTCGTGACGCGATAGATATCCAAAATAGATAGCCTATTCTAGTTAAACCGTATGAATTACATAAACCATTAACAAAATTCCCTACATGCCTACATTATAAAAGAAATCATTGCGCATGTCCGACGAAAACTATAAGGCAGAAAAGTTAAGAAAGAAAGTCCAGTTCAATATGGGGAAGGCTATAGCACTGCAATGATTCTGCATACAAATGGTTATCTTAAATATATCGTAAATTCGCATTTATTTATTGTACGTCATGCACACAAAACCACTGTTTTAGATACAAAACTTTATACTTCAGTAAATAAGTGAATTAATACTGATATTGTGTTTACAGCTTCAATGTTATGTCTACGTGTTGGAATGAAAATCCCAAAGACCGCCCAACTTTTCGCAGTTTAGAAGAAATGCTGTACGAAATACATGGTTGTAAAGAAATGATAAAGGTTTGTGTGGAATATTTAGCAATTGGTTTGGTTTCATGGCGTTTTTGAAATCTGGCTACTTAGCCCTTTTAGATGCATCAATCGTTCCCACATGCTAAAATGATCGTCAAAATATTTTTTCTTAATTAACTGTAGACCAACAACGACGACATCGTGAATAGTTGTCCAAATACGCCTACGAAACCGGATTTGATTGAATCAGAAGAAGAGAACGTAAACGAACCATTTCTCCCAACATGACATCAAATATAAACGTAGTTTCAAGTAGTAATTCGTTACAACTTACAACTAGTATATAAATTATTGAACTACTTATAAAAGCTAAACATTTGGATAAACCATTAGAATCCTTACTAGAAGAACTATTCCAATATAATAACCCATACACTTAAATGCCAACAGAGGTTGATTATCAACCGCGGGCGAAAGTGCAATATAGAACTAGAAATTCTTATGATACATGATAGTTGAACACGTCAGCCAGTCAATCTGGAAGAGAAAAAATAAACATTTCTCGAGTTTGAGCGCAGTCTCTTCGTTAAGAGAGTTGTATGTCGGGAAATATGTCTTTTTTCTCCTCTATATTACCTTGTTGAGGTTTTCATGCAAGAACTATTTATAACAAAAAAATTACCCATTGCCACCAATCCACATTTTGGACAAATCACATCTTGACCATGCAAATTTTGTCCTACTCAGCACTACGTAAAACAGCTTTCTAACTCACCGTAGACTTTAATTCAGCGTCGGCCACGGACATATAGAACAAATCGCCGTTGCAGCTTGGCTATGGTGACTTCAAAGCAGTCATCTGACTTGACCAAGTACTGCAGCCTGTTCCCATCCGCAGTCTGTAGTCCAGAGTTGGCTATTTCAGAATCCCTAATCTGAGTAAAGATAGAGACAATATCAACCAACCATTTAGCTAATATATTTCATAATTTTATGAGTGAATGGGTGGCAATGGGTATATGAGCACCCGATAGTTCACGCGATCTATTTAATAATACCTGCATTGTATTAGTATGTGCCAATAGCTAGCTACGGTACGTTGTATAGACAGTTTGCATTTGGAAATAATCAGTAAAGGACTAAAAATGGAATATAGTAATTGTAGAAATTGTTGGAATCTAATTATGGTTGAATTAAGAAAGTAGTTAAGCATAAGATCGAAGTAACTTGCAACTTATAATTAAAGTATAGTCAATAAGAATGCAACAGAAAAGAGATATCTTAAGCGCAGAGGAGGGAAGTCAATGGCGTAGGAAACCGGTCTGTATCATACGGTGCTCGTGCCCACCCCCACCCCCTCCAATGTAGTATACTCTTGTCCCAGACCACAGTCGCAGAGCATCAACGAAATCACTGGCGTTACACAACCTTATATATATAACCGCCGTGATACATTAAGCGTTAAACACGAAACTTTCAAAATTCGCTCGAAATGTTGGTCGCTCGAGCTATCAATATTAAATTAGCCAGTCACTTTATTTAAATTAGCTCAATATTTTCTTTGCAAACTTTTCCCATATAGATGTTTAATATAAAAATACCTACAAGTTCACAATCTTCAGGACCGTTATAGCTATTGTACCCATGGTAACGTCAAATATACGGTTGCTATCTCCTCTTATGAAAGCTTTTCCTTTATTGAAAATAAGTGATTTTCTAGCGAGTTGTTCGTCTTCGGTTAATTTTGTAAAGTTTGAGGCTCAAGATAATGCTTTGCGGTGTAAGTTTTTCGATGGGAACCTAAATAGTAGTGTGCCTGCTTTTTGTATCTGCGCTAGCACATATATATTGCTATCGAATATCTAATGTAATGAAATTCAACGAGGCAATCAGCGACAGCTATTTTAAAGTGACGTAATGTTACTCTTTGACATCTACCACTGAGCTATACTGTTACTGGAGGAACTGGTGCTAATGTCAGCCAAGCAGAAAAGTGTCCGCAAAAACATGGCGGATTTTGGCATTTTCTGACGCCACTGGTTCTAGTTGACCATGGTAATTTCCATTGACCATTGCTCATTTTGAGCCCCCTACAATCTTCACAACCTCCGCGTTTTGCAAAAATATTTTAGCTTTGTGCTGTAAATTCTCGTTGCTTTCGACATTTCCACATAGGTTTTCAACTCTTGACCTTTTATCCAAAGATGTGAAAGACGTACACGTTACTCCCATCCGTAAAAGACAACAAACAAATATTAAAACGTCGAGAAATGTGGACGAAGACAATATTTGAAGCCAGTATGAATAGGTAAGAGACAATACAATACAATACAATAATAATTTATTCAAGATACAGAGATACAACTTATTGTAATACCAATGTTCTTGCAGGAGAACCATGAGGTTGACCCTATTCGAGTAGTTCCCCTTGCCTACACTAAATCTACGTTAAAAAATATTCATCAATCATCAGTTCCTAAGAGTACATGTCCATATGCTCTTTCAATCTACTTTTGAAAAGTGAAAGCCTATCAGCCTCCACAACAGGCGCTGATAAACCATTCCACAAATTTATAATTCTGACAAAAAAAGAATGTTGAAAGCAATTTACTCTAGATAGTTTTGAGTATAATGTATATTTATGATTACATCGAGTTTTTCGAATATGTCTAAATTCAAAAACTTCATCAAATGAAATACCATTAAGTCCGAACACAGTCTTATAACACTCTATTAGTGAAAAATATTCCCTACGCTTTTGCAGTGTATCTAGTTTTAGAATTTCACATCGACTGTCATAGGGCATTTCTCCACGTTTTTGATTTAACGCCATCCTTGAGGCTCTTCATTGTACACTTTCCAAGGCCTTTACATCTTTCACTAAATAAGGTGACCACATAGGCACAGCATACTCCAATATAGGTCTTACTAGAGTCTTATATAAAAGCATGAAAACGTTCATATTTGAAGTTCCTACCGTCCGCTTAATGATTGACTTGATCACTCCAGGTTAAATGATTTGATATAATGATACCCAAATCTTTAAATTGATTAACCACCTTGAGTTTATTTGTAGATAAATAATACACAGGAGTTGAAAAATCTTGACGATGCGTAATTCTCATAACCTCGCACTTATTAGGATTAAAGCGTAATTGCCAAGTATTCGTCCAGTTGCTCATTTTATCCAAATCCAATTGAAGCTCATCGCCATCTGTATCTTTGAGTACCCGATAAACTTTAGTGTCATCAGCAAATATCTTTATTTCACTGGTAATGTCATCCGGCAGGTCATTTATATAAATTAAGAAGAGGATAGGTCCCAAAATTGTACTTTGCGGAACCCCTGTGACGTGAATTATTTCAGTATTTCACAGTTCACATCGTGAAAAATCGGCATGCAAAACGATAAAATACACCCAATTTATTAAGAAAACAACTTAACTTCCTTGTACTGTGTAATGCATTATCTTAGCAAACAGCGACCTGTATGTTTCACAATTTACCAATTTGTTTGTACAAATCAACTAAAATATCGTGCTATAAACTCAGTTTTACCCTTGAAGCAAAGGGGTATTTTATGTTACATTTTTAGTTCATACCATTTATTGTGTTGTCGGTTGCTTGTATGGATTTAAGTAGCATTTATTAAGTAGCACGGGGTTTTAAATTTTATTTTTCTCCATCCAGCCCACATGCTACCCCCGGGATTTTGCATATTTTTTTCTTCATCCAGCCCACATGCAACCCCCAGGCTTTTGCATTTTATTTTTCTCCAACGATCTCAAAGGCAACTGCCAGGATGTTGCATTATATTTTTTAAGCATAAAATACCCCCAGGGCTGTGACAAGGAAAACAAAGAGTGTGGCAATATCCCAGCCAGTGCCAAAAATGTTGGTATATGCAGGGGCCAACGGATACACAGATTTGTGTGAATTACATGAGGGGAGGGTAATCTTTAAGGCATGTACGATCTGAATTTAGTCCCTGCATGTAGATTCAATTTCACATTTACACACATCCAGCAGTTGCCCACTGGTAACATTCTCAGAAAGAAAGCTTGCAAATGCTTGGGGGATGGGAAATGCTAGAATCGACTAATACAAGAGGCAGGACAACTAGGAGGCTCAGGGTGCCTCATCGTTAAATTTGGGGATATATTTGAAATACCCACTCAAGATTTACAGTAACAGTTTTGTATAATTTATTTCTGTCCCACCGTGAGAACATTGCGTATTTTGTATTCGCCTGCTATCAGTGCTAGATAGGGGTGAGGATAGGGTTTGGGTTAGGGGAGCTCGAGAAAAAGAAAGTGAAGGAGCCCTGGCCCACTGGCACCGCTACGCAGGCTAATTTTGTAAGTAATCTATTCCTTTTTATTGTAGAATTCATCACAAAATGACACAGCCCCACTTTCTGCTGGAAAAATACAGTAATTATCATGATGCAACATGGTGGGAAATTCAAGATACAATATCAGAATTAATTTTTTTTATATTTAATAAACTTTCTTAAATAATAACCTGAAAAAATACATCACTATTAATAATCAAGTTATCATGGTTTATTAATTAATAGAGAATTTTGAAATTTTGTGAATATTTACAATTAATTAAAGATATTAAAATAATTATGTTTAATAAAATGTATACAGTAAAATTCATGCACTCGTTAACTAATTTGCAATCATGAAGCATCTGTATCTTGATGCCTCGTGCCTTTTTATCGGTATCAATATAACTGTATGACAGACTTTCCTGCAATTATAGAAGAGAGAAATTATGCTGTGTTATTAAATATTCTTGTTACCTATATGCATTTTATCTCTATAAAGGGCGGAAGAGAGGTAAAACCTTGGTTGGATTAAGTACAATATGAGTAAAATCGTCTGGCGTTAGACAGAGTAAAATAGAGACCTTACGGAATTGAACCTGCGGGCCTGAGGTCTAACCAACTGAACTACAAAGTCCAGTTGCTCAGCATTAACCGCAAGTATATGGTGTATGGGTAAATATCAAGATTTTTCTCGGCATCTCGTTCGATAGGATTATTAAATTAGTAGAATGTGTTAGTAGATGGATTATTCGAGCGGAAATTTATATACATTTTTAGACCTACCAGGAGCTTTTGCGAAAAATGCAACTTAGGCAATCTGGCAGGAATTGAATCTGTGGCCCTGCGATTCCGGTGCAGTGCTCTAACCAACTGAGCTACAGTGTCCAGCAACCTCTTTCACAGGCTTTTATCTCTTGGGGAGATAATACCCTGTATGGAGCTGGTCACGTGTCACCCGGATTTCGCGTGATAAATTGAGAATTCACTTAGGGAGGGGTGGTACAGGAGCGTGTTGTCTTCTATGATATATTGTTGTGTTTGGAAAAAAGTATTTTGGGGCGATGAATTGAAAATTTGTTATAAACTGTTGTTAAAACTGTTGTTATAAACTAGTCGAATTCTTCAACACGTCACTTCCTACTGTATCCTGGAGTGTTGAGTTACATTTCAAGCGATAAGTAGCGATAAGTTGGATCAGATTTCAATACACAACAATGCTTGTCAAGCCAAGGAAAGCAGGCGTCGCACGGTATTTTAATATAAAACACAATCAATAAAACATATCTTCTATAGACTGACTGATATGATTGTTAACAGTGTTGAACCTTATCCTGTCTGGTATTCAAACTGCAAACAAAATGGATTTTTTTAATGCTGACATATCGAATTGCTATAAAATATCGAGATCCTACTGTGTGTATACAATGCTATCCAGAGGTTAAATCTTGTTCAAGATTGTAAAATATCCCGCCTTGGCATCGATAAACTCGACGATCAAGAAGTATGTCGAAGTATAACTTTATGTTACCAAACGTATACGGTAAAATTATCCGATAAAGGCAAATTCAACGACTCTTCCGTGCCTGCGGTACAACTTGAATATTAACGATAAAACATATGTAATTATACTTCATATGTGTTAGTATACACCACATTTTAAATCCTAAATAGTTTTCATCGTCTTTCTAGCTTGATCTAATATAATATACAAAAGGGATTTAGAATACAGTTATTTAGTATTTGCTGAAAGTATCCATATCACTATGCTATTGTGTCTGTGCATATGGTCTGTGACTGTGAGACATCAGTGTCCAATAAGCCGTCTTTATCCTATAGTATGGACAAAATTTAGTGTACAACTATGTTTTTATTTTGCTGTACTATACACTCTACAGCTGATTTAATGGGAACTCTAACTCTGAAGGACTAAATTTTATTCCTTTGCATATAGCCTATATTTACAATACAATACTGTATCGTAATTTGTATTTTCCCTCAGCTGCGGACGTGGCTATAAAATTTTGCCTTCACTCAGGCTTCAGACTTGTTGCTGCCGCAGGCAGCACTCCTAATTTTGACATGCTCCAGAGTTCACTCGACCCAGTCTTTCGAGCCGAGTTATGTATTGTCGAGATTTCGATCTCGCGTCTGTCCATATTTAAGATGTCAGAATTCCGGGGGGGGCACCGGGGGAGTGATAAAAATATTGAATAGGCAATTCCAGCTATCGCATCTGACTTGATGCAAAATATACGAATTTTACGAACACTTCCCGAAGAAACCAGGTAAGTATGGCTTTATTTCTTTCTGCTAATATCCACCAAGGCGATGAACTGTTTAGCATTCATTCTAGAGGCAAACAATGTGCTTTTATGAGTTTATCGGCGCTTCTTACAGCCCGAAATATCCCATTGTCCGCATGGTCGTTTACAACATTTAATAGTGTCTTAATACAAGGAGACAAGATGTACTTAAGAGCTCTGAATAATGGCCTATTAGTCCTAGCTAGACACTGGTGTAGAATTTTTGTCTATAGATAACTTACCAACAATTGTTACTGTTAATAATTCATGTACAAATACATGTAGTACAATGACAAATAGTGGTATAAATCTACCCGTGGAGGTAGCACAAAATATAAACAATCTACACGTGGAGGTAGCTTAAAATATAAACAATCTACCCGTGGAGGTAGCACAAAATATAAACAATCTACCCGTGGAGGTAGGTCAAAATATAAGCAATCTTCCCGTGGAGGTAGCTCAAAATATAAACAATCTACACGTGGAGGTAGGTCAAAATATAAGCAATCTACCCGTGGAGGTAGGTCAAAATATAAACAATCTACCCGTGGAGGTAGCTCAAAATATAAACAATCTACCCGTGGAGGTAGCTCAAAATATGGAGCCCATTGAGGCACAAAATAACATTGATCTACCCATTGTGTTAGAAGAACAAATTGGCAAAAATGAAAACCAAATTTGATTTATGACTTATGGAAAGGAGCTTCAAGGGCTTGTTATAACTGATCGGAAATTGCATTTACTTACTATGATATTCATACAGCACTTTTGAATATTTTCTTGAATGACAGTCATGCTATTTTAATATTAGAGGGCTATATGATGGCCTTAATAAAGCAAATGAATGATTTCTTTCTCTTCGACTCGCATGCCCGACACTCTAGTGGCATGCCTGATCGTCGCGCATAATTTGACAATTACATGCCGCTGATCGATAGGCGCAAGTAGCTCAAATTACTAATATCCCTCAACATCCCTCATGCCTATAAAATTATTGCGAGCGCAGCCACCATTCTAGCCCTCCGGTTGTGTGAAGTACTTCATATAAATTAAAGATTATTTATATTCTTTCTCGTACAGTATATTTACTCGTGCACTAATAGTTAACTATGATGACATAGTTAACTATGATTTACTGTTCACAGACATAAACCTTTGTGGCTTTGTTGGGCTCCTGTGTTGTTATATGACTGTCTTTTCCCCGTGACTTCCACCTAAATCTTTTTCCCCGTAGATTTTTTCAAGCCGAAGTTTTGTCTACATTTATACAGTGATAATATATACGTTGCAATTGCCAAAATTTGTTATTGCGCCACGCGAATATAACATAATTATTTAGTACGTTTAATACTACAAAACATGCTTAGGCAGCACTTTCCTTGCGATAGTAACTACTAGTAGTATATTGTTTAAAGAATCGGCAACAAGCAGGAAGTTCTCGAATAACATAAATCATAATTTACCACATTTCCCTGGGAATTTTTGTATCTTACTACCTTCTAAACTGTAAAATGCTTCAACAGATTTTAGAGTGGACATAAATCTCCGCATGTTTATAGCTTAGCTAGTGTTTGGTAAAAGCATAGTTAAAATGTCGCATATATTAACTATGGTAAAAGGCCCTATGGCTATGGCTATGATGCTATCTTCAACAAATAAACGCAAAGCTTATAACGTTTACAAATAGCAACAATTCTAATGGCATATTACAAAAATATTACAAATATAGGTTTCTATATTTGTAGTGACGATTGATTTAATAATATAGACTAGATCCAGAGGCGTCTGATATGAAACCGTGCTCGAGAGAACATTAAACAACAGCTGAAAAGCATACAATTTTGGTTGGTTACTTGACTTGTCTGTTGATAAAACTGTTTACTACGTTTTTAAAACTTCAAAGCAAACAAAAACCAAATTTTGCAAGTGTTTTGAACTATATATGATTCTCGAGATATATTATACATAATAATATCCCACTCCTTGCAATTAAAGTGTATAATTTTCAAGTGGAAGCATGTAATATGATACTTCTCCTCACCCCCTTAGGCAACAAAAATTTAAAGAGACACGTGACCAGCTCCACCCAGGGTTTTATCTCCACAAGAGGGAAAAACCTGGGTACGAGGATGAGTGTCCAGTTAAGTGGCTGAGCATTAACCGCAATTCCGTATATAATTAGATGGGAGTGATGCCAGTATATGGTGTATTGGTATATATCAAGATTTTTCTCAGCATCTCGTTCGATAGGATTATTAAATTAGTAGAATGTGTTAGTAGATGGATTATTCGAGCGGAAATTTATATACATTTTTAGACCTACCAGGAGCTTTTGCGAAAAATGCAACTTAGGCAATCTGGCAGGAATTGAATCTGTGGCCCTGCGATTCCGGTGCAGCGCTCTAACCAACTGAGCTACAGTGTCCAGTTAAGTGGCTGAGCATTAACCGCAATTCCGTATATAATTAGATGGGAGTGATGCCAGTATATGGTGTATGGGTATATATCAAGATTTTTCTCAGCATCTCGTTCGATAGGATTATTAAATTAGTAGAATGTGTTAGTAGATGGATTATTCGAGCGGAAATTTATATACATTTTTAGACCTACCAGGAGCTTTTGCGAAAAATGCAACTTGGGCAATCTGGCAGGAATTGAACCTGTGGCCCTGCGATTCCGGTACAGCGCTCTAACCAACTTAGCTACACAGTCCAGTTGCCCCAGCAATATTATCCTGTTATGGATAAAGCTCCTAATTACCATTTTAGACAGTAGCATGGCAAATATATAATATATTTTATCACTTTCGAGTTTTATCTTGTTTGACTACCCTATAAATATAGACAAAATGTTCAATTAACTAAAACGATAAGCTGTTAAATACCCATAGAGGACAAAATCTATATACAGTTTATACACATGACTTCACAGTACTATAAATGATAACATAAAATGCTGTTTTAAATAAGTTGAAACGACCTGAAAATTTTGTTATCAAAACAAGAATGAGACTAGTTATCTATTTGTCGATAATGCGATGTTCTGGGAATGGTATTTTGACGTAAAATACAATGGAAAAGTGCATCTATTTATGCTGTCAGTGACACAATAATGGGCCGAGTGGACATATTTTAAACAATGAACTGTGATACATTTCTTAATCATTTTATACAAGGTTTTTGAAAGGAAATATCTGTTGTTTACAGCGTCAGCACAAAAGTAAAGAAAACAAGTATTTAATACAACCTTACCGGAGTGAAAAAATGTTTTCTTCTATAGTGATTCGTACAATTGTGGCATCCATAAACGGAGCAAAACTTCACTTTTCTCTCCACGTTGTAAAACAAACAAGGGAGGCGAAAACATGAAGGTTTGAGCTTTTAAAACAAAATATTTTGCAAAAATGAAAAACTATTGTGCAAAAACCAGGGGGGTGAAACAACCGTTTTAAATTAGGATCGCGGTTGGTCAGTGGTAATTACCATGGTCAACTAGAACCAGTGGCGTGATTATGGCGTTAGAAAATGTCAAAATCCGCCATGTTTTGGTGGACCCTTTTTTCTTCCGAGCACTTCCTCCAGTAATATAATATAGCTCAGCCATCTCCACGTATAACTGGATTGATATTAAATATTTGAAGATGACGGGCTACTTCAGAGCTGGCATTGTATTAAGGAAAAAAAATTTGCTGGCCTCAAAATGACATGACGTCATTGTTACCAATCGTACAAAGTTCTACGAAGTTTTTACGAGCACACGATAATATTCAACTTTATCGTGTGCTCTTAATCCATATTAATCTGTCTTCATATGCAGGCGCTAGCCATCGATTTTATATATAAAAACAAATATTAGTGGTTTACAACGAATACTTTTTATTTGGAAGTTGTATTATGGTGTAAAGTTGCACATATTTTTGTCAGTTCAAAATATGAGTCATTATAATATACATTTATAAATAAGGGACAGTTCATTATTAACACAGGAGGGGGGCTTTCTGGAAATAGGGGGGGGGGTTATATATTTCTTGAGAATATTTTTAGGGGGTATGCAAGAATTTTTTGTGTTATTGTGGTAGGGGGGTTTTGTATATAATTTATACGCAAGGCCGTCGGAAGCGGAAGGGGGGAAGCAGGGCTAAAATGTGGTGACAATACATTAGAATAGTTATTAAGGCTACAAAAATACGAATCGCGCTTGATAAAAAATTAGTTGTTGGGGTGGTATTTGTAGATTTTAAAAAGGCTTTTGGCTCAGTCCCACATCATTTCGGGAGATTTATGGTCATGGATTGCAGAATTTCTACAAAATCGATATATTGTCACAAGCGTAAATGGATTTTCGTCAAGAAAAAGATAAGTGAAATTTGGAGTTCCGCAGGGATCTGTTTTTGGTCCGATTTTGTTTTCAATATTTTGTGATGATCTTCCAAGTATTATACAGCACAAAAGCGGAGATGTTTACATGTATGCAGGTGATACAACCATAGCTATATGCAGTTGGCCCTAACCCAGATATTGTTCCTGATATTTTGAATGGAATCTTGGTAAAATTAAGTGTTTGGTGCCAGAAAAATTAACTTACTCCACATATCCGGGAAAACGGTGTATATGATATTAGGATGCGGAGGTTTCGTCGGCCCTCTTAAAGCTGTAAGATTTGGAGACTATTTTGTCAGACAGGTCTATTCATCAAGATGCCTAGGTCTAGAAAAAGATTCTGATCTTAAATGGGAAGTTGATGTTGCTGAGTTGACCACATCATTTTGTCGGAAGTTAAATCTGTTAAAACCGCTGTATTTACCCCAGCAAGCAATATTGAACTTCTACTTTAAGGTGGTTGTTCCATCGATCGCGTATGGAATTCTTATTTAGGGATCGGTAGGGAAAACATTACTGGATACCTTTGAAAGAAGTCATATGCGTGCTGCGAGAATTATTTTTAACCTACGCTGGACACAATAGATGTTAGAAAACAAACAAATTGGAAACCTTTAAAATATTTTTATGATTTAAAGTTAGTTAGTTTAAAATTAGTTAGTTCAAAGTGCAGTTCTTTGGAATTCACTTGATAATGAATGTAGAACTACAAATAATTATAATTTATTAGTAGTTAGTTAGTTAGTTAGTTAACATATACGACCATGTCAGCCTTGCTGTAAGAATTATGGTGTTTAAGAATTTATTGGTCAGATATTATATTTCAAAATGGCTGCCGGTCACGTATATTGTGCTCCGGTATATAGCTGCTAAATACTTCGTTTTAAGAACGATTTTTCTTCACTAAATAAGATATAAAAGTAAACAACAAGTACCTCGTAAGAAACTATGGCAGAATCTCTTCGAGGTCGTTTAAATTCAATAAAAGATCGGCCAAAGATGGAAATTGTAAGAGTCTTGGCAAGCGAAGGAAATGTTGAAAGCCTGACTAACTTAAAAAGTGCATTAGTCACGGAATGTCAACCAATATCGAATTTTCCTACTGGGGAACTCTACACTCGAAGGAAACCAAAGGACAGCAGTCAATTTAAAAACCTTGAAGAGCGGTTGGCAAATGATATATTTGAATTATATAACTCTCTAGATACGAAGGTCATTACTGTTGATATAAATGCGATGTTTAAAGCATCGTCACGGTTGGAAAGTGTTTTTACACTATCGCGACCTGATAATCGTACAGAAGTAATCTCTGGGGCCAGCAGTATGGGAGATATGAGCTTCTCTGAGAATGACACTATTGATAGAAGCTCCGGTTTAAATTATGGCACACCATTGTTCAGTGCTAGCCAGGGAAGCAGGATTGCTGGGGAGTTCTTGTACCGAGCGATTTTTCACGTTGGAGGCTGACTTGTTTTTGCTACGCGAAAAGTTTGATATTGAAATTAAGAAAATTGGGGATAAACTTTTGGAGAAAGACAAAGTTATTGAGAAACAAGGGGAAGAAATTGGTATGTTGAACAAACGTAACAAAGAACTACAAGATAATTTGAATAAATTCAGTGATAAACTAAGTAAACAGATGTCTCAGGGTAATAACACAACTGATAATAGTACCAACAATACTAAAACACTTTATAGTGAAAAAACAAAAAAGAATCTCTGGAGACTAATTGCCTAGCTCAAGTAAATACAGTGCACAATTTAGAATCTGTCAGTAATAGTTTACCAACAAACAATAGGAGGCTTAAACCGCCAACGCATTATGACCTTACGAAGACAAAGGAAATAGTTGAAGTAGATAAAACTACAGAAAAAGTTCATGAACACAACAAAGCACATGGTTCGCCGAGCATTAATGCTAATAATATAAACAAAAACCGAAGTGCAGCCAGAGAGGCTGCAGTTAATTCACCGGAAATTCCCAACACTTCTACCTCTGTCTCTGGCGAAAGCTTTAATTCGAAGCAAACTGACGGTTTTATTGGGGTTAAACGAAAAAGAAGGAATATTAGGCGATTTCTCTTGACAGGAATAGACGAAAATGTGACAGAAAACGACATACGTCAATATATATAAAAAAGGGGAATTACACTAACACACTTACGGGTGTTTCCGAGTAAACGTAAAGGAACTGTTTCGGCTAAAGTTAATGTCCATGAGGATGACGCAATTGCCGTTCTATCAGATCAGTTTTGGCCTAAATTTGTGTCGTGCAAACCTTGGCTGACAAAAGGACAGTTAGCCAAATTACGCGCGGAAACACATCATGGGGAGGAGTCTCCTCGAAACCCCGAAGTTGATTAACGTTCGCAGAAAATAATAACAACTTTTCGCGTAGTAAATCTCGAAACGGTTTAAAACTGACAATATGGAGTATTACTAAACTGTTTTGCAAGCCCTGGCTTCCAAAAGAAAAGGCAAATAGCAAAAAGCTAAACAACCCAAACAATGAACAATATGGCTGCAACAAATTTATGTGAAGTAGAAAGTATACGCATTGCGACGCTAAATGTAGGCGGACTCATTTGTAACATACCATATGTCGCAAACTGTTTGGAAATCGAGCACTGGATTTATCCTGATTCTTTATCAATAATACATTCACTACATAAAGACTTTACCGGTTGGGGCAAATGCTGTAGTAATTTGGATCCCAATTCACAATGGCGAAGAGGTAAAGGGAGCGTTGCCATCCTCTGGAGAAAATCATTAAGCGCTAGTATAAAAATATTAGAAGACATTGGCAATGACAGAATCTTGGCTATACACTTTAAAACTTTTGATAGACGAAATCTTTTCGTTGTTGGAGCGTATCTGCCATCATCTAATTTACCATTTCCTATTTACAAACAAACTGCTGAAGCCCTTGAAGATGTTATTAACCAACTTTCTAGCCGTGGGTCTGTCATTGTCCTTGGCGATCTTAATTGTCATGTTGGCTCTGCCGGCGATCCAAGAACCCTTTCTGCAACTAATGCAAGAGGAACAATGATTGCAACTATAATGAAGAGATTATCTTTGATTTCAATTAATTCACAAACGTTTTGCACAGGACCCATTGAAACGTTTTATAGCAATAATGGACTCATTAAAACCACAGTTGATCATATACTTATCAAAAAAGATCATGTTGACCTTATAGAATCTTGTTTTGTGTCGGATGATGACAGCGCAAACCTTTCATTTCATCGACCAATCTTTTGTGCTTTGAAAATACGTCCAACACTTACTCCATCCCAGCCTGAATCGAAATCTCGTCTAGCTTGGAAGAAGATTATCAACCCCGTTGTTATAGGCCGTATTCTGTGGCACGAAAAGTCGCTTAGAAAATGAAATTCGTTGCCCGGGTTCGGGCACTACTTTAAAACAAGATAAATAATTAGGATTAATCATACAAAGTCCAAATCCGCTTGTTTGCACTTCTAGAAACCTGCAGTTTTCGAGTATTTCTTCTTCGAAAATTCAAGAAATCAACATATTTCGCAATCGATCGCCGCCATTTTTTTCTGGGTACTTGGTGTAATATGCACTATATATAGTGTATTTCGTGGTTCCACATTGATTTTTACATGAAGTTTCTCAAACATCCGCTGACATAAAGTAAATATGGCGTTTCAGAATTATTGTTGATGGGGAAAATGACAAAATTTTCCCGAGGTTTCATTCCAAAAGTTGTTTGGATTGACAAAATATATGACTATCGCTTGACGGGCTTCAAAGGGATGTTGCGTGGAGAAATTTTCAGTTTTATTCGCGGTAATGTGAGTGGATATAAGTGACAATACTAGTGGAAACATTTTATCACTGGCAGAGGTCTTGGCAGATTCAATACAGGACTTTCCTTTGTGATGAAAAACTGTCTGGTTATCTGGTATCAGAACCTGTGTTGTTGGAAATCCTATTCCGTATAGATAGAAAATGCAAAACGGTGACATACACATTCATCAACAGATAAACAGAACAACAACAACAACAACAACATGGAACATTTCAACATTCAACAGTATAATTAGCCTTATATTTCAATCAATTCTAGCATTGCCCCGTCCCCCCTGGGCATTTGCAAACTTTTGTTGTGCAGGGACCAGGCATTAGTACTTGCAAAAGTTCCCCCTGGGCCGGGCATTTGTTCACCGGTGGGGCATTTGTCTCTCTATCCGGAAATTATTGTGGTTTCTGCAGCAGCTGCAGTGAACATGTGCACTTCCATGAATATGGATGAAAGTATTTGTGTCATACACATATAAACAAATAGAACTTGTGAAGCAAAACTTGCTCATCTTTACAAAGTTAAACATAATTTAATTAAGAATGTAAAACTCATATCCTGATATTCTACAAATCTATGTGTTGGTGTGCCCGGGGCCAGAAGTTGGCATAATTTCTTTGCCCCGGGTGGGGCATTGTTGCTCTTTTCCTGCCCAGCCCCAGGGAATTGTACACTTAGAGAAAATATAAGTGCAAATGCCCAGGGGGGTGGCAATGCTAGAATTAACTCAATGTATTATCTAGATTTAACTTGCTACTTTAATATGGATATTACACTACTGCCATAAATATAAACTGTGAACCTGAACCTGTTTAAAATGTAATACTGCTTGTAGTAACTCTCCTGCTGTTCTTAGTACTTGTATTGTTCTCTAAATTTAATTGTATATTATAGGGCCTGCAGTAATTGGTGTATACTGTTGTGGTGACCCTGACACTCTTTATGTGGCAAAGTTAAACAAAAATAATATTCCTTGGATTCTGTAGCATGTTCACCTAGTCAGCTACACTGGGGTTTCCCATCAAAGACAATGATAGGTGCATATTTATATCTACATTCTGTTTGGTGAGCATGAGTTCGTTCCTTTAAATAATATACAAATTAGAATTTTGAAGTTAGCTCTTTCAACCAGAGTCACAAATCATCAGAATCTGCAAGTTCTTCTTCCTCATCAGAATGAGTCATATCATAATCCTCCTCATCTTCATTAACTCCTGCTTTATTCTGGCAATCACAACATGTACATGTACCCTGTCTTACACTTGCACTCAACACACTCAAGCAAGGATATGATAGCCTGTGTTCCAGTCCACTTTACACACACAATGGTGTAGTGGACTGGAACACAGGCTAGGATATGATAGATAGACTGTAGATATGCTCCTTTTAAATCCAGAAAATGTTCAGATGATGTCTCACCCCAACCTCTGACAGCCTTTTCCAACATATCAACAGAGCAAATTTTCAAACAGCATCATGGTCTCAGTGTTGGTGCTGGCTGGACACTCTCCAATCAAGAGCTGGAGATTGTCTGGATGGCATGTCCTACCCCCCTGTGCTCCACAATCTTTGCTTGAGTGCAAGTGTAAGACATCCTCTGCATGTGGGCCCTATAACAAATACTATATAAATATACAATTAAATTAAAATAAGAGAACAATACAAGTGTTAAGAACAACAAGAGAGCATTGCTACGCAGGCTAGACCACGAGCAGTAACACATTTTAAACAGATCAATTTCCAAGTCCAGGGAATTTCAGGTTCATAGTTTATATTTATGGCAGTAGTGTAATACTGTAATATACATAAAGTAGCGATTTAAATCTGGATAAGGCTAAGGTATGAGTTCATCAGGAAGAATGTTCCATGTTGTTATTGTTCTGTTGATGAATGTATGTCACCATTTTGCATCTGTCTGTACGGAACAGTATTTACCACAACACAGGTTCTGATACCAGACAGTTTTCAATTTTTCATAACAAAGAAAAGTTCTATATTGAATTATTGTCACTTATATTCCCTCACATTACCGCGAATAAAACTGAAAATTTCTCCACGCAACATCCCTTTGAAGCCCGTCAAGCGATAGCCATATATTTTGTCAATCCAAACAACTTTTGGAACGAAACCTCGGTAAAACTTTGTCATTTTCCTCGTCAAAATGGGTCGCCACTTGTTTCCATCTACCAAACTGACGTTACGTCATTTTTTCAACTTTGAAGTAAAGTTAAAAACTTTGTAACTGACCCTAACCTTAAAAGCCTACCCTAACATTGATGAACTAAAATCAAGAAAAACGAATATGAAAATCTTTGAAAATCGGGAAAATTCATATGGGAAAATTGCGTAACGTCAGTTTGATAGATGGAAACAAGTGAAAACCGTCAAAATGACTAAAAAACAATAATTCTGAAACGCCATATTTACTTTATGTCAGCGGATGTTTGAGAAACTTCATGTAAAAATCAATGTGGAACCACGAAATACTCTATATATAGTGCATATTACACCAAGTACCCTGAAAAAAATGGCGGCGATCGATTGCGAAATATGTTGATTTCTTGAATTTTCGAAGAAGAAATACTCGAAAACTGCAGGTTTCTAGAAGTGCAAACAAGCGGATTTGGACTTTGTATGATTAATCCTAATTATTTATCTTGTTTTAAAGTAGTGCCCGAACCCGGGCAACGAAACTGAACGATAACGTGCCACGGAATATGGCCTATTAGAGAAGCTTACCAATTTAACGTAGCCAGTGCTATTGCTGATTTTAACATTACACTATCTTCATTTGAGGACATCGCTTCAGTAAGTGAGGTATTAAACAACTTAACAACTGCGCTTAAATCATCAGCAGACCAATCTATTCCTAAATCAAACTTCAGGAATTATCTTAAACCCTACTGGAAAGAAGGCCTAAAACCATTGCACGACAAATGTCGTCATTACAGAAAACTTTGGATCATGCAAGGACGCCCGCGAGCTCCAGACAGTGAAACTTTCCGCACTTACAAGCAGGCAAAACGTGATTTTAGAAGGCATCTCAGACGAAAGGCTCACGAATACGAGTGCAAAGAGTACGAACATTTCGAAAATATTTTTGAGCAAGACAATAGCGCATTTCAACGCATCATGTCATTTCGACGGAAAAGAGAGGACTACAAACAAATAGTCTGAAGATTGACGGAAAATTTATAAGTGACACGAACGAACTGCGCGAGGTATGGAAAGACCACTACTCGGAATTGTACACCCCTAAACCGAATCCAAATTTTGATGCAGAATTTGCTTCTCATGTCGAAAGTTGTTTGAATGACTATGAAATTGAGAGTTTCAGCGCGAGCTTTGATGCTTTGAATACAGCTTTCACTGTTGAAGAAGTCAGTAGAACGTGCAATCAATTACCTAATGGGAAAGCATGTGGTCCAGATTCTTTGTTTTACGAACATATAAAGTATGGCGGTCAAGTACTCACTGAGATTCTCAATGCAATTAGAGTCGAAGAAAAGATCCCAAGTGCTCTTGCGGTCGGTGACATTATTTCACTTTTTAAACATAACAATAAAAATAGACACGACAAAAATAATTACCGTGGCATTACGCTGTTGAATGTAATCGGAAAAATATTCGAACGTTTAATACTCGATAGATGGACCCCTTTTTTCATCAGAAGGGGACTTCCTAACAGCATGCAATATGCGTACCAAAAAGGGAAAAGCTGCCTTGATGCAACGTTGTCACTAAAAGAAGCTGCACTACATAACATTGAAAATGGTAGCAAAGTTTATTGTTGTTTCTTGGACACCACAAAAGCATTCGATACTGTTTGGATCCCTGGCCTCTTCTACAAATTGTTCAATCTTGGTGACTCCTCAGAAATTGGTACTCTCAGTTAACAAGTCGCGTTATGTTTGATGGTGTACCGTCTGCCGAATTCCCGATTTTACAAGGAGTAAGACAAGGAGGTGTTTTGTCACCATGGCTCTTCATTGTATTCAACGACGATTTACCTAACATTTTTGGCGAATGCGGTGAAGGCCTTTGGCTGAACAATCTCCAATGCAATCCAGTTATGGTCGCCGATGACATTGCCATAATGTCCACACGTGTTAAGGGTCTACAAGTCATGCTGGACTCTTTGGAACGTTACAGTATTAAATGGCGTTTCGAGTTCAGTCCATCCAAAACAACTATAGTAACTTTTGGCGAATCTACGCAAATGCGGAACAAGCTTAAGAATTCCCGCCAGTGGACTTTGAATGGTGTTAAAATAGAAGAAAAGGAAAGTTGGCCACATGTTGGAATAGAACTATCCGGGAATTTTTCGAGCGTAAAACGCACACTCAATGCTTGTGCAAAAGCAAAATCAACGATGGCAAATGTTTCCAATATCGGCGCTCGTCCGAATGCTCTAAATCCAATTTGTGATGCCAATCTATTGTGCACTGTTGTGTTTCCGACTGCTCTGTACGGTTGCGAACTTTGGAACAATTCAACTCAGCATGAAACAACATCAATTGAAAGAAGTCTGCGCTTCAATGCGAAGTGTATTCAAGGTTTAGATCCTAATACCAGATCTGAAGCAGCAGTTGGAAGTTTAGGCCTGTGGTCAATGGAAGGTTACATCGACAAGGCCAAGTTAATGTACGTCGGTCGCTTATGTTTATCAAGTCCAACAATGGTTACAAAACAGATCTTCATCAATCGCCTTTTCTCATACCTTACAAATCCACGAAAACAAAAACTTAGCTTCTTTCCTGATTTAATCCGCATTTTACAAAAATACAACCTTACAAGCTATCTCACTACTTATATTGGCGAATTAACCTTTCCAACAAGGAACACCTGGAGGAAACAAGTTTATATTGAAATCAAGAGATACGAGGAGCTAAAGTGGAGAAACGGCATGTTAAACAAAGAAGAACTCGTTTTCTTTAAAGAAGTTCATACGAAACTGGAACCCCTACACCTCTGGAAGTTGGCAAGAAGAAATTCTCACTTGATATTTTCAATATTGAAAGTAGCAAAGATTGTTTGTGGAAATACTCCGAGACTTTTCAATTTGTGGACGAAATGTGATGAGACGACCCGCTGTATTTTTTGCAAAGTTCAAGTTTGGAATGTTAACTTCCATTTTATTATGAGAGGTCCACACAAGTAGCTGGCGGAACAAAATGTGGGACGAGATATCAGATAGTCTTCCGACAAGTATTTTGGCTATACTTCACTCAATGGATGATGTCGAACTATACATATGCTTACTCAGCAGACGTATTTACCATGGATGCGGAAACGAAGGCCTGATGGACGAACTTTCTTTAATTGTTGTCAGACATATTAACATGCTGTTAACTATAACAGAACAAACTAGCTTTAATTAGAACTGACCATTCATGAAATTAATCATTTTTTAATTTTTTGTTTGTTGACATTTTATATATTTAAACATTTTATAGTTTAAATATTGTACTTAGATATCTTCAATATTGGAGGAATTAAAGTTTGTCATAAAGTTTATGTTATGTTATGTTATGTTATGTTATGTTATGTTATGTTATGTTATGTTATGTTATGTTATGTTATGTTATGTTATGTTATGTTATGTTATGTTATGTTTATGTTATGTTTATGTTATGTTATGTTATGTTATGTTATGTTATGTTATGTTATGTTATGTTATGTTATGTTATGTTATGTTATGTTATGTTATGTTATGTTATGTTATGTTATGTTATGTTTAAACAGATCAATTTCCAAGTCCAGGGAATTTCAGGTTCATAGTTTATATTTATGGCAGTAGTGTAATACTGTAATATACATAAAGTAGCGATTTAAATCTGGATAAGGCTAAGGTATGAGTTCATCAGGAAGAATGTTCCATGTTGTTATTGTTCTGTTGATGAATGTATGTCACCATTTTGCATCTGTCTGTACGGAACAGTATTTACCACAACACAGGTTCTGATACCAGACAGTTTTCAATTTTTCATAACAAAGAAAAGTTCTATATTGAATTATTGTCACTTATATTCCCTCACATTACCGCGAATAAAACTGAAAATTTCTCCACGCAACATCCCTTTGAAGCCCGTCAAGCGATAGCCATATATTTTGTCAATCCAAACAACTTTTGGAACGAAACCTCGGTAAAACTTTGTCATTTTCCTCGTCAAAATGGGTCGCCACTTGTTTCCATCTACCAAACTGACGTTACGTCATTTTTTCAACTTTGAAGTAAAGTTAAAAACTTTGTAACTGACCCTAACCTTAAAAGCCTACCCTAACATTGATGAACTAAAATCAAGAAAACGAATATGAAAATCTTTGAAAATCGGGAAAATTCATATGGGAAAATTGCGTAACGTCAGTTTGATAGATGGAAACAAGTGAAAACCGTCAAAATGACTAAAAAACAATAATTCTGAAACGCCATATTTACTTTATGTCAGCGGATGTTTGAGAAACTTCATGTAAAAATCAATGTGGAACCACGAAATACTCTATATATAGTGCATATTACACCAAGTACCCTGAAAAAAATGGCGGCGATCGATTGCGAAATATGTTGATTTCTTGAATTTTCGAAGAAGAAATACTCGAAAACTGCAGGTTTCTAGAAGTGCAAACAAGCGGATTTGGACTTTGTATGATTAATCCTAATTATTTATCTTGTTTTAAAGTAGTGCCCGAACCCGGGCAACGAAACTGAACGATAACGTGCCACGGAATATGGCCTATTAGAGAAGCTTACCAATTTAACGTAGCCAGTGCTATTGCTGATTTTAACATTACACTATCTTCATTTGAGGACATCGCTTCAGTAAGTGAGGTATTAAACAACTTAACAACTGCGCTTAAATCATCAGCAGACCAATCTATTCCTAAATCAAACTTCAGGAATTATCTTAAACCCTACTGGAAAGAAGGCCTAAAACCATTGCACGACAAATGTCGTCATTACAGAAAACTTTGGATCATGCAAGGACGCCCGCGAGCTCCAGACAGTGAAACTTTCCGCACTTACAAGCAGGCAAAACGTGATTTTAGAAGGCATCTCAGACGAAAGGCTCACGAATACGAGTGCAAAGAGTACGAACATTTCGAAAATATTTTTGAGCAAGACAATAGCGCATTTCAACGCATCATGTCATTTCGACGGAAAAAGAGAGGACTACAAACAAATAGTCTGAAGATTGACGGAAAATTTATAAGTGACACGAACGAACTGCGCGAGGTATGGAAAGACCACTACTCGGAATTGTACACCCCTAAACCGAATCCAAATTTTGATGCAGAATTTGCTTCTCATGTCGAAAGTTGTTTGAATGACTATGAAATTGAGAGTTTCAGCGCGAGCTTTGATGCTTTGAATACAGCTTTCACTGTTGAAGAAGTCAGTAGAACGTGCAATCAATTACCTAATGGGAAAGCATGTGGTCCAGATTCTTTGTTTTACGAACATATAAAGTATGGCGGTCAAGTACTCACTGAGATTCTCAATGCAATTAGAGTCGAAGAAAAGATCCCAAGTGCTCTTGCGGTCGGTGACATTATTTCACTTTTTAAACATAACAATAAAAATAGACACGACAAAAATAATTACCGTGGCATTACGCTGTTGAATGTAATCGGAAAAATATTCGAACGTTTAATACTCGATAGATGGACCCCTTTTTTCATCAGAAGGGGACTTCCTAACAGCATGCAATATGCGTACCAAAAAGGGAAAAGCTGCCTTGATGCAACGTTGTCACTAAAAGAAGCTGCACTACATAACATTGAAAATGGTAGCAAAGTTTATTGTTGTTTCTTGGACACCACAAAAGCATTCGATACTGTTTGGATCCCTGGCCTCTTCTACAAATTGTTCAATCTTGGTGACTCCTCAGAAATTGGTACTCTCAGTTAACAAGTCGCGTTATGTTTGATGGTGTACCGTCTGCCGAATTCCCGATTTTACAAGGAGTAAGACAAGGAGGTGTTTTGTCACCATGGCTCTTCATTGTATTCAACGACGATTTACCTAACATTTTTGGCGAATGCGGTGAAGGCCTTTGGCTGAACAATCTCCAATGCAATCCAGTTATGGTCGCCGATGACATTGCCATAATGTCCACACGTGTTAAGGGTCTACAAGTCATGCTGGACTCTTTGGAACGTTACAGTATTAAATGGCGTTTCGAGTTCAGTCCATCCAAAACAACTATAGTAACTTTTGGCGAATCTACGCAAATGCGGAACAAGCTTAAGAATTCCCGCCAGTGGACTTTGAATGGTGTTAAAATAGAAGAAAAGGAAAGTTGGCCACATGTTGGAATAGAACTATCCGGGAATTTTTCGAGCGTAAAACGCACACTCAATGCTTGTGCAAAAGCAAAATCAACGATGGCAAATGTTTCCAATATCGGCGCTCGTCCGAATGCTCTAAATCCAATTTGTGATGCCAATCTATTGTGCACTGTTGTGTTTCCGACTGCTCTGTACGGTTGCGAACTTTGGAACAATTCAACTCAGCATGAAACAACATCAATTGAAAGAAGTCTGCGCTTCAATGCGAAGTGTATTCAAGGTTTAGATCCTAATACCAGATCTGAAGCAGCAGTTGGAAGTTTAGGCCTGTGGTCAATGGAAGGTTACATCGACAAGGCCAAGTTAATGTACGTCGGTCGCTTATGTTTATCAAGTCCAACAATGGTTACAAAACAGATCTTCATCAATCGCCTTTTCTCATACCTTACAAATCCACGAAAACAAAAACTTAGCTTCTTTCCTGATTTAATCCGCATTTTACAAAAATACAACCTTACAAGCTATCTCACTACTTATATTGGCGAATTAACCTTTCCAACAAGGAACACCTGGAGGAAACAAGTTTATATTGAAATCAAGAGATACGAGGAGCTAAAGTGGAGAAACGGCATGTTAAACAAAGAAGAACTCGTTTTCTTTAAAGAAGTTCATACGAAACTGGAACCCCTACACCTCTGGAAGTTGGCAAGAAGAAATTCTCACTTGATATTTTCAATATTGAAAGTAGCAAAGATTGTTTGTGGAAATACTCCGAGACTTTTCAATTTGTGGACGAAATGTGATGAGACGACCCGCTGTATTTTTTGCAAAGTTCAAGTTTGGAATGTTAACTTCCATTTTATTATGAGATGTCCACACACAAGTAGCTGGCGGAACAAAATGTGGGACGAGATATCAGATAGTCTTCCGACAAGTATTTTGGCTATACTTCACTCAATGGATGATGTCGAACTATACATATGCTTACTCAGCAGACGTATTTACCATGGATGCGGAAACGAAGGCCTGATGGACGAACTTTCTTTAATTGTTGTCAGACATATTAACATGCTGTTAACTATAACAGAACAAACTAGCTTTAATTAGAACTGACCATTCATGAAATTAATCATTTTTTAATTTTTTGTTTGTTGACATTTTATATATTTAAACATTTTATAGTTTAAATATTGTACTTAGATATCTTCAATATTGGAGGAATTAAAGTTTGTCATAAAGTTTATGTTATGTTATGTTATGTTATGTTATGTTATGTTATGTTATGTTATGTTATGTTATGTTATGTTATGTTATGTTATGTTATGTTATGTTATGTTATGTTATGTTATGTTATGTTATGTTATTTATGTCATATTTATGTTATGTTATATTTATGTTATGTTATGTTATGTTATGTTATGTTATGTTATGTTATGTTATGTTATGTTATGTTATGTTATGTTATGTTATGTTATGTTATGTTATGTTATGTTATGTTATGTTATGTTATGTTATGTTATGTTATGTTATGTTATGTTATATTATATTATATTATATTTTGACAAGAATTTTAGAAAAATATGGTTTAAGCGATTTTCTTGAAAAATACTTAAAAGATGGGGTGATTCCTTCTAAAGAAGTTTGGAGAAAACTGGTATTGAGGAAAATATATGAATATGAGGAATATGTCATGAGGACGACGATGGCATATAAACCCAACCTTGTACATTATGCTCGAATACATCATGAGCTCAAACCACTTATCCACTGGGAGGTTCTGAAACACTATCCATTTGACCGTATAATTATGACTAATATGGTTAACCTGATGTGCGGAAATATTCCTAAGTCCATTGTATCAGCGACGGAAGATCGGGGTGAATTTTATATTTGCAGCCTATGCACGAAAGCACTGTGTGATCTTGGATTCCATTTTGTTATGGAATGTCCAGCAACAAATAATGAACGCAATCAGATGTGGGATAATTTATATGATAATATATGTATAAGGAGCATGTCAAACCTGTTTAATAGGTCAGATCCTGATATTTACGACAGCCTTCTTGGAGGCTTGAACATTGATGGTAATAACGAGATGGACAGAGTACAATTTCTTATAGTAGCTCGAAGTGTCCTTCTATGTTTAGCAGAGTGGCTGCATGTATAAATTGATGTAATTTGTAACTTTTATCTTAGGGTTAGGTTATGTATGTATATTGTTAGTGATCTTTTGAAAATTTGTAAGTCTCTCCAGAATTGGGGGCAATAAATCTCTTCTATGTTAATATGTTATGTTATGTTATGTTATGTTATGTTATGTTATGTTATGTTATGTTATGTTATGTTATGTTATATGTTATGTTATGTTATATTTATGTTATGTTATATATTATATTATATTATATGTTATGTTATGTTATGTTATATTATATTATGTTATATTATATTATATGTTATATTATATGTTATATTATATTATATGTTATAGTATATTATGTTATGTATATGTATATGTTATATTATATTATATTATATGTTATATTATATGTTATGTTATATTATATTATGTTATATTATGTTATATTATATTTATATTATATTTATATTTATGTTATGTTATAGATTATACCCCAAGATTATTAGCCGTAGCATTTTCAACTTTTAGCCCATCACAAATAAAGCATACATTTGCAAGTCACAATGATTAAAAAGTATATTTTAAATTGTAGTGAAAAACCAATTTGGGAGGGGGGAGGTTGTAAAATTTCAAAGGCGATGAAGGGGGATGTGTGTTTTACTTTTCCTGCAAGGGGATGTATATTTTATTACAGCATTGTTCGTTTCCAACCGCCCCCTCCTGTGCTAATAATGAACGGTCCCAATACATATCTTTGTACTATTCTAAGTTTCAGTATATATTACTCTCTACTCTGAGTAAATATTCCTGTCAATATAACTATTACTAGTTATTTTTATTATCTTAAATTTTTCCCAGTTCAATTAACAGTACCCTTAATTGTAGGCTTTTGCTGTCAAATCTCTTAGTATCACAGAGAGTGATGGATTCTAGTCTTATAGTAAGAATAACGAGTTTCCCAAATCCCAAATGAACAGGCTTTCTGATTAGTTGATTAGGACAATAAAGGACAAACCAAGGGAACACACTGAAATTCCTCAATTTTTCAGGGATTTTTTTAAATTTGTTCATATAAACAGCAATAAAAGGATTTGTTATAAAAGTTAGGCCAAGTGGAGTACACTCCTTATCGATGCTCGTAATGAGTTTGTCGGGCTCCACCTTTTGTCGGAGGTATCCCGAGCGGGAAAAGTTAGAAAAGAAAAATGAGGTGGAGTGAAACTTAGTCAATCACGAGACAGATTGCCTTCTCCTGATGCCCGTAGCAGATGACTTGGTTACGAGTAAGTCTGAAGCTCAATTTGTATGCAAATAAGTGTTCCCTGAACGATATTAAACAATTAATGAATTCGGCTTACGCATGATATCAAGAATTACTCAGACCGAGGTCAATGTTATCTGTCGAAGAGAAGCCGAGGCGGATAACATTGACCGAGGTCTGAATAATTTTTGATATCATGCGTAAGCCGAATACAATAATTGTTTTATTACACATTAAAAAGACAAAAACCGGACAAGTAAGCCAAGATTTGCGGCTGGTGGGAAAGATGCGAAAACACATAATTTAACATTTAATAAAATGATAAATACTTGTCGAAGATGGTTTTGTTTTGTTTTGGTGCAGTCACAGTCTTTTTCTGACAATAATTTGGACATTCTCTCTTCGTTTGTAAAGGGAAATTTAGAAGAAGGTCTTTTGTTTTTGCTATCAAAATTTCGAGGGCTTTTATAAAAGCTGCCGACCGCGCTGGGGGCTTGGGCTCGACAGCGTTCAATAATAGTTTTTTATCGAACCAACAAAACATGGTATCGGGTTAAATGCAGCGCATGTCGAAGCTGGGCAAGGGCTAAATATCGACAAGAAAGGCCTATATTATAAGGCAAAGTCTAGAAGTTCCGGTAGTTGAAGGGAGTTGGTTAATCTTAATGATAAAAGCCACTGGTCCAAGTTTGATTCCTTTTTTAAGCTCCGCTAATCGGAATTTTGCCTTAAGGACGTACTCATTTGTGATCTTCCTTGTAGGTATGAAGAAATCCATCTAACCAACGATGAGCGTACACCAATGTTTGTGATATTTTCCAATAATTTATTATGGTCGATTAAATCGTAGACTTTACGGAAGTCTAAAATGGTGATACGAAACGACTTTTCCTATACTTTCCATGGCTTATCACTTATGTACTAAGTAAATATATAAAGGTAAGGACAGCCGAAGATCCTAAAATACGACAAAATTGAGATTCGCTGATTTTATTCCTGGCGTCTTCAAGGGTCCATTCAACAGCATAAGATTCTTGAAACTTGGATCAAACGCTAGTGAATGTCACCTAGAGGCGCCAGTAATTTAGGCTCTTCATAAAAACTATGCATGTCTGTGACAATGATATCTAATGTTGCATTAAATTCTTCTTGGTAGGTTTCTTAACCACTTGCTCTAGGTGACAATGCCGAGTAATCGATCCTGTGCTGAAACCATTACTGTGGGGATTAAAATCGCCAGTTGTGAGTATGCATGCATGTATATGGGTTTTCCAACCTTAGGGTGTCGACAGCTAATTGAGCTTTCCAGGATAATTTAAGCTTGGTTTCCATGAACGACTGCTCAGGGAATTCATTTGGAGGAACTACGAATAACAATTGCCATTTTTTTTTTTTATTTCGACTAATTTCTTCATCCCTCGAAAATAAACTAGACCGGGGATGGAGGAGAATTAATGAACATGAACAACATATTGATGTACAATGAGAAATTTAATTAGAGTGTTCGAGCTTAAAAATCCGGAGTAATAAAAATGAGTTTTCTTGAGAATGAGACGGTCCGGACCTGCAGCATACCATGTCACAATTTTCTCAAAACTGGTTTGATAATGGGAGGGAGAATATTCCTAAGTGCATGCTCCAAAATGACAGGAAATGCTGCTCTAAAGATCGTGGTATTAATCACGTCAAATTATTCGATTGCTTCCATGGCAAGAAATCTATATATTTTTAACGGTTTTGGATGTTCGTTGAGCCATCTATCCACTTATGCTGTCCTCGCCACAACCAAAAACGAATGAAAAAAGGATAAAATAATGAACACATTTAAAATTGGCACGCCAATAGACAGTTCCCGAATTTGGCAATGAAAGGTACTTTTTGACAACCGATTACACTGTGCGCCTCAATTTTAAGCTATTGTTTCGTGTGCACTCAAGCAAATTAGGGAAGTGTCTATTGAATATATTTAAGAACAATAGAACTCAATGAAAAATAGAAGTAAAAACGGCATGATGTTGATCTTATTGTAGAGTTTTACCTGTGGCATAGTCGACAACCACAACATTATATCCTCTTTTTTGAGGGGAATATTCTTTGCCGTTTACTTTGATGTACGCCTTACCACAACCACTAGCTTCAAATCTTGGATCACCACAACCTTCGCTTCGAAGGAAAATGTCAATTCCGGCTGAAATATACAAATACTCTTTTTATTATTTTGTGGCACAGTATTATACGCTGTTGTCGAAGCATAATCTATGAAGGATATTAGATGCACGATTGTTGAGTTTAAGTTCAATAGCCAATTGTTCAAGCAACGAATACATTTCAAATGAGCAACTATAGTGATCATATAGATTTCTTACCAACGTTCAATCACAATTAGAATCAAAATATTTTACCGTTGGTTGCGCTTGTTGTAGTTGATGGAGGTCTGGTTCCTGTACATAAAGATGTTAAAAATGAAAGAAAATTATTAAAAACGATTTATGTTTTCTAAATACATTGTAATCTTTTATACAGTTCTCATGCTTTTGGTAGTTTTAAGCCCTTGGTTCGTAATTGCAAATACGTACATTGAGAATCCTAACTCTTTTTCGTCACATGTTTTGCACTTTCAGTTTTCAAATGCCAAAACGCGTTACAACTAATTAGATCCTATCTCATTATTAATATTGACATTTTCATTTGCTTTGCATCTCCTGTGCTAATTTCACGTCTTTGACCGATCTCAATCTAAATTAAAATAGAAGACATAGTAACGTATACAAACAGGAAAGATTTAGGATCATTTTAAAAAGGAGGATCTGACAAGCGACTAACGAATAACCATCATAAAATGTGAGAAACGTATCCTGCAGAAAGACATGACATGCCTTGGCGATTCCGAGATGTTGACTTGCTGCCAGTCTATCTCTTTTCACGCGCGCATGTTGTACAATAAATAATCTACATGTTGACGAACTGACAAGGAGCAATTACGAAATACTCAAGTTAGACATGAATTTAAAAAAATAATCTTACCAATTCTTTTTTGGTACAATGGTGTCCTTGCCATTCTTTGAAAATGCCCGTCTACCATAGTGCATAATACTTCCGTAATCATATGGCATATTCAAACAGTCAACATCAGTTTTCGGATATTTCTTAAAATTTCGAGCATTACCTGAATGATATGCTTGTAATTAAAAAAATCTTTCAAGAAACTGGTCGCCTCTATTTCTGTCCTTTAAGGTATTTTTATAAACTCACTCATTTTTTAAATTTAATATTATACCTCAAATACAAACTGTCCAATCGGAAAGCTAGGTTTGTACCTCGTGTGCATGAAATTTCTCGTCGAATCAACTGATACGTCATCGTATTTGAAGCAGCGGGTGATTTCGGTCATATCACCAGGGTGATTCGATCTTATTTCATGCGGGCGATACCAGGGCGCTCGTATACTGGGCTGCGAAACGAAGATATAGGAAAACTGATCGACGTGTGATGCGGAGCCTGGTAACGAAAAACGTATTTTACCGGCCAGCAGTTGACTTTAAGAATATAACATTGGTCTATTCCTTGACAACCTTTGTTAGGTACAAACAAACATGGAGGCGGCCAGGAGTGGTGTTAAAGATGAGCTTTTACAGGATGTTTAACATTCGGTTGAAGTTTGTTTGTGGTGACAGAAATTGAGAAAGATCTGCGGAAGGACGAAATTGGTTTCGAAAGGGAAATCCCTGTAGTTTGTTACCCTTTGATGACGTTTACCATTCTACGTACATTCTAACAAACTACATCTTATTTGTTACCCATTTATATCTCTATAAAACAGAATATTTGCGAAGAAAATAAGGAATTTATGTAATGTGGTTTATCAGAAGGAAATCTACTTTATCTAATAGTCTAATAACCAGGAAATTAGAACTGGTAAGAAGGCGCTAAGCCTTTAGGTAAATTTCCTAAGTCGATAAGCTCGGCGCCGCCATATCTAAAATAGAGCACGCAAATTGGCACGCAACGTACGCGGCAACGTGGGTGAGAGGTGTGGTGCGAGCACTATATAAAGGACAGGTACAGCAAACAAATGCAGCATGTATACCACAACTGTGCTGATATAAAGACATCATCGTCAAAGTTGGATATTTGTGTTAGGTAAGAAAACTTTGTATACTATTGTTATTAAAATTTATTTTTTATTCTCCTTATCTTCTACATGGCGCCCCCGAAAGTTTTAGTTTTAGGTCATTCATTTGTACGTCGACTTAAGTCAGATCTGCACGTTCAGTCAGACTCACGAATGTCCACAACATTTAAACTTAACGGGACAGCCCAAGTTTATATATGCATGGTATTGGTGGTCGCACGGTTTGTAAGGTGCGGAAACATGATATTGGGGTTGTAGCACGCCTCTCTCCAGAGATCGTCATCTTGGAGATTGGTACAAATGATTTGTCCTTTTTACCACCCGAAGTGGTGGGTTCTGAAATTGAGGAATTGGTTTCTTTGTTGCAAAATACCTATTCCGTCAAAGTTGTGTGTATTTGCCTGGTAACTCCGCGCAATCGTTATCAAGTTTTCAACGAGAAACGAGTCATTGTTAATCAATACTTAAGCGTTGTGTTAGAACATATGCCGAAAGTTTTTACTTGGTTTCATCGGGGTTTTGCACGGTCATCGGTAACACCATTTCTTCGGTCAATACCACTTGTATCGAAGTTATAAGGGCGCCATTCTTCGGTCAATACCACTTGTATCGAAGTTATAGGGGCGCCATTCTAAAATCTCTTAGCATGCTATAGTTTTAGCATACATTGTATATATAAGTTTATTACGAATGAATTTCTCCTGGGGAGCAACATCGGGTTATATATGATTATATACTAGGTTCTTTTATATGGTTAGATCATATTACATGTTACAGGCTTGTTTTCCCCAGCGTATTTTATCTTACGCCAGGGTTTCTTAGGTTTCTGCCACTTTTGTGGTTTTTATTTTAACATTATGCCTGTAACGTTTTTGTTGGTGATAATAGATCAGTGGTGCGGCGATCTTTTACGATCTGCCATGCTGATCCTGCCGACGTTATTACTAGGTCTACTTAATTCTAATAGATTTATGAATTTATATATCTGTTTTTCATTTATGCGTTTTTATCCTTCAAGTTTCAACACTAATGTACGTCACTCTCTGCAAAATTGGTAATCTTACATGTATGTTGAGTATAATTATACTGCCTTTTCAAGTTTTGTTTTCAAGAATGCCTCCCATTCGCCGACAAAGGCGTGTTGCTTCTTCCACTGCCACCGGTTCTCAGGCCGACGAACAACGTCAAGCGAATGCACCTCGACACGGTTTACGCTCACGTGCTAACCGCGGTGAGTCTAGTGGGACAGCCAGCGTTCCTGCCGCTACAATCTCGGCGGCGCCTGTCGTGTCAACACCTGCACCAACAGCGGGTCCATCTTCTCTGCCGGGTGATCTGCTCGCAACACTGGTTTCGTCGGTAACAGCTGCAGTTCCACAACAGCTTGCGACGCTCCTACCGACCTATTTGGCTCCTCGTACGGCAACGTCCGAGACACCACCACTTACGACCTCTCCTGCTGTTCCGTCTGCCTCCTGTACGAGCGCAACTGCTTTGCTCAACGACGCACATGCCGAAGTACACTCCAATATTTCAGGTCAGACACGTCCTTTTACCATACCAGTGCCATTGCTCCCACAGCAACCATTTCATTCTGCTAGTTTGCCCCTGGATGCGCGAGTGCCGGACAAAATTAAAACAAAAATCTGGAAGGAGGAGTTTGTAGATTTTAGTGTTTTGTTGAGCAATCCCGACCCAACCACACGTTATGAAATTAACGTGCGGCCTTCGGAAACTGGCCAGCCTGCCTCTCTTGTTTTAGAGCCAACCGCAAAGTCTAATAAACAAATAAAAAATATTAATGATTGGCTTCGCGCGTTTCACATATTTGTGTCCATTTATACTCTAAAATACCCCATTGAGTCCCCCGCACTCATGAAATATGGCCAAGTTGTGCAAGATTTGGCTGCGCGCGAGCACAATTGATATTATGAGGAAAACTTTCGGTTTTTGCGGCAGGCACAGACATCGCAGGTTCCATGGGCGACCGTTCATTGGGAATTGTGGCTCCGATCACAGAACTCTACACCACGTAGATTTCCTAGCGTGCAGCATGCTACACAAAGTCAAAACTCTTCGCGATCACCTCAAAATTGGTCTGTTCCGAGGTTTTTTTGCTATAAATTTCACCGAGGTGCCTACTGTTCTGGCTGTGATTTTAAGCATGTTTGCTTTAAGTGTAACGGAGCACACCGCTCCGTAACCTGTAATTTTTGTGACCCAGCCAAACAATCTCCCAATACTCCCAATGAACGATCGCCTAATCCAGTTTCGCCAATAAAAGTGTCTAATCTCGAAATTTTATTAGATGGCGATGCGCCAAACCTTGTTGATACCTTAGTTTTCGGTTTTTCATTTGGTTTTCGTATTCACTTTCAAGGGGCTGAACATTCATGTTAAGCCCGCAATTTGCGGTCGGCTTTGGACAATCCTGACGCAGTTGATTCAAAATTGCGTCAGGAATTGGAGACAGGTCGACTTGCTGGACCTTTTCGTTAGCCACCACTTCCAAAATTTCGTGTGTCGCCACTGGACCTGGTTCCTAAAAAACAACCAGGCGATTTTCGCATGATTCATAATTTGTCTTTTCCCAAAGGTACATCAGTCAATGATGGCACACCGGACATTGACACATCTGTTTGATATGCCACTGTTGACGATGCCATTCGACTTATTAAACAAGCTGGTTCGGGTTGTTTTCTGGCAAAAACTGACATCAAACATGCTTTTCGAATTATACCTATCAACCCGGCAGATTACCACCTTTTAGGCATAAAATGGCGACAATTTTATTATTATGACCGTGCTATGCCCATGGGCTTCTCGAGCTTATGTCGCACTTTTGAAGCCTTTAGTACGGCGGTTGAATGGATTGCTCGGGAAAAGCTACTTATCGACGAACTTCTTCATTTACTTGATGATTTTCTTATTATCTCATCTACTCAATTTACATGTAAGGCCCATTTAGATCTATTTACTGTTCTTTGCGATTTTCTGGGCATCGCACCTGACAAAACCTTTGGCCCATCGACTACGCTCACGTTCGCTGGCATTGAATTGGACTCTCTTAAATGGGAAGCTCGCTTTCCCAAGAAAAAAATTGATAAGTGTGTCCAATTCATTGCCAATTTTTAACGCGTAAAAGGTTACTCTAAAATAACTTCAGTCTTTAATTGGCTTGCTAAATTTTGCATGCTCGGTTGTTACTCAGGTCGCGCCTTTTTAAGACGGTTAATCGATTTAACGCGCGGAATTTCACACCCGCATTTTTTCATTCGGCTAAATCGTAATGTTAAAAGCGATCTTCGCATTTGGCAGACTTTTCTGTCTTCTTTCAACGGAAAATCGTTATTCTTAGATGATCACTGGAGTAACAACCATAAACTTAATTTATATACGGACGCATCTGGTGCCATTGGTTTTGGGGGCTTATTCGGACAGGAATGGTGCTATGGAAGATGGCCGGAAAATTGGTTGAAATATAATATTGCCGTGCTAGAATTTTATCCGATTGTACTCAGCTTATGTGTGTGGGGTCATAGAATGCGCGACCAATGTATCCTCTTTTTTACGGATAACGAAGCTCTGGTTTCTGTTATCAACAAGCAGACATCGAGAGATTCTGAACTTATGACCTTTGTTCGCACAATGGTGCTAGTTTGTCTGCAAAACAAGATTTTATTTAAAGCTAAACACACAGCCATAATGTATTAGCTGACAGTTTGTCTCGATTTCAGATCCAAAAATTCTACAATTGGCGCCGGCGCACACGCATCGTTCTCCAACGCCCATTCCCTCTCACCTGCTGCCGGGAAATTGGCAAATATAGTTCCTAATTTGGCTCAATCCAGTCTCCAACCGTCTTCTGTACCAACATATAAACGGGCATGGGCACTGTTCACGCAATTCCATATAAAAATATTTAATAACGGCTTAGTAGCTTTGCCTATATCACCTTCAGTAGTCGCATTATTTATCGCTTACTTGTTTGATCTCAAGTATGCGCCATCTCAAGTATGCAACAGTAAACACATATCTGTCTGCGATTGGTTATTCTCATCGATTGTCAGATTTACCTGATCCGACGAGAGTGTTTTACATAATTCAACCACTTCAGGGTTATGGTAAAAAAGGCTTCCGCTTCGACAGTCGGTTGCCTATATATAACACTTCCAATTCTCAACCGCATTATAGAGGCTTCGCCTCACATTGCTGGCTCTCAGTTCCAGATATGTCAATTTAAAGCGATGTGCTCTTTAGCATTTTTTGCTTTTCTGCGGATTGGAGAAATAACAATGACAACATCAAAATAATAACCTACTCCTTCAAATGCATCAACTCTCGCGTATATATGATACGAATAATCATATCGCCGGCATGAAATTAACTTTTGAAAATTTTAAACATCATTACAACAAGCGGCCTTTTAGTTTAGAACTTTATCGACAAACTACAAGTTGTCCAGTGCAGTTATTGAATGATTATCTGGTTTTGCGTGGGAGTTAGCCTGCGTGGCAGGCGTTCTATTGTGGGGGAGGGAGTTTTGTTTGGAGCGCGTACTTTTTTTGAGAGCGCGCCAGGTGAGAAGTTAGGGGGGGAGGAGAAAAAGCGAAGGGAGAGGCGAAATGAACGCCTGCCCAAATCCTATTCATAAACGAGACAAGGCTAAAACAAATACGACTGGAAATTATAGTAACACCTCTTCAACTAACCAATGAAAAAACGCTGGGGAAATTAGTGATGATTGAGCGCTAACGCTCCGGAAATTGATGTTAATTGATGTGCCCGAACATCGCTGTAGGTGTTCGCTTGCAAACAGAAATTGTGGTGGATTCTGAGATACTTCGGGTTAATTTCGTATCAGTAAGTGAACATGCAGTCATTCCAAGAGACTGTACTTCAGTAATCTGGTCTTTCATAATGCTCTCCAAAGGACATACCATAATACTACACGATTGAGTACCGCCATCGATAAAAACATCTAGCTTCGATTTGGCTATTGTAAACACTTGAAAGATTAAGCTTTTCCCAAAGCCCGTTGGCAGAACAGCAAGCACGTCTAGACCAAAAAGCAGCTCAGTAACGGTTTTTGCTGTTCTAGCTTAAGAATATTTTCATAACCTAAACGCTCGGATAATTCAGACACAGTCTGCTCCACTGTCTGACGAAATACAATCCCACCATGCGGTAAGGTGCAGTTGTTTTTAACACTTTTCAAGCGTATTACCGATTTGTTGACAGATCTCACGGAGTGTTGACGCGAAAGCGCATATTAGCCAATGGGAATTTAACCGAAGGTTTTGGACACAAAAGTCTCGTTTATGAATAGGATTTGGGCAGGCGTTCATTTCGCCTCTCCCTTCGCTTTTTCTCCTCCCCCCCTAACTTCTCACCTGGCGCGCTCTCAAAAAAAGCGCGCTCTAAACAAAACTCCCTCCCCCACAATAGAACGCCTGCCACGCAGGCTACGTGGGAGTCAGCCTGGTGCTATTTTTATTTCACACCTTGGTAATCGAGTATCGCGTGACGAGTTTGCTAATCAACTTAAGAGGGTTTTTCGTCATTGTGGTCTGGATACTTCAAAATATAAATCACATTCATTTAGGATTGGGGCCGCATCCTATGCCGCTGAGAACGGATATTCTGATGCGCAAATTCGGGCGTTGGGTCGTTGGAAATCAAACGCATTTCTGAAATATTTGCGCATTTCTACTTTGTCAACTTAAGCTGGGTACGATTATGTCTTATGGGGATAAATCACGTGGGGGGGGTTTATCTTCAGAGTTTTGTTTGTCTGGGTCATCTAACACTTTATAACCTGTTCATTTGAGCGTAATTAGCATGGGCGATCCCGCTATTTTCCTCAGGATTTTGCACAAGACACAATTTCTCTTGTTAAAGCCAGAAAACTATGTTACTTGCAAGGGCGGTGATGTAGATTCTTTAAGTTTTTGTGTGTTGGGCAACCGTCTAGATTTCTTGTCATTTGACCCTCGACTCGTATAATTGTATTTGCCTGTTTAGTAAGGACAAACGCGGCAATCCAATTACTATACTTTGGCTGGCACGGCAATACTATATCCTTCTCACTGACCTTATATATGTTCAGGGTAATTTCATTATTAATTATATTTTATCGATTCCAGTACATGCACTTATTACTTGTTGCAGCCTGCAAGGGCGTCTGCGTTTACACATATCATTATACTAATATACACGAGACCATGACGAGCGGACGTGTGCTGTAGTGCTACGCTCAATGTTTGAATTTATTTCATGATATATTCTCATTGTGCTGTAGAATAACCTAAACATTTACGTTGGATACATATAGTTTTAACTCAAAGTCTTACAATCGATTAGAAGCGATAATTTATTGCCTCCGAAACGGAAAAATCAGAAAAAGTCTGACCTGGTTACCGACGAAGCCGAAAATGATGTTAATATGTTATGTTATGTTATGTTATGTTATGTTATGTTATGTTATGTTATGTTATGTTATGTTATGTTATGTTATGTTATGTTATGTTATGTTATGTTATGTTATGTTATGTTATGTTATGTTATGTTATGTTATGTTATGTTATGTTATGTTATGTTATGTTATGTTATGTTATGTTATGTTATGTTATGTTATGTTATGTTATGTTATGTTATGTTATGTTATGTTATGTTATGTTATGTTATGTTATGTTATGTTATGTTATGTTATGTTATGTTATGTTATGTTACCTGATGTAACAAGAATTTTAGAAAAATATGGTTTAAGCGATTTTCTTGAAAAATACTTAAAAGATGGGGTGATTCCTTCTAAAGAAGTTTGGAGAAAACTGGTATTGAGGAAAATATATGAATATGAGGAATATGTCATGAGGACGACGATGGCATATAAACCCAACCTTGTACATTATGCTCGAATACATCATGAGCTCAAACCACTTATCCACTGGGAGGTTCTGAAACACTATCCATTTGACCGTATAATTATGACTAATATGGTTAACCTGATGTGCGGAAATATTCCTAAGTCCATTGTATCAGCGACGGAAGATCGGGGTGAATTTTATATTTGCAGCCTATGCACGAAAGCACTGTGTGATCTTGGATTCCATTTTGTTATGGAATGTCCAGCAACAATTAATGAACGCAATCAGATGTGGGATAATTTATATGATAATATATGTATAAGGAGCATGTCAAACCTGTTTAATAGGTCAGATCCTGATATTTACGACAGCCTTCTTGGAGGCTTGAACATTGATGGTAATAACGAGATGGACAGAGTACAATTTCTTATAGTAGCTCGAAGTGTCCTTCTATGTTTAGCAGAGTGGCTGCATGTATAAATTGATGTAATTTGTAACTTTTATCTTAGGGTTAGGTTATGTATGTATATTGTTAGTGATCTTTTGAAAATTTGTAAGTCTCTCCAGAATTGGGGGCAATAAATCTCTTCTATGTTAATATGTTATGTTATGTTATGTTATGTTATGTTATGTTATGTTATGTTATGTTATGTTATGTTATGTTATGTTATGTTATGTTATGTTATGTTATGTTATGTTATGTTATGTTATGTTATGTTATGTTATGTTATGTTATGTTATGTTATTATGTTATGTTATGTTATGTTATGTTATGTTATGTTATGTTATGTTATGTTATGTTATGTTATGTTATGTTATGTTATGTTATGTTATGTTATGTTATGTTATGTTATGTTATGTTATGTTATGTTATGTTATGTTATGTTATGTTATGTTATGTTAAGAGCCCAAAGATTATTAGCCGTAGCATTTTCAACTTTTAGCCCATCACAAATAAAGCATACATTTGCAAGTCACAATGATTAAAAAGTATATTTTAAATTGTAGTGAAAAACCAATTTGGGAGGGGGGAGGTTGTAAAATTTCAAAGGCGATGAAGGGGGATGTGTGTTTTACTTTTCCTGCAAGGGGGATGTATATTTTATTACAGCATTGTTCGTTTCCAACCGCCCCCCCCCCCCTCCTGTGTTAATAATGAACGGTCCCAATACATATCTTTGTACTATTCTAAGTTTCAGTATATATTACTCTCTACTCTGAGTAAATATTCCTGTCAATATAACTATTACTAGTTATTTTTATTATCTTAAATTTTTCCCAGTTCAATTAACAGTACCCTTAATTGTAGGCTTTTGCTGTCAAATCTCTTAGTATCACAGAGAGTGATGGATTCTAGTCTTATAGTAAGAATAACGAGTTTCCCAAATCCCAAATGAACAGGCTTTCTGATTAGTTGATTAGGACAATAAAGGACAAACCAAGGGAACACACTGAAATTCCTCAATTTTTCAGGGATTTTTTTAAATTTGTTCATATAAACAGCAATAAAAGGATTTGTTATAAAAGTTAGGCCAAGTGGAGTACACTCCTTATCGATGCTCGTAATGAGTTTGTCGGGCTCCACCTTTTGTCGGAGGTATCCCGAGCGGGAAAAGTTAGAAAAGAAAAATGAGGTGGAGTGAAACTTAGTCAATCACGAGACAGATTGCCTTCTCCTGATGCCCGTAGCAGATGACTTGGTTACGAGTAAGTCTGAAGCTCAATTTGTATGCAAATAAGTGTTCCCTGAACGATATTAAACAATTAATGAATTCGGCTTACGCATGATATCAAGAATTACTCTGACCGAGGTCAATGTTATCTGTCGAAGAGAAGCCGAGGCGGATAACATTGACCGAGGTCTGAATAATTTTTGATATCATGCGTAAGCCGAATACAATAATTGTTTTATTACACATTAAAAAGACAAAAACCGGACAAGTAAGCCAAGATTTGCGGCTGGTGGGAAAGATGCGAAAACACATAATTTAACATTTAATAAAATGATAAATACTTGTCGAAGATGGTTTTGTTTTGTTTTGGTGCAGTCACAGTCTTTTTCTGACAATAATTTGGACATTCTCTCTTCGTTTGTAAAGGGAAATTTAGAAGAAGGTCTTTTGTTTTTGCTATCAAAATTTCGAGGGCTTTTATAAAAGCTGCCGACCGCGCTGGGGGCTTGGGCTCGACAGCGTTCAATAATAGTTTTTTATCGAACCAACAAAACATGGTATCGGGTTAAATGCAGCGCATGTCGAAGCTGGGCAAGGGCTAAATATCGACAAGAAAGGCCTATATTATAAGGCAAAGTCTAGAAGTTCCGGTAGTTGAAGGGAGTTGGTTAATCTTAATGATAAAAGCCACTGGTCCAAGTTTGATTCCTTTTTTAAGCTCCGCTAATCGGAATTTTGCCTTAAGGACGTACTCATTTGTGATCTTCCTTGTAGGTATGAAGAAATCCATCTAACCAACGATGAGCGTACACCAATGTTTGTGATATTTTCCAATAATTTATTATGGTCGATTAAATCGTAGACTTTACGGAAGTCTAAAATGGTGATACGAAACGACTTTTCCTATACTTTCCATGGCTTATCACTTATGTACTAAGTAAATATATAAAGGTAAGGACAGCCGAAGATCCTAAAATACGACAAAATTGAGATTCGCTGATTTTATTCCTGGCGTCTTCAAGGGTCCATTCAACAGCATAAGATTCTTGAAACTTGGATCAAACGCTAGTGAATGTCACCTAGAGGCGCCAGTAATTTAGGCTCTTCATAAAACTATGCATGTCTGTGACAATGATATCTACTGTTGCATTAAATTCTTCTTGGTAGGTTTCTTAACCACTTGCTCTAGGTGACAATGCCGAGTAATCGATCCTGTGCTGAAACCATTACTGTGGGGATTAAAATCGCCAGTTGTGAGTATGCATGCATGTATATGGGTTTTCCAACCTTAGGGTGTCGACAGCTAATTGAGCTTTCCAGGATAATTTAAGCTTGGTTTCCATGAACGACTGCTCAGGGAATTCATTTGGAGGAACTACGAATAACAATTGCCATTTTTTTTTTTTATTTCGACTAATTTCTTCATCCCTCGAAAATAAACTAGACCGGGGATGGAGGAGAATTAATGAACATGAACAACATATTGATGTACAATGAGAAATTTAATTAGAGTGTTCGAGCTTAAAAATCCGGAGTAATAAAAATGAGTTTTCTTGAGAATGAGACGGTCCGGACCTGCAGCATACCATGTCACAATTTTCTCAAAACTGGTTTGATAATGGGAGGGAGAATATTCCTAAGTGCATGCTCCAAAATGACAGGAAATGCTGCTCTAAAGATCGTGGTATTAATCACGTCAAATTATTCGATTGCTTCCATGGCAAGAAATCTATATATTTTTAACGGTTTTGGATGTTCGTTGAGCCATCTATCCACTTATGCTGTCCTCGCCACAACCAAAAACGAATGAAAAAAGGATAAAATAATGAATACATTTAAAATTGGCACGCCAATAGGCATTTCCCGAATTTGGCAATGAAAAATACTTTTTGACAATGGATTGCATTTTCCGCCTCAATTTCAAGCTATTGTTTCGTGTGCACTCCAGCAAATTCGGGAAGTGTCTATTGAAAATATTTAAGAACAATAGAACTCAATCAAAAATAGAAGTAAAATGGCATGCTAGTGATCTTATTGTGGAGTTTTACCTGTGGCATAGTCGACAACCACAACATTATAATCCTCTTTTCTGAGGGGAATATTCTTTGCCATTTACTTTGATATACACCTTACCACAACCACTAGCTTCAAATCTTGGATCACCACAACCTTCGCTTCGAAGGAAAATGTCAATTCCGGCTGAAATATACAAATACTCTTTTTATTATTTTGTGGCATAGTATTATATGCTGTTGGCGAAGCATGACCTATGAAGGCTATTAGATGCACTATTGTTGAGTTTAAGTTCAATAGCCAGTTGTTCAAGCAACGAATACTTTTGATCATATAGATTTCTTACCAACGTTCGATCAGAATTAGAATAAAAATATTTTACCGTTGGTTGCGCTTGTTGTAGTTGATGGAGGTCTGGTTTCCGTACATAAAGATGTTTAAAATGAAAGAAAATTATTAAAAAGGATTTGTTTTTTCTAAATAAATGGTAATCTTTTGTATAGTTCTCATGCTTTTGGTAGTTTTAAGCCCTTGGTTCGTAATTGCAAATACGTACATTGAGAATCCTAACTGTTTTTCGTCACATGTTTTGGCACTTTCAGTTTTCAAATGCCAAAACGCGTTACAACTAATTAGATCCTATCTCATTATTAATATTGACATTTTCATTTGCTTTGCATCTCCTGTGCTAATTTCACGTCTTTGACCGATCTCAATCTAAATTAAAATAGAAGACATAGTAACGTATACAAACAGGAAAGATTTAGGATCATTTTAAAAAGGAGGATCTGACAAGCGACTAACGAATAACCATCATAAAATGTGAGAAACGTATCCTGCAGAAAGACATGACATGCCTTGGCGATTCCGAGATGTTGACTTGCTGCCAGTCTATCTCTTTTCACGCGCGCATGTTGTACAATAAATAATCTACATGTTGACGAACTGACAAGGAGCAATTACGAAATACTCAAGTTAGACATGAATTTAAAAAAAATAATCTTACCCAATTCTTTTTTGGTACAATGGTGTCCTTGCCATTCTTTGAAAATGCCCGTCTACCATAGTGCATAATACTTCCGTAATCATATGGCATATTCAAACAGTCAACATCAGTTTTCGGATATTTCTTAAAATTTCGAGCATTACCTGAATGATATGCTTGTAATTAAAAAAATCTTTCAAGAAACTGGTCGCCTCTATTTCTGTCCTTTAAGGTATTTTTATAAACTCACTCATTTTTTAAATTTAATATTATACCTCAAATACAAACTGTCCAATCGGAAAGCTAGGTTTGTACCTCGTGTGCATGAAATTTCTCGTCGAATCAACTGATACGTCATCGTATTTGAAGCAGCGGGTGATTTCGGTCATATCACCAGGGTGATTCGATCTTATTTCATGCGGGCGATACCAGGGCGCTCGTATACTGGGCTGCGAAACGAAGATATAGGAAAACTGATCGACGTGTGATGCGGAGCCTGGTAACGAAAAACGTATTTTACCGGCCAGCAGTTGACTTTAAGAATATAACATTGGTCTATTCCTTGACAACCTTTGTTAGGTACAAACAAACATGGAGGCGGCCAGGAGTGGTGTTAAAGATGAGCTTTACAGGATGTTTAACATTCGGTTGAAGTTTGTTTGTGGTGACAGAAATTGAGAAAGATCTGCGGAAGGACGAAATTGGTTTCGAAAGGGAAATCCCTGTAGTTTGTTACCCTTTGATGACGTTTACCATTCTACGTACATTCTAACAAACTACATCTTATTTGTTACCCATTTATATCTCTATAAAACAGAATATTTGCGAAGAAAATAAGGAATTTATGTAATGTGGTTTATCAGAACGAAATCTACTTTATCTAATAGTTTAATAACCAGGAAATTAGAACTGGTAAGAAGGTGCTAAGCCTTTAGGTAAATTTCCTAAGTCGATAAGCTCGGCGCCGCCATATCAAAAATATAGAGCACGCAAATTGGCACGCAACGTACGCGGCAACGTGGGTGAGAGGTGTGGTGCGAGCACTATATAAAGGACAGGTACAGCAAACAAATGCAGCATGTATACCACAACTGTGCTGATATAAAGACATCATCGTCAAAGTTGGATATTTGTGTTAGGTAAGAAAACTTTGTATACTATTGTTATTAAAATTTATTTTTTATTCTCCTTATCTTCTACATGGCGCCCCCGAAAGTTTTAGTTTTAGGTCATTCATTTGTACGTCGACTTAAGTCAGATCTGCACGTTCAGTCAGACTCACGAATGTCCACAACATTTAAACTTAACGGGACAGCCCAAGTTTATATATGCATGGTATTGGTGGTCGCACGGTTTGTAAGGTGCGGAAACATGATATTGGGGTTGTAGCACGCCTCTTTCCAGAGATCGTCATCTTGGAGATTGGTACAAATGATTTGTCCTTTTTACCACCCGAAGTGGTGGGTTCTGAAATTGAGGAATTGGTTTCTTTGTTGCAAAATACCTATTCCGTCAAAGTGTGTGTGTGTATTTGCCTGGTAACTCCGCGCAATCGTTATCAAGTTTTCAACGAGAAACGAGTCATTGTTAATCAATACTTAAGCGTTGTGTTAGAACATATGCCGAAAGTTTTTACTTGGTTTCATCGGGGTTTTGCACGGTCATCGGTAACACCATTTCTTCGGTCAATACCACTTGTATCGAAGTTATAAGGGCGCCATTCTTCGGTCAATACCACTTTTATCGAAGTTATAGGGGCCCCATTCTAAAATATCTTAGCATGCTATAGTTTTAGCATACATTGTATATATAAGTTTATTACGAATGAATTTCTCCTGGGGAGCTACATCGGATTATATATGATTATATGGTAGGTTCATTTATATGGTGAGATCATATTACATGTTTTCCCCAGCGTATTTTATCTTACGCCAAGGTTTCTTAGGTTTCTGCCACTTTTGTAGTTTTTATTTTTACACTATGCCTGTAACGTTCTTGTTGGTGATAATGGATCAGTGGTGCGGCGATCTTTTACGATCTACCATGCTGATCCTGCCAACATTATTACTAGGTCTACTTAATTCTAATAAATTTATGAATTTATATATCTGTTTTTCATTTATGCGTTTTTATCCTTCAAGTTTCAAAACTAATGTACGTCGCTCTCTGCAAAATTGGTAATCTTACATGTATGTTGAGTATAATTATACTGCCTTTTCAAGTTTTGTTTTCTAGAATGTCTCCCATTCGCCGACAAAGGCGTGTTGCTTCTTCCACTGCCACTGGTTCTCAGGCCAACGAACAACGTCAAGCGAATGCACCTCGACACCCTTTACGCTCACGTGCTAACCGCGGTGAGTCTAGTGGGACAGCCAGCGTTCCTGGCGCTACAATCTCGGCGGCGCCTGTCGTGTCAACACCTGCACCAACAGCGGGTCCATCTTCTCTGCCGGGTGATCTGCTCGCAACACTGGTTTCGTCGGTAACAGCTGCAGTTCCACAACAGCTTGCGACGCTCCTACCGACCTATTTGGCTCCTCGTACGGCAACGTCCGAGACACCACCACTTACGACCTCTCCTGCTGTTCCGTCCGCCTCCTGTACGAGCGCAACTGCTTTGCTCAACGACGCACATGCCGAAGTACACTCCAATATTTCAGGTCAGACACGTCCTTTTACCATACCAGTGCCATTGCTCCCACAGCAACCATTTCATTCTGCTAGTTTGCCCCTGGATGCGCGAGTGCTGGACAAAATTAAAACAAAAATCTGGAAGGAGTTTGTAGATTTTAGTGTTTTGTTGAGCAATCCCGACCCAACCACACGTTATGAAATTAACGTTTGGCCTTCGGAAACTGGCCAGCCTGCCTCTCTTGTTTTAGAGCCAACCGCAAAGTCTAATAAACAAATAAAAAATATTAATGATTGGCTTCGCGCGTTTCACATATTTGTGTCCATTTATACTCTAAAATACCCCATTGAGTCCCCCGCACTCATGAAATATGGCCAAGTTGTGCAAGATTTGGCTGCGCGCGAGCACAATTGATATTATGAGGAAAACTTTCGGTTTTTGCGGCAGGCACAGACATCGCAGGTTCCATGGGCGACCGTTCATTGGGAATTGTGGCTCCGATCACAGAACTCTACACCACGTAGATTTCCTAGCGTGCAGCATGCTACACAAAGTCAAAACTCTTCGCGATCACCTCAAAATTGGTCTGTTCCGAGGTTTTTTTGCTATAAATTTCACCGAGGTGCCTACTGTTCTGGCTGTGATTTTAAGCATGTTTGCTTTAAGTGTAACGGAGCACACCGCTCCGTAACCTGTAATTTTCGTCGCCCAGCCAAACAATCTCTCAATACTCCCAATGAACGATCGCCTAAACCAGTTTCGCCCTCCGTTGCCAACACCAGTAAAAGTGTCTAATCTCAAAATTTTATTAGATGGCTATGCGCCAAACCTTGTTGATACCTTAGTTTTCGGTTTTTCATTTGGTTTTCGTATTCACTTTCAAGGGGCTGAACATTCATTTGAAGCCCGCAATTTGCGGTCGGATTTGGACAATCCTGACGCAGTTGATTCAAAATTGCGTCAGGAATTGGAGACAGGTCGACTTGCTGGACCTTTTCGTTAGCCACCACTTCCAAAATTTCGTGTGTCGCCACTGGACCTGGTTCCTAAAAAACAACCAGGCGATTTTCGCATGATTCATAATTTGTCTTTTCCCAAAGGTACATCAGTCAATGATGGCATACCGGACATTGACACATCTGTTCGATATGCCACTGTTGACGATGCCATTCGACTTATTAAACAAGCTGGTTCGGGTTGTTTTCTGGCAAAAACTGACATCAAACATGCTTTTCGAATTATACCTATCAACCCGGCAGATTACCACCTTTTAGGCATAAAATGGCGACAATTTTATTATTATGACCGTGCTATGCCCATGGGCTTCTCGAGCTTATGTCGCACTTTTGAAGCCTTTAGTACGGCGGTTGAATGGATTGCTCGGGAAAAGCTACTTATCGACGAACTTCTTCATTTACTTGATGATTTTCTTATTATCTCATCTACTCAATTTACATGTAAGGCCCATTTAGATCTATTTACTGTTCTTTGCGATTTTCTGGGCATCGCACCTGACAAAACCTTTGGCCCATCGACTACGCTCACGTTCGCTGGCATTGAATTGGACTCTCTTAAATGGGAAGCTCGCTTTCCCAAGAAAAAAATTGATAAGTGTGTCCAATTCATTGCCAATTTTTTAACGCGTAAAAAGGTTACTCTAAAATAACTTCAGTCTTTAATTGGCTTGCTAAATTTTGCATGCTCGGTTGTTACTCCAGGTCGCGCCTTTTTAAGACGGTTAATCGATTTAACGCGCGGAATTTCACACCCGCATTTTTTCATTCGGCTAAATCGTAATGTTAAAAGCGATCTTCGCATTTGGCAGACTTTTCTGTCTTCTTTCAACGGAAAATCGTTATTCTTAGATGATCACTGGAGTAACAACCATAAACTTAATTTATATACGGACGCATCTGGTGCCATTGGTTTTGGGGGCTTATTCGGACAGGAATGGTGCTATGGAAGATGGCCGGAAAATTGGTTGAAATATAATATTGCCGTGCTAGAATTTTATCCGATTGTACTCAGCTTATGTGTGTGGGGTCATAGAATGCGCGACCAATGTATCCTCTTTTTTACGGATAACGAAGCTCTGGTTTCTGTTATCAACAAGCAGACATCGAGAGATTCTGAACTTATGACCTTTGTTCGCACAATGGTGCTAGTTTGTCTGCAAAACAAGATTTTATTTAAAGCTAAACACACAGCCATAATGTATTAGCTGACAGTTTGTCTCGATTTCAGATCCAAAAATTCTACAATTGGCGCCGGCGCACACGCATCGTTCTCCAACGCCCATTCCCTCTCACCTGCTGCCGGGAAATTGGCAAATATAGTTCCTAATTTGGCTCAATCCAGTCTCCAACCGTCTTCTGTACCAACATATAAACGGGCATGGGCACTGTTCACGCAATTCCATATAAAAATATTTAATAACGGCTTAGTAGCTTTGCCTATATCACCTTCAGTAGTCGCATTATTTATCGCTTACTTGTTTGATCTCAAGTATGCGCCATCTCAAGTATGCAACAGTAAACACATATCTGTCTGCGATTGGTTATTCTCATCGATTGTCAGATTTACCTGATCCGACGAGAGTGTTTTACATAATTCAAACACTTCAGGGGTATGGTAAAAAAGGCTTCCGCTTCGACAGTCGGTTGCCTATATATAACACTTCCAATTCTCAACCGCATTATAGAGGCTTCGCCTCACATTGCTGGCTCTCAGTTCCAGATATGTCAATTTAAAGCGATGTGCTCTTTAGCATTTTTTGCTTTTCTGCGGATTGGAGAAATAACAATGACAACATCAAAATAATAACCTACTCCTTCAAATGCATCAACTCTCGCGTATATATGATACGAATAATCATATCGCCGGCATGAAATTAACTTTTGAAAATTTTAAACATCATTACAACAAGCGGCCTTTTAGTTTAGAACTTTATCGACAAACTACAAGTTGTCCAGTGCAGTTATTGAATGATTATCTGGTTTTGCGTGGGAGTTAGCCTGCGTGGCAGGCGTTCTATTGTGGGGGAGGGAGTTTTGTTTAGAGCGCGCGCTTTTTTTTTGAGAGCGCGCGCAAGGTGAGAAGTTAGGGGGGGGAGGAGAAAAAGCGAAGGGAGAGGCGAAATGAACGCCTGCCCAAATCCTATTCATAAACGAGACAAGGCTAAAACAAATACGACTGGAAATTATAGTAACACCTCTTCAACTAACCAATGAAAAAACGCTGGGGAAATTAGTGATGATTGAGCGCTAACGCTCCGGAAATTGATGTTAATTGATGTGCCCGAACATCGCTGTAGGTGTTCGCTTGCAAACAGAAATTGTGGTGGATTCTGAGATACTTCGGGTTAATTTCGTATCAGTAAGTGAACATGCAGTCATTCCAAGAGACTGTACTTCAGTAATCTGGTCTTTCATAATGCTCTCCAAAGGACATACCATAATACTACACGATTGAGTACCGCCATCGATAAAAACATCTAGCTTCGATTTGGCTATTGTAAACACTTGAAAGATTAAGCTTTTCCCAAAGCCCGTTGGCAGAACAGCAAGCACGTCTAGACCAAAAAGCAGCTCAGTAACGGTTTTTGCTGTTCTAGCTTAAGAATATTTTCATAACCTAAACGCTCGGATAATTCAGACACAGTCTGCTCCACTGTCTGACGAAATACAATCCCACCATGCGGTAAGGTGCAGTTGTTTTTAACACTTTTCAAGCGTATTACCGATTTGTTGACAGATCTCACGGAGTGTTGACGCGAAAGCGCATATTAGCCAATGGGAATTTAACCGAAGGTTTTGGACACAAAAGTCTCGTTTATGAATAGGATTTGGGCAGGCGTTCATTTCGCCTCTCCCTTCGCTTTTTCTCCTCCCCCCCTAACTTCTCACCTGGCGCGCGCTCTCAAAAAAAAAGCGCGCGCTCTAAACAAAACTCCCTCCCCCACAATAGAACGCCTGCCACGCAGGCTACGTGGGAGTCAGCCTGGTGCTATTTTTATTTCACACCTTGGTAATCGAGTATCGCGTGACGAGTTTGCTAATCAACTTAAGAGGGTTTTTCGTCATTGTGGTCTGGATACTTCAAAATATAAATCACATTCATTTAGGATTGGGGCCGCATCCTATGCCGCTGAGAACGGATATTCTGATGCGCAAATTCGGGCGTTGGGTCGTTGGAAATCAAACGCATTTCTGAAATATTTGCGCATTTCTACTTTGTCAACTTAAGCTGGGTACGATTATGTCTTATGGGGATAAATCACGTGGGGGGGGTTTATCTTCAGAGTTTTGTTTGTCTGGGTCATCTAACACTTTATAACCTGTTCATTTGAGCGTAATTAGCATGGGCGATCCCGCTATTTTCCTCAGGATTTTTGCACAAGACACAATTTCTCTTGTTAAAGCCAGAAAACTATGTTACTTGCAAGGGCGGTGATGTAGATTCTTTAAGTTTTTGTGTGTTGGGCAACCGTCTAGATTTCTTGTCATTTGACCCTCGACTCGTATAATTGTATTTGCCTGTTTAGTAAGGACAAACGCGGCAATCCAATTACTATACTTTGGCTGGCACGGCAATACTATATCCTTCTCACTGACCTTATATATGTTCAGGGTAATTTCATTATTAATTATATTTTATCGATTCCAGTACATGCACTTATTACTTGTTGCAGCCTGCAAGGGCGTCTGCGTTTACACATATCATTATACTAATATACACGAGACCATGACGAGCGGACGTGTGCTGTAGTGCTACGCTCAATGTTTGAATTTATTTCATGATATATTCTCATTGTGCTGTAGAATAACCTAAACATTTACGTTGGATACATATAGTTTTAACTCAAAGTCTTACAATCGATTAGAAGCGATAATTTATTGCCTCCGAAACGGAAAAATCAGAAAAAGTCTGACCTGGTTACCGACGAAGCCGAAAATGATGTCGAAGTCGAAGCAAGCGTCGATATGCCAGTTACAACATCACTACAACAAAACATGGAAGCTTTATTTGATCGTCGCTTTCAAGAGCAAACATCTCTAATTAATGATCTTTTTTCAAATCATTTGCAGACGACAAAATCTGACTTAGATGAAATTAATTCTTAGGATTAGAATAATTCTTAGGATTCAAGTTTGACGACCTTGTCGCTTGAATCAAAGCAGAGAATGTCAGTTTACGTAACGCTAATGAACAATTGCAACAGCGCGTTAAACAGCTAGAAGAAAAAGCTTATGCAAGTGGAAAGGACGTGGAGGATTTACGTCGTTACTCCCATAGAGACACGCTTGAAATTAGTGGAATTCCTGTTATTGCAGGTGAAAATACTAATGCTATTGTTCTTAAAGTCGCCCGCCTTGCTGCCCCTGAATGTGATTTTGATGAATCTATGTTGTCAGTCAGCCATCGCTTGCCTTCTACGAGAGGGTTTATTCCAAAGATTATTGCAAAATTTACTAGGCGCGATCTACGTGATGAGATTTACAAAAAGAGGCGAAACCTCTCTTGGAAATCTAGCAGCGATCTTGGCTTGGACGTATCGAATCGTATTTATGTTAATGATAGCTTAACGGCTCAAAGCAGGGTCATTTTTTCCGAAGCAAAGAAATTTCGAAGCCAGTATAACTTCAAGTTCATTTGGACAAGAAATGGAAAGGTGTATTTAAAGAAGACGAAAGTCAATTATCTCCCAGTTTTGTGTTTGACACTATGCAGGAATTTGGGGATTTTAGAAGCAAATTCCTGCTGAATCAAATTCAAGATTAATTATGAGCATTCGTGTTCTTAAAGCTAAGTAATTATTTTTATTCTAATGGCTTCTGATATTTACAATGAGCTCGAGGAACTTCCTTTTAGTAGTCTCGATAATGATAGTTTTGAACTAGAAATGTACGAATTGTCACATGGTAGGGTTAATTTCGAAGCCGATAGATTACTTAATTTGAAGCTAAATCCACTTCATTGCAATCAACAATATACCTCGACCTTAACAAGTGATTTAGACCCGGATTCTAATTTTTTGAGTGATTTAAATTGTGATTTTTATACTGAGAGCAGTGAGAAACAATCAAAGTCAAAGTGATTCTTGCTTATCTTTCATGCATTTAAATATTCGAAGTTTGGGTCGTAACTTATCTCAGCTCCAGAATTTACTTGCGACTATAAATAATAAGTTTTCCGTTATAGCCATTTCTGAAACATGGCTCCAGGATTTAACTCACCATGTTGACATGGATGGATACTCTTTTGTGCACAATTATCGGTGTGATAAAACCGGAGGCGGAGTCGGTCTGTATATTGCTTGTGAATTTGAATATAGAATTCGTGATGACCTGCGTTTCAACGATAAAAAACTCGCTGAATCGTTGTTTGTTGAAATTGATAATCCTAAAGGGAAAAATTATATAGCTGGTGTGATTTATCGACCGCCTAGTCAAAATGTAGCCGACTTTATTGCTAACTTAAACATATTAATTGGGAAAATTTCGAAAGAAAATAAGTATTGTTATATAATGGGTGACTTTAACTTAAACTTGCTCAATGAGCAATTGCATCAACTTACAAGCGAATTCCTCGACATAATGTATGCAAATATGCTTTTTCCTATAATAACACTTCCAACTAGAATTACTTGGCATTCAGCCACTTTGATTGACAATATATTTACAAACGATCTGAATAATTATGCTTTTAGTGGCTTGCTTCTTTCAGATATATCTGATCATTTACCTATTTTTAGTATATTTAATAAGAAATTTGAGGGAAAGGATGAAGCATCATACTTCTTATATCGCGATAAAAGTTCAAAAAATGTTACCGAATTTCGTAATTGTCTTTCTCAAATCAACTGGTTTGATCTTGATGATATTAGCGATCCAGTTAAGGCCTATTCTAGTTTTTTTAATGAATTTATCTTGGGAGGTCCAAGATTAGCAAACCCTGGCTTTCTAAGGGCCTTTTATATTCAATTAAGAAAAAAATCGTTTATATAAGCGATATTTGAGTTCTCCAAGTATTGCCATGGAAACTAAGTACAAAAGGTATAGAAATAAATTAAATCATTCTTTGCAATTAGCCAAGCGTTTATATTATGAGCAGCAATTAGAGCGTAATAAGTCAAATTGTAAAAAAACGTGGAATATCTTGAATTAAATTATCAATAAACGTAAACAAACAAGTAAACTCCCATCTACATTTATAATTAATAATGTTGATTGTTCAGATCCAATTTCAATAGCCAATAATTTTTCCAAATATTTTTCAACTTTAGGGTCTAATCCAGCTAGTAAGATTCCACAGGTTCCTGTTTCCCCAAATTCGTTTCTTTCTGGCGAGTTTGTAGATAGTATGTTTTTTGATATAACGACCGAGCAAGAGATAACGGAAATTGTAAATTCTTTTAGGAACGATGTGGCTTCTGACTACGACAATTTACCTGTGTCTGTCATTAAAGAATCTATTGATCTAATTGCTAAACCTTTAGCTCACATTGTTAATTTATCTATATCGTCTGGCATTTTTCCTGATTTTTTTAAAATTGCGAGAGTAATACCTGTAACATCGTAGACTTATGTCAAACTACAGACCAGTTTCAGTCCTTCCAATTTTCTCTAAGGTCTTTGAAAGAGTTGTTTACAATCGTTTGATGAGCTATGTGCATAGACTCAGTATTCTTACTGAAAATCAATAAGGATTTAGAAAGGATCATTCGACTTCTTTAGCCTTATTGGATTTATATCACAAAATTTCTTCAGGAATTGATATAAAGGAGTTCGCAGTTGGTATTTTTTTGGATCTATCCAAGGCATTTGACACTATTGATCATTGTATTTTCTTTGATAAACTTCAACATTACGGAATTCGGGGTGTTCCTCTAGACTGGTTTAAAAGTTATTTTAATGAAAGGCAAAAATTTGTTGTATATAATGGCATAAGTTCACAAAAAATACCAATCAATTGTGGTGTACCGCAGGGATCAATACTTGGTCCCTTACTCTTTTTACTATATATCAATGATATTTGTAATGCTTCAGATATCCTTCACTATGTGTTATTTGCTGATGATACAAATTTATTCCACTCACATAAAAACCTGTCATTTCTAATTGATCAAGTCAATCATGAGTTACTTAAACTATCTGATTGGTTTGCTGCTAATAGATTATCAATTAATTTTGAAAAAACTAAGTTCATGATTTTTAGACCGAAACAAAAATCATGTAATGTTGATGTTAATATAGTCCTAAGTAGTCATCAAATTTCCTTAACTGATGAGGTTAGTTTTCTCGGAGTAATTTTGGATGAGCATCTCTCTTGGAAATCCCATATTTCGCATGTAACGAGGAAAATGTCTAAATCGATTGGCATTATTAAAAAGGCTAGTTTTTACCTCTCTAAATCAACATTGTTAACACTATATTATTCTCTTGTTTATCCATACATGCAATATTGTATTTTAGTCTGGGGAAAAACGTATCCATCAAATCTAAGACGTATTGTGTTATTACAGAAGCGTGTTGTTAGGATTATAAATAAGGCCGTATACGATGCTCATACTGAGCCCATGTTTAATGATCTTGGACTTCTCCCATTTCAGAAGATATATTTATTCCACTTAGGTAAATTTATGTTTTTATTCCACAAAAGAATGCTACCGGCTAATTTTGATAAGTTTTTTTGTTGTGTTAATCAAGTTCATAATTATAATACACGTAATTCGAAATTGTATTATGTCCCTTTCTGTAGAACTAATATTAAGCAGTTCTCCGTTATTTATCAAGGTGTGAAGTTTTCTAATTCTATTAGTCAGAATATTTATGATGCTCCATCTGTTTCCTGTTTTAAGAAAAAATTAAAAGTTTATCTTTTCGATATGTAAGCGTAAAAACCACATTGTTGTAAATAAATTCATACTTAATACTTCCTGATTCCGGTTTTCTCGGATTATAATAAGGTAGCCCAAAACTCATAAGCCTCTTGGTTTCATTTGGGCTTCCTTGCCTTAATACTATAACTATTATATTTATATTTTTTGTATTTACTCTATGCGTGGCAAAATAAATTGACTTGACTTGATAAATTGCGCATTGCCTTTGTAGCACGTGTGGTAGGACTTTCGACACTATTTCGCAACGGCTAGCAAGGGCAGCCGTCGGCGTTACTCGTCAGTCTTATCATTATAACCTAATAGTACATGCATTCATTCTCCTTGGGATGGGGTTCATCTCGGTTTCGCCTCGATGATTTGGCGATGTTTACCTCCACCCTTTTCTTGGCACGAAACATTAGTATTTTCAAACATATGTATTAATAAATATTGATTTGTTTTACTTAAATGAATAGGCTAGGAGGATTGTTACTCCTAGCCAAATTATCCCAAAACTGTGGTATCTTTAATGCTTTTCAAATGCCCAGAAAACGAAGTTTCGGAGAAAGAATGCATATACAATAAGCAGAGGTTAGAATGGCAGTTACAATCACATTACATAAAACAGAATATTTGCGAAGAAAATAAGGAATTTATGAAATGTGGTTTATCAGAACGAAATCTACTTTATCTAATAGTCTAATAACCAGGAAATTAGAACTGGTAAGAAGGTGCTACGCCTATTAGGTAAATTTCCTAAGTCGATAAGCTCGGCACCGCCATATCTAAAATAGAGCACGCAAATTGGCACGCAAATTGGTACGCAACGCGGCAACGTGGGTGAGAGGTGTGGTGCGAGCACTATATAAAGGACAGGTACAGCAAACAAATGCAGCATGTATACCACAACTGTGCTGATACAAAGACATCATCGTCAAAGTTGGCCCACCCTCCTCCCCAGGACCATCACCCATCTGAATCATTAACTTTGGACAATGAACAGCTTAATCCTATATATTATAATTATATAGATTACACTATTGTGACGTTTATTATAATATTAAGTTACTCATTGACATTTTATCACATAAGGGTTGGCGATGTTTACCTCCACGCTGCACCCTTTTCTTGGCACGAAACATTAGTATTTTCAAACATATGTATTAATAAATATTGATTTGTTTTACTTAAATGAATAGGCTAGGAGGATTGTTACTCCTAGCCAAGTTATCCAAAACATTACTATTTTCAGACATATATGTATTAATAAATATTGTTTTGTTTACTTAAATAAATCGGCTAGGAGGATTGTTACTCCTAGCCAAATTATCCCAAAACTGTGGTATCTTTAATGCTTGTCAAATGCCCAGAAAACGAAGCTTCGGAGAAAGAATGCATATACAATAAGCGGAGGTTACAATGGCAGTTTGTAATTTACAAGATATAAATCACATTACATAAACAGTCGTTGGAGAAACTGATTTTCAGTTTCATGATAGCATGATGCCAGCGCGCAAAAGTGAGATATATCGAAGTTTTAATAAGATCAATTATGGCAACAGGTTTCAGCACTTTTGGTCTTCAAAGATATTCTCTTCATTTGCAAGTAATTTCCAATTTGTGCCTTCAACAAAAAATTGAACCAGATTGCAATAATTTTACATACTGTACATTTGTAAAAGCTCCTCTTTGAACGCCTAACAAAATTTTCATATTTGGTGGTGATTTACAGAGTGTTTGCAGAAAGGTACTAGAGAAGTCAACATGGAACTATTGTGGACATTAATTTTGCATTGATCTTAAAACTTTCGCAAAAAATACAAGCCTATGCCAACTCCTTAAAGAACTTTATATTACTACTCTGGAACTGGAATTAACTTTCAGCCAACATGACTTGTACACTGATATTTGCAAGAAAAGTAGGGTTTGGATATGTTGCACCCCAAATATTTCATGATGTGTCCACCACTGATGGGGGCAACTTTACCTTAATCTAATTTCTAGCACTTTCCATTACTGTTACAGTAGCTGTATGTATTTCAAATGTTCTATTCCTGGGGAATGAATAATGTACAAATGCAGTCCAGTGGGGTTTGCATAGTGTTGGATTTGACATACACAAAATTATCTTTACATACTGTATAGTAACATGCTGTAGGCCAGTATAGGGTCATAGGTGTAGCGCAGCAAATATACTGTTTAGTTATCCTGACAAAAATAGCTGTAAAAGAATTGAAAAGATGCTTGTCAAGAAATAATCTCAACAAACATGAATGTGGCATTATTCAAAACTGAATCAGAATGCTTGACATTCAAAAATTTCAACAAGTGTATAGTCGACAATCATTGAACAAAATGCTCACTATCTACATTGTACAATTGACATGATATGTCATGGGCATGTCGTGTCATGTTTTGTGCTTTTTAAAATAATTAACAACTGGAAAACTACTCCACAATATCGTAAGGCATGGCATAACATTTGCTGACTTCCATGGATTGTTTTATGTGCAAACAGGGGGGCTATCAATGTATTAACTAACCAACTTTTTTAATCATTAATCGAAACCTAGAAAACATTTATAAGAGAAACAGGTTAAAGCATTTTGTTTTGTTTAAGTAAATATGCTGCAGGAAAAGTTTCACTAGCTGAACGTGTTTCATTACTTTAACACGTTTACAACACGAAGAGGACAAGCCTAACAAAGGTATTTACCATTGACAACGTACATTAAAAACAAAAAAGATACAAAAACAACAGATGATCGCAAAATCGTTCTCCAAACTAGTACGCAAATTTTGTAGACGCCATAATTTGTATTTCCATAGCAATCATGCCCAGATCAATGTTGGAATGAATGATAGGTAGGCTATCTTCAAAGGTTAAAATCGATGAAATTATCCACTCCGAATGGCGTTGTTTTGACAAATTATAAGAACTATATACATTGGTAGTTTCACAACAAAATTTATAGGTGTAGAAAAGTGTTTAACATAACAATATAACATCTTCAATATGTCGTACTTTGCTAAACAGGTCTAGTGTGCCAGAAATTGCATTCATTTCTTTCAAACATCCGTAGGATTTAGGGTAAATAACGAGGCAACAACAGGGTAGGACTAGACGCTATATTTGGGTTACTTGTTTACTTAAAATACAAAATTTTAAACAATAACCTAGCGGGGATTGTGTCTTAAAAAGGGTTAACTTCAGTCATATAAAACCCGAAAGTATCCACTCCGATTTCATAAGGCATAAACATATCATAGATATCTTCAACTTACCGGAATTTTATGCCTTGTAGTCTTGTCGATAACACACCAAGCGCTCGTAGTGAAAAAACACATGGAAGATATCTTTGTCGAAGCAACACTGAACACCAGAAAACCAGGCCAAAACCTTTCATTCCTATGCCTTTCTGCTGCCATATTTAAAAAATATTGTGTACATTTTGCCGGTTTTCTTGAGTTTTCGTCTTCGTGTTTTCTTTCAATGGTCAAGTTTTGCCAGCCTCGCTTTGATTTCACAATGCACTGATCTCAAATTATTTCGCTACACTGGAATTTTCAAGGACAATTAACTTTTATCGCGTATCTTATATAGTCAGAATAACATCTAATTGTTGTAAATAAGTTTTAATCATTTTAAGTAATCATTTTTTCAATTTTTGTATATTCTACGCAATTCAGCTCTTTGGCTGCCATGTAGTAATTATTAAACTATCTATCTATCTAATCTAATAAATTCTTAAATTTTACATATGATAAAAAATAAAAACGTTATTTACCGACAGCGTCGGTCCGGATGAGAAAAACTGAGACCGAGGGGTCTTGATAACGTCCCTCGCCTTCCGGACTCGGTTCGTTTTCAAGACTTCGGGCACAGTTTTTCTCATTCGGACCTCGCAACCAGTAAATAACATATAATTATATAGGTACACAAAATTGTCTATTTTGTTCAAATTTGCAAAAAAGCACGCTCGTGCCAGACTTCTGCTCGTGCTCTGGGCACTTATATACTGGGCGGCGCAACGCGCTTTTGTCGCTGATCGACGTGTGATGCGGAAGAGGACTGGCACGAGCTTGAAGACCACTCGTGGTTATCTTAGTACTGATTTGTTCTCAGAATACGTATATCTCTTATTTTTTAAATATTATTTAAACTGCGTCGTTGGCCTTTAACTCGAAGTACGTAGTAGCGGTTTATGCTTTGCTCTTCTCGCTATTCTTCTCCTTTGGGAATACCAGTTCACTTATTGATAGTAAAATTTTCGACATGCAACATAGCCTTTCGGTATATATGAAAAATCTACGTAAACGACCATTCCAAGGTTCTGCCAAATTTTGAACTCGGATCCTTGGATTCAAAGCCCAAAGTGCTAACCACTAGACCACAGAACCAATTTTTTTGATGTAAAACTTCTGTCCTTTTTTTCCTTGTGAGGTAAATATCACTGCTACTCAACTTATTTTTTTCGAAAACAGAGCCGTTTACAATTAATGTAAATATTTTTGTAAACATATTGCTAGAATTCGAATAGATTCCAGCTAATGGTAGCGTGGACGAATGGCCTAAGCAGCTGGTTAACATCATCCACCCCTGAACAGTTTGGTTTTCCTACTGACCATCACATCATAGAATTTGAAATCCAACAAAAATTTTCTCGCGGTAAACCAATCAAGCGGACAATCTTTGACTACGGACGTGGGAATTTCGAAAAAATTCGGACTTCTCTACTGCAAGCAGGTTAACGGAGTTACCGGAGAAGTAAGACATTTATTACGGAAGAAATATACTGCGTTGAAAAAGTATCGGCAATCCAAACTACCGCCCGTAAACAGAAACTCCGAACTCTGACTCGAACTATCAAATACGCAATGAGACAAAAACATCGTGACTATCTTGGGGAAATTAAAGATTCATTTCTCGGTAATCCGAAGCTATTCTGGAGCTACCACAAGTCGACATGTCGTCATAGTGCTAGCAAAGTGTCGGAAATATCGAACAAAGGCGTAACGGCGAAAACTGCAGTCCATCAAGCAGAACTGTTCAATGCGTTGTTTTCCTCTGTTTTTACCTCTCCTCGATCAAACATTGGTGAGGACACTGTCGATAATTCACTTCCAATAAGAACGGAACTAAATCTATCTGACATCGCAATCAGTGTAGACGAAGTTGCCCACTGTTTGCATGGTCTGGATACATCGAAAGCAAGTGGCCCCGATGGTCTAACGTCTAGGCGATTGAACGAATGCCCAACAAATAGCACCAAGTCTATGTACCTTATTCAACCATTCACTGCAATGTGGTCGAATGCCATTAGAATGGAAATCAGCGAACATCACTCCAGTGCATAAGAAGCAACTCAAACAACCAGCAGAAACTATCGTCCCATTTCTCTCCTTCCTATAGTCAGCAAAGTTTTGGAATGTTGCATGCATTCCCAATTTTACGAACATGTCTTTCATCTCATCACTCCACATCAACACGGTTTTCTACGAAATCGTTCCTGCGTTACACAGTTGCTCTCCGTGCTTCATTCTATAGGACAAAAACTTGATTAGAACGAACAGACTGACATAGTATACCTCGACTTCGCGAAAACCTTTGATTCCGTAGATCACTCCATTCTCCTTCAAAAACTCAAATGCTACGGTGTGACGGGAAGGCTGTTAAATTGGTTCGCTGATTACCTCAACAATCGTCGTCAGAGAGTCGTAGTGGACGGTGCTGCATCGCAATGGACCCCAGTTACATCCGGAGTGCCGCATAGTAGTATCCTGGGTTGAATGTTGTTCGTTATTTTTATCAACGATGCTCCTGAAGTCATCAACAACGAAGCAGTTCCAGCGCTATTTTCAGACGACACTAAGCTTTACAAGAACATAACATCAGTGAGTGACTGCAACCAGTTGCAACAAACCTTAACAAACCTTGATGCTTGGAGTCAGGATAACAACATTAAATTCAACGGGTCAAAGTGTAAAGTATTGTCGGTGACGCTCAAGATGGCCCCAGTTTCTTTTCCCTACCACCTCGGGTCGAAAGAGCTGTTGAGAGTTGATGACGAGAAAGACCTTGGCGTAATCTTCTCCAGCAAACTGCAGTGGAACTTGCATATCAACCAAATGGTATCGAAAGCAAACAGGCAGCTTGGTGTGCTTGAGAGGACTTGCTACTCACTAACAGACATCAACATCAGACGTACATTACATCTTTCGCTGGTGAAGTCGAAGCTCAGCTATGCAACACAAGTTTGATCACCAACTCACAACAGACAACTCAGTGAAAGGATTGAAAAAGTTTAACGAAGAGCCACAAAATCGATTCTAAGAACCAGGACTTGCGAAATGCCATACAAGCAATGACTGTTAAAGTTGGAACTCTTACCACTCTCCTACGATAGAGAGATGAAAGATCTCGTATTTTTCTTCAAGGCGTTGTATGGTTACGTCGATCTTAACATTAACAATCACGTCTCTTTTATTCAACATGGACGTACTCGACTCAGCCAAGCCACTGGTGTAATGAAACTGCCATGTGCAGAACTGCTACGTTTCAATCTTCCTATTTCAACCGTATTGTCAAACCGTGGAACAGTGTATGTCAATATGTCAATCCAGATACATTTTCTAGCCCTATCTCTTTCAAAAACTTTCTTAAACGCAGATATTTAGAACTTCTACGCTCAGTATATGATGTTGAACTATCCTGTGCTTGGTCCTCGGTGCGTGACTGTCCTTGTCAAAGATAAAATGTGTATTTTAATAGTCTATATTTAAGCGTTTTTGTGTAACCTGTCTGTGTGTGTTTTGTGTGTGAGAGTGCGTATGTGTGCTATGTATATATAATTGTGCATATAATAATATAATTGGACGGCAGGTGCCTTGCATGGGAACTTTTTGAAGAGTCCCGTTCGTACCTTGCCTTTTTGGTTCCAACTTTAAAATAAATAAATATTCGATTTTTTTGCATGTGTGTATATAGATTCATCCAAATAAATTTGTTAAATTAAATTAGATAGTATGAAGATGTTTTGTGATTGGTCTTCTGAAACAAAAGTGATCAGTGTTTATGATTCGTTCTTTAGAAAAACGATTTCAATAGTTTATTGTATTTTATTTTCATAACCAACCAATCACAAATCCTGTTCATATAGGTACGTACCGACCCAACAATCCGGCAAATTTGCCATAGAAATGGAGAAACGTTGAATAAAGAGCCCGAATAAACAGCATTTCTTTCTTTAGATTACCCCTACATGAAACAAAAAAGTAGTATGGCCCAGTGGTCTAGAGCGCTGGTTTTAGGTACAAGTCATTTTGATAGCGTAGGTTCAAATCCCACCACTGCCTATTTTGTGGAATTATATATTGACTGATACTTTGTAACATATTTTATTTTATATATTTTTGTTTGCATATATCAACAATACTTTGAAGAAATTTTAATTCTAGCGTGTTGCAAGACTTTCCGTCAAATACCAAAACAAAAATACTCTTGCCACATTGCAAATTAGGATAACTAGTAAAATTTTTGACATACAACGTAGCTTCTATGTTAATATGAAAAATCCATGTACACGACCATCCCAAGGTTTTACCCAGATTTGATCTCGAATTCTTGGATTAAAAGTCCAAAGTGCTAACCATTGCACAACACAACCAGAAATTATTTTGTTGAATATAAACTTTGCAATAAATTTTAATTATGCCCATCTCCTCAGATGTCTTTTAGCGTCGATAAATATTGATTTTTTAAAATTCTGCGCAGAACATTTCCCGCCTCTCAAGTTGGCCAAGCGGTCGAGAGCGCCAGATTTAACGCGGATTTTAAGACTTCTGGTCCACAATTTTGGGCGCGGATTCAAATCCCGCACCTGACAATGATTATTTTCTCTTTTTTTATGTCGTTTGTTTTATCTGAGTTTAAAACCTATTCGAAACAAAAAACGTTTGGTGTGATATGTTGTCAGTGTGATGCGATGGTGGTGTAACGGTTAGCATTGTTGCCTTCGAAGCAGTAGATATTGGTTCGATTCCCGGTCAATGCAACGTTCTTTCACTAGCGTTGGAATGGTTGATGTGGGATTTTTATCCTTTTTTTCCTTGTGAGGTAAAATGTCACTGTTACCCAACTTAACTTTTTCGAAAACAGCGCCGTTTTCAACTATTGTCAATATTCTTGTGAGAATATGTCTAGGATAGGAATAGATTTCTGCTAATGGTAACGTGGCCGAGTGGCCTGGTTTAAGGCAGCAGTCATTTTGATAGCGTGGTCTCAAATCCCACCACTGCCAATTTGGTGGAATTATATTGATTGACTGATGCTTAATTACATATTTTACTTTGTATTGATTTTTTCCATACATCAACAATATTTTGAAGAAATTGGAAACTCGAGCGTGATGCAAGGCTTTCCATGAAATACCATGACGAAAATACTATAGCCACATTGCATTGTGGGATACGTAGTAAAATTTTTGTGGTGCAACATATCCTCTTTGTAAATATGAAAAATCAATGTACTCGACCATCCCAAGGTTTTACCGATATTTGAACTCGAATTCTTGGATTCAAAGTCCAAAATGCTAACCATTACACAACACAACCAGACATTATTTTGTTGAATATATACTTTTGCAATCAATTTTAACTAATACTTATCTTCTCAGATGTCTTTTACTGTCAATAAATATTGATTTTTTTAAATTTTGCGCAGCACATTTGCCGCTTGTCATATGTTGGTTGAGCGGTCCAAGGCGTCAGACTTAAGGTGGATGTTAAGATTTCAGCTGCACAATTGTGGGCGTAGGTTCGAATCCCCCATCTCACAATGACTATTTTCACATTTTCTCTTTATGTCGCTTATTTTATCGGAGTTGAAAACTTATTGCGAACAAAAAACGTTTGGTGTCATGCTTTAATAGTGTAATTGCTAGCATTGCTGCCTCCAAGCAGTAGATCTGGGTTCGATTTCCGTTTAACGCAACGTTCTTTCATTAGCAGCTTTGGAAGGTTTGAGGTAAAATTTCATTCCTTTTTTCCATGCGAGGTAAAAGGTCACTGTTACTCAACTTGACTTTCTCAAAAACAGAGCCGTTTACAACTATTTTAAATATTCTAGAGAAATTATTGCTAGCATACAAATAGAACCCAGCTAATGGTAGCGTGGTCGGGTAGTCGAAGGCGCTAGTTTAAGACAGCAGTCTTTTTATGGCGGGGCTTCGAATCCCACACTGCCAATTTTGTGGAATTATATATGTATAGGTTATCACATGAGGGGTGAGGTGATATCTGTACGTTTTATCGCTCGAGGGACGATATCATAACTGTCACGAGTGAGCGCAGCGAACGAGGGACAATTGTAATATCGTCACGAGAGCATGCTATGTAGATGACAATACCACCGTTCGATTCAGCGTTTTACAATCTCTTTAGAGAAGTAAATTGTGTTTGTTTACGACGCTACGCGGCCGATTTAGCCCCTTTCAAACACCTCTGTAGTTGTATTTGTTTACAAATTAACAATAATACAAACTAATTAAATATTCATTTCGCTTTCCTACCTTTCGTTTACAAACTACTAACTCGTAAATACCACCATTTTACGGAAATTCTCGTGAAAATGTATTATTTGTTCCGAAAGCCGGTTTTGTCGGCGCACGCTCGGACAACTTCGTATTGAAAGTATCGACTTGAAAGTCTTCGGATTGAAAGTACCGCAATCGATTCCTCGTGATGTCATTGCCTAGATGGCGGATTTTCATTGGTTTATAGCAATCAACACTGACCTTATATGGCATTTCGTAATTTATTTCGCGTGCGGGAATCAAATTTCAACAATCTCGGCATTTCGTATGCGACATTCAAAAAATAAAAAAAAACAGTTCTACTTCTTCAAATGCAATAAAACTTTCCAATAATATTCCTTTGTACATGAGCTACAATTTGTATATTAACACTTGCTCGAAAATAATAAATCTTGCTCTGGCAATTCCGGTTTATTTCAACAATAATTAAAGGTTGGAATGCTTGATTTGGAATATCTGTCCCTCTCTTTTTACATGTGAAGTAAAACGCAACTCTTATTCAGCTTGTCTTTCCCGAAAACATGTGAATGTTATAACTTCTGGTCCGCAATTGCGGGTGTGGGTCTTGTTAAGTTATGTTATCCAAATTAGTAGCCTGGCATAGTGCAAAAAGACACAAATGCATGATGAGATCTTCCCTCGTGTGGAAAGTACATTGTTTAATACGAGTTTATACAAGAAGGCATATTAAAGTTGTGATATTTTATTCAATAAAGTGAAAGATAACAGTTGTCTATCAGTGTGTAAATTATGAGTTCAACAGGTTATGGGCTCAGCAGGGAAGCACGCTGGTCAAGGTTGGCTTTCGATGGGAACGAAAGCTATTACGAGTTGTGGGAAGCCAAATTTCTTGCTCACATGCGGTTGCTGGAACGGAAGGATACACTCTACGAGACAGACATACACGCATACACTCTACGAAACAGTCACGGATTAATTAATAAGGGCCAAAAAGGCAAATGCCGCGCTTAGAAACGCCAAAGAAACGCTAAGCGATGAACTAATAATTGCAATGATCCTAAATATACTGCTTGATTCTGACAAACCATTCCAGATACATGTGACCCATAGCAAAATCACGTTGTTCGCGAAATTTAAAAGTATGCTGACAAGCTTCGAAGGAATTATCGAACGGAAAAGCTCAACACCAAACCCAAAGTTGATCAAGTAATGAAAGCTTAATCTCCTTCTTCGCAGACAATGACATGCTGAAAAAAAAGCCCATTTGGTCAGAGAGCGCCCAACTAACGGCGGTAAAAATGTAAAGTGGGGCAGCTGATACCATAAAACCACTCACTTGGATAGCACTTGCAAAAGCCAGCAAAAGAACAAAGACCAAGCGAAACAGGTTTCGGAGAAAACAAAATCTACCTAGAATGAACATTCTTTTGCATTCAAAGTACAAGACAAAGCAACAGGGAAAAACCAATCAAATGGGCATGTTGGTCGACACGGGTGCCATTCTCACATTGTTTTACCGATATTTTGAAGCCAGTTGACGAGACATTTAAGGCATCAAAACTTTTCATCAAACAATACTGCATTGAAACGAGGGATGCTGAAGTGTTTTTGAATAATACAAATGGAAAATGTGTTAAAATAGTACTTGAAAACACGTTCTATATATCGTCCTATCCCCAATATATATTCTCTGTGAAAGCTGCCACATTAAATAGAGCTGCGCTTAGATTTGCTCAAGATTCTGGTGAGCTAATCCTTGAAGATGGTACTATAGTTAAAATTGAAGAGCATGGACAATAGTACTACTTAACATCTGTAGACTGTTATGAGAACTACAGCGTAAGTGAAGTAGATAAGATAAATCTTTCGTACGATATTAAGAGGAGATTTTTTAGCAAATCGAGAAACTGGCGTTGAAAAATACCGTCATCCTTTGCGCGAAAATGAAGGAATTTGCTTTGTTTACTTAATTGGCGGGTGTAAACATTCAATCGATGGATTGTTGACTACATTTTCGAGTGAAAACTACTCAAATTTATAAAAAAATACTAGAAATGAAGTCCTAGCATAACACTATTAGTGAATTCTAAGTTTTACAAGCATTCCACAGTGATTAAAGAATGAAACAAGTTCTTTCAATTTGTGGAGGAGTGATGATCGACAACAGAAGACTCCCAGGTATGACAAATTTTCCTGATCTGTTTTCACATTACACTATCTTATTAATATTTCATACCGAATTTCTTTTAAAGTCTAAAACTACAGATTTTGAAGGAAATCCAAAGGGATGGTCCTCGAGATATTTTTTAAGTTTTAAGGTTACAATATATGATGAAACATTGATTTTCGTCATTTTTACATTTTTATCGATTTATATCGAGAGACTGAGTTCTTTCGATTGCCGCAAGTTTTTTTCGAAAATATTATAATGCGACCGAGATATGACTAAAAATCTTGCGACCACTAATTTTTTGCCGCGAAAGTTGTAAGTGTAATTGACAGTGTGTGGATAGGTGTGATAATCAATACCGGATAATGTGTAGCGGCTTGTTTGTTTATTTATCAGTAAAGATATCCGTTATCATACTTTGCTTACTCTCCATACAACACAGCGAAATTTTCTCTCTCGAGCGGTAACAAGCGATTTTTCCCGATCTTGAGTACGCGGGCTTCATGCCTCAGAAATCAAAGGGACAGAGAAAGAATACAAGTCCATTTTGCTCTACACGGAGAAGGAAAAAAGTTGTCGTTCATGAGCGAAAGGAATTTTTTGCGAACGAGAAACAAGTGCTGGCGAATAGTGACATGGGTTCATGGTTTTCTCAAGAACAACAGTGGCCAGAACAATTCGAGGATTCCAGCGCTTGTTCTTCAGCGACAACCGGAGCAGCAACCGCGAGCGCAAGTAAGACGAAGCTAGAAGAAAGTATGAAAGCGTTTCTCGCTGAAGACACAGGTAGCCGCGATACAGAATCAACTGATAGTTCTGATTGTGACTCACTATTTGATAGAAGCGAAGACGAAGAAAGCCACGAAGAAGGTTCTGTCTTTTTGAAACCCACCGGGACTATATTGTCAATCCTTATAATTTGGCGCAAACGCTGGAAACGTCTGCTGTTTGTAAAATTTGCTAAATATTGTGGAAAAGGTCGGATCGAAACATGGTCTTGGGCCCAAATGGAACTTTGTTGCACGAATGAACTATGTGTATCGCGGGAGTCAGGGCAGTCGTTTTCAATTTCACCTAAGTCTGAGAAAATATACGATGTTAATCGTGCATCAGTTATCGGGAAAGGACGATCCGCCGCGCAAAAGTGCCTTAGTTTTCTCGGCCTTTCACCGGTCTACACGTGGAATAAACACACGGCGGTGATTGAAGAGAAAGTTAAAGATTTAACCGAGATTGATTTCAATCAGGCAGCCTTGCAATTGAAACAACTTAAACGAACAGTAGGTGAGAGTAGGTAACCCCCCCCATTCACCGTCCAAAGGGATGCCGACAATGACGTCATACCGCCAATGACGTAATGACCGGAAATACCCGCCCACATTCGGAATTAATTATGTACGTTCATGAATTAATTACCCGCCCACATTTGGAATTAATGATGTACGTTCATGAATTAATTACCCGCCCACATTCGGAATTAATGATGTACGTTCATGAATTAATTACCTGCCCACATGAATTATTAAGTATGCACGTTCAACTACGTGTATCCGGTTTTAATCAAGATGACGTAATGACATGCCCAGATCACTTTTATTCAGTGATCATTACTAACTAAGTTTGAAATGAGTTTCTCACTAGATTTCGAGCAGTCGAACTGGGCTAACAGTGTTCATGCAGACGAAGTTTCGTCCTTTGATTATAAAAGGCTTTTTAGTTTGTTAGAGGCTATATATGCAGAGGCTGTTGCTTGCGAAGTTTGTAAGCTAAGTAAGGAAAGATGCTGTGGTTGTGAGTACGATGACCCAAGTCAACGCCAGCATGACTGTCTTATGTTATCTGAACAGGAGAGATGGCAATCGTATGGCTTGGAGGCCATAGATCGAGTAATAAATAAACGTATGGTTTGGAGTTCGTTCGTTGAGGCTATTAGAGTGATGAAGTTACAGTACCATAAAGATGTTCGTGACCACTTCGAAAGTCTAGAGAAAAGTCCTGATTCCACGTTTGTCTATTCGCTGATGGATCTTCGTGAAAACACTATGGATAGTGAATTCGAGTCAATTTTGAATTATCTTTCATACTGGAGAGAGGACAGACTTTGAAATAACTATTTAATATATTTGAACAAGTTTGGGCAAGACTATTGACGTCACCGGAAGTGTTCATACTTTAACAACATATAAGGGCGAGATCGTGCGCCAATTTTCATTAATTACTTCAGTTTACGCCAGCAAAACTGTACGATGGAGTGCTTACACGGAAAACCAGCCGCTTATTCAACGACTGCCAAGGGAACCTTTTGGTTTTGTGGACAAAACCCTAGTTGCAATTATTTTTGTTCTGGAGATGACAGTTACCAATTTGAGAAAGCTATAGCTGCTTGGAGATCTACTGGCGAGCTACAGCCCAAGTGCCACGGTCATGATAAACCAGCGAGAATGCGTATTGTTAAAGACCAAATGAAAGAGAGTTATGGCAGACCCTTTTTCGTTTGTTCGGAGCGAGTTGGGCCTTGTTCGTTTTGGATGTGGGGAGACGAAGTAACTGGTGCGATGAAGCCAACCTGTCGTCATGGGTTTCCATGCTGCATGAAAAAAGTGAAGAAGGAAGGAGTCAACAAAGATCGTATGTTCTTTTGCTGCCCGAACAAGAAGGATGATTCCTGTGGTTACTTTGAATGGGCGCCCACTGAGGACGAAGACCCGTTGAGTCATTTTGTACTGTGAACTTTAGCATGCCTCCATCGTATAATTATTTTGTGAAAAAGACGGGCGAGGAGTTTCAAAGTCATGAGACAGATAGGCGTAAAGCTTATCAAGAATATTTGATGTCAAAAACCTCTGTGAACGAATTAACAGATATTTTTGGGAACATGAACAATATTTAGAGTTATCAATATGTATGTGTAAACCATTGTAATCTTGTTTATTATACTTAATAAAATGTGTGCACAATATCATTTAGTTTTATTTGTTGCCAGTATAGCGTTAAGAGAACATGATGGACGTGATTTTAGATGAACTTCGAAAAACAATGTGGACATTGATATGAAAACACTATCATTCTACATTAAAAGCATCCTCGAGCGGCACGCGCCTATGTTTCAGAATATAAATATTACTCCAACACCGCGCAATTTATCAATGCTATTTTACGAGATAAACGTTAAAAACTTTGGTCGTGGTATCGCCTTTTTAACCACGATATATATGTTGAGAGATCGATGTCCTGAGGAAGTTATACGCGAAGCTGTTCGTTTAGTTGCTGTGGCCTTTAATAACCTGGATTTTTCTGAGTTTAAGATCAAGGAAAGCGCTATTTGTAGAGTCTTCTTGCTAGTAAAATGTTTGTTAGGACTAAATCGCTAATCTATAAAGTGAGGTGACATAAGCTACCTCGCTCACAAGTTATTTCACCTTTACATATGATGAATGTGAGATTTCGAACTCCTGCGAACTATTACATTTGTGGTCAATCTCAAAGCGGGAAATCACACCTTGTTCGTTCCATACTGGATAATCTGGAGCAGCTATTTCATCCTATTCCAACAAAGATATTGTACTGTTACGGGGAACATCAAAAAGAATTTGATGCCCTGTCCCAGAGACTACCAAATATCGAGTTCGTAGAGGGTTTTCCTAATGACTTGTATGCTTTGGTAGATGGACACGATAACTCGCTAGTAATTTTGGATGATTTGATGTCTCAGTGTTCAAATGATGCACGCATCTCAGACCTTTTTACCCGTGGCTCGCATCATCGTTGGATCTCAGTTTTTTTCCTAACTCAAAATTTATTTCCGCCTGGTAAACTATCACGCACTATCAGTCTGAATTCGCATTATATGATAGTGTTTAGAAACCCAAGAGATTCACTTGGTATTTCTACACTAGCCAAACAAATGTTTCCACATCATGTTAATTACTTGCTTGACTCATTTCGAGATGCGACAAGTAAGCCTTACGGTTACCTCTTAATCGATTGTCATCAACTTACACCTGAGAACATGCGCTTGAGAACAAACATTTTACCTGAGGAGAGACAAATCGTGTATGTAAAACGTACTTAAAGACTGTGACACCGCTTCAAGTTATCATTTACACTATGTCTAAGCGAATGAAGGATAACCTTCCATATCTCCAAATTTTGGCTACATGTCGACCAAAAGTACGAAAGATGCTTATTGAGCATGGGCCAGCGGATTTGATAACGTCTATCTGCGAGTGTTCGTTCAATGTACTAAAAGGCGTTATCCCACTAACACCTCATCAAAAGCGACGTTTGGTGCGCTACAAGACACATCTCCGTACCTTGGCAAATAAGAAATTGTCACGAAAACAGAAAAAGCAACACCTTAATCAGAAAGGAGGGAACCTACTATCTGCCTTACTCCCGCCCGTGCTAAGCGTGCTCAGTAGTTTGCTGACAAAATGAAACATGCAAAACGCATGATCCTGGTTCCCGAAGAAGTTATGAATAGATACGAGCAAAGACAAAAACTTGAGACTTCACCGATTATGGCCAACATGATGCATAAAGATACGGAGATGTCAAGTATCCTTCAACGTACGGATATGGATGATGCTGAAAAGCAAAAGCTATACTATGCGAACATGGAACATTACCTAAACTTAAGGCGTCAAAAGGACAATCAAATACCAACGGTTCGGATAGCACCTAATGCCGAAAAAGAGCCTACACACAAAGAAAGAGCGCAGTTATCTGACACGGTTATTGTAGAACATATACCAAAAACGATGCGTCCAAGGGCGGCTGCACTTTTAAACCGACTAAACGCGAGACCTGACGTTATTTCTTGGGACGAATCTGGACAAGTCAACCTGGACGGTGTGAAAATTCCACGTTCAAATATATCAGATCTGATTAGCGATGCCGTGAGAGGAAGAAAAAAATTTAATCCTAAGGGCTCGAAGGAATTTTTTCGTGTTTTATCAAAAATTAATATGCCTACAGATCTTGTAAGGAACGAGGAAAGATGGAGACAAGCTCAAGCTGATAGTTCGTCAGGAGAGGAAGAAGTTCTTTACAGCAGCCCCCAGCGTGCAAGTCCGTCCCAATATTTACCAACTCCTCCAAGAAGACGTGGAGAGACAAGCAAAGTGAAACAAACTCAAAGACGTTGGCTTAATTATTAAATAAACAACATGTAGTTATTTTAAGCGAGTTATTAAATAAATAGTTTTTTTTTCAACGACCGATCTTTTGTTATTAGTGGGGGGCGGTACAAAACACAAACGATATTGAATTTTACAACATTTATTAAAACCAACAATACACTATTTTTCAATCATCTTTTTACTAAACTGGTTAAGGTTAGCATTTAACTTCTTTGATATTACTTTAAAATGATTTTTGACAAACTGAGACACTTTCGCGTCATTTAACATAGTATCGTTATTGAATAACTGTACGATTTTATTCATGCTTTGTCCTCGTGCTCTATGGCTAAGGTAAAATATGCAATACTGGCCACACACATCTGACCAAACACTTTGCAGTTTACGAGTGTTAAATTCCCATTCATGAGACTCTAGAAAGTCTCGAAACGAGTTCCTGTAGTAATCTGGTGGTTGTCCATAACTGTCGAAGAATTCTCCTTTCTCTTCTGATGGAAAGTAAAAGGCCACCCAATGCGTTCCAGGTTTACTGCTAGGATCGGTGTTTGCGACAAATCCACATGGATATTTGTCGATCGTTTGAGGTAATTTATCACTAGGAAACACGCCGCAAAACTTTTTGCTTGTTATAGGATCTTGTTCCAATACGTGAGTTATCTGCGTGGTGTTCATCTAACCAGAATAATCGTAAATGACGTTTCTCTCAGCATCAATTTGAATCAGGTTTTCAAATTCCCCGTAACAGACGAGACTCACAGCTGCTGCCGGTGCGACAGAGAACTTGATGTCAACTGCTAGATTTCCTCTTTGAACAGTATTAAAATGAGGTGAGGATCCACACATATCGGGGGTCAGATCGAAAGCGTAAACTGCATATCCGTTTGGGAATTCTTCTCGTGTTATATCGTTCCCTGTGTTGTAATACATTTTTCCCGTACCAGAAAACAGTGTACTGAATGCTTCAACAAATCTGGGGTTTGCACCAAAGGAAAGCTGCATCGGTTTAAATGGCATATCTTCTCCATTCACGGTTATTCCAATGGATGACACGTTAAAATGTTGAAAGTTGTACGGATTCTTCTTGTATGCGCCATTAAACGCTGCACTATCGACCAATCCAAAGACAAACGATTTCGGTACCAGTCCATTAAATATGTTATCTTTCCTCAGGGAGGGATTGCCTGCGGGAACAATGAAACTCTTACACTCCACGCGACGAATAGGATAGATAGCCGGTCCTTTTTTCAATGCGATTTCATGAGCCACGGAAATGCTTGGGCTAACTTTAACCTTGCGTATCTTGAGATAGGCATCGATTAGCTTTACTCTGTAATCAACATCGTCCTCAGAGGCCATCAGACAAAACTCTTTGCTACTGCGATTCAGAATAACTTTCAGATCGACAAAACTTAGCAGGAGACGTTCGGTGAAAAATACGTCGCTAAATATTGGTCCAGTCATTTCAATAGTTCCACTTGTCTTGCTGAATTCATACCGTGCCTTGAGACCATGGTTGGCGTTGGCGTCTGCCAAAGTAGGATCGGCAACGTCCATTTTCCCTCCAGTGTCCTTATAGTGGAGTGCCATTGTAAATTGGGATCTCTTCGCTGACGGATTATAATTGAGGAGGGTTTCCAGATATGCTCGGTACGCGTAAGTTCCAGTGGCTTGTGTCACTTGCTTTTCTTTCAGAAACACGTCGACTTGTTTGAACAGACTATGCAGAAAATTGTTCACAACTCCGACCTTCTCGTCTGCACCAAGATTTGCACCATCAGCTTTAGTAACTTTTGCTCTCACCACAAGAATCGTTTTAGATAAATCGACATAATCTTCAGTTCCAGGAGACAGGAACGTGATTGGACCACCGTCTGATACACTGGAGACAGGTTGATGATCTATCCAATGTCCTTTTTCCAAACTGACTTGTGTTGGAGGAACTGAGAACAGATCGAGTTCACTTTTTGTGCATTCTTGCGATTTGGAATGTACGAGATACATGTTTATCCGAATATGTCTTCGCTTTCAGGAGCTGTTTTCCGCTTCTTGGTCTGCTTGCTTCTGGTGGAAGACGCGGGTGCCTTTCTCTTTTTAGCTGTTTTCTTCGCTGGCTGTTTTGCACCACGTTTCCCACTTCCTGTTTGAGCATAAGTTTGAAGTCGATTAACGGCTTTTCCCTTTGCGACGTTTACAGCTTCTCTCCCTCTGGTTTTTATTGCTTCTTTTAGATTTCTTCCAGAAGCAACGTCTCCTAGCACATTAGCTCCAGCATTCAAAGCAATTTTACCAATAGCTTTTGCTCCACTTTTTACCATTGGCATGACCGCTCTTGCAACGCTACGAAACAGACCACCGAGTCCATAGCCCATTTGTCCATGACCCACCTGCCATGGACTGCCTTTGAAAACAGGCATTCCACGTCCTTGCTGTTGATCAAGATAGTAACGTACGTATGGATTATTCATCTTTAGGTAAAATAAGTATGCTGTCTGAAGTGCAGTGTTGTCACCACCTTCCCGTGTTCAAATGGCACAGGATCGCCTGTGTCGTTCCTTAAAATAATTTCCATGTCTTCGAATGATTTGGTTTGGACAGGTACGTATTGTATGTTTGAGAAAGTTTTAGTAACGATATCACCAGACTTTCCCTCAACGGGGATGCTTCTGAGTAATTGGGCGCTCGTATCTCCGACGATCTGCGGTTGAACAATATCACAATAAACGTAGATGGTCGTCATCCTAAACAAGTCTGCCACGTAAGGACTTTCGGTCGTCTTTTTGAGTATTTTTACGTCTCCTCCAAACCCCAAGATAATCGACATCTTTTTATATAAGGCTAGTTCGTATGAAGTTTTCAATTGAACTGTCACTTTGCCGGTACGAGCATTATACGTTAACTTAATGTTGTCCTTAACATCTTTTGCCAATGCTTTATTGATGGCTTTGATAAGATCTTGCATGGTTTCGTAGTAACCGTAATCAATTTCTGTCGTCAAAAAATATCCGCTTCTGTCCTTGTGATAAATATGACTGCCGACTCCCCTTGCTAAAGTATACCACGAGTTAGGGTAAGAGATGGAATACAAACCAACTTCCCAATCGCCATTCAAATCAATGGTTTGTGGTAATTTTACACGATAACTAGTCGTTTTGTTATTGGGAAAGACATCCAGGGATGCATTGCTAGGAAGCGTAAGATAAAAATGTGTTCCACTCATTGTCACTACTAAAGTAGGAATAAAAGACACACAACACAGACGCTGGTTTAAATCTTATTTATTTGAGAAGCGGGTACCCACGAATTTAACTTGTTCGGGTACCCTAGCCATTTTACAAGATAGTGTACATTGTTGCCTCTACCACGTTTCTTCAGAACTTTTTCAACTTCGTAGACGTCATCTTGCTTGATAACCTTTTGCAACTCTTTATCGTAAAACGTTCCTTTCAATTCTTCGCCATCATAATCTTTCAACTTATACACGGGAGGATCACGAGGCACTTGTTTGCTTACGGTAAAGATTTCTTTTGAGAAATTTGGCAAGTAGCCTTTTTCAAATTTACGTTTTATTTTACTAATTCTAACTTGATCACCAATCTTAAATTTATACTTTTTCTTGCTTATTGCACTATGATCACCATACAAAGTGTGCCACACTTTCTTTTCGTTTTCAACAGTAACATCTGCTGGTTTTTCTTTAATACTACGATGAACACTATGATTGTAAGAATACACTAAATCAGGCAACATGTCAATGTATCTCATTGTTTTATTCGCTGTGAAGTATCGCCACATCTTTGTCTTCAGAGTACGAATTAGACGTTCTACGATAGAGGCCTTCGTCTCATTATACGTGTTGTACAATTCCATGTCCTCCTCTTTCATAAGTGTTTGAAAATGTTTGTTGAAAAACTCAGTTCCTTGATCTGTCATGATCTTCTCAGGCTTGCGTCCAGAGGACAAAATGACTTTGAAAGCTTCATACGAACTAGCCTTATATAAAAAGATGTCGATTATCTTGGGGTTTGGAGGAGACGTAAAAATACTCAAAAAGAATACCGAAAGTCCTTACGTGGCAGACTTGTTTATGATGACGACCATCTACGTTTATTGTGATTTTGTTCAACCGCAGATCGTCGGAGATACGAGCGCCCAATTACTCAGAAGCATCCCCGTTGAGGGAAAGTCTGGTGATATCGTTACTAAAATTTTCTCAAACATACAATACGTACCTGTCCAAACCAAATCATTCGAAGACATGGAAATTATTTTAAGGAACGACACAGGCGATCCTGTGCCATTTGAACACGGGAAGGTGGTGACAACACTGCACTTCAGACAGCATACTTATTTTACCTAAAGATGAATAATCCATACGTACGTTACTATCTTGATCAACAGCAAGGACGTGGAATGCCTGTTTTCAAAGGCAGTCCATGGCAGGTGGGTCATGGACAAATGGGCTATGGACTCGGTGGTCTGTTTCGTAGCGTTGCAAGAGCGGTCATGCCAATGGTAAAAAGTGGAGCAAAAGCTATTGGTAAAATTTCTTTGAATGCTGGAGCTAATGTGCTAGGAGACGTTGCTTCTGGAAGAAATCTAAAAGAAGCAATAAAAACCAGAGGGAGAGAAGCTGTAAACGTCGCAAAGGGAAAAGCCGTTAATCGACTTCAAACTTATGCTCAAACAGGAAGTGGGAAACGTGGTGCAAAACAGCCAGCGAAGAAAACAGCTAAAAAGAGAAAGGCACCCGCGTCTTCCACCAGAAGCAAGCAGACCAAGAAGCGGAAAACAGCTCCTGAAAGCGAAGACATATTCGGATAAACATGTATCTCGTACATTCCAAATCGCAAGAATGCACAAAAAGTGAACTCGATCTGTTCTCAGTTCCTCCAACACAAGTCAGTTTGGAAAAAGGACATTGGATAGATCATCAACCTGTCTCCAGTGTATCAGACGGTGGTCCAATCACGTTCCTGTCTCCTGGAACTGAAGATTATGTCGATTTATCTAAAACGATTCTTGTGGTGAGAGCAAAAGTTACTAAAGCTGATGGTGCAAATCTTGGTGCAGACGAGAAGGTCGGAGTTGTGAACAATTTTCTGCATAGTCTGTTCAAACAAGTCGACGTGTTTCTGAAAGAAAAGCAAGTGACACAAGCCACTGGAACTTACGCGTACCGAGCATATCTGGAAACCCTCCTCAATTATAATCCGTCAGCGAAGAGATCCCAATTTACAATGGCACTCCACTATAAGGACACTGGAGGGAAAATGGACGTTGCCGATCCTACTTTGGCAGACGCCAACGCCAACCATGGTCTCAAGGCACGGTATGAATTCAGCAAGACAAGTGGAACTATTGAAATGACTGGACCAATATTTAGCGACGTATTTTTCACCGAACGTCTCCTGCTAAGTTTTGTCGATCTGAAAGTTATTCTGAATCGCAGTAGCAAAGAGTTTTGTCTGATGGCCTCTGAGGACGATGTTGATTACAGAGTAAAGCTAATCGATGCCTATCTCAAGATACGCAAGGTTAAAGTTAGCCCAAGCATTTCCGTGGCTCATGAAATCGCATTGAAAAAAGGACCGGCTATCTATCCTATTCGTCGCGTGGAGTGTAAGAGTTTCATTGTTCCCGCAGGCAATCCCTCCCTGAGGAAAGATAACATATTTAATGGACTGGTACCGAAATCGTTTGTCTTTGGATTGGTCGATAGTGCAGCGTTTAATGGCGCATACAAGAAGAATCCGTACAACTTTCAACATTTTAACGTGTCATCCATTGGAATAACCGTGAATGGAGAAGATATGCCATTTAAACCGATGCAGCTTTCCTTTGGTGCAAACCCCAGATTTGTTGAAGCATTCAGTACACTGTTTTCTGGTACGGGAAAAATGTATTACAACACAGGGAACGATATAACACGAGAAGAATTCCCAAACGGATATGCAGTTTACGCTTTCGATCTGACCCCCGATATGTGTGGATCCTCACCTCATTTTAATACTGTTCAAAGAGGAAATCTAGCAGTTGACATCAAGTTCTCTGTCGCACCGGCAGCAGCTGTGAGTCTCGTCTGTTACGGGGAATTTGAAAACCTGATTCAAATTGATGCTGAGAGAAACGTCATTTACGATTATTCTGGTTAGATGAACACCACGCAGATAACTCACGTATTGGAACAAGATCCTATAACAAACAAAAAGTTTTGCGGCGTGTTTCCTAGTGATAAATTACCTCAAACGATCAACAAATATCCATGTGGATTTGTCGCAAACACCGATCCTAGCAGTAAACCTGGAACGCATTGGGTGGCCTTTTACTTTCCATCAGAAGAGAAAGGAGAATTCTTCGACAGTTATGGACAACCACCAGATTACTACAGGAACTCGTTTCGAGACTTTCTAGAGTCTCATGAATGGGAATTTAACACTCGTAAACTGCAAAGTGTTTGGTCAGATGTGTGTGGCCAGTATTGCATATTTTACCTTAGCCATAGAGCACGAGGACAAAGCATGAATAAAATCGTACAGTTATTCAATAACGATACTATGTTAAATGACGCGAAAGTGTCTCAGTTTGTCAAAAATCATTTTAAAGTAATATCAAAGAAGTTAAATGCTAACCTTAACCAGTTTAGTAAAAAGATGATTGAAAAATAGTGTATTGTTGGTTTTAATAAATGTTGTAAAATTCAATATCGTTTGTGTTTTGTACCGCCCCCCACTAATAACAAAAGATCGGTCGTTGAAAAAAACTATTTATTTAATAACTCGCTTAAAATAACTACATGTTGTTTATTTAATAATTAAGCCAACGTCTTTGAGTTTGTTTCACTTTGCTTGTCTCTCCACGTCTTCTTGGAGGAGTTGGTAAATATTGGGACGGACTTGCACGCTGGGGGCTGCTGTAAAGAACTTCTTCCTCTCCTGACGAACTATCAGCTTGAGCTTGTCTCCATCTTTCCTCGTTCCTTACAAGATCTGTAGGCATATTAATTTTTGATAAAACACGAAAAAATTCCTTCGAGCCCTTAGGATTAAAATTTTTTCTTCCTCTCACGGCATCGCTAATCAGATCTGATATATTTGAACGTGGAATTTTCACACCGTCCAGGTTGACTTGTCCAGATTCGTCCCAAGAAATAACGTCAGGTCTCGCGTTTAGTCGGTTTAAAAGTGCAGCCGCCCTTGGACGCATCGTTTTTGGTATATGTTCTACAATAACCGTGTCAGATAACTGCGCTCTTTCTTTGTGTGTAGGCTCTTTTTCGGCATTAGGTGCTATCCGAACCGTTGGTATTTGATTGTCCTTTTGACGCCTTAAGTTTAGGTAATGTTCCATGTTCGCATAGTATAGCTTTTGCTTTTCAGCATCATCCATATCCGTACGTTGAAGGATACTTGACATCTCCGTATCTTTATGCATCATGTTGGCCATAATCGGTGAAGTCTCAAGTTTTTGTCTTTGCTCGTATCTATTCATAACTTCTTCGGGAACCAGGATCATGTGTTTTGCATGTTTCATTTTGTCAGCAAACTACTGAGCACGCTTAGCACGGGCGGGAGTAAGGCAGATAGTAGGTTCCCTCCTTTCTTCTTTAAGGTGTTGCTTTTTCTGTTTTCGTGACAATTTCTTATTTGCCAAGGTACGGAGATGTGTCTTGTAGCGCACCAAACGTCGCTTTTGATGAGGTGTTAGTGGGATAACGCCTTTTAGTACATTGAACGAACACTCGCAGATAGACGTTATCAAATCCGCTGGCCCATGCTCAATAAGCATCTTTCGTACTTTTGGTCGACATGTAGCCAAAATTTGGAGATATGGAAGGTTATCCTTCATTCGCTTAGACATAGTGTAAATGATAACTTGAAGCGATGTCACAGTCTTTAAGTACGTTTTACATACACGATTTGTCTCTCCTCAGGTAAAATGTTTGTTCTCAAGCGCATGTTCTCAGGTGTAAGTTGATGACAATCGATTAAGAGGTAACCGTAAGGCTTACTTGTCGCATCTCGAAATGAGTCAAGCAAGTAATTAACATGATGTGGAAACATTTGTTTGGCTAGTGTAGAAATACCAAGTGAATCTCTTGGGTTTCTAAACACTATCATATAATGCGAATTCAGACTGATAGTGCGTGATAGTTTACCAGGCGGAAATAAATTTTGAGTTAGGAAAAAAACTGAGATCCCACGATGATGCGAGCCACGGGTAAAAAGGTCTGAGACGCGTGCATCATTTGAACACTGAGACATCAAATCATCCAAAATTACTAGCGAGTTATCGTGTCCATCTACCAAAGCATACAAGTCATTAGGAAAACCCTCTACGAACTCGATATTTGGTAGTCTCTGGGACAGGGCATCAAATTCTTTTTGATGTTCCCCGTAACAGTACAATATCTTTGTTGGAATAGGATGAAATAGCTGCTCCAGATTATCCAGAATGGAACGAACAAGGTGTGATTTCCCGCTTTGAGATTGACCACAAATGTAATAGTTCGCAGGAGTTCGAAATCTCACATCCATCATATGTAAAGGTGAAATAACTTGTGAGCGAGGTAGCTTATGTCACCTCACTTTATAGATTAGCGATTTAGTCCTAACAAACATTTTACTAGCAAGAAGACTCTACAAATAGCGCTTTCCTTAATCTTAAACTCAGAAAAATCCAGGTTATTAAAGGCCACAGCAACTAAACGAACAGCTTCGCGTATAACCTCCTCAGGACATCGATCTCTCAACATATATATCGTGGTTAAAAAGGCGATACCACGACCAAAGTTTTTAACGTTTATCTCGTAAAATAGCATTGATAAATTGCGCGGTGTTGGAGTAATATTTATATTCTGAAACATAGGCGCGTGCCGCTCGAGGATGCTTTTAATGTAGAATGATAGTGTTTTCATATCAATGTCCACATTGTTTTTTCGAAGTTCATCTAAAATCACGTCCATCATGTTCTCTTAACGCTATACCGCCAGTAATTAAAACTAAATGATATTGTGCACACATTTTATTAAGTATAATAAACAAGATTACAATGGTTTACACATACATATTGATAACTCTAAATAATGTTCATGTTCCCAAAAATATCTGTTAATTCGTTCACAGAGGTTTTTGACCTCAAATACTCTTGACCGGCTTTACGTCTATCTGCCTCGTGACTTTGAAACTCCTCGCCCGTCTTTTTCACAAAATAATTATACGATGGAGGCATGCTAAAGTTCACAGTACAAAATGACTCCAACGGGTCTTCGTCCTCAGTGGGCGCCCATTCAAAGTAACCACAGGAATCATCCTTCTTGTTCGGGCAGCAAAAGAACATACGATCTTTGTTGACTCCTTCCTTCTTCACTTTTTTCATGCAGCATGGAAACCCATGACGACAGGTTGGCTTCATCGCACCAGTTACTTCGTCTCCCCACATCCAAAACGAACAAGGCCCAACTCGCTCCGAACAAACGAAAAAGGGTCTGCCATAACTCTCTTTCATTTGGTCTTTAACAATACGCATTCTCGCTGGTTTATCATGACCGTGGCACTTGGGCTGTAGCTCGCCAGTAGATCTCCAAGCAGCTATAGCTTTCTCAAATTGGTAACTGTCATCTCCAGAACAAAAATAATTGCAACTAGGGTTTTGTCCACAAAACCAAAAGGTTCCCTTGGCAGTCGTTGAATAAGCGGCTGGTTTTCCGTGTAAGCACTCCATCGTACAGTTTTGCTGGCGTAAACTGAAGTAATGAAAATTGGCGCACGATCTCGCCCTTATATGTTGTTAAAGTATGAACACTTCCGGTGACGTCAATAGTCTTGCCCAAACTTGTTCAAATATATTAAATAGTTATTTCAAAGTCTGTCCTCTCTCCAGTATGAAAGATAATTCAAAATTGACTCGAATTCACTATCCATAGTGTTTTAACGAAGATCCATCAGCGAATAGACAAACGTGGAATCAGGACTTTTCTCTAGACTTTCGAAGTGGTCACGAACATCTTTATGGTACTGTAACTTCATCACTCTAATAGCCTCAACGAACTCTCTCCAAACCATACGTTTATTTATTACTCGATCTATGGCCTCCAAGCCATACGATTGCCATCTCTCCTGTTCAGATAACATAAGACAGTCATGCTGGCGTTGACTTGGGTGATCGTACTCACAACCACGGCATCTTTCCTTACTTAGCTTACAAACTTCGCAAGCAACAGCCTCTGCATATATAGCCTCTAACAAACTAAAAAGCCTTTTATAATCAAAGGACGAAACTTCGTCTGCATGAACACTGTTAGCCCAGTTCGACTGCTCGAAATCTAGTGAGAAACTCATTTCAAACTTAGTTAGTAATGATCACTGAATAAAATTTATAGGCATGTCATTACGTCATCTTGATTAAAACCGGATACACGTAGTTGAACGTGCATACTTAATAATTCATGTGGGCAGGTAATTAATTCATGAACGTACATCATTAATTCCGAATGTGGGCGGGTAATTAATTCATGAACGTACATCATTAATTCCAAATGTGGGCGGGTAATTAATTCATGAACGTACATCATTAATTCCGAATGTGGGCGGGTATTTCCGGTCATTACGTCATTGGCGGTATGACGTCATTGTCGGCATCCCTTTGGACGGTGAATGGGGGGGGGGGTTACCTACTGGTGAGGTTGCTGATTGTACAGACCAATAATTGGCAGAAGAAGTTGTTGATATCGGTGCCAGCTTCGATTGTTCATGGAGTTCACGAGGTTGGTCTGCTCGAGATGGTCTAGTTTCTGCTGTCTCGGAAGACACGGGAAAGTTTTGGACGTGGTGTACATGACGAGAGAGTGTAAACAGTGCAAAGAAATGGAAGAAAAGGGAGCAAGGGGAGAATTAGGTCGATTAGATTATCTTTCTTGGTATATCGCCCACGAGCCGAACTGTCTATTGAATCACGAGGGGAGTGCGCAGGTACGAAAATTCTACTTTATTATATTAAATATATCGATTTAATGTACACAATAATATATACTTGAAATCTGTTAGTTTTATTAAATGTTTTACAAAATGTATTTTTAGGCTATGGAATCATCAGGGGTATTGCAACTGTACAAAAGATCAATTGAGAAACGGAAGTTACGGTACATTCCATTCATTGGTGATGGGGATTCCTCCTCCTAGAGTCGCCTTTGCATAGAGAAACCATATGGAGAAATATTTTTTATTCCGAAAGTTGATTGTATAGCCCATGTAACCAAACGAATGGGAACAAATATGAGGTCATTGGTCCGTGACTATAAAGGTAATTATTATATGGCAAGTGCTTGTTTTGGTGAATCTCGCAATCTGATTGGTCGCTGACGAGGCAGGATTTTCCCGTATTGCCCACGGGTAATACGGTATTCTTATTGCCCTGCGACGACTTGAACACATTTCAAACCAATAAAAGCATTAAAAAATCCTTAAAAATAATTTAAAACAATGAAAAATAAACGGAAAATACGGAAAAGGGATAACTACAAGGGATAAAATCAAGTTTTGTTGGCTCAAGTCGAAATATTAAGTAAATTTTACGATGTTTTTTAACTAAAACAGTCAAGAATATTTTCGTTTTTTCGTACATGCAAAGTTGTTTTTGTTTTTGATCCGATAGCTCAATATCACTATATTTTCTGTGAATTTTATATTTTATTCTATAAATGGTACTGTAGAGTAGTTTTACTGAGCTAAGATTAGATAAATTTGTAAAAAACTAAGACAAGTTCGTATCATTGAAATTATTTTGACATTTGAAAATGACCGGCTTTGAGTTTCGGACTTTGTACCTTTTTTTTTTTTTTTTTTTGCCCTCGCGTGACCAATTTTTGGCAAAATGAATTGTTTTTTGTTGTCTGAAATGCCATATAATAAACAACTTACTAACTTCGACTGTTCGGTCTGTACGGTAAAATATCAAGCCTCGGTCACAGCTGAGGCTTGATATTTTACCGTACAGACCTCACGCTCAGTTAGTAAGTAGTTATTATTGCACACTTATAAAAAACGCGTCTGCATGTCTTCGTTTGAAACATACAGGTATATACATGGAGGGGTCACACGAAACGAAACGTCAAATAGAAACCTAAAATTGGACCGATTGCATTATAGACTAAAAGACCTTTTTCTCGAAAGTGGTATCAATTTTCCGCGCGTAATACAAAAATATACCAAATTTGCCAACTTCGCAAGGCTATATTTTCCACATTTTGCAATATTTCGCAACCAAACTTGCAATTTTACTAAACTTAGGATGCTCTTTCAAAATTTAGTCTATAATAAGCAGGGTGTTTTCTCCAACATGCAAGTTATAGGTATACACCTGTGATTTATATATAGGACAGTGATCTGTCAAGCTTCATATTTATTATACTTTATTTTCTTTATAAGGAAAAAAACTTGCAGATGGAAAGGGTTTGAGTGGAGCTGGTAGATTAACCATAACCCGGATTGATACTATCCAAAGTTTCTACGGCCTATGTATTCGCCAAAATAAAGGTGATTCAAAGGCAATGGCTAAGGCTACCAAAGCTATAATGTATCATTATGCCAGTACTGAAGAGAACCTTACAAATTAACACAAATTAACATTAAATACTGAGAAAACTGAATTTATGTTGATAGCCTCAAAAAGAAAATTAAACCAAATCCCTGAAAACCTCCAAATACTAATTAATGATTCACTTATTGAACAAGTTAAACAGAAAGAGGTCTTGGGGATTATAATTGACGAAGAATAAAAATGGAAGGAACACACTAATGCTCAATGTAAGAAACTTTCGAGTGCTGTGGCTCTTCTAAGAAGAGCTAAAGCTTTTGTATCTCAAAATGAATTAATTCGTATGTACAACTCTTTAGTAGTCCCTTACTTTACATATTGTTCGTCCGTCTGGAATGACGGAAATCGAACGAATCTTGAGAAACTGTACAAGATGCAAAAAAGGGCCGCTCGTGTCATAACTAGTTCAAACTACGAAATAAGGTCAAAAACAATCTTTCGGATTCTAGGATGGGGCTCCAATTGAGTCTACTCTTATGAAAATGGAAATTTTAATGACATTCAAGGCTATCCGTTGTATTGCGCCGGAGTACGTCTCTAACATGTTCTCTCATAGCCAAAATAACAATTACGAAATGCGGAGCAACATGCGCAAGCTAGTGTTAGGTAAACCTAAAACTAATTTTATGAAAAGATCCTTTTCATACCGAGGAGCTTGTGCCTGGAACAACTTACCCATTGACATTGTCAACGGGTATGAGCAACTATCAACAATTCATTTTAAAAGTTTAATCGACAATTATTTTTCCACAGATTAAATGACTTTTGATAATGCTCATAAATATTGCAACATGAGTAATCAATATTGTTTCATCTAACATGACTTATTTGTGTAAATAGTTATTAATATTTTATAGGTTTATATAAAACGATCCCTTGAAAAGCAGCAATAGCTGAAGGGCTATCGTTTTTAAATAACTTTTATAAATAAATAAATAAATAAATAAACCCCCAGCATACTTTTTGTCCAGTTGGAAAGGATTCATGGCGCTCATATCAAAGAGATGTCGCCAATAACATTAACTCCACAAGCCTATAAAGAATCCTTTCTCCCCTGCTATTATCGACGTGATCAAACCAGTTTTCGATCGTTTGGGTGATGCAAACTTTCTCGCTGGTTGTGAAAGATGTGCAACTCAAAACCCAAATGAGTCTTTACATCATGTCATTTGGGGGCTTGCCCCCAAAGAGCAGTACACGTCTCCCCGCGAAACCAACTTAGCTGATGGTCTTGGCTGTTTGCTCTTCAACAGTGGAGTGGAAGTTACCTACTCGCAGTTGCTGCCAAAGATAGGGTTGCATGCTGATGAGAAAATGGTCAATGAATGGAAGAAAGTCGATAAGAAAATAATTGACACCACAGAGTACAAGGAGAAACCAGCTGTTAAGGAACGAAGAAAGCAATACAAAAGGCAAAGGGCAAACAAAGCTGATGCATTTGTACACAAAGAAGGCGTTCAGTACAAGTCACAAGAATTATATGGTGATTGTGGGAAAAGTGTCCAAGCTGCAGCAACCGCGAAGGGCCGAAAGGGCAAAAGAAAGAGAAAATGTAAAAAAAGAGCTAGAATAAAGAACAAAATATAGAAACAGATAATAGTGAAAGTTTCATTATACATTTTATTATACATTTTATTATACATTTTATCTTTATTATTATTATCATAATTATTAATTTATATTGCGCATATGAATCAATGGAGGTACATTTTCGAATGCGCATAATATTGAATTGAGAACAATTGCATTAGAAGAATAACGGAGAAAATTAAACGTCTATGTGATTATATCGTATAATTTTGTAAAATATGAATGTTGAATATACACAATTTTTAATTATTTATTGAAAATAATCCTAATAATAACAGTCCAGCTTCAAATGCCATCTTCAATGAGCAGTTCTTTCAACATGACATTTGAAACTAGACCTTCAGTCTGAAATAACATGTTATACAATTCAAACAGTTGTAGGGTTATGATTTGCTTTTTTTTATTTCCAGCCAAACTCGCACTAGGCTGAACATATAGCTACACGTAGTCCCACAGCAGAAACACGCTTCATCTACGCGTACGTAGGTTGAACTGTCTAGCAAATAAAACCAGCATAACAGCAACACAATCTGTCACGCTAAAACGACATTAAGTTATGCGTTCTTATAGGCCTGTTTTATTCGTTGAACTTTTCATGTGTAGATTTTCTACAGGATGTAGACGACGTAAATTTACATTAATCATGACACTTTCATTTACATTAGTTGGACACATGAAAAGTTTCACGCATAAAGCAGGCCTTGCTTTCGCCTTACCATATATAAATACTAAAATAAAATACTATATCATGTATGTGGTAAGTTCATCACTTCGCAGAAAACCTTCAGAGAAACAGGGAATACGTCCTCAAATAAATCATAAAGCGACGTGAATATTAAAGTGAATATTTTCAGACATATATGTAGGTATAGCTTAGAGGAAATCGAACTCTAAATTTAATATATGTCGCGGACACGGTACACGCATGTCAGTCACGATTATATATAGACGCTATCAAACTAAACAATGTTAGCTACAATAACTTATATACAATAAATTATACAATTTACCTCTCTAATTTCGCCTTTCACATCACCTGGAGCAATGTGCCTTATGAAGCTTAGAACTTGGCATGGAAAACCATAATCAGCGTCTTCCCCTCCAATATTCTTTCCCTGTTGAAAAAGTATAAAAATAATGTAAAGTTTATATAGAGTATTTTACGGTAACTAAGTACTATAAATTATGTAATTTCATCATCCAGCAAAGCATGCACCCATTGACAGTAATGGATATATCGTATTTTCCTCGGCTGCTTTCCTATTTTCTGCCGATCAGCCACGCTTGCTTCAAGATTCTCTACGAAAATTGAGCCATCGAATCTGCATTTTGAAAATTATATATTGTTCAAAAACTGTTCGGAAATCTTTTGCAGACAAAAACAGGAAGCTCGATATAAACGGGAAATATATACATACCCAATAGCTCTCATGTCCTCAAGAAGAACGTTTGTGCTATTAGCGTCGCTAGCGCTTTTACATGCGCTCGACTCCCCACTTGATTTTCCGTCGCGCACGGGAGATCTTCTCCTGCGTTTTCGTTGGACCGGTTTGGATTGCTCTGAATCTTTGCTTTCTTTACATTTGCGCTTCGCCGGCATATTTGTAAGTGTTCCTGTTTGGTTTCTTGTACGCTTGTTGTGATAAACTGATAAGTGATAATTGGGAAATCTCACCGAAAAACCTTTCCAAATTGCCCACTTATAGATAACACTTAGATTGGTTCACAGTTTGAGGTGATGACAGAGGGCGGAGAAACATAACAGAGAGCAGGAAAACCCCGCCAAATCTCTTTTCGTCTTTTATAGAGAATTAAATATTCTCAGATTGTCCTCACAAAAAAAGATTTGCACAGCGCACGTTTAATCTGATTTTCTCGAAACTTGGCTACAATGTTAAACAATACCACAGGAGAAAAATTGTGTTCGCGTTTCTGATTTAGTGCTTTACTTTTCAAGTTATAGCCGTCTGTTCCATCGTCTTTACAAAATTTTGATCAGTCAACTTGTCTGCTTTATATCTCAGCAAATACAATGCCTGTCAAAAAACGCGAGCACAATTTTGTTCTTTGATAATTTGAGATGGGAAATATGATGTTTCGGAAGCCTTTGACCTAAATCAGAAGCGTGCAAATCTTGTGGCGCAAAGGCTGCCATATTTTCAAAAGCGACTCGTAACAACTACAGTTTTAAAAAGTGTCGTGCTTTTGCTAGATCACTAACTCCAGCTATGAATTATCATTATGCAACGAAAATTTCAAGGGGAAAATGTAAAAATTGAGCGCGCGGTGGGCATTTTAGTGAAATGGGTTTTCATCATGTGGAGTAACCTTAACTTCAGGTCTTCTAATTCGTTACCATTTTACAAAAAATGATATATCTTGTCATTTTTGCTTTAAAATAGCAAAATTCATTGTTATCCTTCAAAATAGATACACATTAGGCTATAGAGATCCTAATAGTTGTACTAAAATGTGAAATATAACTAGAGCAAATATCAGCAGAGATATATATATTTTTGTCATGAAATATTGATTGAAAGTTGCAAAATGAGCCCAAAGAAATGTGTGTTGGATATATAAATCTGTTAAATATTGCCAATAATTATCACACGCAGCTTAAACTTATTGTTAACTTAAAATTTAGACATGAAGTGTCAAAATGAGTTTGCTTTGAAAAAAATCGAAGGGGATGGTCCTCGAGGAATTTGGCAATTTTCAGTGGCATTCTTTATTTCTTTGCATGATAGTCTATTAAGGTGGCTCAACCTTGTTTGATTATCTGCTAAGAAATACATATATGGACTTCTGAAAATCTGTGAACAACCACTGTTAATGATATCAAAAAGTTATCCAACAGTTTTTATAGTACCAGTACATTATAAATTTGAATGGAAGATTGCTATGGCAACAACAATAAGGAGTTGACTATTAATTGATATTTTTACAAAATACCATGATATGTCTACAAAACAGTTACACTGTACATGGAAAAGTATATAATAATCACCCATCAATTTGCAATGTGACCCTGTTTGTTATTATACTACTTTTCCGAATAGCAATCTGAGATCATATTTAACACGAGAAATTATTAATGCTTAGTTGTAAAATTGTTTTTATAGCACCAGAGTATGCAACATACCTATAGGCCTACCCCATAACGACCTTAAAAATTAGACTACTCTGAGATATACACATGCGTCTATTCCTGAAAGTCTTTCAGTAATCATTATAAATGAACTTGCTTTTCTTCTTTAGGACAATTAAATCAGCTTACCCCCCTCCCCCCACACCGTTCAGATTATATTTTGCAGTGCAAATTCACCAAAGTGATTCCAACAGAATTTATTTAAACTGTATTCCGGGTTGAACCTGCAAGTTGTCTTGTATATTTATCATACTATTATTCTCTTTAGTTGTTTGAAATTTCATCCTGCAAAGCAAAAGTGATGTGTGGAGAGCTTCATCTATCAACAGTGGTACCACAACTTCCAAGCTGCTACAAATTACTCTATGTTTATATAAAAAATCAGATTGGCAGCCTTTAAGAGATTATCTTAGTTTATTGAAAATGACAATTTCTGTAATAATACTATTTGTTATAATAAATATCAGTTGTCAATTACAGTCGTTGAGAGTTAGGTGCAATATGGAATCTCACTTGACCATAAAGATTAACTATTACTAAATGAGGAACTATTGATGCATGTTTAGCCAGTGCTTGATTTTGTTAATGAAAAATATCACTTGTGTAAATTGAAATAAACTTTGTTGGCATTCTATGAAAAGTAGCATCAGAACTCAGCAAGAAGGGAGGCATGGGAGTACATGCCCCGCCCAAAGTGGCCATTTCTATAGTAAAGAACAAGTGCAATCTTAAGAGCTTTAACTGAGTTTCCTGGTACACTGAGATCGGATTGTTTAAATTTTGCACTAATTAATATAAATATATAATTAATGTTAATAGGAAAATCTAGACTTCATGGTGCTATGGTGATAGTACTTAAAGACAGTTTAGAACTAATCTCTAAGCAGTGTGCTGCAGATTACCCTGCGTGCCAGAGGTTTTCAGGTTTTTGGAGGGATTTTGACTGCAGATTGAACTTCGTCAAAAGTCAAAACTAAGTAAAATTTTACAAGTATTAAACGTTAAACACTAAGGAGTTAAACGAATTTTCCCACATTTCTATCCACTACTTTCATGATATGCAACGTAAACCAAATTTCCATACATTGGCAGCCCTTTTAGAGCCATATCATTACCGACATATTTCAATGTTTGCCCACAACGAACAGCACTAGAAAAACACAATTACGCATGATTGCGTGATCGCCATCCTTTTGGACATAACCGATTAAAAACAACACAGTATATATCCAGTGTCCCCATATTGTAATATTCTTTCTTGTTGACATTCTCAAATTGTATTTACATCAATATTTGCAGTCTTTTACAACTACAAATTCGAAGGCAAACACTCATCCCATGAACCATCTTGTGATTTCCACATTGATTTCCATAGCAACCGGACAATTACGTAATGTAAAAACAAAAGCCTAGTTACTAAGTTTTGAGCGTTTTTGACAAAAAAGACGCGAGTTTCTAAAAAAACTCCTCTTAACACATAGGATGAAATCTTAGGTCATTGCAATTTTGAAAATATTATAAAACTACAGGGGGTAGTTAAGGGCATAAAATTTCCAGGTAAAATTGAATCATCTAAGTTAGATTGTAATACATGCATAGAAGGAAGATTTGTAAACAGCAGGAGTAGGATTCTTGATACCAGATCTCAAAAACCATTAGGGAAAGTCTATGCTGATTTAATAGGCCCAGTTTCTCCTGTGTCAAGAAAGGGGTTTAAATACTCGATGGATTTTGTGGATAGAATATTGGAACAAAAATTTATATACATTTTTAAACCTAGCGAGGGCAGTTCCGAAAAATGCAACCTTAGGCCCTCTGGCAAGAATCGAACCTGCGGCCCTGCATTTTTGGCGCAGCGCTCTAACCAATTCAGTCACATAATCCAGTTGCTGAGCATTAACAGCAAGTTCGTGTAAATATATGGAAGGGATGCCAGTATGTGGTATATGGTATATACTGAAATTTTTCTCGGCATCTCGTTCGATGGAAATCATAGTTGATAGTGTTTGGTAATGGAATATTCGAACGAAAATTTACATACATTTTTAAACCTAGCCAGGAACAGTTGCCAAAATGCTATGTAGCTTAGGCCTTCTGGAAGAAACCGAATTTGCGGCCCTGCGCTTCCGGTGCAGCGTTTTAACCAACTGAGTCACAGGGTGCAGAGGAGTCAATTTCGACTAGAAAAATAACCCCTTACCTTGTTACTTATAATCTTTGATAGTATTCATAAAATTAGTGAAATATAATCCATAAAACATGCCATTAATATACACTTGTCGTAGAAATGCTAAACCGTACTTCATGTAACATCAAACAAAATAAAAATACTCCGCTGCCTTGCATTACTGTGGGCTCGCACTTCCTGGAATTAGCGGCTTACAATAAAAATAGAGTAAAGAGAAGAAACAGCCGTCGGGGTGTTAATGTAGAGTTGCTATAACTTGCTTAATATTTCATTAAAAGCCATAATTTTTTGTGTGCAATCTAGAAATCATGTGCTCTACCTATCTTGTAAAATAAATTTCAATAAACGGTCGTTAAACCTACATATTTGACGACCGATATTTATAGATTAGTTTCGTACGATGTGCACCGCAACACCTACGACGGAAGTGACGTGTGATGCAAACACGTGGTGTGAGTTATGGCAAATATATCAACATTATCCAAAATATAACAGCCCCAAAATTATTTAATGACATACAGAACATCAGACTGTGCTGTTCATCTACTTTCAAAGTCTTTAATAACTTGAAATTTCATATTTTTCAAAAACTTTAGGATACAATCCATACATGTATGCAGTATTTTGCGAACATTCTATAAAATCACCTTGCATTTGTTGATTTCATAAACGGTAAATAATCAAACATTTTAATCAAATTCGCCAAATGCAAAGTTAGATAAATTTTATAAAAATATTACTGTCTCAAACATGCTATGGCAAAATATAAAGTACTGAGTTAAACAGGGCAAAACATCGCATGATAACAGTTAAAAGTTTAGTCATATTTACGTTTTTATCGCTAACCTTACGTACATTTCTCTCGCCAAACTCAAACGGCCGAAGACTTAAAATGACCTTAATTGAATCTTTCTCAAAATATGGAATTAATTGATGCAAGTTACTTTCCGAATATTTTTGAAGCTCTATAGATAACAACGGTTAAGTGAGGTCATAGCCAATAATCTTTCGGTTTTATTCACTTCGGTCATAGGGTGTTGCGGTGCACATGAGACGAAAGATCTTAAAAGTTTCCTCCCTTTCTCAATTTATTATTCGTCATCCTCTCGGGCTGTCGTCGTGACCTTCCCGGAAAAAGCAAATCCACAGTAATGCAGACAGCGGAGTATATTGGCCGGTACTTCATTTTCGGTTGATTTTCACGAATTAAAGATATGCATTGAATTTATGCATTTGTTGGACTAATTTGATGATTTTTACTACAAAAACGTTATTATTTTAGTCGAAATTGACTCCTCTGCCCCCTGTGCTGAGCTACAGAATTCAGTTGCTGAGCGTAGCATTAACCGCAAATTTGTGTATATATATGGGAGAGATGCCAGTATGTGGTATATGGGTAAATACTAAGATTTTTCTCGAGATTTCGTTCGATGGAGTAATAGTTGATGGTGTTTGTCGATGAAATATTCAAACCAAAATTGATATACATTGTTAGAACTAGCCAGGAGCAGTTGCAAAAAATGCAACCTTAGGCCCTCTGGTAGGAATCGAACCTGCTCCCATACGATTCCGGTGCAGTGCTCTAACCAACTGAGCTACAGGGTCTAGTTGCTGAGCATTAACCGCAAGTTTGTGCATATATGATGGAAGTAATGCCAGTATATGGTATATATGGGTAAATACTAAGATTTTTCTCGGCATCTCGTTCGATAATAGTTGATAGTGTTGTGGATGAAATATTCGAAAGAAAATTTATATAAATTCTTAGACTTATTTAGGAGCAGTTATGATTAGACTCCAGGTGCACCAAGGAGGTATTTGTAAGATACAACTGGAAGAGCCCTTTCATATCTACTCGCAGAATGAAAAAAATCATTAAATATCGACTCATCATGATGAAATTCATCAATAAAGATAGTGTAGAACGGCACAAACAAACTGATGAGTTCAGTGTGGACTTTGGTGTGCCTTGAAGATCAGACCATCATACTAGATCAAACCTAGATAATTTAAGCCCCTCCCCCCCTCCCACTTTATTTAAGTACAACTTCACACAATAAAGTGCTCTATAAAGAACATAATCAAAGTGAGAGAGAGGAAGGGCATGATAGTCGTGATGACCATCATAATGTTGAGAATGACAGTCGGACAAAACTATACCGCCAAAGAGAAAAAAATCCCCCAAAATACAAATATTGAGTTTGTACCCAACCCTGAGAATGCTGATTATGCCCAAATTAGTATAGATCACTGTAAAAGGATTGTGTATTGCCACAAAACTATACAAAACCATGGGCTCACCCAATGCTAGGAAGTGGGAGCAAGGAATGAAGGAAGAGATAAGCTCCCTAAAGGAGAATATTACTTTCGAATTATTAACTTTTCCAGAAGGTACAAAGCTTTATTGGGGGGAAATTGGGTGTACACAATTAAACAAAGTCAGAATTGCATAGACACTTTAAGGTCAGATATGTAGCAAAGGGTTACAGCCAGGAAGAAGTAATAGATTATCAGGAAACCTTTGTCCCTACGGCCAATATATCTTCAGTTAGGGTCTTAATGCACATTGTGTTCTCAGACTGATGTGGTTTACTGGAAAACATTTTGCATTAAAAACAATAGTTTTTAGCCTTGATATGTCCTAAGAATACACTTCGATTTAGAGCAAACTCTTAAAATATAAGCATGAGATATTAAGCAAATAAACTTCGACATACCCGCATTCTAAGGAGCTGTTATTATCATCTTGTAAAAATGTATTTTCGCTGCCATGGAAATCGGAAAGCCAAAGAGCTATCAAGGACAATATTCTACACCAAAAACATATTGTATCCATAGCAAAACCAATACTTACTTTTAAACTTGAATAATTTTCTTCTCATAAGTAAAGAAATGAGAAAAAAATCGCCAAATACTGTCAAAAAATGAAAATCTGTTTTGCTTGGATTTTCGCGCGTAAACATGCTCGCCCCGGGCCACTGCCGCATCACACATCGATCAACAAAATCACAGCCATTGCACCGCCCTATATATAACCGCCCTGGTTGGCCATTTCACCAGATGCCGCTCACAGTCATTAAAAAGTTACTTTTAAAAACAATTTGCAAAATTTATGCCGCGTGTCTGTTGGTCGAGCGGTCGAAGCATAGGAGGCCCAATACATAGTGGTAATTAGCACAACAAAACATGACAATTGTTTAGAATTGTTTAACATTCAAAAAAATGCATTATACTACCGTGAAATTGTTCTAACAACTGTTTTTGTAGCAATAATTTTTCAATAACGGCATGCCAAGCTCGTGGCTACAAGTCCGTTGCGTTGTGATATCAGACGTATGTGACGTATACATCTAATATATTGTAACGGAAGGAAACTCTTTTCACGATATAAACATACACACTAACTTTACGACCAAAATGTTATAACAAAACGACATGAAAAATTTTGATACTCGAACAACTTTATTGTAATAAAAATATATGTTCAAAACTTTGGAAATTTGGGTAGAAATTTCGTGGGACAATGCAGGATGAAATCTCCGGTTCCTAGAGCGAATCTGATTGGTCGAAAAAGTAAACAAACTTGCGCGTGCTTTCAATATTCCGGGGGGGAAGTTCAAGCTAAGAGAAAACTGGTAACTAGCAACGTCAGAAAAATAACTGATATTTTGGAATTTTATTTTTGGCATTACATGAAATTTTTTTTCAAAATTGTACTCTGGAGTCGTGACATATTAATTCAGACAAATGTTAAGTCTCTAAAACAAGATAAATGAAAATTTTTTAGAGGACTTTCACTTACTAAAGTCAATAGGAAAGAAATCACTCGAAAGGCCGAGAAAGGACAGGATTTCGAGTTTTAAAGCGTCTTTATCGTTAGGTCATAATGTCTTAGGGCGATATCGCCCCAAGATTTGCAGGTTCATATCTTCGGTTCAGTGCATGCTATGTAGATGACAATTCCACCGTTTGATTCAGCGTTTTACCATCTCTTCAGAGAAATAAATTTTGTTTGTTTATAACGATATGCGGCCGATTTAGCCCCTTTTAAACACTCTGAATATTGTTTCGTTTACAAATTAACAAAAATATAAACTAATTAAATATTGATTTTGATTTCCTACCTTTGGTTTACATGCTACAAACTCGTAAATACCACCATTCGACAGGGCTTGGAAAGATCTTTTAAACGCTGCCATTTTGTTTACTTTACGAAATAATCTAGCTATTTTATGGTTTTTCTCGTGAAAATGCTTTCTTTGTTGTCGCGTCGGCATTCTCGGCGCACGCTCGGACAACTTCGGAAGCTAACTCTCCGGGATCCTTGCACCCTATCAGCTTGAGAGTACCGGCAATCGATTCCTCGTGATGCCATTGCCTAGATGGCGGATTTTCATTGGTCTATAGCAAGAAACACTGACCTTATATGCATGTGCGTAGCGTGCGGGGGTGAACACCCCCCAATTTTTACTGAACGGTCGGTAAAACGCGGATTCGGTCGGTAATGTACGGAGCTGGCGGTAAAACCATCGATATATAAATATATAATATTAACGTGTACAATAAACATTAACACATGAAGCTATATAAAGGAAGGATATCGTATGTGTATAACTTTATGGGGGGACGCACGACAACGTGTTCGTCGGTAAATATTAGACGTTGCACCCCCCCCCCCCCCATGCAGTGAAAATGGTCACGCTACGCCCCTGCAGTTATATGGCATTTTCATAATTTATATCGCGTGCGGGAATTAAATTTCAACGATTTCGGTCATTTGTAGGCGAATTTCGAAAAATAAAAAAAATAGTTTTACTTCTTCAAAGGCAATGAAACTTTCCAACATTATTCCTTTTTTCATGAGCTACACCTTTTGTGTAACACTTGCTCGGAAATTCTAAATCCTCTTCTGGCAATTCCCGTTTATATTGGATATATAATATGAACCGGAACAAACACATATCATTTTAACGAGGAAGTTATAAACTATCGAATGACGCGTGTCCTGTTGCCACAGAGTGAACACGTCTGGAGATATTTACATTTGACACAACTGATCGTAAATACAGCGCGTTTCCGTCTAACGATATAGATAACGGCTAAGTGTTTATTTTGGATACTTGTTTTTTGAAAATGCGTACGTAGTTCATCCTGTTTGGTCTATACATGAATACAACAGTGACTAATCTTAAAAATTGTTTTAGTATTAATTCAAATGCGTTATATAACTTATATAGAATAAGAAACAACATATTTTATCTCAAAAACTTCATAGTATAAAAATACTGTTCAAAAAACAGTTGAATTGTTATGAGAATTTCGAAACGTTTTGTGAGACGTCTAAGATTGATTTTTATAGTAAATCAAAGCTAAAAGAGTACAAAATAACATACCCACTTTATATAGTCGGGCAATTGGTAATTTTATAGTTAAAAGTGAAAATCTTATTACTATTTTACCAGTTCGTACAGTGAAAGAAAAGAAATATAGAGTACACGCGTAAAAATTGATCAGGTTGATGCAATATTGTTCGCTGAACAACGCTTGAACAATACTGTTATCAAGGTTGAACAACGTTGTTGAAATGACAATGTTGTTCAATATTGTTGCATCAACATTGTTCGTTGTTGATGAATGAACAATAGTTGAACAATGTTGTTGGAACAAGGTTCGGCAATACTTGATGTAACAAGCTAATTGTAATGGTTATCAGCACAATGTTGTTCAGCACTGTTGAAACATCATGCCAAAACAATATTGTTATGACAAGTGAGAACAATATTGATGGATAAACAACTTGTTTTTAGTTGTTCAAACAACTATCAACAATGCTGTTAATATTAGACTGTAATTTGAAATTTTGAAATGGATGAAACCTGATTTTATTGGTTGTTGCTAAGCGTTGGGATACAGAGCGGACGATTACAGCGAAACTGTGGCGAAAGCAAGAAAAACGGGCCTTCATTACAGTAAATATTAACAGCAAAATGTCGTTTACTTTAAAGTTTGGTTATTTTTTGAAGATTGAAGAGGAAAATACTGTTCGTATGTGTCTTATTTTGAAGTAAAGTTAGTTAGAACAATACTGATTTTTGTTTTATGTACAGACGTACATTACAGTTTACTTCAAGGCATTTCATTTAAGAAATTTCAGTATGAAACCACGAGCACTCTGAAATAGCTGTAACAATGCATTTTGCAAATGTTTGTTCAAACGTTTCTTCTGAGTGGCCCACTGACAGTAATGTTTCTGTCAGAGATAACTCTGAACAGATATCTTTCATGCAGTTAACTGGGAATTATCCTACTTTCAAAGTATGGCCAAAATATCATATTGGCAAACAAAAATTCTTCTCAGTTGCTCTATTAAACATGCCCTGCTGCACTGACCTCCCTCCCTCCCTCCCAATTGTCGTTTGCTGTGTGTCACTTTGATCCCTGACTGGTGTCAGTACCTTGTCTGCCAAGACAACCCCACTTCAATGTAGAAATTCATAGTACAGTATTAGCAGTTAACCAAGGACTCAATCTACACCAGGATGTATCGGGATTTTCCTTTTATGCGATCGGTGAACTATAGGCAGGTAAGATCATAGAGTGCATATATGGGTGCAGTTAGCTGTAGTTAGTATAATCTTCCCTGTGGTAAACAGGTTGACTTGTCATGGATGGGGATGGAGAACGCTACGATGATTCCTTGCCTGGTTATGGGGGCTAATCATCTTTATGCCCAAATGTAATTAGTTATATTTTTATCTCTCTGTAGTGCTGAGTATGAAAACATAATCTATGAATATATCAGACAAATTATTGTGGTGATCTTTTGGTAAGTAATTTTGACTCTGAAAAGTCTGAAAACAATAGTTCATAAAGGTTTGAGCAGTTTAAACAATTATAGATTTGTATAGCATGACCCAGCAATCACTATGGCTACCTTTGCCACTGCTTAAAATGAATGAAAAACAAATTTGATCCTAGATTATGAGATGTCCCGTATAGTCTATGAATTTCAACATGTATTTCCCTTGTATGGCCTACAAACCACTGGTAAAGGCATGGCATGACCCATGTAGAATTTGGTGCAAAATTTCCTCAGGTGGCACCTTAAAAAACATGTCATTGGGGCTGGGGCCCACCATAAACATTGCAAAAGACCATTTTGTGAATGAATGACTACTGTATATAATCCTAATTTATAGGAGTTGTATGTTGTGCTTAACATCCTATCTGGCGTGAAACATTGGCAGATTTACAGAAATATCATTAATCATTATCAAACAAAGAAACAAGTGATTCTTCTGGTGGATTGAAACTGGATGTTCCCAGAATGGGAAAGAAAATGTTAACTTTAATTAAATGTGAGGTTAAAAATATTGAACTTTCAAGAGGATGCAAACAGAAGATTGATACTCATAAGTGATTGAAATACAGGGCTGGCCAATTAATTTTAGTTTATTCTTCTTCAGCTAATAACACCATTTAGTGAGATATTTGTTATCAGTGTTGTTTACTGTGTATAAGTTTCACCCCTTCATTTCAGGTTGAATAATCATTTTGAATTGACTGGCATTCCAAGGGTCTGGTTAGGTCATGCAGTATTTCAATTCAAATAATTATTTAACCTGAAAAATAAGCTTGAATTTGACATAGAATAGACTACAGTAACTATTATATTAAAAATAGTTTTAAAATGCTGGATAAACGTTTTGTTATCATGAAACAAGCTGATTTCAGGTTGTAGTTGCATGATTATCTCATTGAACTATTGAGGTAATAGAAAGATAATTGCAGCAACTTCTAGAAAACCAGTAATTGGTTTTGCGCCGTAATAACATTTTTTGCGCCGTAATATGTATGCGCCGTGGATGGCAGCAAGTTTTAGGACTCCAGTGTTTTTACATCTTTTTATACGTTAACTTGCATCATTATGGTATTCCAACGTTCTACTTGGCTTTATAATGGTGCTATGAAGAAACTGTGGCCGCTCTATCGAGGAAAGAGAGCAGGACGACTTGTTAAAGAGAGAGAAACATTTCGTCGTTATAAAATTAAGCTGATTCAGCCGAGGGAAACGAAGCGTGCCTTCCCTGCCTCAAGTCACCTACGATCACACAGCACAGCGAATTGTATACACATCACTCCGACAACTACTATGACTCAGAAAAAAGGATCTACGACTGCTTACGTCCCATCCTTTCTCCTATCAAACGTTATGTCCCTGGCCCCAAAGATTGACGAATTACGCCATGTTGTTTTGTATTCTGGCCTGAGTTGTATTTGCATAACCGAAACTTGGCTTCAGAGCCATATTAGCGACAATATTGTCGCTCTAGAAGGGTTTAATCTTGTTCGGAGGGACAGACGTGAAAGAATTCATGGCGGAGTTTGTATGTTTATTAGAGATACGATTAAATTTACTGTTCTTGATGATCTGGACGATATTTCTTTTGAAGTACAGTGGGTTAAACTTCGACCAATGCGTCTCCCAAGGGGTTTCAGTTGTATTGTTGTTGGTGTTGTTTACCATCCGCCAAACGCTGACAATTCTGCAATGTTAGATTATTTAACGAAATGTTTATCATCGATAGAATCTCGTTTTCCAACTGTGGCTTTATGATCGTTGGAGATTTTAACGGATTAAATACTACGCGTCTACAAAGGAGTTTTGGTTTGAAACAGCTAGTAAATTTCCCGACTAGAGGACGAAATACACTTGATTTAATGCTTACCAACCTGAAGGATTATTATGAGGCACCCAGTAAGCGTCCCCCCTTTGGGCTATCAGATCATATGTCAGTAGAAATCAAGCCAAAATCCAGGGACCAACTTCCGAAAACCAATTTCGTCATCAAGTCGAGAGATTTACGTCCAAGTAGTCGCCTAGCTATGCGTACATACCTTCAAGCTGTTGATGTACCAGTTATAGTGGACGCCGTGGAGTCCTGTGAGGAAAAACTTTCTCGTCTCGAAACGATTATTACCACAGGACTGGACCTTGTTCTACCAATTCGCTCAAAGAAAGTATGTACGACTGAACCGCCGTGGATTACATCTACCCTAAAGCAACTGATTAAAGAACGGCAGAGAGCCCTATCGTGTAACAACCTGCGAGATTTTAAACAGCTACGAAACCGAGTAAACCGTGAACGGAAAGTGTGTCGTGCCAAATACTATCAGGCTAAAGTAGCACATTTGAAGGAAAGTAAACCAGCAGTTTGGTGGCGAGAGGTGAAAAAACTTAGCGGTTTGGCTCCTGCCTTTGTCACACGAAATAACATTTCTAAACCACTACAACAGCTATATGGGACACCCGACGAAACTAGCTTAGCTAACATCATAAATGAAGCTTTCATTTCGCCAATGTCGCAATTTTACTCCTCTGCCTGCTGATTACATCAATGATTTCACCAACAGCCTGCAGATTGATCAAGCCTTTGTCGTTTCGGGCGATTCAGTGCGTAAGAAACTATCGAAGCTCAATCCGACCAAAGCGCAAGGACCTGATGGTATTCCAGGATGGTTACTGAAAGAAAATGCTGATTTACTTTTTGGAGCTGTCACTGACATCTTGAATTGTTCCTACCGAGAAGGTCATCTTCCTTTGTCGTGGAAAGAAGCAAATATAATACCAATACCAAAGAAAACCCCGATTCAAGATGTGAATAAACATTTACGCCCAATCTCCTAACCCTATCTTATCGAAAGTGGCGGAAGAATTTGTCGTGGATATCTACGTAAAACCAGCAGTTATGGAAAAGCTCGATGCCCAACAATTTGGAACCGTTCCTCGTTCATGCACTACACATGCGCTAATTAGCATGATGCACTCTTTGGCAAAATCCACAGATGGGAATGGCGCCACTACTAGAGTAGTCCTTTTCGACTTCCGGAAAGCTTTTGATTTAATTGACCACGGCGTTCTTGCAAAAAGTTATCCAGTTATAACATTCCAAGGACAATTATGTGTTGGATCTTGGATTTTCTGATGTCTCGAAAGCAGAGAGTGAAGTTGAGCAATGATTGTTATTCGGAATGGGGATCTGTCCCGGCAGGTGTACCGCAGGGGACAAAACTCGGTCCCTGGCTATTCCTAATAATGATTAACGACCTGAAAGTGGATAACGTAGATCTTTGGAAGTACGTGGACGACACCACTCTTGCAGAATCAGTGAAGAAGGAAGATTTTAGCTCCATGCAAATGTATGTAGATGAACTTATTACAAAGACTGAGGTGGACGGTTTCCAACTTAATGAGACAAAATGTAAAGAGCTACGTGTTAGTTTCTCGAAGTCTAATAACGTGTTTGAGCCGATTGTAATCAACGAAAAGAACGTCGAAATTGTCCCTTCTGCAAAACTGTTAGGTTTAACGATATCAAACGACCTAAAGTGGAACACTCATATCGCGGAGATTTGTAAGAAAGTAGCATCGCGTTTGTACTTTCTTAGACAGCTTAAACGTGCTAAACTTCCAACCAAAGATCTTACTCTATTCTACATCACTTGCATTCGCCCTATAACAGAGTACGCGTGTGAAGTTTTCCATGGCTCATTACCTCAATATTTATCCGACGATCTAGAGAGTCTACAAAAGCGTGCCCTACGTATTATACACCCCGAACTGTCTTATAGCCAAGCTTTACGAACGGCGAACTTTGGAACACTATCCAGTAGACGACAAAGTTTAAACGATAAGTTATTTCAGGATATTATCGATGATAATTCACACAAACTGTATAAACTATTGCCTCCTAGAAACAATAGTACCATATGCTTACGTAATAGACGCACGTTTCAGCTTCCAAAATGTAAGACAAATAGATTGAAAAACAGTTTTATCCTATACAATTCCTATAGATACTCGTATTAAGAATGTAATCATAATTTTATAAAATTTTAATGTAACATATAAATTTATACTTTTTAATGTAAAGGTTATTATAATTCAGCCTTTTTTGCTGTAAGTTATAACTTCAATAAACTATCTATCTATCTATCTGGTTTAAATTGCACCGTGCAGTCGTTGTACGCCCTGTCTACTCCAAGCCTTACACAGGCAGAGACTTGGAGGGAAGAAATGGAATTTACATTGACTGGGGCATGATAATGTGGAATATATTTCCTCCTCCAAGAAGCTCTTAATTGTGCAATGATTGGTAATTCTTTATTAAAGAACATAAAATATAGAATGCACCCTTGGAGTTAAATAAATATGTGTTTTCAGCCATTTAATAATTAAACAATAGAGTTCTTAGTTTTTGTTAATATATATCAAATAATTGATCATGTTGTACGTTTGAATGATACAGATTTAACATGTCAAACATTAATTATTTATATTGCAAAAATGAAATGATTGTGAACCTTTATTTGATTTGGATTCTTTTCAGGGTAACGCTCGCAGCCTAGTTTATATTTAATAGTTAAACTATGTTGCCATGTTGGCAACCTGCAGCCATATTTTTCTGGCTTTTCAGAACGTTGGAAAGAGTACAATTAATCTCCCCCCCCTGATGACCCTGAAATTAGACCAGAACTGAGTTGTTCTAAAAAGCTGAATATACTTGTCATCAGGCTGTTTTGGCATTGTTAAAACAATGCTTTTCACAGTTGTTGACAATAAAAAACATGAATGACATCATGTTGATTTGTGTTGTTCCAACAACATTGTTCACCTTGCTGGATACTGTTAAAACAGCATTGAACAAACATATCAACATGGCTGTTTTCGCATTGTTAAAACAATAAAAAACATCGATAATATCATGTTGATTTGTGCTGTCCCAACAACATTGTTCAAACCTTGTACCAACCGTAAACAATATTGTTTCAACAGGCATGAACAACATTGTTGACAACTTGTCCGGGGGGTGCAGCACAACATTGTTCAACCTTGTTGCGAACAATGTTGAACAAGTTGATGACAATGTTGCATCAACTTGTTGATTTTTACGCGTGTATTAGAGTGTTCGCTTGCGTGTTACCATGGTTACAGTAATCGATTTAGTATACTTCATGTTACAATAACTTTTGGGGTGATCGGGAGAGTAATTGTTTGGTTCTAATGGCGAGGGTTCTGCATGAATATATTTCTAGCACTTATAGTCCATTATATTTAGCGCTGTCGGCATACACCGGCAATGACAGTGTGGACAAAATAGTTTTATAGTCACGCAAAAACAAGTCATATACATTCATTTTATATAGTTCCCCATTATTTTTAACATGTTAATGTTAAAAAGCAAGCCTACCTTTCTAAAGGCATAAAGCAATGTCATTCGCCGTCTTCACTCCCGGTTTGTTTCACATCATAATACATAAGTCATAATTGACTTTTAAACTTTTAAACTTTTAAAACTGCATAATTATATAATGTTGCTGGCTATAGTCGTTTCTATTATAAATATTCACGAGAGTGCCGGTCCAAATTTAATACACACGCCAAAAAGATATGCAGCGTTTATAAATCAGAAAATATAATTATTGCCTTTTGACGTATATTTGCCTTGCCGGTTTGGGCTTTCTGCGATTTTTCATCTTTTCACAGCATAGTATGTCAACATGGCCACGGATTATAGACATCAAATTTTTTTTCAAATTTTAAAAACCCTCAGAGGTTTGGATTGTTAACCTATACTATACGTATATTGCTGGGGTAGAATTTACATGAACCATGGCTCAATGACGATGCGAGGGTTCGTCTTGCTTGAAGTGGCGATTTTCAATTCCGCAGTCAGTTCAAAGCCAGACCAATTTTCTCCAAACAATGAACCAAAAACAAGCCTAGTTGAAAAGATCAGGGTAAACAAATTACTCCATATTCATAGCAACTTAACGATGCGACCTAAAACAGAAAAAAAAGACAAGCAGTCGTATCAATATAAACTCCGAAAACAATGTCAACAATGTCGGAAAATTTAGACTAAGAAAAACAACTGTGAATTCATTTTAAACTACTGAAAATTTGTTATGTGTCGATCACCTTTCTAAAATAACTTTGATTACTTCAATGACTGTTCAAAACAGGTCAAAAAAGCAAGGGTTTCAAGAAAAACAAACGGAAAAAGAATCAGTTCCATTCTGTGCATGTTGCTTTTATTGAATAAGTGCGCACGCGCGAATTATTATTAGTGAGCTTAAGCAAGCGACGTTTTTGACGTCACGGACGTCAGATTGCCGAGAGGGGACTGGATTAAAAACTGTGTTTGTGTCAGTTTGTGGTGATCTTCAACAATTATGGAAAAACTTGAGGTTTTTAAAGTCTACGAAGTCCCTACGCGAGCATCATGATGAAAAACGCCGCCAAAATTAGGTATGCTAACCTACGGGTGACGTCCGTGTTGACAAAAACGTCGCTTGCTTAAGCTCCATATTTTTGAATTTAACACTTACTTAGCACGTGATTGTGCTCGATTTAATCGGTTCGCTGTACCGGTCATGATGCGCGTCGTTGATTATATTTTCCAAAAACTCTTTTACCAAGAAATGTGCAGACAAGATTGACAGTTTCTTCTGGAAATCAGCATACATACACATGAAAACATCTTCCAGATTGACCCCAACTCCAGCGCTTGACTCATAAAACTCTTTCGCGATATTTTCGCCATAAGTTTCATCAACGTACCCGCTGTTTTCATCCGATCCACAGCATTCACTTTCACGTCTGAACTTTTCCTCATCTAGTTCTTTATTCCTACAACACGACAATCCTTGTTCGAACACTTTCTCATTTAAATAATTAACTGCAACCGTTTTAATTTTTCCGGAAGAGGAATAAGGAATTTACGCTGGAAATTCAACACTTGAAGTGACACTTTATTTCTCACACGCGATAAGGCGACATATGTCTGACCTGGTACAAACTCCTGTGCGCAATGAATCATCTTGTCTAGGCACCTTTACTAACTCTGTTCTATGGGGAAACACAGCGTTGAATAACTTAGACTCATCAATTGGTTCTCCTTTATCTAATTGAGTTCTCACCGGTTTCAACTGCCAAAAATCGCAAACCAATACTGGCAGTACGCCTCCAAATGCATAGCAGTTGTCAGACAATCAATTGTGCATTGCGTCATCAGTTCAAATAGTCGTTGACTTGACATTGAAATTTCATCCCAGATAAGTACATCGACATCTCGTACTTGCGAACCAATATTATTTCTTCCGAGCGAACGTTCCAGGAGTAAATCGACAGGCAATTCCGCAGTTTGCAATCCATAATACGAATGAACTGCTCCTGCAATACCGCCATATGCATCACAAGAAACACCGCTGGGACGCACTATCTGGGATTTTATACCTTTTGAAGTAAAGACGTTCTTTATGGTCTGCACCACTGTTGATTTTCCAACTTCCGCACGACCAAATATAAAGACATTGTGCCAGCTTAAAGCTGCAACGATTGCTTTTTGTTGATCTTAATATATGCTTATGGTTATAATTTATACAGTCACGTGCTAAGTAAGTGTTAAATTCAAAAATAATAATTCGCGCGTGCGCATACGCGCACTTATTCAATAGAAGCAACGTGCACAGAATGGAACTAATTCTTTTTCCGCTTGCTTTCTTGAAACGCTTGCTTTTTTACCCGTCTTGAACAGCCATTGAAACAACCAAAGTTATTTTAGAAAGGTCCTCGACACATAACCAGTTTTACCCTGGTTCCAGAGGCTCTTAAAGAACGGCGAGGCAAAGTAACGGCGAGGCGAAATAAATACGAGGCGAAAGAGCCTCTGGTCAAATCAATTGCGAATCTCACTTCCATACTTGATTAGGTTCAGAATCTGAACCTCGCATGTGATTGGCTGTTTGTAAAAATATATCAAACCGGTTTGGATAATAAACAAACATCGAACTAATTATAGTCTGCTAAATGTAGCAATGATTTTAATACTGTAAGGTAATCCAACTTCAGCACGCTATTGTGCGTAAATGACTTGGTAAACGAGCGTTTATATTAAGAAAGATCAGGCTTTTAGCTGTTGAATTACACGTTTTTCATCCAATATGGAGAAAAAATGAGCAAATACGAGTCCGATAAAAATTGTTTGTCGAAATCGCATATTTCCACGGTTGAGTATTGGGTCTAAAACTATTGAAAATTAACTCCCTTTAGGACTTAAGTTGATGAATTTCACTGGCAATAAAATACCTGCGTATGCATAATTATTATAAACATCTTGTAAACGAGCTCCAAACTCATTGTTAAAATGACACATTCGTGATTAATTGCTTTTCCTTTTGTTATGCACTGCTTTAATTAGGCACAGAGCTCAGTGAAAATATGCGATTTCGACAAACAATTTTTATCGGACTCGTATATATTTGCTCATTTTTTCTCCATATTGGATGAAAAACGTGTAATTCAACAGCTAAAAGCCTGATCTTTCTTAATATAAAAAAAAACACGCTCGTTTACCAAGTCATTTACGAACAATAGCGTGCTGAAGTTGGATTACCTTTTTTTTGAGACACCCTGTACAGTATTAAAATCATTGCTACATTTAGCAGGATATAATTAGTTCGATGTTTGTTTATTATCCAAACCGGTTTGATATGTTTTTACAAACAGCCAATCACATGCGAGGTTCAGATTCTGAACCTAATCAAGTATGGAAGTGAGATTCGCAATTGATTTGACCAGAGGCTCTTTCGCCTCGTATTTATTTCCCCTCGCCGTTATTTTGCCTCGCCGTTCTTTAAGAGCCTCTGGAACCAGGGTAAACCAGTCTTCGATAGTTTAAATTGAATTCACGGTTGTTTTTCTTAGTCTAAATTCCCCTATATTGTTGACATTGTTTGGGAGTTTTTGTTGATACGACTGCTTGTCTTAGGTCGCATCGTCAATTTGCTATGGATATAGAGTAATTTGTTTACCCTGATCTTTTCAACTACTGTAGGCTTGTTTTTGGTTCAATGTTTGGAGAGAATTGCTCTGGTATTGAACTGATTGTGGAATTGAAAAATCGAATCCCCCACCTGTCTATTTTCGCATTTTCTTTTCATGCCGCTTGTTTCAGCTTTGTTGAAAACCCATTGTGAACAAAAACGTTTGGTGTGATGCGTTGATAGTATGATGCGTTTATGGTGTAATGGTTAGCTTTGCTGCCTTTCAAATAGTATGTTTGGGTTCGATTCCTGGTCAAAGCAACGTTCTGTCATTAGCGTTGGAGTTTAGTGAAATTCCATTTTTTTTCCATTGGAGGTAAAATGTTACTGTTACTCAACTTGACTTTCCCGAAAACAAAGCCGTTTACAACTATTGTTAATATTATTTTGAAAATATTGCTAGTATTCGAATAGATGCGAACTAATGGAGCGTGGCTGAGTTGTCTAAGGTGCTGGTTTAGGCACCAGTCATTTAGAAAACGTGGGTTCGAATCCTACCGTTGCCAGGTGTTTTCAGCATTTATAATACGTTCCAAGATCACAAAATAATTCTGTAATTTAACACCATGGAAATAAAGAAAAGTTGAATAAAAAGCCCGAATAAGCAGAATTATATGCTATATACTAAATAGGAAAAGGTCACCCTTGACAAAAATGCATGCCAAAGCGTCAATTAAAATTGTGACAAATTTTCATCAAGTCCGTGGTGAAAATTTCGAAAGACTGGTGACTATTGCCTACTTTTTTGGCCTTTGAACATTTGTGATTACAAGGATAATTTTGATACCAAGGTTGCTATGGTTACAGTTACTGCTTTGTTTGTGAAGAGTCTTATTTCAAGGCGTTCGCGCTAATGGCGCCCTTTCGAGAAAACTGGTAAAAGTTTGCAACTTTCGCCTTGGTAAATATTTATCTATTGTTGGTCTGATTGCTATAGTTTTTGGACTTTTGTGAAGTTATATTGTCAACTTAAAATCCTATGGTTTTTGTTTTTGGATTTTCGTTAACAAAGGGGCATCATATAAACTTTTTCAATGTCGCCGATGCAATTGAAAAGCTATCGAGGAGATGAAAAAGCAGGCAAGGGCGAGGAAAATATGGTTTTAAGACCAGATGTAAAGGTAAATAGCTTGTTTTTTATTTAAGTATATTATTTATCAAAAAAGGTCCTGAAGTTCTGTGAGTAGGCTAGTATAATTAAACTCAAAAAGATGATTGAGTTATTAAACATTGTCGTTTCTGCCCGTTTATGACATTACTAGGCAGGTGGAAGCAGAACAGATTTACCATTACAAAACACCGGAGTGTATAATTTGTGGTAGTGTTGACACATGGATTCATGCTCGTTCCTTTTTTATTAACCCATAAAGCCGCAATGTGCTCTAAAGCGCCCACTCTCTCATTTTACTCTGTCTAACACCAGACAATTGTATTTGTCACGGGAAAATGTTGGGCGTTATCGAGTTAACCAGACTATCTGCCCATGTCTCTTGTTAACACATTAAGCCACATTGAGCCCTAAGGCGCCCACTATGTTATTTTACCCCATCTAAGCAACACCAGACAATTTTATTCGTCAAGGGGAAAATTTTGAGCATTAAATGGCTCGGTTCTTATCTGACTAATTGATACCAGCAAACAACCGTTCTTGGAGCAACGTCAACATCACTCCCAGTACATCACTTTCAGGTACCAGTCATTTCGATGGCGTGGGTTCGAATCCCACCACTGCCAGTTTTTCGCAATTATACAGTGTATTGACTGATGCTTTGTAACATATTTTATATTGCTTTAGTTGCATATATAAACATTATTTTGAAGAAATTTGAAACTCCAACGTGATGCCAGAGTTTCCGTCGAATACCATAACAAAAATACTATGGCCGCATTCGATTGTGAGATACCTGGTAAAATTTTCGACATTCAATATAATTATAGCCTCTTCGTAAAAATAATGAATCCATGTATCCCGCCATCCCTAAGTTGCACCGAGATTTGAACACGGATCCTTGGATTCAAACCCAAAGGTGCTAAATATTACACCAAAGAACCAAACTTTAATTTGTTGGACATACACCTTTGTAATCAATTTTAGTAAATGGTGTTGGTAGATGGAATACTCGAACGGAATTATATATACATTTTTGTAGACCTAGCCAGGAGCAGTTGCGAAAAATGCAACTTAGGCCCTCTGGCAGGAATTGAATCTGCGGCCCTGCGATTCCGGTGCAGCGCTCTAACCAACTGAGCTACAGAGTCCAGCTGCTGAGCGTCAACCGCAAGTTCGGTATATAGGATGGGAGTGATGCCAGTATATGGTGTATGGGTAAATTCAAGATTTTTCTCGGCATCTCGTTCGATAAGATTAATAGTAAATGGTGTTGGTAGATGGAATACTCGAACGGAATTATATATACATTTTTGTAGACCTAGCCAGGAGCAGTTGCGAAAAATGCAACTTAGGCCCTCTGGCAGGAATTTTAGGCACTTTAGGGACTTCGGTGGCGCAGTCGTCAGAGCAAGCGCCTTTCACCTCTGAAATCGTGGGTTCGTTTCTCCTTGGGGACACATGACATTTATGTGAAAAGAGTCAGTCAACGCTTTACCGAAAGTCGTGGGTTTTCTCCGGGTACGCCGGTTTCCTTCCACAGGGAATGTTGATCGAGTGGGTTTGGATTAGCCCCCAAACTAACCCTTCCATCCTAGCTGTGCTCCCTGATCAGACATGAGTCATACGGTGGCTGCCAGTGACGATAATAAGCCTTCGACTCGATTAAGTCGAGCTGCGTCCTTCGCAATTCAGCTCAGCTCTCAGCTGCAAGTAAGGATGATTAGTACACCCTTACTTACTTACTTACATACTTACTTACTTACTTACCAAACAGACCAAAACAAGGGCCAACGAAACCTACATTTATCTGAAATACCAAGACGCAAACCAACAGTCGCTATTCTCGGAGATTCGATGATAAAATATTTAAACAAAAAGCGGCAGCAAAACGACGTAAACCAAAATATCAGAATGAAAACATGCCCTGCGACTACCACCTCCGATATGGTTCATTACCTTAAACCAACCATTCGTTATAATGCACATAAATGAAGCAACACTTGACAGCTCTATAAACAACTCTGAGGTTAAAATACAGGGTTGTGACTTGATAAGACAAGATAGAAATCGAAATGGTGGAGGAGTGGCTATTTATTTTAGGAATGTCATTCCTTATATGAATAGAGCTGATTTAATTCCAGACAATGCAGAGGCAATTTGTCTCGAAATTAAAAAGCCAAAAACTAAATCAGTATTAATCTCTACTTGGTACCGTCATCCAGAATCCAATATAGAATTTGTTAATGACTTCGAAAATTTCTTAAAAAAGAGTGACAATGAAGACAAAGAAATAGACATGCATAACGGGTGATTTCAACTGTGACTTCTTAAAAAGCGATTGTAATTATATGGTAATACCAAGCGACTTCAGAACCTAACAGACATCTATCAATTACAAAAAAATATTGACAAGCCAACCCGAACAATCGAATTAACAAAAACATTGATAGATATTATAATTACAAAAACTGACAATACCAAAACAACAGCATCGGGTGTAATAGAGCAGGGAATTAGTGACCATGATGTAGTATCTATTTGCGGAAAAAATAGGAATACCTAGGGAGAATCCGAAGATATTAGAAACAAGGCAATTTAAAAACTTCAATGAAACCGAATTTGAAAATGACTTAACTAGCACAAGCTTTCAGATATTTCACGTATGACTGAGATCCGAACATTGCATGGCAGGAGTGGAGAACATTTTTCTTCAGATTTCTGATGCTCATGCTCCATACCGATCTAGGAAAGTGAGAAATGAATATTGCCCATGGCTGAACAATGAAAATAAAAAATTAGTCTATCACAGAGATAATCTTAAAAAGAAAGCGGTGAAATTAAATTCTGCTACATATCATGAAGCTTATAAAAGATGCAAAAGCCAAGTTACCAAACTTATAAGGAAAGCAAAAACATATCATTACAAAACAAATCTAGAAAACAGCAAAAACAGTAAAGAGAGCTGAAAATATATTAATGAATTACTTAATCGCAAGTCGAAAACAACAACTATAAATAAGCTTAAAGTTAATGAGCAAACAGTTACTGACAATTAAAATATAGCCAACGAGTTTAATAGGTTTTTCTGTGGGATTGGACCCAAACTCGCGGAAACCATACCCACAAATAATATAGATCCCATTCAATACGTCACTCCCAACACTAGTCAATTTACTTTTAAACAAATTTCTGCAGCGAAGTTGACTAGCATACTAAACAGTATAGAGCTAGGAGAGGTCGCAGGGCTTGATAAAATCGCAAATAAATTATTAAAGGCTGCAGGCTATACTATATGTGAGACCTTACTTTATATTTTTAACTTGGTCTTAGTCACTGGTATTTTTCCAGATGACTTAATTAAAACAGGCCAAAGTAACTCCAATTATAAGGAAGGTGATAAAAGTGAATGTTGGAACCTAGATATAGACCAATTTCTGTAATATTGGCTATTGCAAAAATTGTAGAAAAACTTATTTATGATCAATTATTCACTTCTCCGAATGACAAGAAAATTATGATAAAGGCTTAATAAATGAATATTGATAAAGGCTTAATAAATGGTGTTTTGTTCCTTGACCTTAAAAAAGCGTTTGATACAGTTTACCACAAAATCCTTCCAGCAAAACTAGAGCTATATGGATTTCAAGGAGTAGCTCTGAATATATTTAAATCATAGTTACCCAACAGAATGCAAATATGCACAGTGCAACTGAACAGGATAATATGCGGAGTCCCCAAAAAATCACAGTTAGCGCCATTGTTGTTTTCGTTATATATAAATGATCTTCCAAACTGCCTTGAACAAACACAGGCTTCAATGTTTGCAGATAATACAAATATATCAAGTATTTGTATCAGGGGCGTACATATCGATTTTGGCTGGGGGGTAGAAGTTTCGAAATGAGACCGACTCATAAATTCAGACCGACCTCTCACCCTCCCACCCCCCAAATTCTAAATCGAAAACTCAATTGAAAAATTACGTGTGCTGCTCCAATAAGTTGAATGGCAACACAATTCAATAAACAAAATATGTACACACATACTAATCTGGTCCGGGGGGATCCTCCTCTGGGAAATTTTGAAACCTAGTACCTCATAGACACGATTTCCTGCGTTCTGAACAAATATTTTACTCCAATTTGTAGGTGGAAATCAGTAAAAAATTTCGAATTATATGGCAAAAACAATGTAGTTTTTCCGGATAAGAATAAGTTTAGCTTCCTGCTCAATAAGTTTGTCATAAAGTATTTAATATGCAGCCTGGTACCCAGGCGCTTTTAAGGAAAATAAAAAATCGCATTCAGATAATTTATAGCCATCAGTGGCTAAGCTGAGCGAGCGCGCGGGAGTGCTTGGGGAGGTCGCGACGAAGCAAGGTAGCGCCTGGCAGAAAATGACCGATTTCTTTACAATCGTATATAACTTCTGAATTCGTTCATGTTTGATCTATTTTTTGCTTCTGGTAACTTGTACTTGATGCTATCTTGGATAATCTGCAGAAATCTCTCCAAGAATTGTCTTTTGAAGTTAATTTTTATTAATTTCGGTACACACCGGCGTGTTCTTGGTTTTATTGTTGTCCTTTGTTTTGACTTTGCAATCCTTAATTTGGCTTACTTTAATATAAACATTGTAATACAAAATTGTTTTGATAGCATCCTCAACAGACCTCAAGTTCTAGTGCTGAACTAGACGTATCTTTCGGACAATTGAACGTTCATATTTGTATGTTTGTAGTTCATATTAATATATTCTGACTATAAAGATGTCACTTTGTCAGTTTTGAATTTTGATTAACTAGCATCAATGGCAATGCAATGTATTTGTCCCTTGTTTAAATTTGTAGAACCAGATGCTTCCAGCACTCCTGTGAAGGAAACCCAGATCCCTTCAACCAGGAAAACATTTTTAACAACAATAAACATAAAAATATATATTATTTAAATACATGTTTAAATACATGAATATTGACTGAAGTAGCAGGGTTACCAAGAGCATCAGAAAATAACTAGTATGTTCACGAGGTAAGGTCACATAACCTACCAACAGGCTATATTGCTACCAACTTGCCAGAGTGGCATGGATATTGTTCAAAATAGTTGTCGGGTTGATATGTATGTATATTAATGACGCCTTTGTTGTTTTGACATACAGTCACATTCGTAGTGAATATCAAGGTAGGATATCTTTACATGGCTTATGTAGAGAAAAACAATGACCTTTTGCAAAGGTAACCCTACCTCTAGCATCACCCTGACACACAATAGACTATAGGGTTACTGGTTACCAGGGTAACCTTGTGGCTAGGATCACCCTATTGTCATGTAAACAGCCCATGGGTCAAACAGTGTGCTTTGTGTTCTTTTTAGCTTACAATCTGTCCAGTTTCCAGTGTGATGAGAGAAGGCATAAATTGTCAACTGAGCTGGAACATGCTGCTGAGTATTGATGAAGACTCAAATATTTATGTGAAACAGTCACTGTGATGGATTTGCTTGATTTGACATCCAACGAGAAGATTTGACATTCTCACTCGAACAGTTAAAGCATGTTTTCCAGGTCCAACAAAACAGAAATAAATGATTGAATGTGAACAAATGTGATGTATAATTTTTGTAGAAATAATTATTAAGGCTCTGGTCTGCATAATAACTAGACAGTAAATTAGGGTGTTTTTTTTGCTTTAATATATTATAGTATGAGATTATGAGGTGATTAATACAATAACAAACCTTAGAAAACTTAAAAATGAATATACAGTTATAGCCCAGTAAATGACTTTCAATGTTTTGTTTGAATGTTATGAGTCTGATAAAATTATCTTTCAGGGATCCTGGGGAAAGGGTAGCATGGCCCCGTCGGTCATTGAAATACGGATTTGAAAGACAAAGCACAGAGCCCTGTCCCCGATATAGGAGTAGCCCTAAAGTGTTTTAAACATAGCATGAATTCATTACAATTTGAGTTTGAGAAATAATCGACATAGGTACACTGCTGTCAAATCACAGTGTGTGTGTACAATTTTAATAGGTACTAATCTTTCTGTGAAACCAAATGGCAGAAAGCACATGCATGGAATAATTCAGTGAGCATAAAACAGGAATTTTGTTTTTAGAAAACCAAATTAATGATATTCAGATGGGAGTTGAGATTACATTAGACAATGAGGACACAGAATTAGCCAGGACACTGGGAGGAAAGTACAATTTAACTTATAAAAATATTAAATTAAATTGCAAATTATCAGTATTGCATTGGTTTTATTATTTAATACGTAAAAATATATGAAAGTACACCAAAATGCTTTTTGTTTTCCAGAAAAAACTCTTTTCGCAGCGCATTTATCATTTGGACACAAAACATTTCCTGAACATACAATACTGTGTATAAATCTTTCAGTTTGCGACGACAATTGCAAGATTTTCTCATTTGCATTGATTCATTTTAAAAATCACCATGTACCGCCATCTTTAATACATTTTCTGGCAGGCGCTACCTTCGTCGCGACCTCCCCAAGCACCCCCGCGCGCTTGCTCAGCTTAGCCACTGATCTCTATAAATGAGCTGAATGCGATTTTGTTTCCTTAAAAGCGCCTGGGTACGAAGCTGTTTAATATGTAGATTATAGCAGTGTGGCAACAGGCAACTGGCAATATTATTGTTCTAGCATGTGAACGACTGACACAAACTTGGCCCTAACCAATCAAAAATCTCTCCTAAAGATAGCTGTCACCTGCATGCATACAATGGTCCTCTTTGTATTAAAAACATTTGGGTGGAGTTTATGTGTCTGCTGCTCATTCGCAAGATTTCAGTCAGTGTGTAAACAGTGCCAGTGAAATTTTTCAAAGTTTGTTTCAAGGTATCAAACCTTGTATCATAAAAAAAGCCACCCACTTTCCCGTAGGCAGAGCCGAGTACTAATCTATCGATCGTATCTACATGCTCAAATATACCTACTTATATATCTACTTGTAAATATGTAACTAAATTGTTGAATTAAATAAATAATGGCAGGGAAGTGATATCCTTTGGGACAACACTTCACCATTGGAAGTGCATTTTACAGGTCATTCATGCGACCTAATTACCTGACCTAGAGACTCGATGGGTCAGTCATACATAGTTGAGTACCCTGCACCAATGGTTGGTCACCAGTCCTACTAGGACTCAATTTCTCCGAGCTGACAGACCTGAACGGAGGTGCGCCTGGTCCCTTGTTATCCAGAGGTCCATCTGTTCCTCTAGAAAAACCTACAGTTTTTGCATGCATGCTCTGTCAGGTCTTGAGAGCCCTTACTGTCTCAGTATAACCAATGGTGGTCTCTAGGCCATCAGGCCTCAACTCACTGAACAACATGCACAGAGCTGGCTCCCTCCCTCTCCAACCTAGAGGTCCTCCAGTTCCTCTAGGTAAAACTTAGGTTAGCTAGAACTTCTAGAATGTTCGAGCACTTCCTTGCCCAAAATTATGCGACAAAATGCGTCGGTTGTGTTTGTTGTCTTGCTAAAGTTGCTAGTTGTCCAAAGTGCTTTATGATATTTTTCAACATATTAAACTTCATTAAGCATGTAATACTGAATTACAAATGAACAATCACAACATCAGATCTTTGTAATTTCACTGAAATTGCCCCATGTGCATGCTCAGGAAAGCTCGCCAGACCTACAAACCTTTGATATAGATTAAAAAACAATAAATTTTCTAAAATACCAAAGAATGACATTTATTATTTTTTTTATTTGTGTAGAGCTATTGATATTTTTTTATTTCCTTCAATCTGATTGGCTGCATGAGCGGACAGCTTTTTACGATATTTGACCGTGGTCCAACGAGTTATTTTATTGAACATTTTTGTTTATAAAAAGGAGTGAGAAACATTTGAAAACAAAAAAATCCCCTCAAAATATGCTTGGAATATTATAAACTTAGTCAGTTATTCCCTAGACGATGTCAAAATTTAAATCTATCTTAAATTTTATGTTAAAAATGGAAAAAATAGTATAAACATAAACAATGCAATGTCAAGCTACGGTACGGCTTTCGGCTTGGCCGACATGCATGCAGCGTGCATCATATCTTTGAGAATTTGCTGTGATTTGGTTTTTAAAACTTATATGAAAATAATCATAACAAAAAATTCAAATGAAAAACAAGAAATTTCCTCCAAGACAAAAACGTAAACAGCAGTGTAAACATTTTCATCTTCAACAGCGTTTCAATTGTCCAAAAAAACAATTGTTTTCGACAGAGTAAAGTCGAAACGGGCGGTTTTAGCACGTTTTAACGATGAAAAACCACACATGAACAAAAGTTGAATAAACAGGCATGCTTGAAATATTTGGAAAATTATAGTACATAATTAAACAATGCAAATTCCTGTTCTAGTGCAAATTCGGAGGCAAATTCAGTTGTCGGCGAATCAATATCATTCCCTAGACTAGTACCGGGTTAACCAGCCAGTTTGAACACTTCAACAGCAACACGAAAACACTTGAACAGCCAAAAAGTGAGAAAAATATCACAGCTGGCATAATCTTGAGTAAAGAATATGAATTTAATGTAAAAAATATATGTTTCCTTCAAGATTTTTGACTGTCAGCTTTCAAATTTAGCAACATGTTTTGATGAGGCGACGCCACTGATCTCGAGCAATACTGGAATCTTATATAAATTCAATTTTCCGTTATTTACCGTTACGGTCGGTCCGTACTGAAAAATATTTTCCCTCGGCCACAGAATAGTCCCTCGACCTTTGGTCTCCGGCCGCTTCTGAAACCTCGGCGAAATATTATTCCAGAACGGACCTCCCAGCCTGTAAATAGCAAACTATGCAGCTGTATGATTAGTCCTTTGCTAAGGAGCTCCATAAGATTATTCTTACATTAATATAAAGAAAAGTTCGGTTTACTATTATATACCTGTTACACAATAAAGAATTTCGGGTGACAACTGCGTACCTAACTGGGGTGCAATAAAATGACTCCGTCGTAAAAATTGGACGCAAGATGTACCTAATACAAAATGTCATGCAATAAAAAATACAAAATGCTTTCATTTTTTCATTTAGCTTCATTTAGTGCTGCTATCGTTGCCAAACGCAGCAAAGTTTGATTCGACTTATCTCTCAATAATTTGGGTCATAGCAAGGTATGTTACAATCATTTTGGAGTAAAATTGGATGATCACGTAAGTCATATAAACTTCAATCAAATATTCATGCTTGCAAATGTATTACTTACTGTATTCAATAAAGGGCATGGATACGGTAAAACGTTAAAGGATATGCTATGCAATTTTAAAGTTGTTTCTAATTCAAGTATAATTACAATAAAGTAGGATTCGCGTCATATGTACCACAGCTCTTATATATAATAACATAATAACGTTTCCCTGGAAGTGGAAGTTTAATAATTTTGTATCTGTTGGGTAGAAAATATAGCCGCAATAACACTGCTCGTTTCTTGACTAAAGCAGAATAAAACGTTTTAGAAATAATGGGATGTTACAATGCTATACATATGATGTTGTTTTAGTCACTTGCTTGAACGGCATATTTTTCGTTATAGGCGGCCTAAACGTTACTGTTGGGAAATTAGCAGAACTCTAATTTTTGGTTGCGTAACCATGCTTCATAAATATATTTTGTTGTACTTGTTGATGCCAACTTTGCTGAAAATTGTACCAAGCCAAGCTTGTTATAACTCAAGTCTTGACGGTATGATTGACGTCGACTTGGCAGTGTCAATTAAGAAATTATGTATGTCGTTATACCTATGCAAGTAGATGTAGCTATATAATGTGGTATTACTGATCGCGCATTGTCGATCGAGACCGGATAATCTTGGTTATATCTTCATGTACTAAACTAACCACTATAGGTATAAATGATAAGTAACAAATGTAGTGGAGCTTGACTTAGAGTATTATGAAGCAAAAAATTTCATGTTATCAAACGAAAGAACCTTTTTGCGGCAATCCACGCTTCTTTCATCAGATATTTCGATTTGTGTGATATTCAAATGAGAAATCTGATGGTTCTTTTTCTCTTCTTACATAAATAATTTTTATTATTATTATTCAGCGAAATCGCTTGAAATTGTGCATGTTGGCCCAGTTAATAAAACAATTAATGTTTTGATATTCAATAAGATATGCCACCATAGACAGCATCTTCATAATGTTAATCTTGGACATTTATATATTTTGCAGAGTGTCTCAACTAAGTAAGATTTGGTTATATCCGAAAATATATCTAGGACTATATGCCCACAGCTATATGAGTTGTATTTATGGTATTACGCACTGTTAGAGACTAAAATTATATGTCTCTACTGGTCTGCTGAAAGATGAGTATACGTCAAGCCATAATTTACAAAATGCAAGAGCGCTACCAAATAATAAATACAAAGTATATCGTTCGCCCAGCCATGAAATAATGGTACACTTGTACACCGTTACTTATAGAGATACGTATGACACGGCCCCTTAGGCCCTTATCCGATCGACTTAGCAAACCTTATTGGGTATACATACAGGAATGTCTTGGATAGTGGTTAAAACATAACCTTACAATAATGGAACTGGAGGAAACAGTTTGCATTAGTCTAATTCTAACAGTAGCCGAATACTGAAAAAGATAGTGATCATATATTTACATATTTTTGTTACCACTCCAGGTTTCAGGCTAAACACGACAGTTTTGATGACAAAAGTCGTTTTTGAAAGGATAGATTGCGTAATGGGATGTGCGGCTGAGCCATGTTGTAGATCAATAAACAACAAAAGGACGTTGACCTACCAAAATGAAACAAATTGTGAGATGTTACATAACGTGGCCTACAGTAATCTGAGAAATTATTGGAGAAAAACTCTTCTTATGATTATGTTTACCTCGTTAACCCAGAAAAGGTAAACACGTGTAAATATTGACTTGCTCAGACTATTAATTAACTAGCCAAGGAGCTACATTAACTTAAATAGATACCAAATGTTTTATTACTTTGGCAGGGAAGCTGAACGTTTAAAGGGCAATGTCAGGATGCTACTGCGCATCTAAAATATGCGCGGAAGCCGCAGACTTGCCAACACAAAAATAATGTTTACTGAGCGGGGAGTGAGTTTCAAATTTCGAAGACGTGTGTACAAAATGGTATACTGTATACTAACCTTTTGTAATTTTAAAAGCATGTTATGATACTTTTATTTTAACGTGTTAAATATGGCCAAAAGTGAACATCCAGCAAAATTATCCAGTCTTTACAATATCTAAACATAGGCCATATGGCGGTGAATGGTAGAAATGGTTGACAAAACTTTACAACCCGCAAACCTATACTGGCGTGCCCATGCCAAAGAACATTTTATATATTCATAACCTTAATAACTATAGCAATTTAAAAATACGTAAATCAATAGGCTATGTTAATTAAATATTTTACGAGAACAGAGAGAAGGAATTCTAAATATATAGACTGCGCACAGTAGCGTCGCCAGGGAGGGGACTGGGGGGGACACGTCCCCCCCAGTTCTCCTCAAAATCACTTTTGAGATTCTCTCAAATCCGGTGAAAAAAAGGATGGGGGGGGTACGTTTTCTGACCATCAGAATTCTGTCAAATCGTCCCCCAAGTCCAGGAAATGGTATTTCAGAGACTCTAAATTAAAAAATTTCCCGGGGGAGCACGCCCCCGGACCCCCTAAAAAAGCTCGCGCTAGACTCGCGCCTTCGGCCCTCCTTTTCAGCCCCCTCAATATCATTTTGTCCCCCCCACCTCTCCAGGTCTGGCGACGCTACTGACTGCGCAACTGCATGTTGCCATGCATGTTGTCAAGTTTTCACTTCCCCTAAAAGCATGAAAACCTGCCAATGCTAGGGCAATTTGTACGCAATATATTATCCTCGAATATCAAACGAAACTAAAGAGTAAAGGTACTCGAACGCAGTTTAACTACCGTTTGTATTGCTATAATTTTAACGGCGAAATTGTCTTGAAACTCTACGCCCTGCATGCATTGTATTCGCATTTCGCAGGTGAAAAGTTGATTATTTAAGTCAATTAAGGAGCAGCCAAGCAGCGTCGTGACATTACCCCTTTAAAATGGGCATTTTCTGTTTTCATTCTAACCCATTTCGTTTTCATCGTCCTCGTCTTCGACGGTGTCACAATGTGGCATTTTCACAGGTTACCCATACTCAAACGCAAATTTGTGCTTCCTCGTGAAGTACAGTAAATCAGGGGATATTGGAAGCGTTGTGTTAAGTTAGTTGTGTACTTTGAGGGATAAATTTTGAATACGTGTCTACATTAATATTTGGTTATTCTGGTTCTTGGTTTACGGTTAATGGTTGCAAAATCGGAAATCAGACCTAACTAATACAAATTTGAAAATGAATCCAGTATAACATGAGTGATCGACATTAATCTTGAAAATTCATCCTCGAAGGTCTTTGTTATATTCAGTGTTTGATAAAAGTTTCAAGACAACAGTTTTTTCTATGTTTAAAATCGAGTTATGTAAATATATTTTGATGTTACAATTGACAATCAACAGACTGAAAACGGTTACTCGAGTTTCACGTCGTGTTGAAGGCGACCATCAGACTAAAGGTGTTTCTAATTGACTACAATTTTCATATCTTAAAATATTTTGCATAAACCTAAATAAAAACTGATTACTATAATTCTAATAGTTATTCACATAATATTTGTTCTCGTGCCTGCATTTAGAGACAAGTTCTGACCTCTTATTCATTAAAAAACTCCTTATCTGCGTTAAAAATCCAAAGCTTCTCTGGGGTGTATAAATTACAAAACTTGTCGCAACCTTTCGAAACTTTTGCTTATTTCACGATTGACCACTTGCTTGAATACTTTAACTCCTTTTCTTTCAAATCTCATATGTAGCTACTTTGACAACGCTGTTTTGGTCGAATATTTCTTGTGTTTGAATGACGAACAATGGTTGTTATAGCAAAGCTTGAATTCATTCTCCGTCATGTCAATGTAGATTTTATTCACGTTTCTCGCGAAAGGTATATGTGACCTGAATATTATAGTAACCAGAGATAGCTGAGTAGATAAATTCCGAGTTCTTCGCTCAAACACAAAGATTGTAGAATTATGAAATATCCAGCGTTATAAAGTAATCGAAGTTTCCTGCCTCTTCAACAGGCGCGCCAGGGATTTAGATAAACTATTACTCTATCTTATCTAATTAGTTCAGACGTGACATGAAAACCCATATTTCGTGGGAAATATTTCTATATTAGAATCAACCCATTTGCTGCCAAATATGGAGTAATAGCATCATCATATAAAAAAATAATATTACACATTTGACGTCATAATGTACACGAACGATAAACAACGTGGTATCGCCTTTGCCTGTTCGCAGACTTAAAAAGCAAAAATACAAAAATAATTAGACTAAATAAAGCCAAAACTGCGAAGAAAGCATATTTCAAATTAAGGCATACATTTCCTGCGATATATGGCAAGAAGAACTCGTCGTTGAAGAATATAATGAGGATGTTCTATTCTATATCTTAAAAATAATTATATAATAAAACAATTATTGAATTCGATTTCAAGTTTTCGCATTATACGGCGTCAAAACTAATTAAAATAATATTATGGTATCATATTTCCTAATGATGGATTTGACATGTAGTCAAAACTAGATCCTCTACATGGTTTCTTTACTTTGGCACTTTTTTTCATTTAAATCTTTGAACCAAGCTCGAAAAAACGATTTTGTTTTAAATTCGGCAGCTCGCGAAATAGCAATTTTGAAAAAAAGTGATAGTCACTGAGTAGCCGGTGACTATGACTTTTTAGAGGCTCAATTTCGACCAATCACGATGCGACAAAAACAGTAGGCACCTCACTATTAATAACTTATATTTCTCTCATAAATCACTTCTTTCTGAGGTTGTAAAAAAACGATACATTTCCCCCCCTGTAGGAATACAATGGAACCTGTTTACCAAACGTTTTGAAGGACCATATCAAAGGTATTTGTAAAGAAGTATAAAGAAAACACTTTTTGTTGGAATATGAATGGTTGAGCTATTCAGTTTTTTTCTTCGATGTATCTAGATTTTTGCATTTTACTGGTGTTGCGATAAACGAAATTTGACGTATTTCTACAGAGCGTTATTGGTTCTCCTTTTACATACATGTCGACATCACTGTCTTTTTACGTTTTAACATACAGTAAAGCCTATTTCACACTATCAATTTTGTCGGCGATTTTTCTATGTTATCGAGCGAATGACATATCAACGATATGACTTTGTAAAACCGATCCCATAATGGTTACATACTTTTGTTCATGAGTCTATTCATTCGCATGCGTCAGTAGGAGAATAATCGCCGACAATTGCTAGTGTGAACCAAGCTTAAGAGTGTGTGCAATTAAAGTATATAATCGGATACGACCAAGCCATTTTAAAGTAGATCCACAGCGCAGTCCTGACAGTCTGGTCCTTTGGCGTACATTTGCCCAAATTGTAGTCTAACAGGTCTTTGCCGGTTGTAAAGTCATTGTTATGTCTTTGTTACACACTCAAACACTCAAGCAACTATCACTCCTCCAGGATAATTTGGAGCAATTCTTTGGAGCCATTCGATCAGCTGGAGGCTTCAACAACAACCCCACCACACAACAATTTACAGCTGCGTACAAGCATCTTTTGTAAAATGAGGAAATAATGGTAATTGTCGAAAGAGAAACCAACAGCCATTCTTCATGTGATTGATGACACCTGCAAGATAAATAATGAAGATGTTACAATAACCGATGCAGCTCCCATAAGGAAATACGACCTAACAAAAGGAAGACCAATTATGCATGACCACGATTACAATGATGTGTATAATGTTTGTCCTCTCTCCGAGTACAAAAAAGCTTCCATATCGTACATTGCAGGATATGTCGCAAAAATGGTTGAAAAGCAAACATCTCGCATGATTTGCTGTAAAGCTCTTGGTTCAGTCAAATATGCACCAGAGTCAAGCTTCTTAAAACGCAAAGACAGGGGCAATCTTTTCAAATCGACACAAAGTGTTATAAAAGTTAGGGAAAAAGCCGAAAAGTATTTCCAAAGAATGTTGATGTAAACAGGGGGAAAACTGCCCCACTGCCAAGGCATTGCTGACGCTAAATCTATTTCTGGATTGGGTGCAGTAGATCATTCTAGAATTTTTGGAGAACTTGTCAAGCATGTGCTATTCACGCCTGTCAACGAAAATCATGTTTATGGCTTGATCAAGCTCAGTGCAAAATCTTTTTTTAATGTCAAGCTGCGTCATCTGAGGAAAGAGGCAACAGCAATTCTGCATGGCAAAAAGATTAGGAAGAAGCTGAACGAGTTGATTATTTTCAATCACCAGTAATAGACCTCTCGCACTTAGTGTTGACGAACAGCAAAAATTCAATACAAAATGGAAACGATATTCTTGATAATTTGGGTCCAGGGTGACTCATACATGTAGATTTTATTTACAAAAATGCTATCGAGCCTTTAAAAAAGATTGATATTGTTTTGCACTTGGGGTTAGTCTTCGCATGATTAAATCACTGGAAATTGTACGTGACTGTATATATAATAAGTCAAATTGTTGTTGACAGTTGGCTGTAAATATAACTGCCAAAATCAATTAAGTACATAGTTTTACTTTACCTTCGCTGGATACTGGATTCCCATAACACACAAAAAACACTTTTACTCCATCAAATCCCCCCGAATTGGCTGTAGAGTGAGAAATTATCCAGCAACTTGGTAACTTTTAACAACCAATTACGCCCCACTGCACTCGCGTGTTTACTTGATTTTCGCCGAAAAAATTCGTAGTATCGAGAAAAATCCACTCACTTTAAAATGATTTTTCTCTTACAATCGTATTTTTAAATAAAATGTTACAATTACAAAGCATGAACAAACGCAAATTGAGAGTTATCGTCGAACTTCCAGTATAAACATATATCTCGTAGCCTGACAAGGTGGTCACACCAAGATGGTCGCCGCGCAGTACTCCTGCTTCACTTTTGATATTAAGGAAGTTCAATCCAGTCCTAGTTTTCAGATCAGTGAAATAGCCAAGAGATGTCAAACATATAAACATTCATGTGGGGTGGACAACGGCCAAATTAATGGGCCAGTCAAGTGAACTCCATGTGTAACTGGAGTGATCACTTAAACCTTGAAATCTCAGAGGAAGCTGACAGGCGCCTATATCAAATATATATGGATATAGGATATTTTTGCTGCCTCTGTTTCTGTTGTATTTCATTAGAATTGTAGCATTATAGATTTTAACAATTTAAATAAACCGATTTTAACAATGCTCGCAATAATTTTTATACACAATTCATTTTAAACCTGAACATAATAGAATGAAACGCAAAAATCGCTGCCATGCGAATTCATGCAAGATGTATCCGCGGAAAACACCATAGAAGGCTCACAAGCAAATAAGCGTCATCAAGCTGTTACTCTTTGCAATTTGACTCTTTGAGATGGGTCAAGTTACCCTTCGAGGAGTAAGGCAACTATTATGTAGAGTCGCGTGACCCCTGCGAGCCATTCATGGAGTCGAAACTATCATCCGATTTGAAATGACCCTTCCGAGGAGTTCAAACTACCCTCTTACCAGAGGACGGAAATGACCCCCAGGGGTCAAAACGACTCTTTTCAATTTACACTGTATAGACTCGTCCTTCTATGCCTGTGTTTAACAACATTGCAAGTGATGTAATACTATTTTGCGGTAAATGTACAATGTGTGTAGACCTCAGAAGAACATTTTAAATTAAAACTCTCCCTTGTATTTACATTGTAGCAAGTTCCTAATCAGTTATATTTATTCAGTTTCCTCATTTCATGCGTCAATCGTAAGTTTCACGTACAACGATATCTCGCTGGGCAGACCGTCTCTATACTTATTATATAAATGACTGCCAGTGGTATAATCGTTACAGTACGTAATGCCATGCAGACAACGCATTTAATAAGCAAGCAACTCCACATTGTATGTTTTCATCAGCATTCTCAAACTCATTAAATATTCATGACCTCTCGGTCCAATCAGACACGCTGAAATCAGTCACGTGCCGTATCTGGATAGAAGAGGAAGATCGGTCTGATTAGAATTCCTTATGAGAACAGTAGGAAAATAATATAACATTTGCATAATGACTGTATCTAGAAACTTTGTTCTCAATACAGTATTTAGAACAAAATTGGCAAATCTGTATTTAGAACGCTTTTTCTAAGCACACTGAACACAGTACTAATAAATAGTACTAAAAATAATTAAAAACAAAATTACGAACGACAAACACCCAAAAGTATCTAATTGTATTTGCACAACATCACAAACTCTACTTACTCAAATTAACATTAATATTCACAGTCGCGTTACTTAGGTCGCTATTGCAAAATAATCCGTCCAAAAAAATACTCCTGCTTTGCAGTTCACTATTATTATTCTCCTTAGAGTCACACTTAGCATCCAATAATGCCAATTCATCAGAATTTAGACTGGCTAAATATTCATCAAAATCGTCGTCCAAAAATGTGTCTTCCTCAGCTGCCACAGGCTCAGCCTTGGTCGTTTTACCATCATCAGTACTTTCGACTAGTAAAGGAGGTCCTAGACAATCTGAAACACACTTAATCTGTTCTTCACTAGGCTTTTCATACCTAAATAATGCATTCGATATATGTCCAGTACGCTCGCGGATAAGTTTTTCTTCAACGTTATTCTGAAAAAGCGTAGAGGCACATGTAACACGAAGGCTATGTGCAGTTTTTCGTTGTAGACCAGCTGCTGTCGTCAAGGAAGGCAAAATGGAGTTCAGTTTATGAATTCCAACTGGAGCATCTTCAAATTTGTAACTTATTTTAGATGGCCGAAAGTAAAATGCATCGTTGCGTCTACTTAGCTGACTAACCATGCTTATATACTTCTTAAACAGCTTAACAATACAATGCTTGTGGTCTTTCTCATTATCTGCGTGGCAACGATGCTTAACATTTCTCGGGTTTCGCTTCAGATCTTTTAAACCGCCGTGAAAAGTTTTGCTTACATTTTCAACAAATGACACTTCATTTTCGGTCACTACAAAGTTATGCAGACGCAAAATACGGTGTTCTTTAGCCCTTAAGCCAAATAATTTGCCAATATAGAAATACAACGTGTTCAATAACGTCTCCGGACTGCTCTCACCCAAAACACCGACACTCCACATCTGCTTTTCCTCTTCCACGGTAATGGCTGCTCTCTCTGCCTTGGCTACTTTTTTCGCATGATCTTCGCTTATACATGCATGGAGAACTTTCATCTCCGCGTCTAACACCTTTCGAAACACCTGAAACCTGCCAACAATATTTGGATACACTAATTAGAAAACTATATTTTCAAACTAATGGTAAATGAACAGCCTGCGTCGAATATTACTTACTTGTAATTTTCTTTGTTTAGCGGGTTCATCTCTGCCTTCCCATTTTCTTCGTAGTAACGCTTCATACAACATATCAGCTGATATATGGTTTTCTCTGGGTATGGTTTTCCATCTCGATCTCGCACTTCTTGAACATACTTGCATAACCAAAAATTCAACGTTTCGGCAGTCATATTTAATATGTCTGTCTTCAGGCTTTCGACAACTGACACATCAAGGCCAAAGTTGCAGCTTTCTGCCGGCCCGTAGTCATTGGTTCTTTCGCTCTTCCAGGATTCAAATATACGAATACCCCACTGAGTTTTATACTGCGTAGTCTTTGGCACTGCATTTTTTATTCTTTTCGAAGCCTCCTCTTCGTTCAATGCTTCGCCAAATCGTTTCGCCATCAAACACATGCACAAATGAATCAAGTTATGGGTGGATTCACGCATATATTTTCATAGCTACATATACTTAACGTTTTCTATACTAAAGCAACAAAAGGTCATATTCCCTCGACGTCAATGAATATTTAATGAGTTTGAGAAGCCATTTCCTATCCTCGGAAGCTGTGTTTGCAGTAGGGCTCTAAACACTAGGCATTAGTTCCGCTCCTCGGCTGCGCCTCGGAGCGGAACTAATGCCTCGTGTTTAGAACCCTACTGCAAACACAGCTCCTCGGATAGGAAATAGTACTTCAACCACACTTGTATGTCTATAGCAATTTTTGACTTTTTAAGCAAAAGCTTCTGCAACTACAGACATTGTGTTCTCATGTTTTGGAAAGGATTCTTGCTTATTTAGCTTCGAAGATGAGTAACTTTTTCTTCGTTTAGTTTTCAGCCATGCCTTTTGTCTATAAAAATATAAAAAAGACACTTGCCGGCAGCCGGCTAAAAACGACTGGCCGGTAAAAGTAAACAAAAGTTTTCTGTCGCTCATTCAAATTCATCGAGTTCAATGTATTTTAGCCCTATGTTTCATTTTAGCTCTGTAAAATTATAATAATATATATTTGCACCTGATTTAACATTTTTCGTATAATATTCTTATATTTAATCTTCAGCTAAAATTTGCCCTAACAATTGGAAGAATTCGATGGTCGTTACTATTATATCAGTGAACAAACTGCCGCCATGTGGTCTACTGTACAAGACGACTGTCGTGCACGTAGTGGTGACCTCGCGGTGCCAACAAGCACGGAAAACAATCAACACATTTACGTACGATGCTATGAAGGATCACCATGTCAAGAGAGCATGGGTTGGATTACACAGGGGGAAGGAGGTTTGAAGGACAAGCTTTATTCCGTGCGAGGCGTCGAGGTGTCCTATTTAAATTGGCACACCGATCAACCAAACAACTACAATGAAAAATGTGTCGAGATTTGGAACAGTGGAACATGGAATGATCTTGCTAGTAGCCAGCGTCATCATTATATTAGACTTGCTCCAAATCTTACTTTCTTTGTTTTCTTTCTCGCTCCACTATAATGTGAATAACATGACGTAGCGGCGGAGAGAGGGAGCGAAAGTAAGACTTGTCAAATCCGGACCCGGAAGTAAGCCGACACAATACTACATATTGCTATATTTAGCACATTGTGATATCTGTAGCAGGGGGGGATAGGTGTTGTAAAATAATGCTGTTTGTTCGTGTTACAAGTTACAATTCTTACGATATGGACGAATTCGAAGGTGATTTGCAATACAAATCTGCCGTTGCATATGCCCTTGATGTTCTTGGTTTATCTGGTAAGATAACACCAAGGGAATACCAGTCTAAATGCCTGGAAATTCTTCTTCGAGATTCGCGAGATCTATTTGTAACACAGCCAACTGGTTCAGGAAAGAGTCTTGTGTATTGTTTCTCCTTTGTTGTCCTTGATGAACGATCAGCTCTCGAAGCTAGACAGTTTGGGAGTATTTGGGATTAATCTCTCCGATATAAAGGGTGCCATCCACGACGAGGGGGAAACTGGTAAATAGAGAATTTACATTTGTATTTGGAAGCCCGGAGTCATTCTGTAGCAAAATGGTACGTAAATTATACTTTTAAAATATTCATCATTTGAATTTGTATACACTGTACAACAGAATAATATACCTGTTTACATTCATATATTGTCTGATATTCACACAAGGGAATAAAACATACTGGTTGCAGCACAGGCTTCCCTATCTCTTAAAGGACAATGGCCGATATATATTGAATATACATACATGCAAACTATTAGTTTACTACAAGATGTAAAAAATAATTCAAAAATATCAACAATATATGTCATATATACATAAACATACCTAACTTGTTAATATGATGTCTTTTGTTGTGTCTCTGAGTGTTGCTTCAACTTTTTTCGTTTTCCGGATACCCACTTTCTCCCCTGTGTGGGTATCGACAAAGGTATCGACAACGAAAAAATTTGTCAAGCGACACTCAGAGACACAACAAAATATATCATATTAACAAGTTACAGTGTATATATTAAAAATATATCGGCCATTGTCATTGAAGAGATTGGGAAGCCTGTGGTTGCAGTGTTTTTGCATGTATTTGTACAGGTATAGTTTACATAGTAAGTGATATTTTACAAATGTAACTATTAATTAAGGAACTATCTTTGTAATAAATTATACGTTGCAAATAATATAGACTAAGTATAGATTATAGTATATTTAGTAAATAATAAAATAAAATAGTAATTTAATTTACAAATTAACATAACACATAACCAATTATAATTCAACATTTAATTTAGGGGTGTTACCTCAAAAAAGAGCAAAGTTTTTCGTGAATGTTATGGACGATTAGCAGAGATGCGATCATTATTGGGGCCCATTCTATTTGTGGCACTTAATATGGCGACAGCTTCGAAAGAAGTGCAGAGTATAATTACATCGTCTCTGGCAATGATTGACTATGCATATGTTGGAAGTTACCCAGATCGAAATAATATCAGATACTCCGTTAAAAATCTTCAAAATGATGACACAGAGTCAAATCTAAAGTGGTTAATAGATGAGCTAAGAGACCATGGAACAGAGGCAGAAAAATGTATTATTTTCTGTAGAAGCCACAAACTTGTTAGTAGATGTAGAATTCTACTATTATGTTGGAAGTTACCCAGATCGAAATAATATCAGATAATTCCGTTAAAAATCTTCGAAAATGATGACACAGAGTCAAATCTAAAGTGGTTAATAGATGAGCTAAGAGACCATGGAACAGAGGCAGAAAAATGTATTATTTTCTGTAGAAGCCACAAACTTGTTAGTAGATGTAGAATTCTACTATGAAAAGTTGCAACCTAATCAGACACGGCGCAATAGTTATTGACGTGTAGTCCCCGAGTTCTTACTGAAATATATACTGATCCGAGGAATAAGTATTTTAAACGTAAATATTTACAAGTGCGCGCGCTGCCTTTAAACGTTCTTACATTGGAGTTGCAAGTCAACCAGAATATAATAACAAATACTGGCTGAAATATTACAATATGTCAAGACAATAAAATATGAAGATCGCGTATACAAAACAATACAGAAAATACATTCAATAACACTGATGGGTATGCAGTGTAGTGAAAATCCATAAGAGGTTGCATACATACTAAACTATAAATCGAAAGTTGTTCCATTTATAATATAATATAATATAATATAATATAATATAATATATATATAAATATAATATAATAATAATATATAATATAATATAATATAATATAATATAATATAATAGAATAATAATATAATATAATATAATATACAGATATTCAGTGTCGAACCGCATCTTGCGACTGTTTATTATACGAAATTCAGCAAACAACAGAATCCGAGATGATGCGTTCTATAAATTGTTAAACCTTACCTTTGTTTCTGAGGTATTTTTTTCATCGGAATTACTAGAAAAGATAGATCTTCTGGCTTTCGGCTGTGTTGTTTCTGAGCTCGGCGACACCGATCCCCGTTTAACTCGTGCTCGCATGAACGTTTCGCTCGCTTTCGCTTTGCTGTTCTCCATTTGCCTGACATATGTCTTCCAAAAGTTTTTGCCCTTTCTTTATTTTATTCGAGCATGGACGGCAGATACATATTTAGATCTTTAGCAGTATCTAAATATACATTTTAAATACTCTTCCACATCAAAGCATGCATCGGTTTTTCCTGTAGATCTACAGCTGGATTTTGTGACCATGCTTTAAAGCATTGCCTTTGTATTTATCTTGAAGGTCTTGGAAACAAATGATACAAATATCATTCGAAGAAGGAGACAAAAACTCTATTAATTTCACGGGAGTGTCTGAACTAGCCATTACGAAAAGTGAGAATTTCAAAAAGACAGAGATAAAATTATATTTATAATTTATTTTTGGAATTTTCTTTGAAACGCCTACCACTTAATTATAAGAATCCCCCCCTGTAGTGTTTTGTAATGTCATGTGATCCTTGAGAACGCCATGTGCTGATTGGTCCTGCCCGACCATCAAAGACGCCGGCACTGTTCATTTTTGAACAGTGAATTTAATAGGAATAGTATTGTATCGGCTTACTTCCGGGTCCGGAGTTGACAAGTCTTACTTTCCCTTCGCTCTCTCCGCCGCTACGTCATGTTATTGACATTATAGTGGAGCGAGAAAAAAAACCAAAGAAAGTAAGACTTGGAGCAAGTCTACCAGATCGCCGGAAACGGCCGTTTCAGAGTCTTATCTACCTCTTTTAGTAAGCTTGTTCAGGGAACTAAGCTGTTTCCATCATTTTCATGAAAATTATTTGATTTTTTGGGGGGGCCGAAAACCGTAGCAACCACCATAGCAACGACATGTTATTGGAAAATCGCGAGCATTGGAGCATTTACGAAAAGGTTTTGTTCTCCAAATGAGTACCCACCTACCCCTCCCTAGCTATATAGTGATTTTAAACGATTTTATTTCAAATTACACCAAGTACAAGTCGGTTATATTTAGGCGGGAGAGGCGTTATAATGGCGTGAAAGCAAATTGTGTTCATGCTATATATTTTCTATAATTACGGTTCCACTTCAAGGCTAGACTGATTGAGGACATCATGTAAAGTCCGACGAAAGTCGATCTGCCATAACCTTTCAAAGAACCGAAGGGTTAAACATTGGTGTCTTTTTAAAGACGGCAACGGTGGAGGTCACAGCTGGGAACCAAACTTAGGTGTTGAAATAGTACGTGTTCAACATTTTTGAAAAAATCTAGCATGGCATTTTCATGATATATATGCCTACCTCTCCTGTTTAGGATGTGTTTGGCTATGTGATTTCGACCCCGAATTAGTCTTAGTATATTTTGTGAGCATATGAAAATATAGGGGAGCTCCATGCCGAATTTTTCATTTGTGCGTATAATATAAGTAAATAAAAGCTTTTCCAATATAAGGCGCATACACTTGCAAATACGTTGTTTATTTAAACTGGCATATACAAATATAACTTTTACATAATTTCTAAATATCTATATGGGCACATTTATATACCGAATATATAAACTATAATGAATTATCTATCACTAAAAATTGTAACACTAATCCACAAATTGTAACAGTGAGTGATTTTGTGTCAGCCACCCATATTCTAAAATATTAGAGTAAAAAATGAGGAAAAAGTATTAAATTAGGAAAAATAGTTTTCAATGTATAAGACCACCTTAATGTAACCATCATGTTGATAAACCGAACATTGAATTTAAATGCATTTTTCTCGAATTATCCAAAATTAGCGATTGCCATTATTGCGCGCAGGATATCTGAATAGGCATTGAAGCTATCTTGATGAGATCTTCAGCATAGACTCATAATATCAAGCTCTAGGTCTTAAACTAAAATAATTGAGTTATGTTGAATAGTTTTGAAGTGGCGACAGTTTCCATGCGAGTCGTCAAATGCCTTTCCAGTTTTTGACCTGTAAAACTGGTGATAATGTTTCAATGTTGATTGTTTTAGCTCAACTCCTAGACAATGTTATTTGTTAGTAAATAAAAGTTATTCCAGGATTTTATCATTATTGCTTATTTAGTTTTTGTGTTTATAAAATTGCATGAATTTCACCACAGGGGGTGCTTTATCTCGGTAACCATGGCAACAATGTTTTGCAGCAACATATTTTTTTTGTCAGAGTGTTGAGCCTAACAACATATTAGCAGTAGAGATTCAATAGTAATAAAAGATAGAGAAAAAATATTTTTGTAGTGGACCCCCTTAAGTCGTTTAGAGATGATAATAAAATATACCAGTAGGCGGTAAACTATAAAATGCGGCAACAATTAACATAAATACCACACAGATATTCAGTGTCGAACCGCATCTTGCGACTGTTTATTATACGAAATTCAACAAACAACAGAATCTGAGATGATGCGTTCTATAAATTGTTAAACCTTACATTTGTTTCTGAGGTATTTTTTTCATCGGAATTAGTAGATAAGATATATCTTCTGGCTTTCGGCTGTGTTGTTTCTGAGCTCGGCGACACCGATCCCCGTTTAACTCGTGCTCGCATGAACGTTTCGCTCGCTTTCGCTTTGCTGTTCTCCATTTGCCTGACATTGTCTTCCAGCAGTTTTTGCCCTTTCTTTATTTTATTCAAGCATGGACGGCAGATACATTTTAGATTTTTGCAGTATCTAAAGTACATTGTAAATACTCTTCAACATCAAAGTGTGCATCGGTTTTTTCCCTGTAGATCTCCACAGCTGGATTTTGTGACCATGTTTTAAAGCATTGCAATCCGTGGGTCTTAGGGTCATTCATTTTTTTACAGTTTTGAAAAATGAAAATTGCTTAAAATTGAACAAAAATCATTTTTCATTTCTAGAAAAATGAAAAATGAATTTAAAAATTTCATTTTTTAAATTTCAAATTATGGGAAAATGAAAACGTTTCACTCAAATTCTTAAGTTTAAATTCTGGGGTCATTCATTTTTCGCAATTTCGAAAAATGAGAAATGAAAATAACGGTTGCTTATTTTTTATTTTTGCGTGCAACCCAGTTTACTTTATATTCACATTCTTTCAAAATGGCGGCATTAGAAGATCTTGTGAGTGTTGAAGCTGTTCGTTAGCTTTCCCGAAATCATACGCTAGAAGAAGTTGCTGATAATTTACAGATGATGTTTCCAAATCAGAGAGGGTTAAGTGTTAAAAGCATAAAACGATTTTGTGAAAAACATGGAATACGAAAGAGAAATTGTGTTACTGATGACGAACTTGATCAAATTGTCCAAGCATCTGTACAACAGGTAACAATTTCATATGCATAGAATAACATACTTCGATCACGATGCGTCTACTATTGAAATTCATAGGATGTAGTATGATATAATCCGTGGTAGTCTCATAATGTTACGGGTGATGTTGCAGGTTGGCCCTGTGTATGGTCGAAAGATGATGAAGGCTTACATAGATGCCTCTGCAGCAGGGCAGTCAGTGGCTTCGGAAAAAATGAATCGGTCAATCTCTTGCGCGTGTTGTACCAGAACATCATGAAAGAAGAAGACATGACGTAGCACGCTTGACTAATCCAATACCATATACGGCCAATTATTTTGGACACAAATTACATGTGGATAAAAATGAGAAACTTGTAATGTATGGGGTAACCCATGTATGTTCTATAGATGGCTTTTCGAAGTATGTTCCAGCTTACTGCACAATGTCTGTGAAGAACAATCTCATTATATACGAAAGAATTTACAGGTAGGTTTTGTCAGACTGATCTATATATAAGCAACCTCGTTCCCAGGGCCTTTTGGGAATATAAAAGACCTTTAGAACCACATTAGAAAAAGTTGATGTTCGAACTTTTTTTTTGTGAAAATAGTACAGATCGATCGGTTCAGTATAGCGCTCAGGCATTCAAATTATATATAAAAATTGCAAAGTAAATATCTAAAAGTCTTCTTTTTTGTGACACCCTGTATATTGTAGAAGTTAAGTCCTTACGAATACGAAAAAACTACAACCTCGCACTTAAGGTGGCTCCCTACAGTTATTTTAGCTTTATAATAAATCGTTTTTAAACGAATATTATCGCAGATGACGAAGTTTTTTATACTCGAGGGTAATATTCACCATCTATGGAATATTTAAAACCCGGTTCAGGTAGTGTCATCGTTGCCATGGTAACAAGACGTAAGCCTGAAATGTGGTTACTATGTCCGTATCTAAAAAACAAAGTCGGTGACCCATCTTTTTTATTTCATATAAGTTTTAAGCATAATGTTCTGAAACTATTATGAAAGTTTAATCAAAATCGCTAGTGTGCAATTTTTTTAAACTCGAAAATTTTATATAAAGATTTCTACACTAGCGATTTTTTTTAAAATTGAAATATATAAAATTTACCAAAATTAAAATTTATGGTCAAAATTTGAAGATAGGTTACCGATAAAACTAAAGAGTAAAACGCATATAAAGGTGAAAAATTGGGTCAAAATTGGGTGAAATTTGCCCTACATAAAAACGTCGCTGACTAGTGAATGATAGTTTGCGGGCGCAAGATGTGCTTTCATCGTGCAAAAACGAGTGGCAAATGTTGTTTTTATCTTTTGATTTTGACGTTTATTCAATATATTTGAGAGCCATGGACTACCAAGAAATACTGTGGAGGGTTAGATCGATTTAAGTCCAATTGAATCCTTCCATTTACTCAGTTCACGAGCTTCAACAGCCGTACAGCTGGACATATCTTTGCCTAGTTTTGTAATTTTGCTGAAGATGAACAAGTCGGTATTTTGCTATAGAACTGTGATATTTTTACTGTTTAACTTGTAAAAAACATGCAAGTATCACTAAACGACTTTTATAACCTTTAACAGTTTTTATACAATAGTTAATAAATGTTTAATAAACTCTTATTAGTGAACATTATATCTAAAATGTTTTTGCAAAATTCACTTTTATATTCCTGTCAAGCTTTTTTTATCCAAGCGATATTTGTATCATAGTTAAAATCACTCATTAGTGTTACTGATGCTTTGTCACATAAAACTAAGGATTATTCAAAGTTTTTTCATTACAAATCTTTCAGAATGGTAAAAATTATTTTAAAAAACCGGGCGAAATATCTTTGTTTTGTTTTGATCGTCGAATTTGCGTGGGAAAGTCCACGTACTTGCCACGCGTTTTTGACTCTCGTCCCGCGATCATCTCATGCATTACTGTAGGGAGCCACCTTAAGCGGCAATATACAAATTGCCTGGAAACGAAGTTTAATCATGAAAGTTAATATTTAACTTAATCTGCCACGTTTGTAGATCTATTTTACTAGAAGAAGGTTTATTCGATCAAGTTAGAGTTGACCATGGGAAGGAATTTTATTTATTGTTATTCGTTCAAGAATCACTTGCCCACCTTCGAAACAATCAGCAGATGCATCCCCAGCGACAAACAACTTCGAAACAGGTATACATTTAATTATTTAAATAATTTCCTTCAATCAACCTGACAAAAGATTTAGAATGTTTTTCCAGGTGGTTTAAGGCGTCAAGAGAAAAAAGTAAAAAAATAGTTAATACAGTTACAGTACATAATACAATTTAATACTAAACAATCACAAAAGACACTTGACAGCTCCCAGAGTGATTAACCGAAAATTTAGTCCATTGGTCCTTGGCATAAGACGTCCATGCGGTCTCGTCTACAATTTTTTCTTAAAATTTGCTCATTAATAATTCTTGAGATATTTTGTATACAAACAAACAATAAGGTTTGCTAGCAAACATACAGACAGACGATATAATTTTGTGATAACGCGTTAAAAAACTATCAATTTTATTGCTAGAATTTGCCGATAGAGAGGTTCTGGGTTGAAGTTAACAGCCGTGTTAACTACCCAATAAAACAATCTCTGGTTTCTGTGGAAGAAGACAATTTTATTGGCATGCAATGCAATCAGACGAAGTTCTTCGTCTCACAAGTAACCCAAAGATTAGCTTATTTTGGATTACAAAGAACCGTTCAGGCATGGAACAATCATCCTATTCCAGGTATATGCATAATATACACTAAAACTACTACGACTGACTCGCAAATCTGAGCCTGCAACTTTTACCATGCATTTAAAGCGTGCTAATTAGATGTTATTCTTCGATTTTTTTGCATAGACAGGCACATGACAATCAACGTGTGAATTTCATTGATTATTTACTTACATAAAAAAAACTGCATGGAAGTGCTAGCATACCACATGTTAACCAGAAATGAGTTGTGTCTTTAATGCATTAATTGAGTACTGGATTTTGTGTGCGCGTGTACAGTGAAGTTGCATAAATTTGTCGTATTAGTAATAATCAGTGGTCATTAGTTTCTTTGTTATACTGTATACGTTCTTTCTCTGAAGGGAAAGGTAAACATATTGATCGCAGGGCTCAAGATAATCATACCACCAGAGTACCACCACATCTTGTGCCAGAAGTAGAAGCTGCTGCCACCAATTATGAAGCAATGGGAGGGCAATTAACCAGGTTTCCTTCCTTTGGTACTAATGCTTTAACTGGCAATCCGGAACGGCAACAAAGAAGAGACGAAAATTTTGAAGCCCAATTCGACGTTGCTGCTGTATTTGGAAGCATTGTAAATCACCGATTTTCAACTATTTCAAGAGAAATGGTCGTATTTCCACCATACTCGTAGTTAAATGCCGTGTTGACCATCATCAGTCCTCCAGCTTTGTCAGTATATCATCAAACCCTCTAATCGTGTAAATCAAAGACTTCCCAGAAACTACTTCTGCATACCAATAATAGATCTACTGCAACCACCAAATTTCATTTCCGGTCTGGAGATTTCATGGCATACAACGCATTTGACTAGATCTTTGACCTCAGTTACAAACCATGTATCTTTCATTTTCTCGTTCATAAAGGCTTGAATGCCTGCTGTTTGAGTTTCTAAAGCGCTGAGTATTTTTGTAAACATTTCCTCCCCTGTGTAAAAATTGAATTGAATTTAATTAAAAGAGTGTTAATATCTAGGTTTTTTTGCGGAAATATCGCGTCAATTTTTCAACCCTATGCATGCCTTCTATATGAAAGCCCGGATGGTAGTCATGGATTTCCATAAAAACTAAATAACTACAATGATCACCATGACAACTTTCAAACTGATTTTTTTAAATAAGTGATTTTTCCCTTTTAGTCAATAGATCAGGTAATGTTATGTTTCATGAAATAGGTTATTATGATCTATCTTTATGCCCTCACCAGAGCCTTTGATTGTTTTTTCATTATCTTCAACTAACACAGCAGATAACAGATTCCGGTTTTTTCTTTGGTTTATGTTGCTCCACAGCGAAGATTTTACGAGCGGTCGTTTTCCAAAATGTTAGCCCTTTAAAAAATACAATTGTAATAAATTTACTAACAAGGCACGCAAAGGTATTTTAATCCAGCTCTGACTAAATACTTACAAAGCGGTTTGAATGAGCAGAGACTTCAAATGTCAGTGCACATACCTCTTGTTGCTGCAGAATCCTCAATAGGTAAACCATTTGCAGTGGTTAGAACAATACAATATTTTTTGAATTCCTCTTCACACTGTTTTTTAATGAACTCAACATTTGCCGTTTCATCATTGATTACGATGTACGTACAATTGCCTAGTGGGATTTTTAATCTTCCCGTCTTTCAAAAAGGCGTACGTGACTTTTAATGCATAGCTTTGAAGTCGTGGCTTTTTAGCTAAATAAAAGAGAAGCCATGAAATATAGCTTTTATTTGTACAGGTTTGGTGGACGCTTTGGTACATAATAAATATACTCATTTCTAAATACCGTTACACTACGCAAAGCAGCGGGACAATCGAAAAATTATCAATTGAAATCGCGTTTTATCCACTTTGGAGATTGATTGCAAAACTTCAGAATTTTCAAAACCAACCGTAACTCAACACCTCGGTCAAATGTTTGCGCATGCGTGACATATTTCGTATTCCGTGTCAACGAAATGTCAACAACCAGAAACAGGAGACAGGCGAAAAGTATAGCATTACCGGTTCACGAAGCTCTAGCAAAAAGGGTAAACAAAATTACGAAGGGGTAAACTCAGAAAAACTTTCTTTTATCACAAGGATTCTCTACCTTATATTTTCAGCCATTTTCTTATAATTTCTGTTTTTGTTCAGCCCGCACTCCTTTGTATACAATGTACGTTTACTTTTCCCGCGCTTTTCTGAAACTTCGCTCATGAGCATAACGTTTGACTGCGGTGTTCCGCAACTCTGACAGGTCGCGCCAGTTACATGTAAAGGGAGACCCGGCCGATGGCGGCCAGCTGTGTTCAACGCAAATATTAAGCTAAAAATGGTTGAATTGCTGTCAAGAACATCGTTTTGTTCTTGTTTGAAGTTGCTAACGAAAAACATTAAGTTCTCGACGCTACGGTTGAAAAAATTTCGGTTGAAACTTGAAAGTTAGATATAAATTATGCACTTCCGATTCAAAATTGTCAATTTCGACAGGTAATTTTAAAAACAATTTTGTTCGTAATGATACAAGAAAGGCGCATAAGTAAACTAAATACCTGCTCCGTCAATAAAGTACAGTACGTCAAATACTTGAATCAAATGTGAATCATTTTAACTCGAGATCTCGGCATATAAGTGAATTCTTAGCCTGTGCACAGACGCGACGCTCCCTCATAAAAATCGGAGAGCGAGCGTTTGTGATTCAGCAGCAAGAAACTTGTTCCCGATGACGTGTGGCACACGGATTGTGGACCGACTTCTGATTGGTCAGCCGAATTATTCTATAATTTATTGTAATCAAAAATTGGGTTGATCATCAGCAACATTTCAACGTATTCACGCTTTTTCCCTGCAAGTCGGTTGTAAATACTATAATTAGAAACACAAAAATCGGAGTTGCGAGCGTTTGATTCAGCAGCAGCAAACTTGTTCCCGATGACGTCAGGCTTACACGGATTTGTGGACCGACTTCTGATTGGTCAAAGCCAATTATTCTATAATTTATTGCTAATCAAGAAATTTGGTTGGTCATGTAACATTTCAACGCAATGTTTCACGGCTTTTCCCTGCAAGTGTCAGTTGTAAATACTATAATTAGAAACCTTTGAAAACTAATATATTTCGATCACGCACGTTAGATTTCAAACGATTTTGTTGTTTTTCTTGCTCTAATTACAAGAAAAATAATTGCTTTAATAACAAAATCGGTATTTGATTGTAAACAACCGCAAAACTAAGTAAGGATCGTGAAATTAAAGGGCGATTTTCCAAGTTTCGTGTTCTTATGAAAGTATAATCGATATCACGCATAAATTAACATTTTAATATGGAAAATCCACGTGACGAGAACACCTGTCGTGTTCTCAATGCACGGACCATGTCTCTCCGATTTCATGAGGTAGCCTTCTCAGTCTGAGAGGCAATTACAGGGAAAATCCCGCATTTCTGCACTACAACATTAGTCATTACTTTTCAATTTTACTACTTAAAAGTCAGATATTCTCAACTTTTAATATACTAGTATACTTAACCTGAACATTGCGCAGTAAGGTTTAGATTCTTTAAAACTGTTTGAAGTAGATGGTGTATGACCAGTTTGAGACTCCGTCCCCTCAACAATAATAAAACTTCCATCACTGAACGATCTAAGGTCAAAACGGCCATCCTTGTTTGGCCATTCAGTTTGATCGTTGAATTCATCAACAATGTGCACGCTACTTTGTTCGAGCTGTAAATAAACAGTAGTATTATATATAGTCATACATGTAGGTCAAAACAACGTTGTATTAAAACCTTTTTACATTCACTACTACAGTGTAAAACTATTTGCTCAATAACAAATAAGTAAATTTGCAAATTACAAGATATTAAACATACAAGATTGCAATCGAAAGTACTGCAGTATATGTTTACAGATTTACATGTAATTTAGCGATTTCCGTATGATTCAAACCGTATGAATATGCTGAGATATGCAGATTTACCACCAGCATTTTCTAGCACAATAGCATTTACTAACATCAGGCAATATACATACTTTATTATTTATCATCGAAACTTTCATGCTTTCATGCACACGTTAAAATTTCTTAGCATATTAATCGCCACTAACCTTAAACATATAAAGTGACAGTCTTTCCGCGTTTATTTGCGATCGTCGCAACTTTCTTTCTACTCTCTGTGACGCTTCGCCTCGACCGTCCTTCACAAGAGTGAAACTTGGCTCAGAAATACTGACTTGCGGAGCAAAATCGTCAGTATCTGAGAAACTCATCATGTCATCATCCATGGCGTAAAACAACAACAAATTACCAGTACAAAACTATACTAACTAATCCAAGGGCGTCAATCCATCCCAAAAATTGGGGGGGATGGGCTCAAAATTTTTTTTTTGAATTTTAGTACACTGAAACGGCATTTCCAACGTTTTGGAGGCACTTTTAAAGATTATATCGATTAGCAAAACGAATTATTGTCTCATTCAGCGCAGTTTGCCAGTTAGAACAGGAAGTGAATACGACCAATAGTGCCTTTATGTAAATGTTTAGAAAATTACTGCACAAATTTGAATTCAATTTGAATATTGTTTTACTATTTACATTTTATTAATTTATTTACATAACATATGCGATGTCAGTATTTGCTCCCAGCGGTTACATAAAGGTCATGTACGTCATGACTGAAGACTTATTATGGCTTTTGGTTCATTTTGTTCTCTGTCTTTAGATGTTGCCGTTTACCTTTATACCTCTAAGCGTGTTGATTTTGCTTCATGTTTACACGCGTTACTGGTCGTTAGGCATTCATTTTCTTCACTTTTAGATAAACAGCTTTCAAGAAAAGCAGCACTTAAATGTTCCAGGACGTGTTATTGTTCGAACTTTTTCAACGAACATACTCAAATGCTCTTTTATTTTCATCTAAATGAAATTTCCCCACAAAATCTTACCGGTCTGGAAAAAGTGTATTCTGTCTTCGTTCGAACCACAATTGAGGATGAATAGCATATTAGCGACTAGGTATTAGGTTTTTAGATTACCAAGAAACAAAATTTCATTAAACATGTTAAAAAGTGGGGGGGATAATTAGATATTCGTCCCCCCCACTCCAAAAACTGGGGGGGACGCATCCCCCCCATCCCCCCCAGGATTGACGCCCTTGAACTAATCTGTGTACAGTCATGTCCTAATTTACCTGCTAAAACTGCTTCCTACGCAGTTCATTTTTTTCTTTTAAAAAATAAAAAATAAGCAACCGTTATTTTCAATTCTCATTTCTCGAAATTGCGTAAAATGAATGACCCCAGAATTTGAAACTTAAGAATTTGAGTGAAACGTTTTCATTTTCCGATAATTTGAAATTTAAAAAATGAAATTTTTAAATTCATTTTTCATTTTCCTAGAAATGAAAAATGATTTTTGTTCAATTATAAGCAATGTTCATTTTTCAAAACTGTAAAAAGATGAATGACCCTATACCCACGGATTCATTGCCTTTGTATTTATCTTGAAGGTCTTGGAAACAAATGATACAAATATCATTCGGAGAAGGAGACAAAAACTCTATTAATTTCACGGGAGTGTCTGAACTAGCCATTACCAAAAGTGAGAATTTCAAAAAGACAGAGATAAAATTATATCTATAATTATATTTTTCGAATTTTCTCTGAAACGCCTACCACTTAATTATAAGAATCCCCCCCTGTAGTATTTTGTAATGTCATGTGATCCTTGAGAACGCCATGTGCTGATTGGTCCTGCCCGACCATCAAAGACGCCGGCACTGTTCATTTTTGAACAAAGAATTTAATAGGAATAGTATTGTGTCGGCTTACTTCTGGGTCCGGAGTTGAGAAGTCTTACTTTCGCTCGCTCTCTCCGCCGCTACGTCATGTTATTCACATTATAGTGGAGCGAGCAAGAAAACAAAAAAAGTAAGACTTGCAGCAAGTCTATCATTATATTTATGATGCAACTAATCATGCTACTTGTTTCAAGTGTTACATAATGACACCATGTCATAAAATTATATAGAATATAGAAATATTTCAGTTAAAATGAATAAAAACACTAAAAATATCAGCCTTTAAAATGTATACTTAAATTAGTCGCCGTAAACATATATTCAGTCTGTCTGTCTTGAGCACAACAAAGCTGATCAAAGCATCCGAATGGATTAGGTAATAAGGTCATATTGAAGTAGCTTTTAAAAATATATTTTAAAAATAATGTGGGAAGAAATTTTCGACTGTGTGTAACAGCCTTCGTCAAAGTACTAGTTCTGTTACAAATATTCCTATATATTCTCTATGGCCTAAATACATGCATAAATAAATGAATAATACTGTTGTTGAACAAAATCGCGATTACATTTCAAACCCCTTTGGTCGGTCAATAACATTCCTATCCAAAAGTTTTCATTCTTTCTTAATTCCTTATGGTTTTGATCAATAAGCATAAATTTGAGGCTAGAATGGTCAGCCTCATGAATATCAGTAAAATGATTGCAATAGTCAATACTGCATGTTCTACGCTTATACTTAATGTGCGATTTCTATAGTTTGCAAGTCTGGACTTAAAATTTACAGTAGAACCAACACCTTGCAAACAAATAGCCAGATAAACACATGATCTAAAAAGGTTAAATCTTTGTGATTTACCAAATCTGATCTATAAAAACAAAGAAATACATTTTTTAAATGTCACTTTTCCAATTTAATACAAATCAGAATATGTAGTGTCATCTGTAAAATTTTATCTGCCTTGTTTTCCAAGAAGGGATGTCAATTATGGGGGGGGGGGGAGGGGGGGCGTTGAAGGACGAATTGCCGAGTAATAATACTATAATTTGCCGAGTTTCTCAATATTCCGACATACGTTTTAATTTTGCTTTAGCAACTTGCGATAAATTAGGACAATGTTTTCAAGCACCTCCCAACTCGGGTTCCTTGTTCTCCATCCGTCCATCCATTCATCCATCCATCCATCCATCTATCTATCTATCTATCTATCTATATAGACCAGGGCCTAATATTGATTGAGGGGAAATTAATGTTGTAAGTAGCAAATGAAGTAAACTAACATAAACTTTATTTCACGCCGATTAATAAATCAGAATCATTGCAAATATTTGTCGCCAAAAGGAAAAAGGTGTTTTCATATTAGAGCATTATGGTACTGACATTTTACTTGAAAAGATTGATTCCAACTATTATTCATATCTGCATTATCCTTTTTTTACAAACGTTGACAATCAAGCAGTGGCAAAGAGTTACTAACACTACATTTTACCAAATAACTATTTAGTATGTTTTAGATTTTCACACTGCAGATAGCAAGTATTAAAGGCAATTCCAGCCATAGCAAAGCATGCTGGGAAAAATGGTGATTCTTCCATTTCGCGCCAAATGGCGACGGAAAATGTGTATTTTACACGAAGGTATATATTTTAATTTTTATGCTATATCTTTCGGTCCAAGACTAGTTTAAAAGTTCTATTTTTAGCAGAGGTTATCAGGACTCATAAACGTAAGTTTAGCCGAAATCTATTCGATAATTCGCGAGAAAATTGCTTTCGAGTTGACACAGAGGCCTGCTCTGGGATCTTAACTCGCCGCGAGATAATGCTAGTTAAGGCGAGTTTAGGCGATTTAAGAAAAAATACAACTTTTTAGGTAAATAAATGCGTTTTAAGGCGGTTTAGGACGATTTAAGGCGATTTAAGAAAAATACATGGTAATATAGGAAAGGAACTGTGCAAAAGCTAATGTTGAAAACAGACTGATTCTTGCCATCCTGACTTTTTTCTGTTTGAATATAAGGGTTCCTATGTCATATTATATACCTATGCTTGATAGTATGTAACTTATGCACCAGTCATTGGAAAGCTCCGCTCTCTCCTACCCGGAACATGGCGGGAAATAGCGTGGATTTATTTGCAGATTAGCCTATTTGTCATGCCTCCGTACCCGGGCCATTAGACAGCGTTAGTTATGTGTCATGATGTCCAGGGATTATGGGCCGAATCAGCGGGGATTCGTCTGTTCGAGATGTATTATTAAACCTTGTTCATGGACATTTACCCTAATACTCTATAGACATTGTTTTACTAAAAGTACCTTTTACAGGATAATGTATTGACTTTGTATAGATTGCACGATACAACTAACAGACATAATTCAAAATATTTACATACTTTGGCAAAGTTTTGACAAACTCTGGATTGCATGTTTGGCCTCCAAAGACCAAAATTGGGGAAATTTTAGAATAGTTTGTTGAGTTTTAAAAGCAATTATTATGGTAGCCTTAATTTTTTGGTGGCCGGGTAGCGGGGGACTTTAGTCATGTTTAGACTGTTAGAATGCCACGTATAGTGGGGAATTAGAATGACTTAGGACACTACCTTTATCTAATGCCCCGCTGTTCCCCGGGTAGGGGGGTGCGGGGCTTTCCAATGACTAGTGCATACTGTGTTTCGGCTATAATCAATAAGCATGTAACTTCCCGTTTTTCGGCTAAGCCCCCTTTCTCCAGCAAGCCCTTTCGGATAAGCCCCCTCCTAATCTTGTCTGAAATAAACAATCAGAAACCCCCCCTTTCCCAACCTCGTACCCAGGCTTTTTCCTCTTGGGGAGAAAAAACCCTGGTGAACGCTGGTCACGTGGCTCTTTAAAAATTTATTGTCTAAAGGGGTGTAGGAAAGTATCATATTTACACGCTTCCACTTGAAAATTATACAGTTCAATTGCAAGGAGTGGGATATCATATTAATCGATCTTGGGAATCATATATAGTTCAAACTACCTGATAATTTTGGTTTTTGTACTTTGCTTTTAAGTTTTAAAAACGTTGTATACAGTCTTATTAAAAGACAAGTCAAGAAAGCAACCAAATCGTACGCTTTTGAGTTTTGAGCCGTTGTTTAATGTTCTCTCAGGACTCAAGCATGGTTTTATATCAAACGCCTCTTATCTACAATCGTCATTATATAAAATGTATAAAATGTATAAAGTTATATTTATAATATTTTTGAAATATACCACTAGAATTGTTGCTATTTCTAAACGCTATAAGTTAATATTGAATATAAATAGAGTTTTCACGAGTGACCATATATCTTATAAAAGCATCATAGCCGATAGACACACGGCGCCTTGTAGCAAACGCTAGCTAACATGCAGAGATTGATCTCCAAACAAAAATCTGTTGAAGCATTTTACATTAAGACTTTTATTAATAGTAAGACACAAAAATTATGAGGGAAATTACTAAATTATGTTATTTGAGCACTTCCTTTTTAAGTCTGAAGCCTGAAGGCAAAATTTTATAGCTTCCTCCGCCGCTTCGGAAATTTCAAATTACGATATAGTATATAGTACTGTAGAGTGTAGTAAATTAAATATCGCCTTTATTTAATATAAATTTCCCCCAAGGCGCATGCAAAGAAATGATAGAACGGATCAGGTTTACAAAATACTTTTCTATTTTATTATGTCTGCACGTTTTATTTCGGTACATAATTCATAAAACTGATGCATAGGCATAGCTGATAGCTATAGTCATGCATAATATGTCGTAAGCATTCGCACAGATATATATATATATGAGATAGCATTTAGTCTTTTAGAGTTAGAGCTCTCATTTAATCGTGCACCTGTAGTACAGCAAAATAAAAACAGTCTATGACATAGTTATACACAAAATATTGTAAAATTGCTCATTGGACATTGATGTCTCAGACCACATGCATTGTCGCAGTGACACAGCAGCATGAAATATGAGTAATTTTAGAAAATACTAACAACTGTTATTCTAAATCCCTATTGTATATTATACTAGATCAATCTAGAAAAGCAATGAAAACTATTTACGATTTAAAACCAGGTGTATACTAAAAATATGAAGTATTTATACATATGTTTTATCGTAAATATTCGAGTTGTACCGCACGCACGTAAGAGTCGTTGACTTTGCCTTTATCGGATAATTTTACCGTACGTTTGCTAACAGAGAGTTATACTTCGACATACTTTGTAATCGTTGAGATTCAGCGATGCCAAGACGGGATATTTTACAGTCTTTAACGAGCTTTAACCATCGAGATAGCATTGTTTACACGCAGACTGGGGCGAAGGCGATATATAAAATTCATGGCAAAGGGTCTCGATCGGCTCCCGATATTTTATAGTGATTCCATGTCACAGCATTTATAAATATATCCATTTTGTTTGAGGTTAGAGTACCAGACAGGATAAGGACTAAGGTTCAAAGGTTAACAATCATATCAGTTTATAGAAGATATGTCCTATGTTTTATCATAGTGTTTATAGCGCCGACGCCTGCTTTCGTTTGACACGCCTTGTTTTGTTTTGAAATCTGGATCTGATCCAACTTCTCACTTGAAATGTAACTCAACATGCGATGATATTGTAACAAGTGATGTCATGATAAATACGAAACATAATTATAAAAAAGTTTCGTCGCAATTTCTTGCTGCAAATTTTCAATTTATCGCCCCAAGATACTATTTTCCAAACGCAACAATATCACGGAAGACAACAAGCTCCTCAACCACTCCTCCCTCAGTACAATTTCAATTTAGCTCCCAAAATCTGGGAGACACGTCACCAGCGTTCACCAGGGTTTTTTCTCCCCTTTCCTGGGGAAAGGGTGTTTACACTGTATATAGTATTTACTATTCTCAGCATTTTAATTTGGTTGACTTGTTTAGGCAATTTAGTGCGAGTTTAAGCGATTTAAGAGAAACTTTGCCAATTTTTATCCGCGATTTAAGGCGAGTTAAGATCCCAGAGCAGGCCTACACAGGAGTGAAGCAAATTTGGCAAAAAGCAGGCTTCGAACAGTGCTCTGTCGCACCTTTTGAAGTAAATAAAGTGATCAGTAAGGGCACTGTAAACAATTCACCACTTCAAATGGAGTACTGTAACCAAGGAATCTAGATTTATTGTCTTTATGTATTTCTGACTGCTTAATTCCTACGTAAAGGCCGTTAAAATCACAATTTTTAGGCGAATTTTTGTTGACATGCCTCAGGAGCATGGCTTCACTTCGTTATTTCCGAACATTATTGACTGTAAAATACATTTGCTTTGCTGTTAACGTTGACTTTAGCATGGCTATATTTTTGGTTGTAGCCACATGTGTTTATAGAATAGTTGCAAAGATTTGTGTTTTGGTTGCTGTGTGTATGCAAAAGGTTGTATTTTTAAGAAGCCCTTCCATTAAAATAACTCAAAATATATTATATGCAAAGCCCTTTGTCTACCCACTACTCCAACATTGAAATCACGAGAGGTTTTGGTCAAGGGATTGCTGAAAGTTGAAAAAGTTGTTAATAATCTGCCTCCTATTCTTCCACAAAGTTTATACTTAGATCTGAACTATCAAAAGTTTCTTTCCAACACAATTAAAACATATATGTAAATAACTGTTAAATATGCATTCATGCAGATTTGCTTACTTTAATGTAAATGCTGTGGAAGTTGAATACCTTGAGGAAAATTAAAAAGATTAGGCGCATGTTGCTGCTGGTCACATTTGGTACATTCATGACAATTGTTGTAGATAAAGAGGAGATAAACCCAAAGCATTATCCTTTAGCCAACCCAATTTCATGTAGAAGCAGAACAGGGGGTTAGGGGATAGCCCGCATCGAGGAAAATGACTGCAGTTAGTGCAGTGCTATCTCGGGACTAAATGTCCAGATACTCACTGGTATTCAAGTTCATGTCTCTGTTAATTGAATTACATTTTAATGCACACATTAAGTGCTTTTAGTGTGCCCAATAGTAAGAATTGGCATTTTTGTCTTTATTATTATAACGGTCAACTCAATTACCTTTGTTTTGAAGTCCAAGATTTTATTTATTGAATTCCCACTTAAATGTCCACACGAGTTATTGTAGGAAGATGGTGGCCTGGAAAATCATGCTAGCTAACCTTGCAAGCTTGTCATGTGCCTAATAGAGTTGGCTATCCAAGCCATTAGAAAGAAATGCTCCAATCATATTTCCTGGAAAATGAAATTAGTGTATATTTCGCAATATAGGCAATTACAGAAAATCTTCACATTTCCCCTTAGGGGATATGGTAAGTTTGCTCACTATCTCTCCCCCCCCCCATTTTTAGGAAGATATCTCCCCCTCTTAGTAAGATATATTGAACAGGGTCCTAACGTGCCCCTTTGGAAGTGCCTATTCGAACCAGATTTCGTCCAAACCCCCCCCCCCCCCATGATACATTTCTTAAATGATTTACTTGAGTGGCATACAGTTACCGACCCTTCATGAAGCAGCAAGAGAAGCAGAAACTGACAACCCCCCCCTGTGAATTTGATACATTTCTTAAATGATTTACTTCAGTGGAATACAGTTACCGACCCTTCATGAAGCAGCAAGAGAAGCAGAAACTGACCTGGTGGTCCACTTGGTTGGTTTGTTCAATGCCCAAAATAACGATTTGCAATCTAGAATGCTTGATGTGGATTGAAAAGCTTTTGAATGTTGATGAGCACTCTTGGAACATTTGTAATTAGGCTCCTTCTCCTGTAAATTTGGAAGGAAGGCAATAGAAGTCTTGGAGAGGAGTCCAGACCTTTCAAGGCCTAGCCTTATCAGTTTTACCCACTTGAAAGTTTCATGTGAACCCAGTAATGTGGAGATCTTTCCTTGCTCCAACAGCTAATTAGTCACTAGCATGGCCGGATTTTGAGGGGAGGTGTTGGGAGGTGAGCACTTCTCCTGGGATCATTTTTCTCCTCCCCTGAGAATGACAATCATAATGCATAAACACATATAAATTATTACATTACATACATAAAGTATCATTTTTTACTTGAGGGGGAATGGCTTAAACCCTAAAATCTGAGAACCCACTCTTCCAGGGGCCCGGGCACTAAAATTTATATCGCCTCCCCCAAAATTTATTTCACGCGATAAAGTATCATTTTTTACTTGAGGGGGAATGGCTTAAACCCTAAAATCTGAGAACCCACTCTTCCAAGGGCCCGGGCACTAAAATTTATATCGCCTCCCCCAAAATTTATTTCACCTCCCCCAGCATGTACACCAATATCCGGCCTTGGTCACTAGCAAGCGGGCAGTCATGGGCTGCAACCACTAGCCTTCCAATTGTTGTGGGACTAGCAATGTTGTATCTTTTTGCTGCAACCGACACTGGATCCCAAGGTTACAGATTTATATAAAACAATATATGGAGCAATTTTGATATGGCCATAACAAGCACGGTTCTTATAAACAGCCCCTAAAAAATTATCGGAGCACTACAGAATATCACAGGACAAAGGGCAGTTTATTAACAACTTTCAGCCATCACTAGACCAAAACCTCTTGTGTAGTCACTACTCACTGTGTGGAATAGTGGGCAGACAAAGGACTTTGCATTATAATATATTTTCAGCTATTTTAATGAAGGGGATCCCTAAAAATACAACCTTTTGCATACACACAGCAACCAAAACACTAATTTTTGCAACTATTCTATAAACACATGTGGCCACAACCAAAAATATAGCGAAGCTTACGCCAACAGCAAAGCAAACGTATTTTACAGTCAATAATGTTCGGAAATAACGAGAAAGTTGCTAGTAAACCGGGTTTGTTTTCGCGACAAACCATATCAAAATGAAGCCATGCCTCTGAGACATGTTAACAAAAATTCGGCTAAATATTGTGATTTTTAACTGCCTGTACGTTGGAACCGAGCACTCAGAAATACATAAAAACAATAAATCTAGATTCCATTGTTACAGTACTCCATTTGGAGGGGTAAGCTGTTTACAGTGCCCTTAGCGATCACTTTATTTACTTCAAAACGTGCGACAGAGCAGTGTTCGAAACCAGCTTTTTGCCAAATTTGCTTCACTCCTGTGTCAACTCGAAAGCAATTGTCTCGCGAACTATCGAATGGATTTCGCTTAAAATATCGTTTAAGAGTCCTGATAACCTCTGCTAAAAATGGAACTTTTAAACCAGTCTTTGGAGCGAAAGATAAAGCATGAAAATTAAAAAATATTGTTTCGTGTAAAATACACTCTCTTTTTCAAGAAATTTTAAATCATGCATTTAGAGGAAATGTCCGTTTCAATCTTGTTCCAACATGGAAAAATTTATTTAATTACTAACTTTTAAATTATTATGTATGTCAGAAAGTATTGTATAAACGTTAGTCTAAAGCTGTTAACGTCATTAGTTCTATCCGTAAAATCTATATGGTTCTATTCGTTTTAACGATTTGGCCTATCGATGCGTCTAAAGGGTTGTATTTATTCGTTAAAACATTTCTATCCATGCATTAAAATGGCTACCTACAGTAGTTTCAACGTTTTTTTATGTCGTTAAATCATTTCAGGCTACCTATTAGGCGTATCCAAACCTGTCACAAACAGCTTTCAATTCGGTTTATTAGCGTTTGAACCGAAAACCACTCAGGTAGTTTTTCTCTTGGATTGCCACGTATATAAACCATGTTGACTTTAGTCTTTTATTATTATTTTTATTATTATTATTATTATTAATATTATTATTATTATTAATATTATTATTATTATTATTAAAAAACATCTTTTAACACGGTAGCTAATCAACTATAAAATATTTACAAGGTTTTCGTTGCTTTTCATTAGGACTTGTAGTTACAGACAGTATAATAAATTCCCACCCACCCTCCCCAAACCACCCAAATAATATAAAAAAGATATTCAAAGTTTTATTATTCTCACTCCAACCCCACCCAAATATGATAAAAATCATTCAAGAGTTTTTATTTCTTTCATTCCAAACTTTCGCAGCAGCATAACCGAAAGTTCGTTTCATTGAATTTGTTTTTGGCTTCGACAACATCAGCTTATTTTTATTACTTCTTAATTCATATCGATCAGAATTGGATAATTTAAACATGTCCGAAATGTTGATACATATTTTAGTCGTTGCTCCTTCCTTCTTTCCCATAGCGTTTTCCAATCTAGTTTCTTTAAAATATCTATAGAGCGTATTTCATATGAGTCGCCAGTAATAACTCTTGCAGCTCGGTTTTGAAGTTTCTGTAGCTTGCCTCTTAAAGATTCGCCACAGTTACCCCAAATCATTGAGCAGTAATCAAAGTATGGTTGAACTAAAGCTTGCTAAAGATGTTTAAGAGTTTCAGTTGAAACATATGGCTTTACACGACGCAACATGCCAATGCCCTTCGAACCTTTTTTACTGATGTTATCAATCTGCTTATCCCAGCACAGATGTTTGTCAACCAAAACGCCTAAGGTCTTTTTTGATTCCACTTCTTTTAACACATTCCCATCGATAGACACACTAATGTCTTGAGAAAGATTACTCAACCTTTGACGTGTTCCAATGATCATGTATTCTGTTATTTCAACATTTAGTGTTAATTTGTTTGAAAGAAGTCATTGATGAATATTTTCTAATTCATTATTTAAGGATTCTTCTACATTACATAAACTAGATGAACGCATTGTAATACTTGTTGTCGTCAGCATACATTGCGGCATGTGAGTTCTCCAAACAGTTTGAGAGATCATTAACATACATCAAAAATAGAAGAGGACCAAGGTTTGATCCTTGTGGAACCCCACAATTTACCTTCTTAGAGGACGATGTTGCATTATTGACCACGCAGAATTGTTTTCTATTATGCAAATACGATTTAAACCAGTCAAGGCATTTGTTTTGAATTCCATAAATAGATAACTTTTTAATAAGAATCTTATGATCAACTGTGTCAAATGCTTTGCATAGATCAAGGAAAAGGACACCGTTTATCATCTCGGCATCCATATTCAGTAACCATGAATCAGTATTTTCTAAACGAGCCGTTGTAATTGAATGACCTTTTCGAGACCCAGACTGACATGCAGTCTGGATATTATTTTCAGTTAAAAACATGTTGAGTTGCGAACAAACAAGCTTCTCAAAAAGTTTCGCAATTATCGACAGTATAGAAATATAGGTCGATAATTACCTCGCTCTTTTTTGTTACCGGATTTATAAATTGGACTTACTCTTGTTTTTTAAAATCGTTAGGAAAAATTCCATTACTTAAAGAGGCATTACATATCAATGTTAAAAATGGGGCAACGACGCCTTTCGAGTCCTTTATAAGTTTGGCTGGAATATTATCAGGTCCCACAGACTTAGATGTATTTAATTTACTAATTTCATAAAGAACCTCCTGAATATGAATGTCTGAGAAATTAAACTCCTTTTGAGCGCTAAATTTCATGTATATCCCAAAATTGACATTAGTTTCCGAAATTTGGCTTGACAAAGTTGGTCCAATGTCAGTAAAATATTCATTAAATAGATTTGCTATGGTCGAATTTTCAACGACTGCTTGATTTTCAATTTGCAATGATGAAATGTTTGTAGATTTAGATTATTTATTAATCAAATGATTAATATTTTTCACATTTGTTTTGTATAATTCTTATTTCTATCAATACAATCTGTATAGTAATGTCGCTTTGCATATATTATTTGTTTATTAATCTTATTTCGTATACTTTTATAGGCATTGTGATATGCACTTGAATTTGATTGACTAGCTTTTTTCTTAAGGAAATCCCTACGGTTCATATTTTTCTTACTCTCATCTGTGAACCACGGAGCTTTTCGACTTCTTACTTTACGGTTTTTAATTGGTGCATGAACATCAGCAACACAATTAAATTATGTTTTAAAGTTCTCCCATAGTCTATTTGGATCATCAATATCCCAATCTATATCTGACAAAGCGATATTTAGATCATAATTAAAATTTATTTGCACGTAACTCTTATAATCCCTTGATCGAATCACTTTAGGTTGATTTTTATTAGAGCTAAACGAATGTTTTATACAAACGTAAATTAAGCTGTGGTCACTAATTCCTAGATACACGCAGAACCCCAGATTGCGAAATGTTTCGGGATCAGTTACAACTGCAACATTCAAAAGAGACGATGTACTATCTGTAATTCGCGTAGGATGCTCAATCAACTGTGTTTGTTGGAATAAATTAAAATCACCGACAATAATTTGTTCTTTGTGTTCATTATCAAGATTTTGAAATAGTGTTTCAATTTCATTTAGGAATTCGATTCGCGAATTTTGGTGGTCTATGTACAGATGCAATTAAAATAGGTTTGGATTTTGGCTTAGTGACCTCGAGACAAACAGCCTCAACATTCGCTGGAATTATATCTTGCCTATTCGTGACATTCGAAATACTGCGATAGTAAATTGCAACACCACCTCCCTCGCGATTACGATTTTTAACAATCATTTCGTATCCTGGTATGCTGACAACATCCGTGCTTATCGTTTCATCAAGTCTACTTTCATTTATACTTAGGATATCGAGCGGTTCTTTTTCAAGATATATTTTCAATTCATCAATATGTTTAACTAATGATGCAATATTCAAATGCCAACCCTAAATCCTTTCAACGATTGTAAAAAATCTATATTATCATTATTTCCTAATTGTGGAAAATTTTCACTTGTAGAGTAATTTTCCTGCTCAACAAGTGAACTGCTGCTGCTAACGAATGACAGACTACTAGAATTAAAGATGCTGTACACACGTAATAAAATTCCTAGCTAATAAGGATGAGCCGTTTCTGTTTAGTAGGAAAAATGATCTATTGAGCGACGAGCTGGTGATGTTATATATTCAATTTATGCAAAGCAATAAATTGTGGTTAATGATGTAATATGTTCAAGAAGATTCCATTTGCCCTAAGGCCTTGCCAGTCTGTCAACACAATTAGTGCATGCACCAAATGTAGCTCAGGGAAAGCTCAAATACCTTGATAGAACAAGGCGTTTATTCTCGTGTCTGTTAATAAATATAAAATATGATAAGAAATTGAACTTTGGCTACTTAGCATGTGAACAACTGATGCAAACTTGGGCCTAACCAATCAAAAGCTCTCCTAAAGATAGCTGTCACCATCATGCATACAATGGTCCTCTTTGCATTAAAACATTTGGGTACAGTTTATGCGTCTCCTACTCATTCGCAAGATTTCAGTCAGTGTGTAAACAGTGCTAGTGAAATTTTTCAAAGTTTGTTTCAAGGTATCAAACCTTGTAACACAAAAAAAACAACAAAAACAAAAAAAAAACATGTAAAGATTACGTTGAGAGCAAAGGCTGTACGGCTTCTGGATGGAAAGAATAACAAATCTTGGTTCGAACCTCAGGAAGACCATGTGGAATTGGCGCAATGTTACACAAGTTGAAGAGGATCGGTTTCGCTGCGGTGCAACCACCAATATCAGAGACAAATTGTGAAGTTGTGAACAATATAGGTTTATTCCCTGCACAAGAACGGCTGGCGTACCTTTCATATCCAGACTTCCATATGGAAATCAACCAATTTGAAGAGGACGGATTGCATTGCGATGCAACCACCAGGCCCGGGACAAATTGCCTAGTCAGGAACGATATGTTTTACCTACTCAAGAACGGCCGGCGTAGTTCTTCATCTCGGCACGAGATTGTTTTTCCCTCAGACGTACAAGCTCCCTCTGTTCTGAACCTGGGAAATCGCTGTCGCTCCTAATCTTATTTCTGGGACCCCAAAACCGAGTGAGTTCGTTTCTTATTGTTATAACTATAGGTGTACTTTTAACGTGTTACAGTATGCTATTTATCTAGACTAGACTAAATGTTTTAATGTGATCCTCTGCATGAATATAGTAATATACGCTTGTCTGGTTTAGCATATTCTACTTCTCTCAACTCGAATTTCTAGCTTTTAATATGATCCTATATACCTGAATACAATTATACTCTTGTCTGGTATATATAGTGCTATGAATCTCATGTTTAGTATGTTTAGTGCATTATGCTACTTATCTAAACTCGAATTTCTAGCTTTTAGCTTTTAATATGATCTTATACCTGAATACATGATCCTATATACTCTTGCTTGGTATAGTGCTATACGAGTCTCGTATTTAGTATGTTTTATAGTGTATTACGCTATTTATCTCAACTCTAACGTGACTAGCTTCCAATAGGATCCTATACCTGACTATATATATACTCTTGTCTGGTATAGTGCTATGAGTCTCGTGTTTGACGTACTGTACTATGCTACTTATCGCAACTCACATTTCTAGCTTTAATATGATCCTATACATGCATGAATGTACTGTTTAGCGTTTTCTGCGTTTTCTATGCTAATTATCTCGACCTGAATTTATAACCTTTAATATGATTCTATACATGAATATACTCTTATCTGGTCTAGCGCTTATGAGTCTCGTGTTTCAGCGTTTTATGCTAGCTATCGCATCTTGAATTTATAGCTTTTAATATGATCCTATATACATGAATATACTAATCTTGTCTGGTATGAGCCTCGTGCTTTATGTACTGTGCTACCTATCTCAATTTTCATACCTACTAATATGATCCGATACATGAATCTACTCTTGTCTGGTGTATGGTGCTACAAGGCTCTACCTATCAAACCTCGAATTTTAAAACCATTAATATGACCACTATAATAGCTCTTGTCTGGTATATTGCTACGAGTGTCATTAGTCACAATGTCTCTAAAGCTAGAGGATGTGGCACATATTGTATACAACTGTCATATCATGATGGATGGTCATGTCGACTCTAAACAACGTATTTCAAATATTTTCTTTTACTATAACTTTCTGTTACTGCCACATACGTTCCAGTGCTTGAGTTTGCGTGACCGATATGAAGTTATGAACATCAAAGCATTTCCGTCCTTATATTTTCCTATTTCCCAGGAAATCTGTCAACAGTTACTTTGTATACCACACAATGACACAAACAACCCAGGCACTGTAAAATGTTGTTGGATAATGGATACTTCTGTCTCTGCATTGCTGGGTCTCAATTCCCGTGGTATAGATATTCATTGGTATACATAAAATCCCCCACCTTCCACCAAATTTCCATCGCAGTGTACTTGTTTTCCTTTCCGTTTTCTCGTTGTTAGTAAGACAAAGTAAAGCACGAAGTACAGATATGAATGAAACCTGGCGATGTTAATTCCTGAATTCCACGTCAACCCTAATTTGCTGCATCATCATTCCGAACTAGATTATGAACTGTAGTGCATTTGTTGTATGATCTTTATTGTTTGCATTACTGCATGCATTGCGAGAATGAAATTAGTACTGGGGCTCAGCTAGTTTACACCGCTTAAACTTAAAATATTGATATAATGCAAGATCAAAATACAATCTTGGGGCTTGCATAATTTAAACTTGCACGTTAAAAGTCATTCATGCTTCTCGTCCGGACACTGTTCATCATACTTAGCATGATGCTGCGTAATGTCGATGGCGATACTTATTTGATTTGTAAAGATAGTGGAGCTATGTGGGGAGCTGCTGGAGGTCTTGGCCCTACCCATGTTTTCCTGTACTGCAGGTTTTTTCTGGCCTCCCTGATTACCCAGCCTTAGCATAAGTGTTGGCACCATGTGCACGGCAGTATAGGGAATTGACGGGGACTGGCGCATTTTCAATTCATCTCTAATTCAACCCGACTCATCAAATTATGAAACCATTTTCAACTAGTTTCATAATCCCAATGCTCGCCTAGCGGCTCGCAACTTACTAACCCCCACACACAACAAATCTTACTTCCACGAACACGCAAACCTTTACTAAGTCAGCACGTGTTTTAAAGGCGCGTATACAAAAACACACTAATAAAGAGGTAACATGTTATTTAAAGAATTAAGTGAAGTTAAATTTGAACTCAATGAAGCAATTACGTGGGGGGTAAAGGAAGACAAGTTTAGTGGTTATGACATTCCAGTAGTCATCCCTGAAGATGTCATAGACAAAATCAAAAGTCTAGCATATGAACATGGAACGAAAAACCAACTATATGGTAACGTGTTATATTTAAAGTCAAAGGGTTTATCAGTTAAGCAACAAAGTGAATTACTAAACAAAGGTGCAGCGAATATCATAATACACTTTAAAATCACAGGTGTATACACAAAAGACGTTGATGAAGGTCTTAGTAAGTACCTTGTCTTCAAGGTTACCAAGCTGTGTAAGTTAAATAAACAAGAAGACGAGCCCGAAGACTAAAAAAAAAACCAACTTACAATTTAAAGGCTTTATAGTCTTTGAATTGATTTAAAGGATCGTATACAAAAACATACTAATAAAGGAGTAATGATGAATGTTAAAGTTAACATGACTAAAATAGTTAGAAAATTTCAAGACTTAATGGTGCAAAACCAAATGCCGAGCGAACAAGACTTTAAAATGAATGTCTGTGGAGAAGTCTTCATCCCGAAAAAGTTTCTTGAAAAGATATACACTTTCATTGAAACCATGCAAAGACATCCACAACGATATTGTTTTATTCACGCAATGGAAGGTGTCTTCATCGAGTTTTTAAAGTCAATGAAAACTCTTGGACTAGATCAATATCATATTGTCGAGCATCTCGTTGAGTTAAATCAAAGACCAAGTTTGCCTCACTCAAAAGCAAACATTATATGGAACACACCAATCGAATCAGACTTAGACAAACCCGGAATGGATCTTGTTATTAGGATACCAAGAGAGTGTGTAAGTCAACAAGGTAAGCTTTTTATGTACTTCAAAGACACTAACACCTTGAAGACGATAGCTTGGCGTGCAAACCCCTACAGTCCTTTTTACGACCTCTCGTGTGAATCCTGCTTTTTATATAACGGATATAAAAAAGTAAAAGAAGAAAGGTGTGGTTGCACTCTTTTGTTATGTCAAGACAGACTTAGATTACCTGAACCCCCAGCAGGTAAGATTGATAGGAAAAAAATACTTTATAAAGCAGCCAAAAAGGGGGTAGTTGATGAGTGGATGATTTATGAGGGGTTTGTTGATGCGTGGGCTGTTGATGCGGGGGTGGTTGATGTGTATATGAATGATGATGAGTGGTTACTCTATCAGAGGATGATAGTGGTAGATGAGGTATATGAGCCTAAACCTTTTGAGTATGATGTAATATCTCTAGGTGATACCGACATTAAGTCCTTAGTTTGTCTTGAGGATCCCGACCCGACTAGGATGTGGTCTTTTAGAACAAAAGAAAGGTCTATCCGATTCTCAGAGCGTGTTGCGACAATGTAAGCCGAACGAAAGAAAAATTTCAAAGATCGTATAGTCTTTGAATTGATTTAAAGGATCGTATACAAAAACATACTAATAAAGGATGTGTTTCTGTGATGACAAATACTTTAAAGTTACTAACATAAGAACTCAAAAAGAAAAGCTATACAAACGTGCTGCAAGCATATACAAAAGGTTTTATCCACGTGAATCTGTAATTCATGACCGCATTTTCAACTGTATCAGATATAATTTAAAGTTAAAAGAAGAGGGTGAGTTTTATAAAGTTACCGTAAACAAACACCTAGAGTGTGAACAAGTTAGAAAAGACATTATACAAAAGTATGGTGTTGGAATAAGTAAAATACCAGACAGCCTTCGTTACCTACTTCCAGAGCATCGTAGGTAGGATGATTGATTGTATTTGTAACCCAAAACGGGTTACGAATTTATTTTTAACTAACTAAAAAGTTAAAGGATCGTATACAAAAACACACTAATAAAGGAATGATGAATGTTTTAAGTTCAAATGAAAAGTTTTCGTTTAAAGTTAAATGGAATACATTAATCAAGTTAAAGCAAATAGGATATCTGCCTAATGATTTAACTGAAATCGAGATGGAAAAACAATGCGATCTTGATGGACACTCTCTCGGTGAAAGCAAACACAACTGTCCGACTTGTAATTACATAAACCTTTATAACAACATTGAGAAGACAAAGACGGCTGAATGGCTTAAAAAAGTTAAAGCTAGGGGATACGATATTAATAGCGATGAGGCTAAAATTTTAGCCCGTGACGACTTATCTGATGATGATGATGATGACTATTACAGCAGTAGTGATGATGAAGAAGAAAGCAAGGTGGAGTATGGTTACGGCTGTTTTCATAGTTTTGGAGAAATTAATGGATCAATTTTTTGTGAAAAATGTGGTCTTGAAAAAGGTGATGAACATGTATACAAATATTGGGAAAGTGATAACCATAATTATTTAGCCCGCAAAGGAGATAAAACCAAAGTAGAAGAGCTAAGTGAGGAGTTCTGGAAGGATAAAACAAAACCTATAATTACAAGCATTAAAGATCTTAAACTCTTAGCGAAAAATCTAAATCTTAAGTACTTCTCAAGGATGAGTGCAGAGGAGCTTACTAAAAAACTAAAGGTTAAAATCGTAAAACACTTAATGTATGTTCTAACAAACAAAAAGACAGGAGAAAAACAGGGCTTCACATCTATGTTTAAAGTAGGAAAGGATATGAACATTAATCCGGGTAGTGTGTCTTATTATATAGGAAAAGACATCAATATAGACGGGACTGTATACGCAATACAAAAGATTGATAAACCAGAACCAGAACCAATGTTAAAACCAAAACCAAAACTTTTATCTTTGAAAAGATATAAAGAAAAAATTAGAAAAATTAAATTTGATTATGGTATCAACCTTGGTAAAGTCATTAGCAAAGCAGAACAAGCCGACGGTGTAAAAGATGAGTATAGTGAACCTGAACGTAGTGAACAAAGCGAAGCAGAGGAAAGTGATACAGATTATGACAGCGAAGTCAGTGAGTGTAGTTACAGTCTAACCACTAACCAGGCGAGTGAAACATATTCTGAACGAAGTGAAGATGAGCTAAGTGAAGATGAGATAAGTGAGTTAGAGTATGACAGCGAGTGAGTAAGTGAGGATTAATCAATTTCAAAGACAAAAAAGCCTTTGAAATTTTCTTTCATACATTTTTAAAAAAATTAATTTGTAAACACCCCATCCACCAATCAGTCCAGTGACCCCAATAACAACGTTTTGATACTCTTTCATCTCGTCAGATGGTTCATAGTAATCTGAGATATGCGGGGGTCTTGTGAATGCCCTTTCTTGATATGTTATTTTTCTTAGGTTGTCCAAAGCTTTGTTCGTTGTGTTGATGTCCGCGTTTGCGTCAGACAGTTGTTGACGAAGTAATTCTGTCTTGTTTTTAATTTTTACCTCTTCTTCATACCACTTTTCTTTATCGGCTGATAATTTTTCCATTGCTAGGTTGTGTCTTTTAGTTTCTTCCTCATAACCATCTTTATCGAGTGACTTAAATAGAAACCCGGCACCTGCGAATGCTATTGCATTAAATAATCCTGATGCTACAACACTTGTCATTTATTTATTCTTTGAACGGATTGTCTGGAAGATACTTTTTATCTTGAAGCATTTTCACTCCAACAGCACTTACTCCAAAAACCACGGAGAGTTTAGCGGCTCCGACTAATGTTGCCGGAAGACCAAGTGAGTCTTTTGCAAACTTTTTACCAAGATATGAGATTCCCATTGCACCTGCTGTAATTACGGCCGCAGTGTATAATTCGTTTAATATGTCCTTCTGTTTAGTAGCCATTTATTATACATAAAAAAATTTCTTAAACATTTAAGTTTAAGGAATCTTACGCTATGTCTATTTTACCAATCTTCAGGAATGGGAGCAACATAGTCAGTACCTTTTGATAAAATAAATTTAGCATCCTCCTCCACTCTATGTTCTATATAATTATTAATGTTAGACGTTACATACACACAGTGCGGACACTTAAACTTAATTTTACCATTTATATGTAAGTGACACTCTTCAACATGCGTTGTTATTTCATAAAAGTCTCCAATATAATCACAAATAGCGCACAAATACAGGCCTGAGAAAGTATAATTAAAACCACACTCCTCGACTATTATATTAATTTTCACACACATCTCCTTTATTATAATGATTAGTATACAACCCTTTAAACTAACTTCTCGATTTAATTCTTTAAAATGTGCTCATCCACTTGTCTAACCACGTATCGATAACTGGTGGTGTTTTTCCTAACAGCGGGTTTGTGATTTCTGTGACATGATCCTCCTCATAGTAATACAAATTACTTAAGGTCTCCTCTCCCTTAGAATACATTTCACGTAACAAAACATTATGTTCATACCATGCTTTAAACAACACACCGTTATCCATCTTGTGATACACAGCAGCCTTACCATTATCTCGGTGAACGCTTCCGTTTTTGTACCATATTGAGTATTTTTTTTTAACCATAACTGCAGGCTTATCGTCAGCTCTATGAAGCTTACCGTTAATATCACACCATTTTTTAATGTCGTCCATTTATTATAATGATTAGTATACGACTCTTTAAACTAACTTCTCGATTTTCGGTAGTCTTTAAACTCAGTGTAAACAAAGTATGTTAATGCTAAGGCTAATACCCATAAATTTGAGGCCAACCACTTAAGTCCACCGGCTGCTAATTTTATAATACCTGCAATGATATTTCCAACCGCACTTATTATAGGACCAAACTTTTCAGCTATTTTTTTAACAGCGTTTGCAAATTTTTTAACAGCGTTCGCCCCCTTGTTTACTATAGTTCTTCCTCCCCTAATGATTGATGTTATTATACCTGCGATACCTATTGATACCGCAGACAATCCCACGATATTCTTCCTCGCCCATTTTTAAAATTTTTCAAGCCTACCCAAGTCGTTAACGTCAGCCTCCTCATTAACCATGTTTATCACTTCCTCACTTTCTGGTCTCAGGTTAAGTCTTAACCTAATGTTATCCATCTTTAGCTCGGCTACGTCAGCGATAGCGTCACATAACTTCAACCTTGCTTCGTTACCCTTTGCCTTCTCCTTTTCTGCCTCCTTCCTCCAGTGGTCTCTCTCCACTTTTAAAGCCTCTAGTTTCTCCTCACCCGAGTTACCTCTTACGTTGAGAATTCCTCTTAGCTCTCTTAATTCATTTTGTGTTATTTCCGTGTTGTTTGTGATCTCATCGATTCTCTCGTCAATTTTAGACTCTATCCTATCACTTACGTTACTTACGATGTCATCCATAACGTCTTGAGGGATGTCGACGTTAACACGTCGTTCAACCATCGCGGCCGGAGTTCTTTGATGCTCTTTATCAGCTTTTTCTAGTAACTTCTTAAACTCGTTGACGTATGGTAACTTAGCATCATCTGGGGAGTACACCATTTTACCTTTCCTTAAGAGCAGTATTTTTTTACCTTTGTATTTTGCACCATTAATCTTATTAGTCTTGTCAGAGAAGGTGGTTTCTAACTCATCGTATAGCGTTGTTGAGCTTGGTCCGTCTCCCTTGTTAACAGTAATACCAAGCCCAATTTTTAAAAACTGTTTTTTATCGTGAATGATATGACGTTTTATAGCACCTTCATTACGACGTTGATCTCTTTCTCCAACTTTTTTAAGTCTACTTGATATATCATCGTCAACTCTTGTAAACACAGGGTTTGATCCATCAATAATAATAACACTTTCATCACGTTGTTCATTAAAGCTTGTTTCACCCTCTTCAGCGTCTTCTGCTTCTTGGGTGCGTTCACGTTCCTTCATTTCTATGTCATCCTTACCAATATCTTCAGCATCCATTTTGTTTATTTATTTATTAATAGCTTTTTCACTTACCCACGAGTTATGTTTGTTATCATATCCCAACCACTTTACAAGCACCATACCTTTTCTTTTTCTTAAAATTTTCTCTATCTTAAACACGTGAGGATCTTCACCCACATGACTCATCTCCTCTTCGTAAAACTTACCAATGATTGGTTCTGCTTCGTCGTCCACTATCTCGTACATGTTTGGATCACCTCTAAAGACACCGCTAATTTTAAATTTCTCCTCTGTAAAGTTTGCCTCGTACCCCTTTTTGAAAATATTTTTATACTTACTTATCCTAACGATATCACCAACTTTAAACTTTGGTACCGGAAACTTACCTAAGCCATAACCGTACAACGTGAGCCATACCTGGTCCTTATTAGACTTATTCACATCGGCTGGTTTCATTTGTATACTACTATGTTTGGTGTGGTTATAGTTGAACGTAAGTTTGTCTAACACGTTAATCCAGTTGAAGGTGTCCTCTTTGTGAAAGTACTTCCACATGGGTGTTTTTAATGTACGGTTAAATCTTTCAACTATGGCGGCCTTTCTGTCAGAGTTTGTGGAGAAGTAGTGTACGTCATGCTCTTTTAACAAATTTTTTACACCAACGTTGTAGAACTCTTTTCCATCGTCAAACTGAGCTGTCTTTGGATACTGCCCAAACCTTTCCTTAAATTCTTTTAGTAGCTTACCCACAGCGTCTGTCATGTTTTTGGTGTCCTTCCTATACACTGGTATTGTGAATGCGTAACGGCTTAGGATCTCAACAGCTGTTAGTATCCAATAATAACCCTTGTTTTTGTTTTTATACTTCCCCATGTCAACCAAGTCCATCTGTACTTGGTCGGCTAAGTCGTTGACGAACGTTCTTTGAAATTTATGTTTTCTTACGATGGGTTTGTGTATTGTGTAGGTGTCTTGAGTTTTTAACCAGTCTTTTACAATTTTACGACTAACACCGTCTAACCCAGAGTCTTTTGCTTTTTGGTACAACCTTTCTATAGACTGAAAACCCGTGCTTGGGTTGTAGTAAATATCTCGAAGTTTTTGTTCAATAATGAACTCCTTATCGTTTATGCTTCGCTCACTTCGTTCGCTATTCATTTATTTTTACTCTATATACAACTCAAGTAGTAAGTCCATGTCAACCTTCTTTTCAATGTTTGTGCTAACACTAAAAAACAACCTGTTAAAACAACCGTTGTTAATTATTGCTTTGCTATTAATGTTTTTGAAAAATGTTACCGAGGAGTTTAAAATTTGCTCTGATGTTATTGGTAGCGTGGAGAGTGTGATACTTCTCTCACCGCGCGTGTTAAAGTTCATTGACCCGTCCACGATGTCACAGTCGATGCTGATGTGTGAAAGACCCTGGTTGATGTTCACGACGTTAGGCGAGTTTGCCCAAATGACGGTGTCTCCAGTGGTATCATTAATAATTTGCTTCTTTGGAAAGCCTAGTAGCGGTGCGAAGTTGTCAAGATCTAACAAATGATTTTTTGATGACATTTTACACGTGTTGTTGTATGGAATTTTTACCAACGTTACGTCGTATTCTTTTAGCTTGTCTTTGATCATATCGAACGTCCAATACCCCTCTCCAAACATAATCTTTTGGTTGCTATTACTAACGCTAACTGCAGTCCCGTATAGGATGAAGTCGTTAACACCTGAGATGACGTTTTTAAACTTCCAAAAGACTGCCGCGTTTTTTAAAATCATCGTTGACTTGTTGTGCTTGTTTGAGATGTTGGCATCAAGATAGAGCTCTTTATCATTGTTTTCTATAAATACTGTTACCTTCTTCATTTATTTTAGTGTAGAATAAATGGCTAGCGAAGCAGATAAAATAATAATAGCCTTCTACGGTGAACAAAACCTCGCCAAGGTTAAAAGAAATATGAAAGAAGGACCTGAGGAAACTAAGAAAATTTTTTTACTTAAGTACCCGTACGCTGTCGTTGACAAGTTTATTTTTGACATCGAGTTAAAAAAGAACGGTGATATAGACAAGTACGTAACATATTATAAAATTACTGACGACCTCTCGTACGACATTACTTCTGACACCTTTTTAAATAATAAGGTATGGATGAAAAACTTATATTGGCAAGAACCATGGGGTGCTAATGGAACTGTTCAACCATTCGCTCGTAATGATACAACAATTAAACCGAACGATCTTAAGATCTACGTTACAGACAACTTGTTTTTTGACTTCGTTTTCTCAAAGCTTAAAAATGAGAACACAGAGTCGGATAGAAAATTTGGTGATGATGAGGACTCTTTTAAGACTGTTAAGGTTTTAAAAACCACTTACTTAAATAATCCATATTTAGCGTCTCTCTACGCCGCCTACATAGCGACATACATCTGTGGAATTAGCGAGGAAAATTTTAAGTACAACTCAACCACGTCACCTATTATCACAAGCATGGCTAGGTATCATTTGTACTTTCACATGAGTAGGTTTATTAAAAGACCATCTAAGATGACGAGGTACATCACAAAAGGTATAACAGAGTTAGTTTTGAAATGTGTAACTCAAAACATCGAATGGAAGCATGTTTTTTACTCAACACAAACGGATATTAATTATTGGTATAAGCATTACGTTGAGGGTAAGGTGATTATAAGACGTCGAAGATACGCTGTGAATATACATGGTAGTGTGGCAGGGATTTTTTACGATAAGGCTGTGGGGGTAAAATATGGTAATTCAGATGCTTATAAGAAACTTATCGCTCTTACGTCTAATGGACTAACAAAAACTGGACAGCTACTATTTCAACAGAGCGTGGAAAGTTATGTTTACTGCGTATTAGGTGCGCAAGCAAGGACTCGATGGCCAATTGTTGGTAGAGGAGCTATGTCATTACAAACCCAGGAGGTCTTCAGAAAAATAATTAACAATACAGTCATTCAGGATGATAATACCCTTGCCGTAAGTAACATGAGGAAGGCCATAAAGGACACAAACGTTGTGTTAAACATGGCCATCACACCAGGAATTATACTTGTCCCATCAAACATGATCATACTTGACGAGATGATGGCTGGCTACAACAACATTCTAAAACTTGCTGGAAAGGGAATGAGATTTGGTAAGAATGATGGAGTTAACTACGATGCAAGTGAACCTGAACGAAGTAAACCCGTGACGAGCGCAAGTGAACCTGTGGCGAGCGCAAGTGTACCCGTGACGAGCGCAAGTGAACCTGTGACGAAACCAACTGCGCTTGTTGTGCGTAAGCCTAGCACTCAAAGCAGTCCAAGCATGTATGGTGAGGAACTAACTCTTCTCGCTGTTACATTAATTGGCGGTGTGTTAGTCGCAAGGTTTGTGATTTAATCACCAACAAAAACTTAACAAAAACATAACAAAAACATAACAAAAACATAACAAAACTATTTTGCTGTAGTTTTGCTATTAACTTGCTAAAATCTGTTGACAACAAAAACATAACAAAATTTAACAAAAACATAACAAAAACATAACAAAACTTTTTTACTATAGTTTTGCTATGAACTTGCTAAAAACTGTTGTCAACAAAAACATAACAAAATTTAACAAAAACATAACAAAAACATAACAAAACTATTTTGCTGTAGTTTTGCTATTGGCATTTTTGACCCAAAAGCAAGTGCGTAAAACCCAGACTCATTAATTAAAATTTTATTTGGACGAACACCCGATTCCGCCCCATTTCAGGGCCCCCTTTGTGGGGGGTAATTTGTTCATCCCATTTAAAAGCAGAACGCCAAAAAAACTTATCTTCATCGTCAACAGAACATACATACTCAACAAAAGGGAATAATAAATGAGTGAACAAAGCACAAGTCAAATTACGATGGTAAAAAAGGAGAAAAACCCTGCAAGAGTAAATGCAGGTAAAAGACTTGCCGACTATAACAAATCAGCAAAGGCAGGTCGAACAACGCAGAAGCTTGCTCCAAAAGATGAGTATAGTGAGGACGGTATCGAAGCGGAAGATAGTTCTAGCGGAATTAGTATTATGTCGATCCTAACGGGGGTTGGTATAATCACAGGTGTGGTTTGTCTTTACTTCACATACAAACAAGACAAAAGAGCAGAGGCACTTATACCCACTAAAGACACTATCAACAACAACAACACCCCTCAAGACGTTAAAGAACCAAACACAAAAATGCGTAGCTTTAACAACAACAACAACTAAAACACACTAATAAAGAGAAAGTATAATGACTACTTATAAAATGGAACAACTACTCCCTGATTACGAAAGAATTAAGGACGCTCAAATTATGGGAAAAAGAACGTTTAATAGCGTTACATTTAATCCAACCAAGGCGAGCCCTGGGGATGAGTTTTACATCCCTCTTCCAAGTTTAGGAGCTAACGTGTGTTTAGTTCCAAACTCGCTCTTCTTAGTTGCAAAATTTAAAAGCAATAGTACAAAGTCGTGGTTTTTAAACAACTTAGGTAAACTCTTAGCAAGCAGTCAAGAGATAACAGTAGATGGCTCAGTTGTTTACGACAACATCAACGAAAGCATTTACACCGTTTACAAAGACTTATGGCTTCCAAAAAAGCAAAGAGCAAACATGATTGATGAAGGTGTTATGAACGAGAACTCTCGAAAGCTTGTGTCAAAAGATGACACAGGTGATAGCTCTATAACAAACGATGAGTTCATGGTGAAAGTGTTCAACGACCGTGTGAGAATTAAGCTTGGTAAAATTCTTAACGATCACGGATTGTATGCTCCATATGGAATGAAAAGTAAAATTCGTTATAGAATAAGGTTTCCGTTTGCACGTGAAATTATGGTTGCACAAAGTGGATCAAGTGTTGTTGATTACAGCTTGGAGGATATTAAACTAGAGTATGTAACGATAGAAGACACCAATACATACAACTCAGCCTTGTCTAGTTACCAGACCGGTAGATCTCTAATCTACGAGCACATAACTATGATGAAAAATGTATTTGGGACAAAGGATCAACACTTATCAACGAAAATGTTAACCTCCCAAGACAAAGCATGAAGTACATCGTCATGTTATTCAAAAACAAAATACTAACAAACAGTGAGGAGTACGTGTATCCAAACATCAAAAACGTGCAAGTTACGATAGAAGGTATTCCAAACTCTGTATATAGTCAAGGTATGGATAGATCAAGACTTTTCATAGAGGCAAAGAAGGTATTTCTAAACCGAAAAAGCGACACTATGCCGGTCTCGGAGTTCTTCCCTGACAGCAAGTTTGCATTATGCATCGATCTTAGAACTTTTAACGATAACAACGTCTCGGGTAACGGAAGAAAAATTCTAAACACACAGTCTGGTGTGTTGTTAGAGATAACAAAAGAAGTAACCGCAAAAGATCTCACATGTTACATCTTTGTGGTGTCAGATGGTATTGTAAACATCGCAAACAACTCTCTACAAGGTGTTGAGTACTAAATAGCGAGCGAAGTAAGTACTAATTTCCTAATCCAAAACAAGTTTAGGAAATTAAATTAAACTAAAATAAATGACGTTAGAAACACCATTTAACATGATAATAGTTGGAATGACGGGGTGTGGTAAGACATACTACCTCCTTAAAATGTTAGAGAACGAGTACAAAGGTCACTTCGAGTACATCTTTTTAATTTGTCCAACCTATTTGTATAATCAAACGTATCAAAATTGGGAGTACAAGGATAATGACAAGTTTTTCCCCATACCGTGTGACCAAGACGATGTGGAAAGTTTTCTAAAGTATATTACTAAAATTTACAGCGGAACAAATAGTCTTATTATTCTAGATGACTGTGCTAGTAGTCAGTCAGTTAAAAATAGAACGAGTGAGATGGTAAGACTCGCCTTCTCCGCAAGGCATTATAACCTAAGCACAATTGTTATTACACAGCAGCTAACAAGTATAACAAAACCTTATAGAGACAACACATCTAAGATGGTAACGTTTTACAACCCAACTAAAAAAGATATGCAGTTATTCTTAGAAGAGTCTCTTAACGTTACTAAGGACCAAGAGCGTGACATTATAGAAAAGTTAAAGATAAATAAATATGCCAGACTTGAAGTACTACGTCGACACCCTTTCACACATAGCGTTGTATATTCAACGTAAACCGCTTCAGTTCGCAATTTGTTTCACCTTGCTCGCAATAGGGTTTGTCTTGTTCGCAATAGGGTTTGTCTTGTTCGCAATTGGTGGTGCTTTGTTTGTTGTTTATACGCAGCCTGTTATAATAAATGAGCGAAGAAGAAACATTTCCTAATTCAAAAACAGAAGCTGAAGTAGTTGATCAAAGTAACGTGCGCGAGGAGCTTCTCACATTATCTGAAAGAGGAGAAATTAAACAAACAGAAAAGTATCTTAAAAAGGCTAACCAAGAGACCTTAGAAAAAATCAAAAAAGAGTATGATAGAAAGCAACTAGATGAAACCAACGAGTTCATTTCAGAAAATTTAATATCAAAGTTTTCAAGCTTGATGGATAGTCTAAATATGATTGATGACAAAGACAATATGGAAAATGAGCTAAAAAACAATCATATGATAAAAAAAGACTTAAAAAGCATCCTAAGTCATATAACACCATACCTCCCATACATTGGCTTGCTTTGTGGTGGGTTAGTCGTTGGAAAGCATATGATGTATAAGCGTGGTGAACGTAGTGAACCCGAGGTGAAACAAGATTAAATTAAGTGATTTGATTTGTTTCCTTTCACAGTTCTGTGAAAGGAAAACATGTATGAAACATTTTTTTTTAATTAAGGCCTGGATAAAGTGGTGGTGCTGATGGTCGAAAACTTTCAACAAGCTCTCTTGTCATCTTTCGCTTTAAAAGCTCAGTCTCCACTTCTTTTAAATCACCCTTACCAGTCTTCCTTTTTTTGTTCTCATGTTTAACTTTTTTCATAGTTTTAACTGTTCCTCTACCACCATCTATTATCGCAACTGCTCCGCCAAGAGCGGCTACCACGATAGCAGAAGGAAATATAATAGCCACCGCGACACCACCAACCACAAGAACTATTTTAAGTAGTGACTTCCCTACCAGTTTGATCTTCTTTTTAAAGATTAGTTTTTTCATTTGAGATAGTTTGGTTGCTACCTCATCTCTTACTTCTGTAAGTTCACTTTCAGAAAAGTTTATAACCTGTTCCATTTATTATAATAAAAGACTATGGCAATGATAATTGGACTCGGAGTTGGAGCATATATTTTAAAAAGTGTTTTTGATTATGCACATGATCCGCAAAGAATAAGAGGTCCTCGAGGCGATGTAGGGCCGAGGGGTGATGTCGGGCCAAGGGGTGGTGTTGGCCCAAGGGGTGACATCGGACCAAGAGGTTTACATACCCAACATAACACAAAACTTGAGAAAAAAATGATACTAGCAAAACTTGGTAAACAAAAAGAAAATAGTGTTCTAGAGGATGCTATTAAAAATTAAAGGAATAGGTTACGTATGTTTTAATACATACGCAATCTTCGAGGATTAAAAGTCGACTAAAATATTCAAACAAGACTCGTTACCATAAGACGTGCCAATTTGTTTAAGGTAAAGTTTAAAACCAGCAAGCAACGTGTGGTCAGAAGTTACATCTTTAAACTTAAACTCTCTACCTAAAAAGAACACGTTACCAACTATTATTGGTGAGTCAGAGTATTTAATAACTGCAAGGTCTATGTCTTGCTCTGTTCCATCAAGTTTGTACGCGTGAAAAACATACTTAATTTTTAACGTTGAGATCGTCTCATCTTTGTCAAACGTGTGGTTAGTTATTACAAATCTGGCGTCATCGTTGGGAGATATGCAAAACATAACTGGTGACGGCCATCCAGAATTTAAGCTGTATGGACCAGTCATCGAATAGTTTGATAACTCGGCGTAATATATTTGATAGTTCATCGTTCTTAGTTGTGGTTTAGGGCTTTTTGGTGAAGTGGGATCAATCCTTTTATTTTTCTCATTTGAGTAACCAAAGTTTAGACTCATTTATTTAAGAGCTTTAAAAGCTAGTGAGCACAACGTGTTTGCCTTTGGGATTGCGATTGTTTTTGGAAGCACAACTCCACTTTTAGGTAACACTCTCCAATGTCCAATTGCCATCGTGTTTACTTCACCCTCACAGATTATCCTTTTGTCATCATTTGCACTTAGAGCTACCTTGTTAATAGTCTCTGTGTAAATCACGTGTGAGCGGCTTCTAAATGTGTTCATACTTCTGTGTTGCTCTTTACCACTGAACAAACACCGCTTGTAGTCCTTAAATGTTATCGCATTTGCAATCACAGACTTTTTAACTCCCTTACACTTTCTAGATTCATTACACAATCCTGTATTATTACATTTACCTGCTCCATCTAGTCTCTCCAACATACACTTACCAGTACTCTTACACTTCTTTTTCTCCTCTTTGGTTCGGTCCATCTTGCTTGCCCACAGCTTACTACGTAGTCCTACAAACTCAACCATCTGTTTACCACCACACTCGTCTTTCATCATTCCAACTACCTTTTTGTTAACTCCAGTAGGTATCCCTGATGGATGGTCTTTGTCAAAGTTACTGGTGTCAAAGTGTGTTTGGATGTCCTTAGAGATCTTTGTAAAAGTCCTCCGTCTTAATCTCATAACACAAGCTGTCTGTGTCTGTAAACAGTAGCTGTGCTTTATCGTTATACTTGTTTTTAATGTAATTATAATGAAAGTCATACATTAAGGTTTTACTTATATCAAGAATGCTCATCCCTAAGTAGATGGGTTTGTTTAATTTTATGGTGGTTCTATTCATGTGAACCGCCACTAGGTTTTCTGTGAACGTGTTTACACCATGAAAGTTAGGCTTCTTAGCTAACTTTTGAAGTTGGTTAGGTCTGGTAACTAATCTAACATCCACCCGGTTACGAACGTTCTCCATTGTCTTCCCAAAGACGGAGTTGTTCATTAATTTAAAAAAGTCTTTTTCGAAGTCTGTGGTGCCTTTTGTCCTAAGGTCTGTGTTAAGCTGGATGTACTCCTTTAACCAAGCTCTTTCGTTAAATTTAATGCCTCTGTGGATTTTTGTTAACTTCAAACCAAGCTTAATGTACTGCTTTAAGCTCTCATAGTGTAGTACGTACTTGGTCTTATTGTAAAGGTTTGGAATGAGCTTATCCACCTTGTTTACTGTTATACTTTCAGGGGCTAGCGGGTACTCATTGTGAAGGTTGTGTAACGAAGTGGGGTACTCTAAGTCTACCTCTAATATACACCCCTTCCCTTCTTCATCACATATATCATTCCAGTTCTCAAGCTCCTCTTCACTCATCCACTCAAACCCATCCACAGGTAATGGCTTGCTCATTGCCCACCCATATAAATTGTTCGCATCTAAGTAGATTATAAATACTTGTTCCAATTCAGGGTCATATACCTTCATGTACTTGTTGTTAGCCTTTGCATGTCTCTTAGTGATTGTGCTAACCCCACCTCTAATACCTTGTTCTACCATCAGGTACATGTCTGGGTCTGTTAGTAACTCTAACTTAACTTTAGAAATCTTTAATGCAGCATCCCAAGCTAGTCCTGGTGCTGTATAGTACCAGAGAGGATCTAACCCATAGTTTTTAATGCAAACGTCTCTATAGTTTTCCATGACGTCAGCAAGTAGTAGGGTGTCTGTTTTTAGATAGATATTGTGGTAGTCTCTCATCGTCTCACATTTAAACTCTGACCACACATTAAGTGCGTGTTTGAAGTCCTTGTCTGTTATGTTCGTATTATTAAGCTTGCTATGGAAGGATGACATTGATGGTAGTTTGGTTTCACTTAGCTTGTTAAAACCAGTCATGTACTCGTACGGATACACACCTTTCTTCTTTAACAACTTAGACGTTCCCATCTCTTCCTCTAGTGATTTAAACTGGTCTTTTCCGAGACCCTTCACAAGACCATCTAACGACTTAAGGGTAAACTTAAGTGAATCTAAAAACCTAACCTCTAGTGTTTTTTGTTTTTTATTCCCCTCCTTATCTGTGTAAGCCTTCATTACTATGTTCTTACTAAATGAGATGTACTTCTCATCAGTCTTTGGAATGCATTTTAAATTACCCTCAGTAAATCCTAAACTCTTAACAAACAGGTGCGAGTCGTACCCTTCCAAATTGTGAAATATAACTGGTACAAACCTTGGAGCTCTCATTTTTAAATTACACGCACTATGAACGACTCCACGATACTTCCCAGTAAGATGGCAGTGATCTCTGACACGATCACTGTTTAGACTTAATCCACATGCATAGCAGTCTCTCACGCGAGAAAAGTCATAGTCTTCTTGTTGAGTCATGATAATAGGTTTAGTCTTACTCATTATTTTGTAAACCTCTTTCAAAGACTCCTCTAACGAGTCTACAAACTTTTGCCCAATATCTTCACCCTCCTCTTGGATGGTGTATCTCACCGTCTTTGTGGGATATATTTCCTCATCAATACACTTAATAGTGTAACAATAACCGCTTGGGTCGTGTCTATTAGTTTTTGTTGTGAAGCTTTTGTTTGGGTTGTTATTAACAGTGTCCATGGGGAGTAAGAATGACTCAAAGTCGGCGTAAACCGTGAAGGGAACCTTATGCATTTTGTGGTACTGCTTAAACAATGTATGACTTCCCTCGTCCGGGTAAACATGTCTTTGGTGGTCATGATTCTCACACAACTCTTGGTGATCAGTTAACAACTTTGATGTGCCAAAGCCGTTCAAACATCTAAGACAGATGTACTTTTTTCCCTTCCTCTTACTAAGTTGCGCGGCTAACAGTCTGCTAGTGTCTTTCACAACACTATAATGCTCGTCAAGTAAAAATAAGCTCACATGCTTAGCGTTGTTAGTCTTACTTAGTCTTAGTGTATATACACTCTTCATCTCATCATCGTAGCTAAATACATTAACGCTAATATCGTTGTTAGTCTCAAATTTTTTAATATAATTTAACCCTACAGGAAACTCAAGACCATCCCAGTTTAATTTTTCTGCTTGTAATTTAAGGATTTTTGTAACTCTTTCAGCGTCACGTTCCACAGGATTTAGTGCTCTGGTAACCGCCCACTTAAAACACTTGTCATCATCGTTCTCCATGTTAATTACAGCCTTCTTTCTCATAATTACCTCAGGTAATGGTTGATAACTTTTACCTTTTAAGGGTGTAAACTTAGTAATGAAGATCTCAAGCTCCTCTACAGATAAAAACATCCAGCCGCTCTTCCCCTTTTGAAACTCGGCAAGTGATGCTAACATCTTTTCCTTCATCGTCTTATACTCTGTTGTGGCGTCCTCTTCGCTAATGATGCTGTGTGTGTTACTTCTTAAGTGTGAGATGGTTATTTCAACCTTTTCCACATTATTTAAATTCATCATCCTACATAGTAAAACTGTGTTAACCTTTTTACCTACACTGTTGATGCTGTTAATTAATTTCTCCACCTCACGTGTGGTAACCTCAAGAAACACTTTTGGATCTTTAAAGTTCCCACCAGGAATAGACCACTTGCTGGTGTTTTTCTTAATAGCCTCTGAGACTAATCTTGGTTTTAGGTTTTTCCCTTTCTCGTAAATTTTTTGCAGTTTGTTTCGTAATGTGTTCCTATTTTTAATTAACCTTTTGTTTGAACCCTTCCATCTAATGTCATCAATCACTTTGGTTTGTCTTTTCACCTCTTGTTTAATTTCGAGATCCCACTGCTTTTGATCTCTAGTGCTTTGTCTTTCAAACTCTTTAGTCTTTAATAGATCAAATCGATCCTCTGCTTTCTTTCTTGTTTTCATCTCAGCCCGTATCTCACGATCCCACTTAGCAGTCTCCTTCTTTAATATTTGTTGTTGCCGCTTCGCTTCCTTAACGTTCGCTTTTTGAACCTCACGATCCCACTGCTGTCTCTTGATGGTGCTCTCTTTTTCAAAATGTTTTTTAAACATCTCGCTCACGTGTCTATCAGTTTTTTGTCTAACCACATCCCTTCGCATCTTTTCATTTTGTTTAAATAATTTAAGCTCTTCACGATCACCGTCAGCGTTTTTTCCAAGTCGCTCCTTTTGCTGTATCTTTTGCTCGCGCTTTAAAGTCTCAGCCCAAACTTTGTCGATGGCGTTATACTCCTTCCTCATCGTGTTGTCTTGATAAGTTTTCACGTTCTTGTTTAAAACAGTCTCGCGTTTAGTTCGTTGAAAGTTTAATTTATTTGAATTTAAAGTATTCATCACTCCTTTATTAGTATGTTTTTGTATACCATCCTTTAAATCAATTTAAAAGGCTTTTGCCTTTAAAAATGAAAGTGTTTTTTTTTTTAGTCCTCGGGCTCGTCTTCTTGTTTATTTAACTTAACTTACACAGCTTGGTAACCTTGAAAATAAGGTGACGGCTGTTGTCATCTTTTGTTAACACCCCTAAGATTTTAAAGTGTATTGTAGCAATCATTGGACCTTTGTTTAGTAGCTCACATTTTTCTTTTTCAGTTAAGTGTTCTGAGTCTAAATCTAAAAACAAAAGGTCATAGTAAAGCGGGCTTTTTGTGTTATATTTTTTAACCAAGCTTTCTATTACAAATCTGGTATAAGTAATTTCATCATCGACATCTTCAGGGAGACTCACTGGAATATAATAACCGGCAACTGCGGGAGTGTAAAGATCATTACCTCCGTTATACTTTTTAACCTTACATATAATTGCTTCATTGAGTTCAAATTTAACTTCACTTAATTCTTTAAATAACATGTTACCTCTTTATTAGTGTGTTTTTGTATACGCGCCTTTAAAACACGTGCTGACTTAGTAAAGGTTTGCGTGTTCGTGGAAGTAAGATTTGTTGTGTGTGGGGGTTAGTAAGTTGCGAGCCGCTAGGCGAGCATTGGGATTATGAAACTAGTTGAAAATGGTTTCATAATTTGATGAGTCGGGTTGAATTAGAGATGAATTGAAAATGCGCCAGTCCCCGTCAATTCCCTATACTCACGGCATTCTAATATTAGCCCTCAGTTTTCCGATTTCCTTCTCGCACTTAGATACGTACGTTTCCTTTTGAGCATGGAGTAATAACTGATGAAAAATTACTTTCGAAATGGGTCTTCGTAATAGCAACCAAGTACATAATTTATGTTCGCCTTTTGATTCGGCCTTTCCACAGTTTATAACATACAAATAGAACTCAGCCCGGTTTCAGCATGGAAGTCAGAATATATCGATGCATCGAAGGGCAAAACACATAAATAAGAAAAATTCAACTGGTCTAAAAGCTACAAGCTGTTTATACAGCTTCGACTTCCAAAACCCATTTCTGTAATTACTTTTTCATCATTTTACTGCTCCCACGCATTTTTATAAACATGCGTAATTAATAAACTCGGCTCGGCTTCCCGTGGCGGAAATGACAATATGTACTTCGTACAGATTGTAATTAATGGCAGGGAAGTGCTGTCCTTTGGGACAACACTTCGCCACGTGAAGTGCTTTTTACAGGTCATTCAGGTCGAAAATGCGACCTAATTACCTGACCTAGAGACTCGATGGGTCAGTCATACATAGTTGAGTACCCTGCACCAATGGTTGGTCACCAGTCCAACTAGGACTCAATTTCAACGAGCTGACTGACCTGAACGGGGGTCCGCCTGTTCCCCTGTTATCTAGAGGTCCACCTGTTCCTCTAGAAAAACCTACAGTTTTTGCATGCTCTGTCAGGTCTTGAGAGCCCTTACTGTCTCAGTATAACCAATGGTGGTCTCCAGACCATCAGGCCTCAACCCACTGAACAACATGCACAGAGCTGGCTCACCCCCTCTGCAACCTAGAGGTCCTCCTGTTCCTCTAGGTAAAAACTTAGGTTAGCTAGAGCCTCTAGACTGTTCGAGCACTTCCTTGCCCAAAATATATGCCACAAAATGGGTCTGTTGTGTTTGTTGTTTTGCTAAAGTTGCCTGTTGCCCAAAGTATTTTATGATATATTTCAACATATTAAACTTCATTAAATATTCAATTTATGCAAAGCAATAAATTGTGGTTAATGATGTAATATGTTCAAGAAGATTCCATTTGCCCTAAGGCCTTGCCAGTCTGTCAACACAATTAGTGCATGCACCAAATGTAGCTCAGGGAAAGCTCAAATACCTTGATAGAACAAGGCGTTTATTCTCGTGTCTGTTAATAAATATAAAATATGATAAGAAATTGAACTTTGGCTACTTAGCATGTGAACAACTGATGCAAACTTGGGCCTAACCAATCAAAAGCTCTCCTAAAGATAGCTGTCACCATCATGCATACAATGGTCCTCTTTGCATTAAAACATTTGGGTACAGTTTATGCGTCTCCTACTCATTCGCAAGATTTCAGTCAGTGTGTAAACAGTGCTAGTGAAATTTTTCAAAGTTTGTTTCAAGGTATCAAACCTTGTAACACAAAAAAACAACCCACCCACCTCCCCATAAGCAGAGCCGAGTACTGATCTATCGATCGAATCTACATGCTCAAATATATTCCTAGATCACCTATATGTAACTTGTAAATTTGTAACCAAATTGTTCAAAGAATTGAATTAAATAAATAATGGCAGGGAAGTGCTGTCCTTTGGGACAACACTTCGCCACGTGAAGTGCTTTTACAGGTCATTCAGGTCGAAAATGCGACCTAATTACCTGACCTAGAGACTCGATGGGTCAGTCATACATAGTTGAGTACCCTGCACCAATGGTTGGTCACCAGTCCAACTAGGACTCAATTTCAACGAGCTGACTGACCTGAACGGGGGTCCGCCTGTTCCCCTGTTATCTAGAGGTCCACCTGTTCCTCTAGAAAAACCTACAGTTTTTGCATGCTCTGTCAGGTCTTGAGAGCCCTTACTGTCTCAGTATAACCAATGGTGGTCTCTAGACCATCAGGCCTCAACCCACTGAACAACATGCACAGAGCTGGCTCACCCCCTCTGCAACCTAGAGGTCCTCCTGTTCCTCTAGGTAAAAACTTAGGTTAGCTAGAGCCTCTAGACTGTTCGAGCACTTCCTTGCCCAAAATATATGCCACAAAATGGGTCTGTTGTGTTTGTTGTTTTGCTAAAGTTGCCTGTTGCCCAAAGTATTTTATGATATATTTCAACATATTAAACTTCATTAATATTAGTTATAAGATTTAAATTAGTCGCCGTGCAGTAATTCGCTAGTAGATTATTTACCTCTTTTACTGTTTTTTTAGCTTTAATGTTGTCTTCGCTGTCGATCAATTCAGAGAGGATTATTTATGCACTAGGGGATTACTCTTTAATTTCCTGACACAAATTGTCCACGTCGTTGATAATCTCCGTTGCTTTTCTATTTGTCGCATCATTGGTTTCCACATGTAACATAACGTTGTCGGGCTTTCGTCGTAAAACGGGCTTGATGAAATCACTCATGTCGCCAATGCTTGCTCCTGGAAAACATCTCACACCCATGTTTTGCTTCGCCGCCTTCAATAATTTGTGTTGTTGTATCCCTTTGACCATCGAGTCTCCAATTACCACGGTACCGGTCTTTTCCTTTTTTGGCTTGTTTGTTGCGTGCCTCTACATTATTCGTTAGGAACGGTGCTGGTAGTTCTATGTTCTACCGAATGCACTGATGTAACGGACTGATCTGCCAGATTCGAATCGGCATTGCTAGCTTCGCCGCCTTTTGAATGTATCAATATGCAATCTTCTATAGGGGAGAAGCGGTTTGTTGAAGTTGATGCCTCTGCTCGTTTCGACGTTACGTTAGGATTATCATTCTTCAATGAATTTACACTGTTTTTAGGTTTATGAAAAGTTTGACTGTCCCTCGACTCCTTCGAATTTTCATTTAAAATTAACGAAAATGCTAATCTGAGCGAGTCCCTTTCTTGTTCCGCATCATCAAGCCTTTTCTCGAGCATTCCTTTATCCTTTTCAGCCTTTGTTACTCTTGACTCAAGAGAGGAAATATGTCTTTTCTTAAGGATTGAAATTTCACTTTGAAGTTTCTCAATTCTTTGCTTTGCCCCTAACAGTTCTTGTTGAGACTTGTCTTTATCCAGGCATACGGCGGCAGACGTTTTAAATAATAACTCAAGTTTGGAATCAATTCTTTTCCCAAGTATAACCATGTCAACTTTAAGTTGTGTTGTCTGTTCCTGGCATAAACAAACACGGGAACAGCTTCCGCATTGCTAGTCATGAGTCGCAACCTCGACGTCACTAGAGTTGTTTTCCCATCGTTTGTGTTTGGTATTTCACTATTGATTTCGGGCAATAAACCATCTTCATTAGGGAAAGGCTCCACGCAGGTCTCAGTTGTTGGCGTCGAAGAGACTTCATCAGTTTGAATATGAGTAATCGTGCATGGTGGGCGGTCAAATTGGTCATTGAGATTTTTGTTAGGACTGTCGGTCTTCAATTTTACTAGCTCACTTTTCAACAACATACCGTCATTTCCCTGAAAAGTTGAGTTTGAGAGCTTTTTACAGTACCACATTATTCCAAGGCTGCCGTCTGTGCTTTTAAATTTCTTCGCATTACCGCCTGGCGAAGTCCATTTGCCACGTTGACCAAAGCATTCGTTGACGAATTTTTTTAATAAATCATAATTTTTTGCCCATCTAAAACGCTTACCATCTTAGGTTAAGTGATCCAATAGCGGGCAATTCCTATTTATTGTGAATTTGTCCATTTCGGTTTCAGTAATAGATATATTTGAGGAGCTCACATTAGCACGTCTGTCCTATATGACTATATGACCACAGAATTGGAAATGACCAGAAGGACCACTCAGCAGTGCAACGCGACACCCTATTTTTATGCAGTTTTCTGGCCAGAATAATGGCGGACCAGCCAGTTCAGCGTGTTTATTGGCCAGAAAATGCAATTGACTGGCTAGAATAATGGTAATGAACATGCGTAATGCGACATGCGCAGCGTCAAAAACTTCAAAGGTTCCGCCTCAAGTGGCCCTCCTAGTCATTTCCTATTCTATGATATGACTAAGACTGTATTTCCTCAAATCCTTGTGTTGTGGTTGTAATCATTGTGTGATCAATATTTTCCTCAATAAGCTCACCACCCAATATATTCACTTGCTCATCAAATATTTTAGAGAAGAAAAAGTCTGCGACGGAATAACGGAATTCGTTGCTAATTACCAAGAACATTAAACCTACAACGGACTTCGCTCCATGTTTTTTTTCATCGTTTATTTTCGATCCCAGTACGGGCATGTTTAGAACTTGATACGCGACCATTGTTGAGCCAAACAAGCAAACCAGATAATTTTGAAGGACATACATTGCCAGAGCTGCTTTATAAAGCCAATATTTGAGGCTGGATTCGCCGTCATTCCAAAATCTGAAGAAATATTTAAAGTTAATTGATTTTATATTATCAATTCTGAACGAGGAAACTCCCTAACATATATGCGTATATTTAGACGTTTATCCGAGACTAATACCTAATATACCCCTTGGCTCTGCGTCAAATTAAAAGTAATTCTTAATGAAACTTCGGCTCAAGATTTCATTATATTCGCTTTGGTGTTTCGTACAATCTGATTGGCTCTTAGCAATGCGATTTCAGCACGATCGCACTCATAACAATTTATAATTGCTCGCATCATCTTCAACTGTAATGGAATCAATATTTCAATCAACCATATTTAATTCTGACTTCAGCCAGCAAATTGTTTTAAATTATAGAATTCTACTTAAGAAAAACGTGTTGTGGCAAATGACCATATCTGATTATCATGGATTTAAATAGAGTTAACAATAGGCAGCCAAAACTGTTTTGCATAAAACAGAGAATAGGGAGTGTGCAAACTCTGAAGAAAATGCCAAAAGCAACTTTCAAGCGACAGGATAAACAAAGTAAATTGGAATCGTCGATCGTGGTGTCGATGTTTGAATGCAAGTAACCGCGCGAAAATTCTGTGCAATCGTGCGAGGAAAAAGCTTCCATGTTGGAACTGATTGTAAAGATTGGCTTTGATTGCATTATGCCCTTGCAATCAAGGACTGTTGTATCGAATCAACCAGCTTGGATAACATCCCCTTTGAAAGGCCTCATAAGGAAAAGACAAAAGGCTTTGAATAGTGGAAACTTTCAAGAGTTCAAACGGCTCAGAAATCGCGTGAACCGATAACGAAAAAAATATCGCTCCAATTATTACGAAGCGAAGGTCAAACACCTAAAAGGTTGTAAATCATCTGACTGGTGGAAAGAAGTCAAGAAATCGTGTGGAATGAAGTCAGTTTTAACTCGAGAGATGACGTTTATAAGTCGCCAGAAAATCTTAACGAGGCAGCCAATGTCACCACCAGGCAACTTGCTAATATTATCAATGAAACCTTCCTTTCCTCTACGAATGACTTCTCTCCATTAGCGAGTGACCTTTTCAGCCGTACTGATATTACCAGCACTGAACCTGCTTTTACGGTTACAGAGCAAGAAGTTTTAATGAAACTGTCAAAAATGAATCCATCCAAGACTAATGGCCCAGATGGGATTCCCAGCTGGCTTCTGAAGGAAAATGCCAATCTATTAGCTGATCCAGTTAAAGAGATTTTGAATTCTTCGTATAGAGAGGGTTATCTTTCGCAATCGTGGAAAGAAGCGGATATTGTTCCCATCCAAAGCAGAAACCTGTAAAAGACGTGAACAAGCATTTACGCCCTATTTCATTGACATAAATTGTATCTAAGGTTGCGAAGGATTTCATTGTCGAAAGTTTCATTAAGTCGGCTGTCCTTAGAAAGATCGATAGAAACCAATTTGGAACGATTCCTAAATCATCAACAACTCACGCATTCATTAGCATGATACACAATTGGAATAAACAAACGGACGGAAGCGGCTCGACGGTGCGGTCGTTCTATTTGATTTAAAAAAAGCCTTCGACCTTATTGCTCATGGTACTCTTTTCGGAAAGCTTATTACCTTCGAAATACCACATAGAATCATCGTTTAGATCGTCAATTTTCTCAAAGACCGTAAACAACGCTTCAAGTTAAGCCAGGATTGTTATTCGGAGTGGGGGACAGTTCCGGCAGGCGTGCCTCAAGGAACCAAATTGGGTCCTTGGCTCTTTGTTATAATGATAAATGATTTAGAAGTAACAGATGCAGACTTATGGAAGTATGTAGACGATACTACGATCTCCGAGAACGTGCCTAACCATGAAGCCAGTAGTATTCATGCGTCAGTAGACGAGCTGACAAGGAAGTCATCTGTAAACAAATTTCATTTAAACGAAGCGAAATGTAAAGAGTTACAAGTTACATTTGCAAGACCTGTGTGTCCGTTTACACTCGTGCATGTTAATAATAGGCCGATTGAAGTTGCCCTTGTGTAAAAATACCGGGCATGCACATCTCGAGAAAATTTCAACAAGATTATACTTCCTTTGTCAACTAAGACGAACAAAAATCCACACAAAAGATTTACTAACATTTTACCTGACCAGTGTACGCCGTGTGATGGAATATGCATGTCCTGCTTTTCACGACTCCTTACCCCACTACCTATGCGAAGATCTAGAGAAGTTACAGAAGCGAGCCGTTCGTATCATCTATCCTACCTTATCGTATGCAGGAGCTCTAGTAGAAGCGGGCGTTGGGACATTGTTCAATAGAAGACAATTTTTAACTAGTAAACTATTTAACAACATTGTAAATGACCACAATCATAAACTTTATGAATTATTACCAAGTAAGAACTTCTCAAATTACAATACGAGAAAGGAGAATTTTTTTAACGTTCCTATTAGTATGACAAATAGATTTAAAAATATTTTTATACAATATAATTCTACAATGTATTCTAAGTAATTTATAAGCAATTTATATGTAAATTGTAAAATTGGACGTAATTCGACTTGTAAGTTGCAATGTTTTAACAATTAAAAACTATCTATCACTATCTATCATCACTCGTATCTGCCCATGCCTGCCACGAGCAGACATTGACAGATCTTCTACATCACACCTCATCTCATACATAGTTATACGTATTTTCTCCTATTCATGTATTTTTCACCTTTTCTTCCATGTTACTGCTTTTTGTGTAATTTCCATACATTAATGTTTATAGTTTGTTTTGATTAATTCATCTGATAAGTCTATTTTTTCTCACGTGATCGCTTGTGTATACACTATAAATGCACGGATCTTTCCGCGATCGACGCCACCAACTTCTACACGAAGAGCCTTTGCTCGAAACGTCGACGTTTTTGCTGAAAATTTTAGGTAGTTTGATCCTCAAGACACATAGTTTATCGTGAAATTCAAAGTAACAGAAAAACATGGAAAATGGTTTAGTGCAAAAGCTTGGAATGACAAGCTCCACAATAGAAATTGGATAGTAATGAATGACTGATGATTGAATTCAATCTTTAAGATGCAGAAAGATAAAAATAAATATGGAAGCAAAAAAATGAGATGAAAAACATGGAAGCAACGAAACAGTATGTTATTGATACTGGTTTATCTGAACACAATATGTTAATTATTCTGACGATTTCAAGGAATGCTCTTTGTCTGGAGAAGTAGGCGCGATGAGAATCAACAACAACAATATCTAATATCTACATGGCGGACCAGGCTGAATCCACATATTATTTTAAGCGAAAGTTCGCGATAAGTATTTATACACGCCAATTTCAATTAAGCAATCATTACCTTGGTAAAAAGTTGAGAAGAAACATAACTACAACAGTGATAAATTCCTCCATGATGAAAAAGACATAACACACGGTCTTCCATATTCGAGGATTATTTGATATCACCAAGATATCATACACAACAACAAGCAAAAGCTTTAAACTGATCTTATAGAAATAATTTTTCTTAAACAAACGACGAATAACTGTTCGTGTCCCGCAAAATGCTGGTGAATGGCAGACGACATGGTAAATAAGGAAGACAGAATTAACAAAGCTGCTCAATAACCAAAAAAATTGGAACAACCTCGGTTTTGGAAATCGATCAAAACGTTCACAATTTGAAGTCGTGCGAAACTCACGGAAGAAACAATCAACAGCCCAGATGGTGAACAATATTATTCCAACTAGCTGGAAAAGAAGCATTAACAAAAAAAAACTCCATTTAACACGTGAAAGATAAGTGCAAATGCTGTTGCACCTGAAGTTCCGTGACTGGCGACCACCAAATATTGGTTCCTGTTAGAATGAAAAACAAGAACTATTAGTTGTTGAATCTATTGAAGCATCGCGGTGAGTAATAGTAATTAAAACTTTCGGCAGTCAGGCTGCTGCTTGAAATAGGTCAAAGTTTAAATGAAATATATAACCTCGCGCAGTTCCACAATTATGGATATATCCTATGGTAATGTGGTTATTACATGCACAATGTAATATTGCATATAATTATTATCTTGAATATATCACATAAGTAAGTCAGTAAGTACAGTAAGTGGGGATGTGCTAATCATCGTTACTTGCAGCTGAAAGCTGAGCTGAATTACGAAGGACGCAACTCGACTTGATCGAGTCGAAGAATTATTAAAGGCGCCTCTGTCTCCCGCCGTATGACTCATGTCTGATCAGGGAGCACAGCTACGATGGAAGGGTTACTTTGGGGCTTATCCAAACCCACCCTGTCAACATTCCCTGTGGGAGGAAACTAGAGTACCGGGAGAAAACCTACTTTTCACATAAGTGTCATGATTTCCCAGCGACAATCGAACACACGAACTCAGAGGTGAAAGGCGATTGCTCTGACGATTGCGCCACCAAAGCCCCTAGATTTGTTATTGTTTATCTACAAGAGGTTATATATTTCCTTTACAGTTTCTATTGTAACAGCGCTTGCCGAAACTTCAAATTATTAGATATTGTTTGGCCAGAGTAGGACTTGTTTGCTATATGCTCTACTTACTATGAATAATCATTTACTATAGGTGCTTATTATAAAAACGATTCTCTTAACAGCTCACAAAATCATTTCTGTAGAGCAATTTGTAATTTTGCTTCCTTAACTTGCCTGCAGATATATGCGGGCATGTGAGTAGAGCATTGAATTATAAAAATTCGTAACAGTCAACGTTGAAAAGTGTTTAGGGGAGGGGAGGGGAGGAGAGGTCTTGTCTTGAAAAGTTTTCTCAGCGTATAGTGATAATGTGTCGCAAGACTTTTCGCCAGGATTGTAGTAGACTCCGTTGTAACCCGTTGGCATATTCAAATACGAATAGAAATATACGCGTGACCGTATTTCTTGTACTGTATAATAAATGTATAATCTATATATTGTATAATTATTGCACTATTATGACACGTTAACTTGTAATTTCACCAGAAACCACTTAGATTCCAAACTATAATAGTTTTATTTATTTAATTATTGTATGGATATTGTTTCTTTCTGAAACTATTCAAATCTTATGTTATTGTGAAATTATTTAAATTATAAAGTGAGTAAGTGTCTCTATAGGCGTTGCAAGTGATGTTTAAAAAGTGACTATATACAGTACTGCCTAGAAGTAACTTAACACTGCGTTCGGCTGGGGTTCGTGCGGTTAGCGGCTTTGGTTCGTGCGGTTGGCGGCTGCGGTTCGTGTGGTTAGCGGCTGCCGTTCGTCCGGTCCACGGCTGCGGTTCGTGCGGTCATTTCACCGCAAACACAAAAACCATGCCGTCGTGTTTCGACGCTTTCCGACACAACGGTTATTATGAGGCAAACGGATTGGTCGCTATATGGATTAATTTGTTTTCTATATTACCACTTTATCTAATAAACTGTAAAACATACACCAGTGATATGAATTTTAGGTTATAAGGTGTTAAGGCGAACTATAAACTCAGATCAACATACGTGTACTTGTAAAAATGTTAACTAGAGATAGTCACCGATACAAAGCCTACGGTTTCGTCATATTCAAAGCGCCAGCTACACAAGCATACATGCTGCACTGTACATAATATTTGGGTGTTAGAAACAAACAACCGTAATGTTCTAGGCGATAATTTTAAAAATCTATTCAAGCGCTCTTTTTACTATTAACTTTGCATAAAATATGGCACCACAGCTGGATAAAATAACAAGCTTGTTACAAGCTTGTTACAAGCTTGTTAAGCCAGCAACTTGTCAACAAGATGTGAGATTTTTACGTGTATAGATAAACCAGGGACACTTTTTGTCGTACACCTATTTTAAAAGTCTAAAAACGACTATATAGCATACAGTATATGCCGAAGTCAATATTGTAAGCGCATACCTTTGTCCTTTTGCATATTTGTTTACATAAGGATTTCCTGCTCTCGCTTCACACTACATAATACTGTATATATCCATTACTAAATTTTGTAACGCGGTTCTCTCACTCCGCTTAGCTTTTCCGCTCAATATTTGTTTTGATTTTGCTAGCATTTAAAATTCCGTTGAAGAATACGCCATGCATCTTTGTTGAAGTATACAAATATTCGTTCCGCAATATACATACTGTTTGCTGGCATTTGACTGTTGGGAGTTATTGCGCCCACGCGGGGGAAATTCCAAAATAATCAATACCGCGTCCTTTGCAACGCCGGTTGATTACATGGTACATTGAGAATAAATATAAAGCTATCAGTATCGAACAATTGACTTTTATATAGATAGTATATATTTGCATTATGAAATTATGGCATCTTATTTTCTTATACATAAATGCTTTTGTTCGAAAAATCGGCTGTTCAAAGGCTAGTTGTTGAAAGCCTAGATTAGCACTAACCCATAGTTTCGGTACTTTTGCACGTTCGTCCATATCAAAACTTTGCAAAATAATACTTCTATTGATCCAGATAAGATTTCAGAGAAACAATTTCGAAATTTATAGACAAGCTACTGGGAGATTTGTTTTGAATTTTTACGTTTACCTTGAAGTATTAAAGCAATGTGCATGGTAAAATTGTGCGTTAGCCCATGGTAAAATACTTGCTTTGTCAAAACACGCTACTTCACTGAATTTTTAGGCTCGTTGCAATAGGCATGAAATAGTGAAAAGTCAACGAAAATGCCTACTTTACACTTATATTAGTGACAATATGTAATGTGTTAACATTGTCAAATCTTCAGCGGATGCTTAGGACGTCCTTTTCGCTTGGTTTGGGTGCCATCTTTTCGAAACGCAACACTCTTGCATAAGAAACTTACTCACAGATGTCAGTGAGACATTGATTCCTTCCTCGGCTAGAACTCTTGTTATGCCAGTCACATTCATATCCTCTTCTGACGAGAGGGACACAATCCGTCCTCAAATCCGTCCTCAACAAAAGTTGGAAATACAAATGCTGAAATGTTTCGCCTCGGCCTCTCAGAATTTTGTTATTATATTCTGATTTCTGAATCCTATTTTACCCACGGAAAATTCCGACTCTGCAAGTCGTATTCATTTCGGGTTCCGCCGTGAATTGCGGTCAAACTCAACACGCGCACACAACCGCGGGCGACCCGCGGGGCGCCTCCGGTCAAACCGCGTGCGGCCCGCGCTTAACCGCGTTTTTGTGTTAAGTTACTTCTAGGCAGTACTGCAGGCCTTAGTGTCAGCATCACATCAGTGATCTAAACAGTCAAAGTAATCAGTTATCGAAGATACATAAGTTGTTGTGATTGACATACGACAAATATATATGTGAAAATTCGTAGACTATAGAAGAGGCAGCAACAATCATGTAATCAACCCAAATAAGAGCATGTACATTTGAATCGTTCTCGTGTAAATTTCAAACTAATATTTATTATAATATTTCAATGAAATGGAATAAATGTACCCTAACTATTCACTCACCAATTCTGAGCCACTGTCCGCCATGATTATACTGTCAAATTTCTCTATTTACGTGTAAAAAGAGAATATTAAAAAATTAATATACACTCACCCGTATTTTAAAGGGTTTAGTTAGTGGAATGTCCTCTTTATTTCGTACAATACATTCAATCAAATTTGCATAGCGTACTGTAGACAGGTGCTAATTATTTGAAAAGGCTCTGGATTATAACGCGAAGGGATTTGAGGGTAAACATTTGGAGCCGGTCTAACTTAAATATTTGAACACCCTGAACACAAATTTCGGGGTTCCAAAACGAATTTCTTTCAATTACGTGTCCTATTTTAATAATTGAACTTGTCATTTTCGCTAATGTCAATGCGTTACCTAGCTGCATGTGTGTTATGATCTTGAATATTCTTCAAGTTATTGGGAATAAATATTACATGTATAATCAAATAATTCAATTTTTTTTTAATTTGCTACAATTTAATTGTGAAAATCGAAAATTGTCAGTAAAAAATACAGAAAACTTTGTCATGATGTTTGTTTAATTGATTTAAATTGTATTACTGCAGTCGCTTGGGGAAAAATTTCTTATAAAAGTCCGTACGTTAGGCTGAGTATACTGTATGCATTACTTATTTCTCGATAATGGTGCAACCAAACAAACATATAATTATGATGAATAAATGCGTTATTGTTAGATTTTGTAGTCGCTTTTGTAGTCGCTTTTGAACTCGATCTGTAATTCAAAACAAAGGACAGACGCGGACATTTTTCAAAATTGTTTCTTTTATTCAAATCACTTTTTTAATACTCACTTGTTTTACCTCAAATAAAATTGCACATTAGAATTATGCCCATAAATTTTATGTGCACCCAACTGTGAAATTTAACCTAAATATCCAAAAAAATCAGTACGAGTACTATGTTTTGATGTACATTTCATTTATGTATTAATAGTAGTATATATAATGGGGGCACGAGCGCAATATCCGACCAACTGCGTCCACACCCTGTTGCCCAGAAGGTAGACTTTATGCGAAAAACCCATTGGCAAATACTTAGTTATATTTTTGAGCAAATTTATAGACAATATAAATTTAAGTTAATGAGACAACGCGTTGAAGCTAATATGCTAAGCGTGGATGGGGTTTTGCGTTGGAACTAGTATGCTAAGCATGGATGGGGTTTTCTTCCGTCCAGGCCTCAAGGAACGCATTGTTTTGTTTCCTTATTGACAGATCGTTCAAAGATCATTTTCATCATTGGGCATGCTTTCACGTGGACAGCACATGACATTTTATGGTGAACCAATAGAGTACTTATACAAACATTTCCTACTAACAAATTGACCAATCATAAGGCGCAATACAAATACAAGTTAATTAGGGCATAACTTGCAGTATGCTAAGCAAGATCACATCATTTACACTGAGCTCTTCGCTTACTCAAGTTATTGAAAGAATTTCCCACCCACCCACCTCTTCGACCGTTCAGCCTGACGTTTGCTCTAACTTAGAGTTACCTTCAAGTTGTTCAAAAATTGCACATTTATCGATATAATTGGTAGTTATAATATTGTGCAAATATAGTAGCTATTATATACAAATAGAAGCAGCTATCATCAACTGTCTTCAACACCATATACTGGATCAAGGACTCGGGGAAGGACATTTTGGAAAAGGACACAAACAAGATTGCGGCTAGATAATGCATTTACAACGTTTTCGGTCTCAGACTATTTTGTTATTTTTGTATAATAAATTTGTGGTTCGGGAAAATTCGCAAAAATGAGAAGATTTACTACTAATTCTATACAGAAATTAAGAGAGAAATGACCAAGAGGAAGTCTTGTATGTAATATTGAGCTATATCTAGTTAGCGAAGTATCATAAAGCGTGTTATATTTAGTTACACAGAAGATATCCCGTATTGTAGATCTAAACAAAGAGATAGATTCTACATTACCCAATTCACAATCAAGTTCATTACAAGCAGTTATTGTCGATGGATAAAAATATTTCTTAAAACGTACAGTTTTAGAAGGAAAAGAGGTAATGTTTTCACTTGATCGCGTCAATATACAGATCTTTCACTAACGACGGCAGAATGTCACGTAGGTAGGATGGTGTGAGAAAATGAATTATTTTGTACATAAGAAACCTTTTATATAAGTATCTTCTAATAATAATATTAGGATCTTCTCAACACAATTCATTCAATAACCGACCTTTATTTGTGCCTTTAAACGCACCTGTGACTATACGTGCTGCTTCACATTGAACTCCTTTTAAAATATTACTTTCATATTCAGTACATCCATCCCAAATGACATCTGCATATTCCATCACAGGTCTTATTAAAGATTTGTAAAAAGAAATAAGCTCAGTGCGATTAAGTCATGGCCCCCAAAATAAAATGTACCCCCTACAACGCGCTTCATTTCTCTGCTTGTTGCGTGTATTTTGCGTGGCCCTTACAAGAGTTCTGCCTTAATTATGCTGGCATTCCATAAAATACTTGTAAAAGAGAAAATAAATTTTTAAATAATAGTTAAGAGTCCACAGTACGGTTCTGGAAAGGATTACCGTGATTCGTACAATATTTTATACAATTTGTGTGGAAATCTACGGGATAATATTAGGAGAGTGAAGATCAGGTTGTTAACTTTAGTTGGTAGTATAAGTAGGTGCCTAGCTCCCTGTATGCATAATTATTCTAATTAGGTATGTGTTTTGAGGGAGACGCTGTACTACAGTGACTATAGGAAAGGGCCTTCCATTTAAAATCTGCACTCATATTTGAATATAGCATTAATTGATTATTCTGCTTCTTTGTAGGTGAAAAACTTTTTGTTGAAAGATTTCACATTGTGATTGACCATACTGTGGTAATTCGATCACCCTCGTTGTTGGAGGCGGTGATGCTTCTTTTTGCGGCATATTACTGTTTTAATTTACAATATCCTGAATGTTTGGCAACAACCCTGGAGTTTATTCAAAGGTATTGTATTCTCTTCCTGTCTATGAAGGAATCACAGATTTTGTTTTCATAGTAATAGACCTTACTGTTTATTCACTTCTGACACAATGGCCTCGTTTCCATGTTTGCCTGGTTTAGCAAGGCAGGGGCACATGAACGTTATAGCCCCTTGTTTCCTGCACTATCATAAGCTTATTAATAAGCCCAATCACAAGCTTATTCCTAATCCTATTGTGCACGTAACAAGAGTAAATACCACCGAAAACGAGGCCATTCAAAAGTGAATAAACAGTAAGGTCTATTGTAACAATGTATATGAGGAAAATTAGCTAAAAGCTCAACGGTTTTGTTCAGTAATTAATTGCAGTATATCGCCTTTTTGTAGGTGTTTAGTTAATCTTAACCCTGAGAGATGAACCAAAACAGCAAAAACGAAGGGAAATTCACATAAAGTTAACCCAAAGGTTTTGTCGTTTGTTAATGGACTTAAAGATTTCGAAAGCGAACGGAAGTTACCTTGATATTCAAATTAAATTGACATTATTGTTGTTGTTTGTAATTGAAATGTCAACGTGGCCAAGTCTATATATATATTGACGGTTTTATTATGGAATTTTGGGATTGTTGTTGTTTGTAATTGAAATGTCAACGTGGCCAAGTCTATATATATATATATATTAACAGTTTTATTATGGAGTTTTGGGATCGATGACGATGAGGTCATTTTTGCATAATATAAGAAACTTACAGGAGATGAAAAGTTGATGAGAACCTTTTTGCTATCAAAAAGATAATGAAATGTTGTTTTGTGCATTTCGCATCTTATGTACTGTTTTAATATCGTTGTTCCCCGTATTTACGATCCGTTGTTTCAAATGTAAATATCTCCAGACGTGTTTATTCTTTGGCAACAGGACACGCGTCGTTCGATAGCTTATGACTTCCTCTTTAAAATGATATTTAGTTTGTCCCGGTTTATATTACATATCCAAATTAATTTGCACACATCTTTATAAATTATCTAAACATTTTACATTATTTTTGAAATAAATCGGAATTACAAGAGCAGGATTTATTATTTTCGAGCAAGTTTTACCAAACAATTATAGCTCATTTAAAAAGGAATATTATTGGAAAGTTTTATTGCATTTGAAGAAGTAGAACTATTTTTTTTTATTTTTTGAAAGTCGCAAACAAAATGCCGAAATCGTTGAAATTTAATTCCAGCACGCGAAATAAATTACGAAATGCCATATAAGGTCAGTGTTGCTTGCTAGAAACCAATGAAAATACGCCATCTAGGCAATGACATGACATCACGAGGAACGATTTCGGCACTTTCAAGGCGATAGGGTACAAGGTCACTGAGATTTAGCTTCCGAAGTCGTCCGAGCGTGCGCCTACAATACCGGGCTTCGCAACAAATAAAGCATTTTCACGAGAATTGCCGCAAAAGGGCTAGATTATGTCGTATGGTAATAAAAATGGCATCAAACTAAAGGGATTGCAAATCTCCGTCGAATACTGGTATTTACGAGTTTGTGGCGTGTAAACAAAAAGGTAGGAAAGCGAAATGAATATTTAATTAGTTTGTATTATTGTTAATTTGTAAACAAAACAAGCTTCAGAGTGTTTGAAAGGCACTAAATCGGCCGTATAGCGTTGTAAACAAACACAATTTACTTCTCTAAAGAGATCGTAAAACGCTGAATCGAACGGTGGTATTGTCATCTACATAGCATGAACTGAACCGAAGATATGAACATGCAAAGTCTTATAGCGATATCGCTATGAGATCAGTAGGGGCCAAGGTAAAGAGTTCATTATGCCTTTGAGATTTATTGGTTATTTTGCCACTACTTAATGAACCAAATGACGTCATCGATCCCTCTCGACATAAAATGCAGATACCTTTATGTTCATAACGTAGCCTATGGACAAATCGACCTCTTTTTGCTTATTAGGTTTGACAAAGACAAAGTTGTAGTTCATTATAGTTTGTTTAGTTGTATAACGTAATTACAAGCAGTTAAAGAAAATATTACAATTCCATGTTAATTCCTTTTGGTTTATATTTAATGACGTCCAATTTTTATAGTAGAGACTAAGTAGAGACAACGAGATGACATTCGTATCATACATATACATATTTAACTGTTGTCATTGCTTATTCATGATGTGATTTGCAAAGCATGATGTGATTTGCTCACAAATGACAAAACTCGTTATCATTGATAAAGCTCTCCAGAAAACAATCGTAACAGCGTCTTACCATGCAGCAGATATTTTCTGCTGAACTAGAAATATATCTGTAAAATGACAGAAAACTGTAAAAATACCGTTTCTATTCTGTATATTTACAGTTCTTTTCCTGTCATAAATAAATAGTAATGCAACTGTAAACATACAGTAATTTTTCAATATAACAGTTTCTGTTAATTTACAGTAAAAATTACTGGCGCCCAAGCTGCCAGTACTTTTTACTGTAAGAAAACAGGATTTTAACTTAACAGTGCATCTGACTATTGTATAGCTAAGGTATTACCAAATACTGCAGTTATAATAGGAAGCACACTGTTGAAGGTCGAATTGCTGATAACAAACATTAACTCAAATTTTCCGGTTTAAAATTTCCTAGCAAAATGTGGGCTCTCGCCAGGCTTACGCCATGACGACTTGGGAACAAGAATTCCGTATTGTCTAGCGCGCCGATGTTTTATGGAAAATGTGGCATGGTTGCAAACCACATCCCTTTTTGTATTAGTGAAGCGAATGAGAGAATTAGAAACGATAACGGGAACTACAATAATTGCATGTTAACAGGACAGATTTATGTTTTATAATGACATTTCGGCCGCTTTTTTATACTATCTGTCGTTATCATTTAACTCAAAATGTATTTAAACAAGATTTTAATAAAGTACTATTACAGAAAGAACTATTTTGAAAGGTAAGAGAAATAGTGGAGAAAGGACACAGAACAAGAAAATTAGACCTATTATGAACAATCCAAGAAAACAACCTGAATTGCGCTGATATTATATATTCAGTGAAGTCGAAGAATATGAATTCGTCGTAAGCGGCTGACAACCAAAACACTTAAAGCCAAATGTATTGTTAGCCGAGACACATTCGATATCCAATGATAATAATAATAACAGCTAGGAACTCCATCAAATTGATAAAGAACAACAACGAAAATAAGTAAAGAACTAAAAAAGCAATGAGTAAAATCTTTGCAATACTCGAATTTTTAGCGGGAATGTGAAAGTATAGTTAATACGCGGTAGTCGCGGTTCATACTTATCCTCTAAAATGTGTTTACTGAATACACAAAAAACAATTATACCAGGACTCACAAGGAACATGGATCCATGTCTGCACTAGTTAATATACTCGGACGAAGTGCTGCCGCAGCGAATTTAAAACCATATATACCGATATATCACTGACACAACTCACGCAATTAAATTAAATTAAATTAAATTAAAAGATACAATCATGTTCTTTTTCAAACACCGTAATGAATATTACAGCAGAAATAGTATACGCGGGTATTTTTCTTTTAAATCTTTGTAGTTCTACGACCAAGGCCGATAGTCCGGCTATACTTAAGAATCACAATAATTTTTCGATAATATAAATTGTTGCTTCCTTGAAATCATATTATTGGGGTATGCAGCAAACACAAAAGCTGATTAGCGTCCCACTGAGAGGATTCTTTGAATGAGAGATACTTGGAAATGTTGATTTATCGCAGCGCAATAATTGCTAGACTTTTATTTCAGTATTTACCACTACGGAATTTACGAACAGCCTTCTAGCTTCTTCTTCTCAACCCGCTAATTTATTTGGACATCTATTTTCTAAATTTCTAAAGTCAAATGAGATAGCTTAGCCAAAAGCAATATCAAAGTGAGGAACTGAACATTTGTGTGTCACAAATGCTACTGCATGTATTTGCTGCAAAGATCATTAAAAGTGCTCGGAGACTGTGCATCAAGTATATAGCAGCGCATAAGCTGATTGGCGAAAATATATGCTGATATCTACTTGTATCTATAATAGCTACATTATATCTAAAATATCTTTCTAATATGAGATTCAATATCTACTGGTGCTGCATGCAGTAGCTATGTATATGGCGTGAGTGCCAGAATTTAAATATCAAGCAAAATAAATGAAAACCTACCATGTTGTACTTAATGAACGTATGTTTAGGATAAATATTTCCTTGGACTTGATTCTAATACATTAATCCTTTTCGTAAATACATACACAGATAAGAATACGTCGATTTTTAGAAATAGTTTAATTAAAATTCGCTTTACAGGCACCTGCCAAACAAATACGTCGTTGTCTTCTGAGAAGGGACTTTCGAAGTTTCAGCAATTAAGTTAACACGCAACAACAATTGTTTTCTTTTCATAACAAGAGCGCACTAAGAGGCTGCATACCAAAGCCAATGGGGTATAACTTCAAAAAACCCGGCAACTAATTAATGTGCATAGTTTTAACTCGTGGCTACGCGGCAACATGCATACTATGTATGAAATGCTATGTATTAATGATAGTTCCTTCGTTTAAATTTACATCTTAAAAACACTATTTGAACGTCTTCAAGAAATCGCCAGTGAAATTCGGCAAGATATGATGATCGCATGAATAGTTGTATTTGCTTCTTCCATGAGTTGGACACTTTCATTTGTCTCCAGTGACCGTCAATTTGCGCGATCCCTTGGTCATTAACAAATTTTAAATTAACTGTTAAATGTGTATAAACGTGCCTTTCAATGTTACTGTAGGATTTTTTAAATCGGATATATATGATCATTGATCCAGTTTTAATCCATATTTTTATCAACAACATTAACGTTTTCTCGCTTCGATCTTCTACAGCAGTATAAGGGGTTGGTGTTAGGGTTGAGATTGGCATTATGATCGGGGTTGAGGTTGGGGTTAGGATTAGGATTAGGGTTTGGGTTAACATGAGGGTTACGGTTAGGATTAGGGTTGGGATGGGGGTTGGGTTGGGGTACGCAATAAGTAAAATATTTGCAATACTCGAATTTTTAGCGAGAATGTGAAAGTATAGTTAATGCGCGGTAGTTGCGGGTCATATTAGCCTCTAAAATGTGTTTACTGACTACACAAAAAAATAATTAGACCAGGAGTCACAAGAAGCATGGATACATGTCTACACTATACTTAAGAATCATAATTATTTTGCGATAATATAAATAATTGCTTCTTTGAAATCATATTTTTGGGTTATGCAGCAAAAAATAAGCTGATTTAGCGTCCCACTGAGAGGATTCTTTGAATGAGAGATATTGGGAAATGTTGAATTATCGGGCTTTTTCTCGATATATGAGCAGCTAACCCTAACCCCAAACCTAACCCTAACCTTTATAATCCCTAACGCCTATTTCGGTTGCTCATATATCGAGAAAGAGCCAATTATCGCAGCGCAATAATTGCTAGACGTTTTACTCAATATTTACCACTACGGAATTTACGAACAGCCTTCTAGGTTCTTCTTCTCAACCCGCTAATTTTTTTGGACATCTATTTTCTAAATTTCTAAAGTCAAATGAGATAGCATAGCCAAAAGTAATATCAAAGTGAGGAACTGAACATTTGTGTGTCACAAATGCTACTGTATTTGCTGCAAAGATCATTAAAAGTGCTCGGAGACTGTGCATCAAGAATATAGCAGCGCATAACATGATTGGCGAAAATATATGCTGATATCTATTTGTATCTATAATAGCTACATTATATCTAAAATATCTTTCTAACATGAGATTCAATATCTACTGGTGCTGCATGCAGTAGCTATGTATATGGCGTGAGCGCCAGAATTTAAATATCAAGCAAATTAAGTGAAAACCTACCATGTTGTACTTAATGAACGTATGTTTAGGATAAATATTTCCTTGGACTTGATCCTAATACATTAATCCTTTTCGTAAATACATACACAGATAAGAATACGTCGATTTTTATAAATAGTATTATTAAAATTCGCTTTACAGGCAAAATTGTTTTCTTTTCATAACAAGAGGCACTAAGAAGCTGCATACCAAAGCCAACGGGGTATAACTTCAAAATACCCTGCCACTAATGTGCATAGTTTTAACTCGTGATTACGTGGCTACGTGGCAACATGCATACTATGTATGAAATGCTATGTATTAATGATAGTTCCTTCGTTTAAATTTACATCGTAAATACATCATTTTAACGTCTTCAAGATATCGCCACTAAAATTCGGCAAGATATGATGATCGCATGAATAGTGGTATTTGCGTCTTCCATGAGTTCGACACTTTCATTTGTCTCCAGTGACCGTTTATTTTGGGCGATCCCTTGGTCGTTAAAAAATTTTAAATTAACTGTTAAATTTGTATAAACGTATCTTTCAATGTTGGATCCAGTTTTAATCCACAATTTTATCAGCAGCATTAACGTTTTCTCGATTCGCTCTTCTACAGCAGTATAAGGGTTGGTGTTAGGGTTGGGATTGGCATTAGGATTGGGGTTGAGGTTGTGGTTAGGATTATTGTTTGGGTTAACATGAGCGCTACGGTTAGGGTTAGGGTTGCGATGGAGGTTGGTTTGGGTTAGATTGGAGGTTGAGGTGGGGCTTGGAGTTGTAGTTGTGGTTGGGGCTAGGGTTGGAGCTAGGGTTAGGATTAGGGTTAGTGTTAGGATTATGGTTGGGGTTAGGGTTTGTCTTGGGGTTACGGTTAGGATTATGGTTGGGGTTGTGGTTGGCGCTGGTGTTAGGGTTGGGTTTAGGATTAAGGTTGGGGTTTGGATTAGGTTTGGATTGGGGTTGGGGATAGGGATAGGGTTAGGAACAGGTTTGAGTTTAGGGTTAGGGTTGGGGTTATAGTTGGGGTTAGGTTTAGGATTAGTATTATGGTTCAGGTTTGGGTTTGGGTTGGGGTTAGGGTTAGGATTAGAGTTAGGGTTAGGATTAGGGTTAGGATTAGGGTTAGGGTTAGGTTTAGGTTTAGGGTTAGGTTTAGGGTTAGGATTATGGTTTGGGTTTGGGTTGGAGTTAGGGTTGGGTTTTGGGTTGGGGTTAGGGGTTAAAATGAAATTTTTCCATGCTGTAGTGTTTGTCTTGTTGTTTAACGATATCATTCGTAAATAATTTCAATTATTATTATTCCTAATGACTGCAAAGAAGCTCAAGCAATAACATCATATACTTAATAATTAAATGGAATGCAAATTCTGTGCACAAACATACCGACTCTTTTGTTATCTACAAACCAAGCATAGCAAATATATTCAAATTATCGAAGAAAAGCTTAAACTGATGTGATTGTTGATTAGTCGCTTCAATTGCTCGCGAAGTTTAGTGATTCATGATCCGTTATGTCGCAGTCTGACCACAGGAGGCCCAGGCTCTATTTGCCCGCGCCTGCCTGTGACTTCCTTATAACGAGGGAAGGAAGGAAACATTGAGACCAAAATAGCCCAGACTTGGTATATGTTACACGAAACTATCCTCGATTTTTCGCCTTTAAATGCATTTCTTTCGAGATTAATCGATATCCCCTGCAAGAATGATACCGTACAACTCTCAAAACAACGATGATTTAATCAAAAAGCTTAAATTCGCTCTAAAATCCGTGAGGGAATGACAAAATTTGGCAAAAATATATCCGCGTGCCTGGTTTGCTGTTAAAAAACCGGAAGTCGTTGAACAACTCAAAATACACTCAAACCTGATTGGACGACGAATATCAACAAAAATTTAAAATTTCAAAGTTGTCCAATCAGGTTTGAGTGTGTTTTGAGTTGTTCAACGACTTCCGGTTTTTTAACAGCAAACCCGGCACGCGGATATATTTTTGCCAAATTTTGTCATTCCCTCACGGATTTTAGAGCGAATTTAAGCTTTTTGATTAAATTATCGTTGTTTTGAGAGTTGTACGGTATCATTCTTGCAGGGGATATCGATTAATCTCGAAAGAAATGCATTTAAAGGCGAAAAATCGAGGATAGTTTCGTGTAACATATGCCAAGTCTGGGCTATTTTGGGCTCAATGTTTCCTTCCTTCCCTCGTTATAAGGAAGTCACAGGCGGGCGCGGGCAAATAGAGCCTGGGCCTCCTGTGGTCTGACGAACATTTCGCATTCAGTTAGTTTAAGTGAATGCCATTTCGTACCAAGCTTAATAACCACTACAGCATTCCTTGTTGGTACCGGAAGTCGGATTGTCAGGAGTAAGCAAGCGATGTCTCTAAATCTATATTCTGTAGTGATTGGGACGCCAACCACAGGGAAATCGAGTGCTTTGAACAAAAGTTGCATAGAAGCGGTAATAACAATAAGAGAGGACAATAACATGGGAAATTTCATACTGGAACGGTGCACTTCATCGGCAATGATCAAATTTATTTTAGAGCAAAAGAAGGTTTTTATTGGCTCCCCAGAAATATATGACTTCATAAACAAGGTGTTAAAGAATGAAGGGGATCATGCAATGGGTGAAGTTCAGTTGTTGTGCGAGTTATTTCCAGGAGAGCGTGCTTCATGCCGCTACGCAACGGAAAGTACTCGAGAAATTCCAGCGGCGAAAACTCCATGTTATTTGATCGGACTGACGCAGGTTCCATATGGAATTCGATTGTTATGTCGACTAGATCAAGGGAGTGGTCTGTTAGACCGGTTTCTGTTCTTGTTCCCGCTATGTTTATGACCAACACCGAGGCAAACCGAAGAAGCCAAACGGAAATTAGATCTTCATGCCGCGATTTTTAAATCTTTGACAGATGTTTTCTTAGAAATTCACGAGTTATACCATTCTAAGAAAAACTACTGCTTCTCGAATGCTGCTAATGATTATTTAGACGCCGTAGATGAAGATTTTATTAAGGAACTAAACGAATCACTCTTGAGGGGAGAAGTGACACCAAAATCAAAGAGATCTGATATAATTCAACGACTTTCTGTTTGTTTGCACGTTTTCAATCACGTAACAGGCAACTATTGAGAGGTAGAAAGCCACGCCAACCTTCGCTCGAAGTCAGTTTGGAGATGCTAAAGAAGGCGCAGTTGCTTGCAGATTTTTCCGAGTCGCAAAAACAAATAGTTTTAGATGTAAGTTCTTCAGGAATGGAAAATAAATACTTGTTTCCAATTGTACTAACTAGAGTGATATTCTTTCGCCCGTGAAACTTAGGGGGATAGGGTTAGGATTAGGTAGGCTTAGGGTAGGCTTAGGGTAAGAGTTAGGATTAGGGTAAAAATTTGCGTTAGAGTTAGGCTTACCAGGTTATTTGGGGTTAGGGTTAGGATTAATGTAAGTGTTACGATTAGGGATAGGATTTGGGTGAGGTAAGGATTACGATTAAAGGTGGATATAGATATCTACTTAAATATTATATATATTGGAGTGGTGATAAGTGATCTAGAATGTATTTTAGTGCAAATATGCTGTTTTCTTGCTTATTTCAGTTTATTGATTTTCTAACTGATGTGGTCTTGGAAAATGACATTTCGGCCGCTTTTTTATACTATCTGTCGTTATCATTTAACTCAAAATGTATTTAAACAAGATTTTAATAAAGTACTATTACAGAAAGAACTATTTTGAAAGGTAAGAGAAATAGTGGAGAAAGGACACAGAACAAGAAAATTAGACCTATTAACAATGCAAGAAAACAACCTGAATTGCGCTGATATTATATATTCAGTCAAAGTCGAAGAATATGAATTCGTCGTAGCGGCCGACAACCGAAACACTTAAAGCCAAATATATTGTTAGCCGAGACACATTCGATATCCAATGATAATAATAATAACAGCTAGGAACTCCATCAAATTGATGAAGAACAACAACGAAAATAAGCAAAGAACTAAAAAAGCAATGAGTAAAATCTTTGCAATACTCGAATTTTTAGCGGGAATGTGAAAGTATAGTTAATACGCGGTAGTCGCGGTTCATACTTATCCTCTAAAATGTGTTTACTGAATACACAAAAAACAATTATACCACGACTCACAAGGAACATGGATCCATGTCTGCACTAGTTAATATACTCGGACGAAGTGCTGCCGCAGCGAATTTAAAACCATATATACCGATATATCACTGACACAACTCACGCAATTAAATTAAATTAAATTAAATTAAATTAAATTAAAAGATACAATCATGTTCTTTTTCAAACACCGTAATGAATATTACAGCAGAAATAGTATACGCGGGTATTTTTATTTTAAATCTTTGTAGTTCTACGACCAAGGGCGATAGTCCGGCTATACTTAAGAATCACAATAATTTCTCGGTAATATAAATTGTTGCTTCCTTGAAATCATATTATTGGGGTATGCAGCAAATACAAAAGCTGATTAGCGTCCCACTGAGAGGATTCTTTGAATGAGAGATACTTGGAAATGTTGATTTATCGCAGCGCAATAATTGCTAGACATTTATTTCAGTATTTACCACTACGGAATTTACGAACAGCCTTCTAGCTTCTTCTTCTCAACCCGCTAATTTATTTGGACATCTATTTTCTAAATTTCTAAAGTCAAATGAGATAGCTTAGCCAAAAGCAATATCAAAGTGAGGAACTGAACATTTGTGTGTCACAAATGCTACTGTATTTGCTGCAAAGATCATTAAAAGTGCTCGGAGACTGTGCATCAAGTATATAGCAGCGCATAAGCTGATTGGCGAAAATATATGCTGATATCTACTTGTATCTATAATAGCTACATTATATCTAAAATATCTTTCTAATATGAGATTCAATATCTACTGGTGCTGCATGCAGTAGCTATGTATATGGCGTGAGTGCCAGAATTTAAATATCAAGCAAAATAAATGAAAACCTACCATGTTGTACTTAATGAACGTATGTTTAGGATAAATATTTCCTTGGACTTGATTCTAATACATTAATCCTTTTCGTAAATACATACACAGATAAGAATACGTCGATTTTTAGAAATAGTTTAATTAAAATTCGCTTTACAGGCACCTGCCAAACAAATACGTCGTTGTCTTCTGAGAAGGGACTTTCGAAGTTTCAGCAATTAAGTTAACACGCAACAAAAATTGTTTTCTTTTCATAACAAGAGCGCACTAAGAGGCTGCATACCAAAGCCAATGGGGTATAACTTCAAACAACCCGGCAACTAATTAATGTGCATAGTTTTAACTCGTGGCTACGCGGCAACATGCATACTATGTATGAAATGCTATGTATTAATGATAGTTCCTTCGTTTAAATTTACATCTTAAAAACACTATTTGAACGTCTTCAAGAAATCGCCAGTGAAATTCGGCAAGATATGATGATCGCATGAATAGTGGTATTTGCTTCTTCCATGAGTTGGACACTTTCATTTGTCTCCAGTGACCGTCAATTTGCGCGATCCCTTGGTCATTAACAAATTTTAAATTAACTGTTAAATGTGTATAAACGTGCCTTTCAATGTTACTGTAGGATTTTTTAAATCGGATATGATCATTGATCCAGTTTTAATCCATATTTTTATCAACAACATTAACGTTTTCTCGCTTCGATCTTCTACAGCAGTATAAGGGGTTGGTGTTAGGGTTGAGATTGGCATTATGATCGGGGTTGAGGTTGGGGTTAGGATTAGGATTAGGGTTTGGGTTAACATGAGGGTTACGGTTAGGATTAGGGTTGGGATGGGGGTTGGGTGGGGTACGCAATAAGTAAAATATTTGCAATACTCGAATTTTTAGCGACAATGTGAAAGAATAGTTAATGCGCGGTAGTTGCGGGTCATATTAGCCTCTAAAATGTGTTTACTGACTACACAAAAAAATAATTAGACCAGGAGTCACAAGGAGCATGGATACATGTCTACACTATACTTAAAATCATAATTATTTTGCGATAACATAAATAATTGCTTCTTTGAAATCATATTTTTGGGTTATGCAGCAAAAAATAAGCTGATTTAGCGTCCCACTGAGAGGATTCTTTGAATGAGAGATACTTGGAAATGTTTAATTATCGGGCCCTTTCTCGATATATGAGCAGCTAACCCTAACCCCAAACCTAACCCTAACCTTTATAATCCCTAACGCCTATTTCGGTTGCTCATATATCGAGAAAGAGCCAATTATCGCAGCGCAATAATTGCTAGACGTTTTACTCAATATTTACCACTACGGAATTTACGAACAGCCTTCTAGCTTCTTCTTCTCAACCCGCTAATTTATTTGGACATCTATTTTCTAAATTTCTAAAGTCAAATGAGATAGCATAGCCAAAAGTAATATCAAAGTGAGGAACTGAACATTTGTGTGTCACAAATGCTACTGTATTTGCTGCAAAGATCATTAAAAGTGCTCGGAGACTGTGCATCAAGAATATAGCAGCGCATAACATGATTGGCGAAAATATATGCTGATATCTATTTGTATCTATAATAGCTACATTATATCTAAAATATCTTTCTAACATGAGATTCAATATCTACTGGTGCTGCATGCAGTAGCTATGTATATGGCGTGAGTGCCAGAATTTAAATATCAAGCAAAATAAATGAAAACCTACCATGTTGTACTTAATGAACGTATGTTTAGGATAAATATTTCCTTGGACTTGATTCTAATACATTAATCCCTTTCGTAAATACATACACAGATAAGAATACGTCGATTTTTAGAAATAGTATTATTAAAATTCGCTTTACAGGCAAAATTGTTTTCTTTTCATAACAAGAGCGCACTAAGAAGCTGCATACCAAAGCCAACGGGGTATAACTTCAAATACCCTGCCACTAATGTGCATAGTTTTAACTCGTGATTACGTGGCTACGTGGCAACATGCATACTATGTATGAAATGATATGTATTAATGATAGTTCCTTCGTTTAAATTTACATCGTAAATACATCATTTTAACGTCTTCAAGATATCGCCACTGAAATTCGGCAAGATATGATGATCGCATGAATAGTGGTATTTGCGTCTTCCATGAGTTGGACACTTTCATTTGTCTCCAGTGACCGTTTATTTTGGGCGATCCCTTGGTCGTTAACAAATTTTAAATTAACTGTTAAATTTGTATAAACATATCTTTCAAAGTTGGATCCAGTTTTAATCCACAATTTTATCAGCAGCATTAACGTTTTCTCGATTCGCTGTTCTACAGCAGTATAAGGGTTGGTGTTAGGGTTGGGATTGGCATTAGGATTGGGGTTGAGGTTGTGGTTAGGATTATTGTTTGGGTTAACATGAGGCTACGGTTAGGGTTAGGGTTGCGATGGAGGTTGGTTTGGGTTAGATTGGAGGTTGAGGTGGGGTTTGGGGTTGTAGTTGTGGTTGGGGCTAGGGTTGGGGCTAGGGTTAGGATTAGGGTTAGTGTTAGGATTATGGTTGGGGTTAGGGTTTGTCTTGGGGTTACGGTTAGGATTATGGTTGGGGTTGTGGTTGGTGCTGGCGTTAGGGTTGTGGTTAGGATTAAGGTTGGGGTTAGGATTAGGTTTGGATTGGGGTTGGGGATAGGGATAGGGTTAGGAATAGGTTTGAGTTTAGGGTTAGGGTTGGGGTTATAGTTGGGGTTAGGTTTAGGGTTAGTATTATGGTTCAGGTTTGGGTTGGGGTAAGGGTTAGGATTAGGGTTAGGGTTAGGATTAGGGTTAGGGTTAGGATTAGGGTTAGGTTTAGGGTTAGGTTTAGGGTTAGGATTATGGTTTGGGTTTGGGTTGGAGTTTGGGTTGGGTTTTGGGTTGGGGTTAGGGGTTAAAATGCAATTTTTCCATGCTGTTGTGTTTGGCTTGTTGTTTAACGATATCATTCGTAAATAATTTCAATTATTATTATTCCTAATGACTGCAAAGAAGCTCAAGCAATAACATCATATACTTAATAATGAAATGGAATGCAAATTCTGTGCACAAACATACCGACTCCTTTGTTATCTACAAACCAAGCATAGCAAATATATTCAAATTATCGAAGAAAAGCTTAAACTGATGTGATTGTTGATTAGTCGCTTCAATTGCTCGCGAAGTTTAGTGGTTCATGATCCGTTATGTCGCAGTCTGACGAACATTTCGCATTCAGTTAGCTTAAGTGAATGCCATTTCGTACCAAGCTTAATAACCACTACAGCATTCCTTGTTGGTACCGGAAGTCGGATTGTCAGGAGTAAGCAAGCGATGTCTCTAAATCTATATTCTGTAGTGATTGGGCCGCCAACGACAGGAAAATCGAGTGCTTTGAACAAAAGTTGCATAGAAGCGGTAATAACAATAAGAGAGGACAATAACATGGGAAATTTCATACTGGAACGGTGCACTTCATCGGCAATGATCAAATTTATTTTAGAGCAAAAGAAGGTTTTTATTGGCTCCCCAGAAATATATGACTTCATAAACAAGGTGTTAAAGAATGAAGAGGATCATGCAATGGGTGAAGTTCAGTTGTTGTGCGAGTTATTTCCAGGAGAGCGTGCTTCATGCCGCTACGCAACGGAAAGTACTCGAGAAATTCCAGCGGCGAAAACTCCATGTTATATGATCGGACTGACGCAGGTTCCATATGGAATTCGATTGTTATGTCGACTAGATCAAGGGAGTAGTCTGTTAGACCTGGTTCTGTTCTTGTTCCCGCTATGTTTATGACCAACACCGAGGCAAACCGAAGAAGCCAAACGGAAATTAGATCTTCATGCCGCGACTTTTAAATCTTTGACAGATGTTTTCTTAGAAATTCACGAGTTATCCCATTCTAAGAAAAACTACTGCTTCTCGAATGCTGCTAATGATTATTTAGACGCCGTAGATGAAGATTTTATTAAGGAACTAAACGAATCACTCTTGAGGGGAGAAGTGACACCAAAATCAAAGAGATCTGATATAATTCAACGACTTTCTGTTTGTTTGCACGTTTTCAATCACGTAACAGGCAACTATTGAGAGGTAGAAAGCCACGCCAACCTTCGCTCGAAGTCAGTTTGGAGATGGAAAAGAAGGCGTAGTTGCTTGCAGATTTTTCCGAGTCGCAAAAACAAATAGTTTTAGATGTAAGTTCTTCAGGAATGGAAAATAAATACTTGTTTCCAATTGTACTAACTAGAGTGATATTCTTTCGCCCGTGAAACTTAGGGGGATAGGGTTAGGATTAGGTAGGCTTAGGGTAGGCTTAGGGTAAGAGTTAGGATTAGGGTAAAAATTTGCGTTAGAGTTAGGCTTATCAGGTAATTTGGGGTTAGGGTTAGGATTAATGTAAGTGTTACGATTAGGGATAGGATTTGGGTGAGGTAAGGATTACGATTAAAGGTGGATATAGATATCTACTTAAATATTATATATATTGGAGTGGTGATAAGTGATCTCGAATGTATTTTAGTGCAAATATGCTGTTTTCTTGCTTATTTCAGTTTATTGATTTTCTAACTGATGTGGTCTTGGAAAATGACATTTCGGCCGCTTTTTTATACTATCTGTCGTTATCATTTAACTCAAAATGTATTTAAACAAGATTTTAATAAAGTACTATTACAGAAAGAACTAGTTTGAAAGGTAAGAGAAATAGTGGAGAAAGGACACAGAACAAGAAAATTAGACCTATTAACAATGCAAGAAAACAACCTGAATTGCGCTGATATTATATATTCAGTCAAAGTCGAAGAATATGAATTCGTCGTAGCGGCCGACAACCGAAACACTTAAAGCCAAATATATTGTTAGCCGAGACACATTCGATATCCAATGATAATAATAATAACAGCTAGGAACTCCATCAAATTGATAAAGAACAACAACGAAAATAAGCAAAGAACTAAAAAAGCAATGAGTAAAATCTTTGCAATACTCGAATTTTTAGCGGGAATGTGAAAGTATAGTTAATACGCGGTAGTCGCGGTTCATACTTATCCTCTAAAATGTGTTTACTGAATACACAAAAAACAATTATACCACGACTCACAAGGAACATGGATCCATGTCTGCACTAGTTAATATACTCGGACGAAGTGCTGCCGCAGCGAATTTAAAACCATATATACCGATATATCACTGACACAACTCACGCAATTAAATTAAATTAAATTAAATTAAAAGATACAATCATGTTCTTTTTCAAACACCGTAATGAATATTACAGCAGAAATAGTATACGCGGGTATTTTTATTTTAAATCTTTGTAGTTCTACGACCAAGGCCGATAGTCCGGCTATACTTAAGAATCACAATAATTTCTCGGTAATATAAATTGTTGCTTCCTTGAAATCATATTATTGGGGTATGCAGCAAATATAAAAGCTGATTAGCGTCCCACTGAGAGGATTCTTTGAATGAGAGATACTTGGAAATGTTGATTTATCGCAGCGCAATAATTGCTAGACTTTTATTTCAGTATTTACCACTACGGAATTTACGAACAGCCTTCTAGCTTCTTCTTCTCAACCCGCTAATTTATTTGGACATCTATTTTCTAAATTTCTAAAGTCAAATGAGATAGCTTAGCCAAAAGCAATATCAAAGTGAGGAACTGAACATTTGTGTGTCACAAATGCTACTGTATTTGCTGCAAAGATCATTAAAAGTGCTCGGAGACTGTGCATCAAGTATATAGCAGCGCATAAGCTGATTGGCGAAAATATATGCTGATATCTACTTGTATCTATAATAGCTACATTATATCTAAAATATCTTTCTAATATGAGATTCAATATCTACTGGTGCTGCATGCAGTAGCTATGTATATGGCGTGAGTGCCAGAATTTAAATATCAAGCAAAATAAATGAAAACCTACCATGTTGTACTTAATGAACGTATGTTTAGGATAAATATTTCCTTGGACTTGATTCTAATACATTAATCCTTTTCGTAAATACATACACAGATAAGAATACGTCGATTTTTAGAAATAGTTTAATTAAAATTCGCTTTACAGGCACCTGCCAAACAAATACGTCGTTGTCTTCTGAGAAGGGACTTTCGAAGTTTCAGCAATTAAGTTAACACGCAACAAAAATTGTTTTCTTTTCATAACAAGAGCGCACTAAGAGGCTGCATACCAAAGCCAATGGGGTATAACTTCAAACAACCCGGCAACTAATTAATGTGCATAGTTTTAACTCGTGGCTACGCGGCAACATGCATACTATGTATGAAATGCTATGTATTAATGATAGTTCCTTCGTTTAAATTTACATCTTAAAAACACTATTTGAACGTCTTCAAGAAATCGCCAGTGAAATTCGGCAAGATATGATGATCGCATGAATAGTGGTATTTGCTTCTTCCATGAGTTGGACACTTTCATTTGTCTCCAGTGACCGTCAATTTGCGCGATCCCTTGGTCATTAAGAAATTTTAAATTAACTGTTAAATGTGTATAAACGTGCCTTTCAATGTTACTGTAGGATTTTTTAAATCGGATATGATCATTGATCCAGTTTTAATCCATATTTTTATCAACAACATTAACGTTTTCTCGCTTCGATCTTCTACAGCAGTATAAGGGGTTGGTGTTAGGGTTGAGATTGGCATTATGATCGGGGTTGAGGTTGGGGTTAGGATTAGGGTTAGGGTTTGGGTTAACATGAGGGTTACGGTTAGGATTAGGGTTGGGATGGGGGTTGGGTGGGGTACGCAATAAGTAAAATATTTGCAATACTCGAATTTTTAGCGACAATGTGAAAGAATAGTTAATGCGCGGTAGTTGCGGGTCATATTAGCCTCTAAAATGTGTTTACTGACTACACAAAAAAATAATTAGACCAGGAGTCACAAGGAGCATGGATACATGTCTACACTATACTTAAGAATCATAATTATTTTGCGATAATATAAATAATTGCTTCTTTGAAATCATATTTTTGGGTTATGCAGCAAAAAATAAGCTGATTTAGCGTCCCACTGAGAGGATTCTTTGAATGAGAGATACTTGGAAATGTTGAATTATCGGGCTCTTTCTCGATATATGAGCAGCTAACCCTAACCCCAAACCTAACCCTAACCTTTAAAATCCCTAACGCCTATTTCGGTTGCTCATATATCGAGAAAGAGCCAATTATCGCAGCGCAATAATTGCTAGACGTTTTACTCAATATTTACCACTACGGAATTTACGAACAGCCTTCTAGCTTCTTCTTCTCAACCCGCTAATTTATTTGGACATCTATTTTCTAAATTTCTAAAGTCAAATGAGATAGCATAGCCAAAAGTAATATCAAAGTGAGGAACTGAACATTTGTGTGTCACAAATGCTACTGTATTTGCTGCAAAGATCATTAAAAGTGCTCGGAGACTGTGCATCAAGAATATAGCAGCGCATAACATGATTGGCGAAAATATATGCTGATATCTATTTGTATCTATAATAGCTACATTATATCTAAAATATCTTTCTAACATGAGATTCAATATCTACTGGTGCTGCATGCAGTAGCTATGTATATGGCGTGAGTGCCAGAATTTAAATATCAAGCAAAATAAATGAAAACCTACCATGTTGTACTTAATGAACGTATGTTTAGGATAAATATTTCCTTGGACTTGATTCTAATACATTAATCCCTTTCGTAAATACATACACAGATAAGAATACGTCGATTTTTAGAAATAGTATTATTAAAATTCGCTTTACAGGCAAAATTGTTTTCTTTTCATAACAAGAGCGCACTAAGAAGCTGCATACCAAAGCCAACGGGGTATAACTTCAAAATACCCTGCCACTAATGTGCATAGTTTTAACTCGTGATTACGTGGCTACGTGGCAACATGCATACTATGTATGAAATGCTATGTATTAATGATAGTTCCTTCGTTTAAATTTACATCGTAAATACATGATTTTAACGTCTTCAAGATATCGCCACTAAAATTCGGCAAGATATGATGATCGCATGAATAGTGGTATTTGCGTCTTCCATGAGTTGGACACTTTCATTTGTCTCCAGTGACCGTTTATTTTGGGCGATCCCTTGGTCGTTAACAAATTTTAAATTAACTGTTAAATTTGTATAAACATATCTTTCAAAGTTGGATCCAGTTTTAATCCACAATTTTATCAGCAGCATTAACGTTTTCTCGATTCGCTCTTCTACAGCAGTATAAGGGTTGGTGTTAGGGTTGGGATTGGCATTAGGATTGGGGTTGAGGTTGTGGTTAGGATTATTGTTTGGGTTAACATGAGCGCTACGGTTAGGGTTAGGGTTGCGATGGAGGTTGGTTTGGGTTAGATTGGAGGTTGAGGTGGGGCTTGGGGTTGTAGTTGTGGTTGGGGCTAGGGTTGGGGCTAGGGTTAGGATTAGGGTTAGTGTTAGGATTATGGTTGGGGTTAGGGTTTGTCTTGGGGTTACGGTTAGGATTATGGTTGGGGTTGTGGTTGGCGCTGGCGTTAGGGTTGGGGTTAGGATTAAGGTTGGGGTTTGGATTAGGTTTGGATTGGGGTTGGGGATAGGGATAGGGTTAGGAACAGGTTTGAGTTTAGGGTTAGGGTTGGGGTTATAGTTGGGGTTAGGTTTAGGGTTAGTATTATGGTTCAGGTTTGGGTTTGGGTTGTGGTTAGGGTTAGGATTAGGGTTAGGGTTAGGATTAGAGTTTGGATTAGGGTTAGGCTTAGGTTTAGGGTTAGGTTTAGGGTTAGGATTATGGTTTGGGTTTGGGTTGGAGTTAGGGTTGGGTTTTGGGTTGGGGTTAGGGGTTAAAATGCAATTTTTCCATGCTGTTGTGTTTGTCTTGTTGTTTAACGATATCATTCGTAAATAATTTCAATTATTATTATTCCTAATGACTGCCAAGAAGCTCAAGCAATAACATCATATACTTAATAATTAAATGGAATGCAAATTCTGTGCACAAACATACCGACTCCTTTGTTATCTACAAACCAAGCATAGCAAATATATTCAAATTATCGAAGAAAAGCTTAAACTGATGTGATTGTTGATTAGTCGCTTCAATTGCTCGCGAAGTTTAGTGGTTCATGATCCGTTATGTCGCAGTCTGACGAACATTTCGCATTCAGTTAGCTTAAGTGAATGCCATTTCGTACCAAGCTTAATAACCACTACAGCATTCCTTGTTGGTACCGGAAGTCGGATTGTCAGGAGTAAGCAAGCGATGTCTCTAAATCTATATTCTGTAGTGATTGGGCCGCCAACGACAGGAAAATCGAGTACTTTGAACAAAAGTTGCATAGAAGCGGTAATAACAATAAGAGAGGACAATAACATGGGAAATTTCATACTGGAACGGTGCACTTCATCGGCAATGATCAAATTTATTTTAGAGCAAAAGAAGGTTTTTATTGGCTCCCCAGAAATATATGACTTCATAAACAAGGTGTTAAAGAATGAAGAGGATCATGCAATGGGTGAAGTTCAGTTGTTGTGCGAGTTATTTCCAGGAGAGCGTGCTTCATGCCGCTACGCAACGGAAAGTACTCGAGAAATTCCAGCGGCGAAAACTCAATGTTATATGATCGGACTGACGCAGGTTCCATATGGAATTCGATTGTTATGTCGACTAGATCAAGGGAGTGGTCTGTTAGACCGGTTTCTGTTCTTGTTCCCGCTATGTTTATGACCAACACCGAGGAAAACCGAAGAAGCCAAACGCAAATTAGATCTTCATGCCGCGACTTTTAAATCTTTGACAGATGTTTTCTTAGAAATTCACGAGTTATACCATTCTAAGAAAAACTACTGCTTCTCGAATGCTGCTAATGATTATTTAGACGCCGTAGATGAAGATTTTATTAATAGTCTAGGACCTGTATAGGAGTTTGTATGCGTTTCATTTAGCACAGGCATTCTCAACTGTTTTAGGGTAAAATGACCATGGCGGTCAACATGGCATATGTGCGAAAACCTGAATCCGGACGAAAGTCCTGAAAATGACCCCGCCCTGAAACGGCAGTGCCGACATAGCTCTAACTTCCGAAAAGCAGAAGCGACAGCCTTTCTGAAGTGCTTATAGTTTTTAGAAGGTTGCTTTTAGGGGTAGTTATTGGAAGGAAAAATTTGTCTAAGTATAATATTTTACAAGAAAATGACCATGCACCACCCCAGATCAACTGCTAATTATCCATGAAATAACTAATATACCTGGCAGAGATTAAATTTTCTTATTTCCTTACAATTTTTATCATGGGATGAAAAACTATGCTTCATTTAATATAATTATTGTAGATTTTATATTAGGATTGACATTGTTTTGTTTAAATATAATACATTTTATTTCACTTACCCCCCACCAAAACACGATTTCAGCCATATTTTGCCGTCTTGTTTGCTTTTTATCGCCGAGTCTCGCAAGTATCATCCAATTGTTGTACTTTTACATAATGATAGATGGCTAAAGAAGATTTCAACCAAGTTTCGTCAAGTTTTGAAGCGGTGCAGTGTATTTTATCTTCGATATTGTGTCCTTCGATATTTCGTCAAATAGCGGCCATTGCAATGCCTCGCCGCTTGTCTTCCCGATAAATGCCACTTCTTCGTCTTCATATGTATTTAGATCACAGTATCCAAGAGTACTTCATTGTAGAATAGTCCCAATCGAAAAACTAGAGTAGTATAGTCCCACTTGAAAGGAAAAAACCTCCCATAACAAATTTAGGATCAGAATCAAAGACACAAGTTTAAAAATAATTTGAAAGTCACGCGCAATCTTCGCGAAAACTCCTCGTGGCTACTTGACAGGGGGGGGCAAATATTTTCACGAAACGCTGATTCGCCACCACAGAACCCAGTAAATATATTATATTTATTGTATTTTTATGATTTATGATAAAAACAATAGAAAATACGCAAATATTTATTGTTTTTTTTCATAAATCATAAAAATACAATAAATATAATATATTTACTGGGTTCTGTGGTGGCGAACCAGCGTTTCGTGAAAATATTTGCCCCCTCCCCTGTGAAGTAGCCACGAGGAGTTTTCGCGAAGATTGCGCGTGACTTTCAAATTATTTTTAAACTTGTGTCTTTGATTCTGATCCTAAATTTGTTATGGGAGGTTTTTTCCTTTCAAGTGGGACTATACTATTCTAGTTTTTCGATTGGGACTATTCTACAATGAAGTACTCTTGGATACTGTAATCTAAATACATATGAAGACGAAGAAGTGGCATTTATCGGGAAGACAAGCGGCGAGGCATTGCAATGGCCGCTATTTGACGAAATATCGAAGGACACAATATCGAAGATAAAATACACTGCACTGCTTCAAAACTTGACGAAACTTGGTTGAAATCTTCTTTAGCCATCTATCATTATGTAAAAGTACAATAATTGGATGATACTTGCGAGACTCGGCGGTAAAAAGCAAACAAGACGGCAAAATATGGCTGAAATCGTGTTTTGGTGGGGGGTACGTGAAATAAAATGTATTATATTTAAACAAAACAATGTCAATCCTTATGAAATCTACAATAATTATATTAAATTAAGCATAGTTTTTCATCCCATGATAAAAATTGTTAGGAAATAAGAAAATTTAATCTCTGCCAGGTATATTAGTTATTTCATGGATAATTAGCAGTTGACCTGGGGTGGTGCATGGTCATTTCCTTGTAAAATATTATACTTAGACAAATTTTTCCTTCCAATAACACCCCTAAAAGCAACCCTTCTAAACACTATAAGCACTTCAGAAAGGCTGTCGCTTTTGCTTTTCGGAAGTTAGAGCTATGTCGGCACTGCCGTTTCAGGGCGGGGTCATTTTCAGTACTTTCGTCCCGGATTCAGGTTTTCGCACATATGCCATGTTGACCGCCATGGTCATTTTACCCTAAAACAGTTGAGATTGCCTGTGCTAAATGAAATGCATACAAACTCCTATACAGGTCCTAGACTATAAGGAACTAAACGAATCACTCTTGAGGGGAGAAGTGACACCAAAATCAAAGAGATCTGATATAATTCAACGACTTTCTGTTTGTTTGCACGTTTTCAATCACGTAACAGGCAACTATTGAGAGGTAGAAAGCCACGCCAACCTTCGCTCGAAGTCAGTTTGGAGATGGTAAAGAAGGCGCAGTTGCTTGCAGATTTTTCCGAGTCGCAAAAACAAATAGTTTTAGATGTAAGTTCTTCAGGAATGGAAAATAAATACTTGTTTCCAATTGTACTAATTAGAGTGATATTCTTTCGTCCGTGAAACTTAGGGGGATAGGGTTAGGATTAGGTAGGCTTAGGGTAGGCTTAGGGTAAGAGTTAGGATTATGGTAAAAATTTGCGTTAGAGTTAGGCTTATCAGGTTATTTGGGGTTAGGGTTAGGATTAATGTAAGTGTTACGATTAGGGATAGGATTTGGGTGAGGTAAGGATTACGATTAAAGGTGGATATAGATATCTATTAAATATTATATATATTGGAGTGGTGATAAGTGATCTCGAATGTATTTTAGTGCAAATATGCTGTTTTCTTGCTTATTTCAGTTTATTGATTTTCTAACTGATGTGGTCTTGGAAAATGACATTTCGGCCGCTTTTTTATACTATCTGTCGTTATCATTTAACTCAAAATGTATTTAAACAAGATTTTAATAAACTACTATTACAGAAAGAACTATTTTGAAAGGTAAGAGAAATAGTGGAGAAAGGACACAGAACAAGGAAATTAGACCTATTAACAATCCAAGAAAATAACCTGAATGGCGCTGATATGTGTGTCCGTTTGACCATCATGGCGGCGGGTCCTGTTTGTATGAGCTCCGACTCCGATGAAAATATAATGACCACCGTTTGGGATGTGAAAGAAATTTACAGATATAAAACTTCCGAAATGATATATTACGATGGCGAACGAATTAGATGGTCTGCTGATCATGAATCGCTGAAGAAATGTATCGAATATGCTTTTGCCCAGCGAGGTAAATGGTCGTCGCCAGGGGGCAATTCAAAAAAGTTTGATAGCTTTAACTTTGACTTATCATGCACATGGTATCCTGGAAAATTGGGTTCTTTACTATTCCGTGGAAAGGCTGGCAATTTGGTAAAGGAATGCTTGATTAAGGCGTGTATGTCGAGCACACTTGACGAATTTCAAGACCACTTAAAGGTATGCACAACTTCGATAACTAATGTCTGTGACGGGGTCAGTTCCCATAATTCTGACTCAATAACTGAAGTAAATAGTGTTTGCCAGCCTTCCGATGTTAGCCAGACCAACGGACAGAAGCAGTGCATCGAAATCGATCAAAGTAATAATAGTCCTATAACACGGGATTGTGCTTCTCAAACACAAAACCAGAATTGTGATCATTTGTCTGCAGAATTGAGAGATGCTCTCAAGAAAATTGATCGTCTGTTTGATTTAACAAACAATGTTTACAATTCTATAAGTAGATTGATAAAGGAAGCCCCGGTTTCCTGTGGAAATTGTATGTTAGGAAAGAATGCGTCTGGTTCAAATGCCCAGTCGATTTCTGCTAGGGATATCGGCGAAAAAATGAGGAAGTGTAACGAATTATCTATTGAACTTGAAGGATGTGAAGTTAGATGCTGTAATAATGGAGTCGAGACTCTCCAATAATGTATACCAGAACAGTAAAGCGATTGAGCAAATTCATAGTCAAATGATTAACATGCAAAATATACAAAATATAACAGATGAGCGGTCAACCATCGCGAACAGAGAACAATCAAATACTCATACAATTAGTAAACAAAACGAAATCAATGAAAACCCCTGTAATAAATCAGTTGTTCTACATGATGAACAGTTTTGTCTATCGCATGGGCATCGAAGTGATAAACTACAGAGTAAAGTCAGTAACAATTCTAATAGTGTTCGTGATTATCAATGTGAGAATTCTAAATCAAACTGCAATACCGTAGAAGGTAAACCACAAGGTCAACCAATTAGACGATGTACAACCAAAACGACGCTACCTATGTGTTTGGGAAACTTGCCACTAATTGAGTTATTACCATCATCAAATATGCAGAAAAATAAACAAAGTAAGCTTCCCAATAAGAAGAAGGTTTACTCGAAGCGATACAGGCATGGCTATTATGCAAAACCCAAGCATCAAGGGAATCATCAGACATCACTCCATTCCGCTCACCTGACAAATTTTCGACGGCGCCGTTTAAATCATCGGCCTCACCCAAATCACCCCCCTTACCCAAACCCTCGATACGATCAAAATTACCGGTCCTATCAGAATCATCGACTTCATCAGAATTTCCAGTCCTATCAAAATTTCCAGCCCAACCATCAACCACAACAAAATCAGAAAGACTGGTTGAATTACCTAGAATTTGTTCATGGGATGACAAGAAAAAGAACTTAGCTATTCCTGTTAGAATTACACAGAGACAAAATTACCACCACTGTAATTCTAATAATACCCCAAACATTAACTCAAAGAGACGAAGTAACTTGGTACCTATTAATTTAACATCCACAAGAAAGGTTCCTTCGAGAGAGTCGGGTTTTGCTGTTCCTAAGTTTATGTTCATCAATATATGTAGTTTGGCAAAAACAAAAAATCGAGTACGAGCTGTAGTTGCACTGGAGGCAGATTTGGTCAATAACGATATAGATGTATGTGTGGTGAGCGAGAGTCACCTGAAACCTGAAATGCCAGATGCTGTGGTGACCATTCACAATTATTCAATATTTAGAAGAGATAGAAGTTGGGAAGGACGCGATATGAGAGCAAAAGGAGGGGTAGCAATATATGTTCGGAACAACTTAAAAGTTATTGATATTTATCGATCCAGTTTGTACGAACTTATTGGTGTCACACTTCTGTTACCTACAGGAAATCGCATGTTGATATATGGCCTTTATCACCCGCCTAGGCACAATTATCTGGAGAGCGACTTATTGGATTATTTGATAAGTATTTCTGACGACGTTCTGGACAAATATCCAGACACTGTAATTGTTTGTGGAGGGGATTTGAACAGTTTGGACATAAAACACCTTGAGGAACTATCAGGATGGGATGCAATGGTCGACTTTTCAACAAGGGGTAACGCATGTTTGGATAACTGCCTTACAAATAGAATAGATTTGTTCTCAAAATGTTATCCTTTCCATATGTTAACTAAAACCGACCACTTAGGGGTTATTTTACCAGCAGGAACGAAACTAAAACCTAAGCGCCGAAAGGTTGAATTTCGGGATTGTAGAAAGCATCGAAAGGAAGATTTCCACAAAGCTTTAGCAGAAGAAGATTGGGAGGATGTATCGCAGTCCACGAATGTAAATGACGCTGTGAATTGTCTTGAACGTAAGATCATGGATCATATGAATAAATGTATGCCCACAAAAACAGTCTCAATTTCCTCACGGGATCCTTACTGGATGAGTCCTTTAATGAAATCTTTGCTAAAAGCTAAATCCAGAATTGCTCGGTCGCAAAAGGATAGACTCAGTTTAATTAACAAAAGGATTTCTGATGTCATTTGTCTAAACAGAAGAAATTTTAGGGCCTTGGTGGGAAGTAGAACTTGGTGGAGAAAGACGAATGATATTTCTCAGCGAAATGCATCATCATCAAGAGTTACTTTAGATAATGCATCACTTACAAGATTAAATCGCTACTTTGGCGAACTCTGCCACGATGATAGTTATGTCGAACCGACGCTCTCAATTATTGGTGATGAAGTAGATATTCCTAGCTTCACGGAACAGCAGGTATGGAATGCCTTGAAAAGAATAAAGAGGACAGCAACAGGTCCCGATTATATTCCCTATTGGGTTTGGAATGATCATGCGGAAATTCTAGCCGAAGTTATAACTAACGTCTGGAATTTGTCCCTTTCATCACATACTTGGCCAGATTCATGGAAAAGAGCGAATATTAACCCTCTTGCAAAGGTTGATTTACCAAAGGAAGATGGTGACTTTCGTGGAATAAATATTACACCTGTAATTGCGAGGACCTTCGAAAAGCTCGTTTATAATAGTCAGGTCAAGTCGACAATTGAGGAAATTTTATCCCCAACGCAATTTGCGTACAGGCAGGGGGGAAGTTGTACAAACGCTCTGTTGACTATTCAGAACAAAGTACTCAGCTTCTTAGATAGAGCGGACTGCAAAGCAGTTAGACTGTTTTCTATGGATTTTAGCAAGGCCTTCGACTCCGTGAAACATTCACTCCTCTCGGAAAAGTTAAAAAATGTGCCACTCAACCTTATATCATAAATTGGTATTTAAATTTTCTAAAGAATAGAAAGCAAAGAGTCGTTTGTAACGCTTGTTGTGGAGGATGGATGGATGGTAATAAGGGTACAACACAGGGGAGCGTAAGTGGCGCCTACCTTTTTAATATTTTGCTGAATGATTTAGAGGTGGACATAGACGGCGAGAACGCTCTTTTAAATATGCGGACGATTCAAATATAATAGTGCCAGTTTGGAGTGACGGTCCTGATATATCAACAGATACAGTTGGACAATTCCTGAGCTGGTCTGACGATAATTTTATGACTTGTAACCCTGGTAAATGTAAAGAGCTTATCATCCGGAAGAAGGGATATAATGATCAACTCGACAATGTTTATAATATACCCCAATGCAAGGAACTTCCCATTTTAGGCATTACTTTTCAAGACAATCTCAAGTTTACCAGTCATGTGCGAGGTAAATTGGTCAAAGCAAACAAATGCTTGTACGTTATACGAACACTCAGGGCAGAAGGCTATAGCCAATGTGAGATAGATTATCTATTTAAGACCTTAGTAATATCTACTATAACGTTTGGCCTGTCCGTTTACGGTTCTTCTCCCGCCGAACTCAGTACTCTACAACGGTTTCTTGACAGATGTTTTAAGCGAAAGTATATATCAGAACCTGTAAATATTAGATATCTTTTAGAAATACACGACAGAAATATATTTAAGGCTTCTGTAAATCAGAAGAGTGCCATAGTCGACTTGATACCAAGAAAAAAATCCACAAGCTACTCTCTGAGGACAGAGTTTAGTCAGTATCCAAGAGTGAACACGGAACGTTTTAAATTGTCGTTTGTAAATAGATTAATTTTTAACTATAACCTATTCATATGATGTAAATTTTACTAATGTATTCTTAATATTTACTTGTAACATAAGATATGTATTTTTATCTTTTGATCTAATAAAAAGACTTTTGAATTGAATTGAATTGAATTATATATTCAGTCAAAGTCGAAGAATATGAATTCGTCGTAGCGGCCGACAACCGAAACACTTAAAGCCAAATATATTGTTAGCCGAGACACATTCGATATCCAATGATAATAATAATAACAGCTAGGAACTCCATCAAATTGATAAAGAACAACAACGAAAATAAGTAAAGAACTAAAAAAGCAATGAGTAAAATCTTGCAATACTCGAATTTTTAGCGGGAATGTGAAAGTATAGTTAATACGCGGTAGTCGCGGTTCATACTTATCCTCTAAAATGTGTTTACTGAATACACAAAAAACAATTATATCACGACTCACAAGGAACATGGATTCATGTCTGCACTAGTTAATATACTCGGACGAAGTGCTGCCGCAGCGAATTTAAAACCATATAGCTATACCGATATATCACTGACACAACTCACGCAATTAAATTAAATTAAATTAAATACACCGTAATGAATATTACAGCAGAAATAGTATACGCGGGTATTTTTCTTTTGGTCGTAGTTCTACGACCAAAGCCGATAGTCCGGCTATACTTAAAGATGAAGTAAAGTCCGTTCTGCGCATATATTCTGCGCATATACATTCCAATGGTCGGGACCCGACCATTGGAATTTTAATTATATGCGAAATAACAAAATGGCGGACGGTTAGGCGCGATCTCAAACGAGTTCTTCTTTTCGCCAGTCAAAGAGGCTCGTATTGTCACTTCTGAAGATAAAGCTGAAAGAAAAAAAGCGGCATTATGCGGAGAGGGATGCGACAAAGATCTATTTGTACGATCCGCGCTCGAGAATGCAAGGATTAATGAATGAATTGTCGCTTGAAACAGACAAAGAACTTGTCAACTTGGGTCGGTATTGCTAGATCATTATATGCCTCACAAAGGGCAGCATTTCAGGTAATAGCTCAACTAACAATATGATTTAAAGTTAGTGTATGTTTCAAATGTGCTGTGAGTGTTAATAGTTTAATATTGTATGTGTTGATATTTGTCCTCTGATATGTTACATGAGCAAATAATACACCATTACACCTGCATCCTGTCAGTTATAATGAAAAATTACTATCTCACAATAAGAATTGTACATTTACAGTTCAAGATTACAATACAGCAAGAGAACAAAGAGATGGCTACCTGTATTTAGTGTAAATGTTTTGGTGCCTAAGCAGTATACTATACTGTATACATACATTCCTGAGTTGGTCAATCTGTCAATGTCTTCCTATACAAGAATTGCAGGTCACAAGATGATACACAGATTTAAAGTGAAAATTATAAACCTATTTTAGACATATTTTTGAAATGAAATACACTCTTTTTTTATAAGAACCAATTTAATAAGAACACTTAGGCTGAATTTTCCCCCAAAAAATAGAACAAAATAAGAACAAATTGAGGCTGACGAAAAAAAGGTTTATAAATGTACTTTGTATAACTTTAACTTTCATACAGTGTCCAACATACGGTGTCCCTGTACACTACAGGACAGGTGCTACTGACTGTATGAACCCAAAATTCAATATCCCAGATTGACTGTACTGTAATCCTTAGACTAATCCTAAAACTAATCCTAAATCTAATCTTATGTGATGTCATTGTAATTTAAATCCCCAAAAAGAGTGCATAATAAGAACAAGCTAAGAACAATTTGAGCCTCAAATTGGCAAAAAATAAGAACATTGAGCTTAGGCTTGTTTTTACTGGTTCTTATAAAGAAAAGAGTGTAGCCAGAAATATAGTACGTAACTGCTGTATTTCAATTGTTATCATTTAATGTATGTTAAATACAAGACTAGTAAATTCACATTGATAAAATGTAAATAATTAGCTAGATGAAGTGCTATAAAAATGTAATAGTATTCAATTTGAATATGTTAGCAATATTTCAACAAATGTGTGATTCCTAAATATCCATAAAATTGAATTTCCTAACTTAATGCTTGTTAAATCTTACAATAAAACAAGATTGCCATGCCATTATTACATTGGCTCAGTCCATGATTAAAAAATACCAATGTGTGGCAAATTTGTTTTATAGTGATATGAAAGCTGAAGATAAAACAAGAATCATTGTCTAAATGCTTGCTTTTTTGTTTCATTTTTGGCTTTCATACAATATATGTAGAAGGGAAAGGTTGCCATGTATTGGCATTTTATTATCACTGGGCTAATGTCAATATGTAGGGCTAGATCACATGGTGCGAAAAGGCGAACAGGCATATATCAACTACTACAGCATATGAAATTAATGTTTTTAATTATCAACCTCTTACTGTCGATGCAATGGAAGTGTTGATAAAATATTGCATCAATTCTTTTCCTCGTTGATCAATACATTTGGTCAAAAATTGCTCAACTTCCTGTTTACTAGCATACTTGTTCCCAATTGGTCAATCAATCACTGAAATGAGATGCCATTGGTCAATTCACACACACACATAGGAAGTTGAGCAATTTTTGAGCAAATGTATTGATCAACTTGAGGAAAATAATTGATGCAATATTTTATCAACACTTCCATTGCATCGACAGTAAGCAAGGATACATAATCATTAAGTGTAATTACTTTAAAAAACCCAAACCTTTTGGTGTTAGCCAGAGCAATACGATGCTTTCTTGCCACTTAGCCCATTAACTGGCAGTACTTAACACTGACGAATAAAATCATCAGGCGTCAAACAGAGTGAAATACTAATATATGGTGCATTGCCTGCTAATGGGTTAACAATAGACACTAGCAGATAGTTTTGTTAGCCCATTAACTGTCAGTACCCTGCATTGCAATCTTCTACAACAAAACTTGTTCTTTAACTGTGTCGGCATAACATGACAGTGCCCACAATGACACCAGCCTGGTATTGCATCTGCAGGTGGGTGTGGAGCTTCTGGACCATGTTGTGGTGGATCAGGTTGTGGGACCTCTGCAACAGGTTGTGAATCTCTACACCAGGTTGTGGTTGATCCTGTTCTGGTAACTCACCATAGAGCAGCAAATACTAGTGGTTGTCTTCATAATAGCTCAGTAGCTATCCCCCTCAAAAGTCAAAACATCCACATCAATATTGTCAACCAAATTCTAAACGAATGAGTTTTTGCTTGATGGAAGTCATTAAATATCTGAAATAGGTGCATCTTTAAATAACGTATTTTTCAGTTTGATAGTATCTGGATTCTCATCCGGTCTTAAATTATTGAAGAAATGCATGACCATCGCCTTGACGCCTGCTAAAGTCTTCTACATGATATTAGAACCGCGGTCTATTTACCCGCTTTGTAAACAATACCACAAAATATAAGCGATTGAATTGAACTTACTGATGATTGCCCAAAGAAATTGGAATCGCTCGAGTGTTGACTTGAATCAGTATCTAAAATATCTTTGCGCAAACTCACACACACGATCTCAGGATGACAAGCAGTATTGGCCGCGAGACATCAGACATGCATTTCGTCGGCCATCAATTATCCTGGAGACACTTCCCTCCACAAGAACTGAAGAACACAGGGTTATGTCGTCTTTGTTTGGGATTTCTGCAGCACTTCTAGTTCGATTTGATCTAACTAAAACTTATTTCGTTGTCATAAAAGCAGTCGGCGAGAACGCGAAGGAAAAATAATTAAATACAACAGGAAATACCGAAATACGTCATGTAAAAATTTTATTGCATAACGTAAACAATAGCATTGTTATGCGCAGAATATATGCGCAGAACGGACTTTACATCATCTTTAAGAATCATAATAATTTTTCGGTAATATAAATTGTTGCTTCCTTGAAATCATATTATTGGGGTATGCAGCAAACACAAAAGCTGATTAGCGTCCCACTGAGAGGATTCTTTGAATGAGAGATACTTGGAAATGTTGATTTATCGCAGCGCAATAATTGCTAGACTTTTATTTCAGTATTTACCACTACGGAATTTACGAACAGCCTTCTAGCTTCTTCTTCTCAACCCGCTAATTTATTTGGATATCTATTTTCTAAATTTCTAAAGTCAAATGAGATAGCTTAGCCAAAAGCAATATCAAAGTGAGGAACTGAACATTTGTGTGTCACAAATGCTACTGTATTTGCTGCAAAGATCATTAAAAGTGCTCGGAGACTATGCATCAAGTGTATAGCAGCGCATAACCTGATTGGCGAAAATATATGCTGATATCTACTTGTATCTATAATAGCTACATTATATCTAAAATATCTTTCTAACATGAGATTCAATATCTACTGGTGCTGCATGCAGTAGCTATGTATATGGCGTGAGCGCCAGAATTTAAATATCAAGCAAATTAAGTGAAAACCTACCATGTTGTACTTAATGAACGTATGTTTAGGATAAATATTTCCTTGGACTTGATCCTAATACATTAATCCATTTCGTAAATACATACACAGATAAGAATACGTCGATTTTTATAAATAGTATTATTAAAATTCGCTTTACAGGCAAAATAGTTTTCTTTTCATAACAAGAGGCACTAAGAAGCTGTATACCAAAGCCAACGGGGTATAACTTCAAAATACCCTGCCACTAATGTGCATAGTTTTAACTCGTGATTACGTGGCTACGTGGCAACATGCATACTATGTATGAAATGCTATGTATTAATGATAGTTCCTTCGTTTAAATTTACATCGTAAATACATCATTTTAACGTCTTCAAGATATCGCCACTGAAATTCGGCAAGATATGATGATCGCATGAATAGTGGTATTTGCGTCTTCCATGAGTTGGACACTTTCGTTTGTCTCCAGTGACCGTTTATTTTGGGCGATCCCTTGGTCGTTAACAAATTTTAAATTAACTGTTAAATTTGTATAAACGTATCTTTCAATGTTGGATCCAGTTTTAATCCACATTTTTATCAGCAGCATTAACGTTTTCTCGCTTCGCTCTTCTACAGCAGTATAAGGGGTTGGTGTTAGGGTTGGGATTGGCATTAGGATTGGGGTTGAGGTTGTGGTTAGGATTGTGGTTTGGGTTAACATGAGGGTTACGATTAGGGTTGCCATGGAGGTTGGTTTGGGTTAGATTGGGGGTTGAGGTGGGGTTTGGGGTTGTAGTTGTGGTTGGGGCTAGGGTTGGGGCTAGGATTAGGATAAGGATTATGGTTGGGTTTTGGCTTGGGTTAGGATATTGATTAGGGTTAGGATTAAGATTAGGGTAAGGATTATGGTTGAAGTTAGGGTTATGGTTGGGGTTAGCGTTTGGGTTGGTGTTAGGGTTTGGGTTAAGGTTGGGGTTAGGGTTGGGGTTAGTGTTAGGATTATGGTTGGGGTTAGGGTTTGTCTTGGGGTTACGGTTAGGATTATGGTTGGGGGGTGTGGTTGGTGCTGGCGTGAGGGTTGGGGTTAGGATTAAGGTTGGGGTGAGGGTAAGGGTTAGGATTAGGATTAGGTAGGCTTAGGGTAAGAGTTAGGAATAGGGTAAAAATTTGCGTTAGAGTTAGGCTTATCAGGTTATTTGGGGTTAGGGTTAGGATTAATGTAAGTGTTACGATTAGGGATAGGATTTGGGTGAGGTAAGGATTACGATAAAAGGTGGATATAGATATCTTCTTAAATATTATATATATTGGAGTGGTGATAAGTGATCTAGAATGTATTTTAATGCAAATATGCTGTTTTCTTGCTTATTTCAGTTTATTGATTTTCTAACTGATGTGGTCTTGGAAAAAAAAGCTCAGCCTAGCAATTTGGATATCAAATGAGCTGTCATGCTGTTACAGGGGCACATTGTTACCAAGCGTGTTTTCAAGCAGAGTGCTTCGAGAAGGGTCAGAGCTGTTGCTGACGTTGAGTTGAGCATTGTTTGAATGAATTAGAGAAGCAAAGGTTTGGCAAAGTGGTAAAACCGCACGTTTGCAGATCACAGAGAACTATTGTTTTCATCAAATCGGCGCCTGCAGGAGATTGTTTTGAGAATTCCTCCCTTGTTGGTAAAGACGAGTATCAACGAAAATACCGCATGAATTGTCACTCCAGTATTTCTGAGGCGCTTAAACCTATTTGGTGGAAAAGAAATTTGTGAACCAAGACATTTTCTCTAATTAGTGATTGAACATTTTCCATTTCAGTTGTTGTTTTCAGTTCCTTTTCATGAAGTTGAGTGTATTTCCTCAAGTTTTTTCGCTATTCTTTTTTCACTAGTCATGATATTATTTAATTACATTTGTTGAAGTTCAATTAATATAAAAATAAAAGGTAGTGTATGAAAGTAGAATTATTGGCTTGGTTTTAGTAAATAACCACGTAGCATTGTATCCGCGTAGCCAGGTAGCCGAGTAGCCACGTAGCTATGTAGCCATGTAGCCATGCATAGCTACAGTATGTACCACGTAGCTACGGAAGCACGGGTGGCAGATGCGGTTAGCGCGCAGCCCCTTACCTCTGAGTTAAGCCTGCTATACAGCTGGTCGAGGGCACGGATTTACTCAGGTTGGGTAACGCCAGTGTCCTTGATAAACTTATGTAAGTTGAGATTGGTTGGTTCTTACCTGTGCTTCGAGGGTTTTTCTCCGGGTACTCCGGTTTTCCTCCCTCGCTAAAAACTAAACCCTTGGGGATTAAACTTGACAAATTTACCTTGACTGACTTAGAGGGCTACTACGAAGAAAACAGATTAATTTGTAATAGGTGTTACCCTCTATAAATAAAGTTCATCTATCTATGTATCTATCTATCTACCTATGTAGTCACGTAGCCACGTGGCCAGGTAGCCACGTGGCCAGGTAGCCACATAGCCATGTATCCAATTAAAGTGTAGCCACATAGCCATGTATCCACTTACAATGTAGCCACGTAGCAATGTATCCACTTACAATATGCATATTAGTGGCTGGGTATTCTGAAGTTGCTCCGCCAACGGCTATGCAGCACGGTTTTGTATTTCCAAACTTACAGTAAATCTTGCCATATACATACTGTAAGCAAATCTTATAAAATCATTCTGCTTTCAGCTTCGGCATGCAGATAAATGAATTTTTTGCTGGTATGCGTGATTATGCTACATAGATAACAGTGTTCCTTATATGGCAACCTCCAGAACTTTAAATTGCTTGAATTTTTGACGAATAGCCTCTCTCACTGCGATTTCAAGCAGCACATACTTAGCTTTCAAAATGTCAGACCCTCAAATACAACGTTTGCTAGCTGATGTAGTCGGATAAAACTGAACAGCTGAATGAAACTCCAGTCGCCGAAAACACTACAAATACGAAAATTGATGAAGTGTTCTCGAAGGGAAGCAAATTCAACTAAATGGAAAACTGAGAAAGAATTAGTCTAATTGAACTATAAAGGCAATCAGAAGCAGTAGGAATGAAACGCCAAGATCGATGCTATCCTACTAGTCGAGACAATGAAAAGCCACGCATTAATACTCTCGTCAAATGAGAAGCGAAAATCTCTTACAATCGTCGTCAAAAATGGATAAAAATCGCTGATAGAAACAAAGACAGGGGGGAAATTATCGAGGAATATGAGTCAGACGATTTAGCTTCCGATTCTGAGGACGAAAGACGATTAAAGCGAGCTCAAGATGCCGTAAGCAGGAAGCGTAGACAAAACTCATGTTTAGTTCTGAATCGGACCAGACGCTTTTTCGTAGTAAGCATTCAATTAAGCACGTTCCAAGGTATACTGATACTTTGTGAATTCGATTAACCTGGATCCTCTGAGAATCCAACTATAACTTGTGTTGTCTGGCTTATTTAGGAAATTTAAGCTAAATATTTAAATAATTTATGTCCATTTGAACGCAATAAATAAGGACATCATTGTCAATATCATGCTTTACCTCGTGGAGTATTTTGAGGTCTTTTACATGAGGCAATGTTCATTCATCATAGCTGAATGTCACCGACATTTTAGATACAAAAGTTGGTTTGGAAAGGACAGCATGAGGCCACGAAATTTTCTTTTAAATTTGAATAGAAATTGGGAAAATTGTTTTGGATTTGCGTAGACATATTTCATTGAATATAATTATTATGTCTTATGTCGATATTGCAAGTCGTAAAATACTCTAGACATTTCATTTAGGTAAAAGTTATTCATATTTCTTGTTTGAAAAATTTAACATCTCATTTAAAGTATAAATATTGCCGCAACTATTTTCCCACCTAGCATGTGGTCCTAGAACATTCGCGATGAAATTAAAGGATATTCCAGACTAATACATGTTTAGGACAATAATGAAAAATATATCAAAGAACAACCGAAAATCGGACAGAAAAGTGGTTATATCGATTAGCATTCATTGCATTGTACCAAAGGCTAGGTTAAGAATTTTCGCCCGCTTTTTGTTTTGCTATGCTGGACGTATCTATAATAAAATGTATGTTGAAATTGTGGGTTTAAGATGTTTTTAAGTGTGATTTTAAGGTCTTTAGCCTTAAAGTTTTACTACTACTACTACTACTTTAATAATTTAACTTGCCATTTTTGCGAATGGCAATGCGTTGCCTAACTGCATGTGTGTTATGATCTTGATTACTCTTCAAGTTATTGGGAATAAATATTACATGTATTCAATATCAAAGAATTGTAATTTTATTTAATTTGCTACATTTAATTGTGAAATTGTTTGTTTAATTTAAATTGTATTACTGTAGTCGCTTGGGCGAAAATTTCTTATAAAAATCGGTACCTTAGGCTGAGTATACTGTATACATTACTTATATCTCGATATTGGTACAAAGAAACAAACATATATGAAGAATAAACGCGTTATTGTTAGATTTTGTAGACGCTTTTTTACACGCTCTGTAATTCAAAACAAAGCACAGAATTTCATCACACATTTCAAAAATATTCAAATCACTTTTTTTATTCTCACTTCTCACTTGCTTTACCTCAAAAAATATTGCACATCAGAATGCGCATGCTACCCATAAATTTTATGTGAACTCAACTGTGAAATTTGGTACGATTACTAAGTTTTGATGTACATTTCATTTTTGTATTAAAAGTAGTATATATCATGAGGGCACGAGCGCAATTTCCAACCAACTGCTCCCGCATCCTGTTAGACTTTATGCAAAAACCCTTTGGCAAATACTTAGTTATATTTTTGAGCAAATTTATAGACAATATAAATTTAAGCGTGGAGGGGTTTTGCGTTGGAGCTAGTATGCTAAGCATGGATGGGGTTTTCTTCCGTCCCGGCGTCAAGGAACGCATTGTTTTGTTTACTTATTGACAGATAGTTCAAAGATCATTTACATCATTGGGCATGCTTTCACGTGGACAGCCCATGACAATTTTGGTGAACCAACAGAATACTTATACAAACACTTCCTACTATCAAATTGACCAATCAGAAGGCGCAATACAAATACAAGTTGATTAGCGCATTACTTGCAGCATGCTAAGCAAGATCATATCATTTACACTGAGCTCTTCGCTTACTCAAATTATTGAAAGAATTTCCCATCCACCCACCTCTTCGACAGTTCAGCCGCACGTTTGCCCTAACTTAGAGTTACTTTCAATGTGTTCCAAAATTGCCCATTTATCGATATAATTGGTAGTTATAATATTATGGAAATATAATAGCTATTATATACAAATAGAAGCAGCTATCATCAACTGTCTTCAACACCAAATACTGGATCAAGGACTCGAAGAAGGACATTTTGGAAAAATACACAAATAATATTGCTGCTAGATAATGCATTTATTTTAGTACGTATATAGCTAAAAAACAACTTTTTCGGTCACAGACTATTTTGTTATTTTGGTATAATAAATTTGTGGTTCGGGTTGAAGTCTCCAAAATGTCAACTAGTTCAGGTGCATAGACTCAATATACGTCACACATATCCCATAACGACAGTCTAAGGACTGTCCACAGGGACTTATGGCCACTTGGTCAGTTTATAAGGACTGGCCATATGGGTCTAGTGCCCATGGTCAGGTTAAGGACTGTCCATAGCGGTTTAGTGCTCCTTGGTCAGTTTAAAGACTGTCCAAGTGTTTACTTTTTCAGATTCGTCAGGGACTGGCTACCCCTGGTAAGGCTCTGCAATATGGCACAGAGCACTCAGTTCAGTCAATCAGACATCAGTGCAGCTTAGTGTGTGACGTGAGTTGGGATGATGTTTGTCATAATATTGTGTTTTATAAAATGGGTTTATATCAACAGCTTGGGTTATTAAGTATATTTTTATCCCATACGCATAGCTTCGGATACCGCTTAATATTTAATCACAAACGGATCCATAAATTTGCATATTATATTGTAAATTCTAATGAGCCGACAAATTTTCGCAAAATGTTACGCAACTGCGTAAGAGCTCACAAGAGGATGTTGGGAATGTAACTTAGAGTGGGTGTTAGGCACAATGCCTTGTAGGTTTCCTTTTAGTTCATTAACGAAGGCAATCGACTCAATAACAAACTTATCACCAACTTTTGGTGTTACATTAAATGCATATGCTGGAAAACCGTTTTGCTGGTATGGCCAACCGATCGACGTTTTACTCACACCATTATTATCGTATGTGTTATGGAAAACATGAGGAACCTCTTTTAACACATACCTTGCATCTGCAAAAAGTGGTTAATTGCCTGCTTATTACTAACAGGATGCGACGGCACATTATTTATAGCGAAGTAGTTCATATCTATATCACCTTGCATAGCCCCACCAGTCAGTGCCATGTTTTTATTCCAGTCGTTAACATATTCTTTTGTCACCTTGTCATCCTTTTTTGTACCCATAAAACAGACTCATTATATTTTACGATATATTTAGCTACCAGAAATGTAACACCGCTGCTAACTACAAGGACACCCAACAGATTAGTTGTAAGTCCTAACGCCTTTGGAACTTTGCTTACCTCAGTTACATTTTTAGATGGTAAGCTCTGCTTTTTTTTCCGAGTTATTTAAGTGCGGGGCTTCCTCATGCTTTTTCTTGAAGTCACCCGTCGACGCCTTCATCTTATCCGTTTTTGGTTCAATATAATTCACCTTCCCATTGACCCCAAAACTCATTCACGCCGTTGCCGTCTTGAGTAAATATTATATCCAGGACTCTTCAGTATGATAAGCTTTGATGAGATAAGTCAAGTTCTCAGACTAAGGGCTAAATCATGCACCACGTTGGTGTCACTTGTGGCGCGATTGATATTATTAATCCAAGTGGATACGTTATAGTTGGTAACACTGTATTTAACCAAATTCCGGAACTCTTGTTGTGTCTCCAATGACCCACTACTAGAGGAGACAATGGAAACCCGTGTTTTACCCAGACTCCCAAGTACGGGATATACGAAGGACTCAATAGATTGATTTATTAATTGTAGTCCAATTTGAGTTAACCCATTGCAGCTGCTTGGAATGTATCTTTTGAAGTCCTCGTTACTTACGAATTCGTCACCTTCTAGTTCTTCATAGTATATATATTCTAGCTTTGTTATGACTGGCATTGTAAGCGTATCTTACATTCCTTATGCGCTTATTATGGTGTAACTTTATGAAGTATCCTATCGTGGGTACTCCCTGGTAGAACTTCTTTTTCTAGATTCCCTTTTTTTAGTATTTGCTACCTAATTTCTACTAGTTTGTTCAAATGTGGTTCTATCGGCTTAGGGTATGTCAGAAACCTCCTTACCCAGAAGTAGGTGTGAAAGTTCATTATACTGCTGATCACTGGGTGGACATTATCATGGAAGTTCAGATGTCTGAGACACACTCCGGATAAGTTGCGATGAAGGCACCACATATTACAGCGTAGTAGTGCTTCTCAACGCTGAATTCTGTTGACTTACCTTTCTGTATATTACTATTCCTTTCTATTGGTGGTAACCACCTCTGGAGTAGTCGTTTGAATTTACAAATAAGTCACCATCATTATCAACCCTAAATAGAATATTCACATTGTCTAATGTACCATCTTGTTCTAAATTGGCTTGAAATTTGAGCCTAGAAATGTCTGCATGCATATGGGTACTTTAGCATGAAGTATTTCCTTGCCTTTGCCCCTTCCAACTCGCCATTTACTGAAGTAACTCATATAATATGGCATATAATTTATTATGAGGAAAATGCGGCAATGAAACAATAGTCAATTCGCAGGAGTCCATACTTACCACTAACTATGACCACATATTTGTAACGAGAGCGGCCATCTTTTGGGAATATGATAATTTTAACCATTAACAGTACTGTGGTCAATATGTATAAAGGTTACTACAAATTTAGTGATATCCAGAGTTTGTTTCAGAATGGTGCCACAATGAAGGCTAAAAAAATTGATCGAAAATGTGAGTCAATATCACTAACAGCTTAGCAACTCTATGCTTTTGGGGGGGTTTTTCAAAACTTTTTTTACAATCATTTTCTTTAAGATCTATAGCTCATTGTGGGAGATTAGGACTAATTTAAAATGAATTATCGAGTACTGACAAGAATAAATAGAAAAATACACGCAGAGAAGATAATACATAAGAAAAAGAAAGAAAAGATAAACAGATGGTTATGATAAAGCTCATCAAGATGGAGAACAAAGAAAAAGAAATCATGAATCAAGTAATTTGAATTCAATATGAACAATTGGACATTATGCAGTAACGTCTGGTTATCTGCATATCCAAGTTTATCTGACCCATGCAAAAACAGGTTTACTTTCTGAATTTCTGATAAGCTCGACCATATAGTTGGGAGGAGCCGTGCCGACAGTGTGAATAAATTTTGACGTTGAGCAGCATATAGCGGACAATGTAAAAATAATGACTCAAGGTTTCAGGCACTCCCCAGTGGCATTCGCAAAAAGGAGAAGATTTACTACTATTCTATACAGATAGAAATTAAGAGAGAAATGACCAAGAGGAAGTCTTTTATGTAATATTGAGCTATATCAGTTATTGTCGATGGATAAAAAGATTTCTTAAAACATTCAGTTTTAGAAGGAAAAGAGGTAATGTTTTCACTTGATCGCGTAAATATACAGATCTTTCACTAACGACGGCAGAATGCCACGTAGGTAGCATGGTGTGAGAAAATGAATTATTTTGTACATAAGAAACCTTTTATATAAGTATCTTCTAATTCTAGGATCTTCCGAACACAATTCATTCAATAACCGACCTCTATTTGTGCCTTTAAACGCACCTGTGACTATACGGGCTGCTTCACATTGAACGCCTTTTAAAAATTATTGCTTTCATATTCAGTACATCCATCCCAAATGACATCTGCATATTCCATCACAGGTCTTATTAAAGATTTGTAAAAAGAAATAAGCTCAGTGCGATTAAGTCATGGCTCCCAAAATAAAATGTACCCCCTGCAACGCGCCTTCATTTCTCTGCTTGATTGCGTGTATTTTGCGTTACCCATACAAGAGTTCTGCCTTAAGTATGCTGGCATTCCATAAAATACTTGCAAAAGTATGTTATGGTACGGATCGTACGGTTCTGGAAAGGATTACCGTGTTTCGTACAATATTTTATACAATTAATTTGTGTGGAAATCTACGTATAATATTAGGAGAGTAAAGATCAGGTTGTTAACTTTAGTTGGTAGTACTAGAAATACATGCATGCAGAATCCTCTCGCCCATTCGTCATTCGAACCACACAATTTACTCCCCCAAAAGTTATTGTAACATGAAGTACTGAGTCGATGAATGTAACCATTGTAACACTGTATATTTCTATTATTTTGTACAAAATATTGATAAGATTTGTCAATGTTAACTATAAAATTATCAATTGCCCAACTATATAAAGTAGGTATGTTATTACGTACTCTTTTAGCTTTGATTTACTGTAAAATTCAACCTTAGAAGTCTCACAAAACATTTCGAAATTTTCATAAAACAGTATTTTTATACTTCTTTTCGCACTTGTTTTTGAGATTTAATAAATTATGTTGTTTCTTATTCTATAACGTATTTGAATTAATACTAAAATACCTTTTAAGATTAATCAATGTTGTATTGACCACACAGAATGACATACGCATTTTCAAATCCACAAAACTATAATATACTGCATGCCAATACGGCAAAAGCAATTATACAAAATAGACCCTTACACGTTTAATATAAAACTCTTTAAAACTCGAAAATCTTGTCTTTCTTCGGTCTTTTGACTGTTTTTTCCTCCTGTTCCTCTAAATAATTTTCATTTATCTCGTTTTAGAGACTTTGTTTGTCTGTTTATGCCCCGACTCCCGAGTCACAGTACAAACAGTTTTCTCTCGGCCTGAACTCGCGCATGCGCATAACGTAGAAAACCGTCCATTGCATAATGGCGCACAACTTTGCATTCCGCTATGTTGTCACATACCCGGGTTTAAATATCCGATCGGAATTAGTACCCTCGCACGGCGCTTCTCGCCGGCTCGGGGATAAGTAGGTGCCTAGCTCCCTGTATGCATAATTATTCTAATTAGGTATGTGTTTTGGGGGAGACACTGTACTACAGTGACCATAGCAAAGGGCCTTCCATTGAAAATCTGCACTCATTTGAATATAGCATTAATTGATTATTCTGCTTCTTTGTAGGTGAAAATATTTTTGCTGAAAGATTTCACATTGTGATTGACCATACCGTGGTAATTCGATCATCCTCGTTGTTGGAGGCGGTGACGCTTCTTTTTGCGGCATATTACTGTTTTAATATACAATATCCTGAATGTCTGGCAACAACCCTCGAGTTTATTCAAAGGTATTGTATTATCTTCCTGTCTATGAAGTAATCACAGATTTTGTTTTGATAGTAATAGACCTTACTGTTTATTCACTTCTGACACAATGGCCTCGTTTCCATGTTTGCCTGTTTTAGCAAGGCAGGGGCACATGAAGGTTATAACCCCTTGTTTCCTGCACTATCATAAGCTTATTAATAAGCCCAATCACAAGCTTATTCCTAATCCTATTGTGCACGAAACATGAGTAAATACCACCGAAAACGGCCATTCAAAAGTGAATAAACAGTAAGGTCTATTGTAACAATGTATATGAGGAAAATTAGCTAAAAGCTCAACGGTTTTGTTCAGTAATTAATTGCAGTATATCGCCTTTTTGTAGGTGTTTAGTTAATCTTAACCCTGAGAGAGGAACCAAAACAGCAAAAACGAAGAGAAAGTCACATAAAGTTAACCCAAAGGTTTTGTCGTTGGTTAATGGACTTAAAGATTTCGAAAGCGAATGGAAGTTACCTTGATATTCAAATTAAAATGACATTATTGTTGTTGTTTGTAATTGAAATGTCAACGTGGCTAAATGGATTAAATGGTCTTCTAACATGGCATACTTCGAAACCCGGACGGACTCGGACTCAGACTTGAAGAAAACCCGAACTCCAGCAAAATCCAGAACAGTACTCGAAATCCGGATTCAAAATCGAGAAAACCCGGATTCGAAACGGGATTCGGAATAGCCAAAACCCGAACTCGACTGTAATATTTTATGCATGTGGGTTTAAAAATGAATAAAAAAATCTTTACATAATATGCGTCAATACGTGTCAAATGTGATAATAGTTCGTACGTTTTCGTTCTTGTGCGGGTGCCTCTCTCCCTGTCTCCTTCACAGACGTGCTTATAGCTCCATCCCTCGCAAACGAACGTCTGCTGGAACGAGCTGCACATTCCATTCCCTCCAATTGACCAATCACAGCGAAACTTCCAAATTTCGGAAAGTGAAAGTAAATTTAAATTCCCGAACTGATCAAATTTATAATTTGTGAATAAAAATTTTGAAAGCAGTCGTCAGTTGTTTTTGGTCAAAATTTCGCCTAAACAGAATTAATGAATAAATATATGTTCAGGATGATAAAAGCACCATTACAAGGAATATAAAGCTACTTAGTGATATTATAACGTTGAGATGGTATATGCAACTAGGACAGACAATATCAAATGCCGAGTATATTTCGCCGGAATTTTAACTTTTGATAAAGATTTGTTTAAACAAGAGAGAAAATTTTATAGAACTCTGTGGTATAATAAGCAAATGTTAGCTTTAAAGGTAACCGATTCGAGCAATCACTTCGATCGATCTGAGACACTTTATATAGTGTAAACACAAACCCGTGAAACTATTTATTGCGGCGAGATGAATTTCGCCAAAACGTGAACGTCTAGCTTCGCTATTCTTTTCACAAAGACGCCAAGCATACAGCAAGAGCTTATTCTTTTTGAATTTTGCAAAGGTCAAAGCCATATGAAGCTATTAGCAACAAGAAAATATATTTGGACATTCTCCTCGAGAGTCTCTCGATCGCTTCTGACATTGTTAACAAAATTTTAAATTTCCCTAATAACATACGCTGCAAGAACATAATTAAAATAGTAAATATCGTGACGTTCTACGCTAAACTTTTCAAAATATTTCATTGCAACTAAACACATTTCACAGAATAATATAAACTCGCACAATTTTTCAGCAAGGCTTTCAGGGCTTTCCCCCGACGCTAACTTTACAACGCGGCTTCCTATTGGCTCTTAGTCTATGAAACAATGGAAGATGATTGGCTCCTAAAATAAAGGGAATGGAATGTGCAGCTCGTTTCACAGACGTTCGTTAGCGAGGGTTGAAGCAATAAGAACGTCTGCGAGGGAGACTACTCTCCCTTGCCCGCTTTCAAAAAACAACCTCAATGTGCTTAATATATATCTTCGCATTTTCATGTGTTGTTCGACATAAATTTTATAACTTTTTTCTCATTTTGGGTTTTGTTTGTTAACAGTGTAATACACTGCTAGCTAATACAATAATAGCTATTTTGTACAGGAGGAAACAAAAAATGACCATAAATTTATTAGCAGAGCATTCTAATATTTAACAATTATTTACCGAAGTCGAGGGTATTATCGGTGAATATTCACGGAGACGAAGTCGAGATGAATATTCACCGATAATCACCGAGAATGAGGTAAACAATTGTCTTAGTATAATTTCAGTAGTAAAATATGCATATAAAGTTAAATACAACAACCTGCGCTTCCGTTATGAGTATAATTTACTTAAAAGAACAAGTCTTAACAATACTGACTATTAATGACTATTACTTTTATTATTCTTAACTAAGTTTGCCCTGTGTCGCCGATAGGGATGGAATCGGTAGCTGCATGGTTAAGATGGGCATAACTAATCAAGCACCATCACCAGCATAAGGATTACTGGAATCCTTAGCTAACCAATGGTACCTCCTCCATACATGGCAATGGCGGTCGCTCTCAGCATAGTCAGCCCAACTAATTTATATAATACTCGACTAGCTGATGATTTCTACGAGATTGGCCAAAATACAATAAATATCTCGATTGTGATATAAATGGGAGAGTAAAATGGCTTGGAGACCTAGACACCTTAAAACAGTTCGTACTAAATTTGTTTGGCAACGACGGCAGATGGTTTCCTTCTGGAGGATCGCCTAAATCTTATCGTCTTGAACAAATATGTATTACTTGGTACTCGAACAAAACGTCACTCATCTTCCACTGTGAGGAAGGTAACATATTGAAGGATTTAATTGTTAGTTCGTATAAGAACAGCTATACGGCACCTGGCCATTCCATCCGCGATCAAAATTCTATCTTGCCTGACAACAACAACAGCTATTGTGCAAGCAATATAAGTCCTCATGAATGCCGGTTATCGGCAGAAAGGGCATAGGTCAAGAAAAAAATTGACGGACTATGCGAAATAGTTAATTGAATCTTTATTTGCCCATACGATACGGTCCCTTCAGCAATGACAGGGACAGAAATACTTGTGAAATTGGCACACAAACTTTGGAAAATTTACATTTGTTGCAAAATCCCGTTCAGCAAACAGCTGGCACATCGGCTGCCTACAGTGAATTGTGAATTGTCTACAGATATAATTGGATGTTGTAATTATTGAATCGAAAACCACAAGAGATTTCCAACTTAATAGACAAGCGATTGAGCAATTTCGCGATGAATTAACCATTATAAAGACGGAGAATCGAAAATGTAGTCAAGGGACTTGTTTACTACACAGCGAACATTCGGATCGATCATGCGTTCAATTATCAACAACAGCCCAGGGAGTCTCTCGTAAAATACAGGGTGTCCCAAAAAAATGTCCCCTTTAGAAATCACTCTTGCGAGTTATTATACCTTTGGGAATTTAATTGAATTGTACATGAACGGCGGAAGTATTTACAACTTCCTTTATCCAAATAATTTAACGCGACGTATAAGTTTACGACAAATACTCGTTGCTCTGTAGTCAGTTGAACCATTCTTAAGCCGGTTTTCCACTAGGCGGAATTTTGCGCGCGGAGCGACATTTTCCGCTATGCGCATGCGTAGAAGCAAGACATATTGGCGGGATTTTTCCGCTGTTGTGCAAGACTGTGCACTGATCGCTCCGCCAAGAAGTTGAAGGCAGTTCAACTTTTTCGATTTTCCGCGTGTACTATGGACAAAATCAACCACTCACAGTGCGTTGTACAATTTTACAAGGTCATTTGTCAAATATGACACCTTTCTTTTCCGCTAATCCGCTGGCAAAACTGACGGTAAGACGAATTTGTAATTTGACATTTTTGTGTTGCTGTTCGTTTTAGAAGCTATTTTAAATTCTCAGAGGTATAACAACGCACGTTTAACAACAAAAGAGTGATTTCTATAGGGGGGCTTTTTTTTGGGACACCCTGCACAGTCGGCTACGGTGGCCCACAAGTGTAACGGCAAAACTTTCTTCTCACGGCAAAACTATATTTACACACGGCAAAACTTTCTTCTCTACCGCAAAACCTTAATTCCTCACACAAAACTTGTATTTCTCACGGCACAACTTTAATTCCTCACGGCAAAACTTTTATTTCTCACGCCAAAACTTTAATTCCTCACCCTCACGGCAAAACTTCAATTCCTCACGGCAAAACTCTTATTTCTCACGGCAAAACTTTAATTCCTCGATCACGGCAAAACTCTTATTTCTCACGGCAAAACTTTATTTCCTCACTGCAAAATCAAATCTCTGGCAGCGCTCTCACTTTTGGGGAAATTTCCCCAAAACGGGGAAATTTGCGGAATTTTGGGGAGAGATCTGGGGAATCACATTTTTTGGGGAAATTTTTGGGGAATTTTTTGAAATAGTGGTCGAAGTGAATGGAACTGATCTTTCGACTGTTTTTGTGCACATTTTGTTTACCTTGTGTTGATTCTGGGTTTGAATATGATAATTTTGATTACATGTGACAGACATTCTCATATTCAGTCGATTCATGCACACGTATATACAATATTTATGTTTATAACATATTTATTGCGATTAACAGTGCAATAAACATGCATGGTGTTTAGAAACATTGCAATATTCACCAATAAATGTTTTGAGCTATTTTAAATTGCAAATGAACAAATTTTCAGAATTTGTTCACAAACTGGCTGTGAATTTCTGATTTGCATTGTTCTCATTTCAGCAACTTGCTCAGAGCAATATCCAGGCAATATTGCGTGAAAACTATTTCAAAATTGCTAATGTTTATAACATCCGGTTTGACTGTACATGTAATGTAAAATGTTCAAAATTTATTTTCCACGCAAATGACGTAATATTAATGAAATACTTCATGTTACCATGCTACGTTTATCTAAGGAATTTTACGGATATCTGGGGAAATTTTGCGAATTTTTTTGCGCAATCTAAGGAATTCTTCAATTCAGTTGTGAGAGCACTTATCTCTGGGCAAAACTTTATTTACGCACAGTCACGCAAGACGTGGTGTAAGAAGCATATACTGGAATCAATATGGCAGAGAGGTTAGATTTATCAGATGACGAACAGATAGAAAACGATGAAGAATTAATCCGCTACTATTTTTATGAAGGTTTCGCCTGTATAGATTTATGCCGGTTTCTATCTCAATATCACGGCATAGAAATGAGTCTGAGCACATTAAAACGATGCATGCAGCTACTGGGTTTGCAAAGGCAAAATCCTGAATATATGTTTTTAGACTTAATGCAATGACTGTTGTTCAAGTATTGTTTATTGTGTGTGCTTAGTATACCTTGTAAATTGTTTTCGTATAACTATTGGGGCCGCTGTAATTGGCAATAGCTGTTGTGGTTTCCCAGCCAATGAATGTATAAGTATGATGGCAAAGTAAATAAATAAATAAATAAATAAATAAATATTGACTTTGTGGGAAATGAAATCGTTGCACTTCTTGAAGGTCCACATAGTTCTCGTGGACATCGTTCCATCTGGCATTAACTTCAACTTAATGGAACTAGGGTGCCAAGACGAGTAGTCGAACTTCTACTACGAGAAATAGACCCAGAAGGAGTTGTGGAGAGAAGAAGGCATAGATTGAAAAGGAGAACATACCATAACCATGGTCCAAATTACGCCTGGCACTGCGACGGCTACGACAAGCTAAAGCCATTTGGCTTTCCTATTCACTGATGCATAGATGGCTGGAGTAGGAAGATTATTTGGTTGTATGTAACTCGTCCAAACAATCTTCCTAGTAACATAGCGAAGTACTATCTAGAAGCAGTTGCTTCATGCAACGGTTGCCCCATTGATCTCGTCACAGATTTAGGGACAGAGAACGGTTTAATGGCTGGCATACACTCATTTTTCCGTAATGACCCCGATAGTCACAGATATGTCCCATCACCAAGAAACCAAAGAATTGAAGGATGGTGGTCACTTCTTCGCAAGCAAGAGACATCATGGTGGATTAATCTGTTCAACGACCTAACCATCGCCGGGGTGATACATTTAGCTGACCCACTGGAGAAGGAGTGTCTTGGTTTTGTTTTGTGGGTTTATTGCAACAACATCTCAACAAGACTGTGAACATTGGAACACCCACTACATTCGCAGATCTCGCCGTGACACCGTAAGTGGGCGACCTTCTGCGTTATATTATTTACCAAAGGCCCATGGGGGTACACCAAACCTTTCATTGTAAGTGCCAGAAGAAAAGATGAACTATGCAAGTCTCCATTTGGTGGAAGAGCAAGAAGATAATAACTATCAGCAATATTTCAATTATGTGATGGAAAATTCTCAAATGCAGTTCCGGCAAATTGGCAAGATGCACTTAGACTATTCTTCTTTCTCAGAAATCATGCAAGAAATCAACAGTAACTAAGACTGGCCAGAGACAAAGTAACAAACTGAAGGATTTCCTTTAATACTGAAGGATTTCCTTTAATACTGAAGGATTTCCTTTAATACTGAAGGATTTCCTTTAATACTGAAGGATTTCCCTGAATTTTGTAAATATCAATTCAATTATACTGGCAAGTTTTACATTGCCATTAACAAGTTCAATTTTTACTGCACGCAAGTAGTAATATAGGGGCCGTTCGACCCGGATTTTTAGGGGGGAGCAAGGGGGGAGCACATCATTAAAAATTCAAACATATTAGCATATGGTACATTAACATACAGGGGGAAGCAGCGTCATTAACAGGGGGGAGCAAGGGGGGAGCACTAATTAGTATTCATGGGGGCCCCAGGGGGCCACACTAATTAGTATGCGAACGCAACTCATCATTAACATAAACATTAATTATGTTTAGGCGCGTTTGGGCAAAACAGTCATTAAGCTGAGCTCAGCATTTTCGTCACAAAAAGAGTTAATCCTTACGTTTTTTATCCCAATAGCTATAGCGTCCTTATATATTTTACTAAGCTTTGTGTTCCAAACACAGTCCGTTTCGACAACGAGTAAATAATATATTCTCGTATCTATATAATACACCTTATACGAAACGGCTTAGACAACTAATATAGCGACGCTTAACCTAGTAAAGTATTATTACCTTATGCGAAATAATAATAAGCAGAGATATAGCTTTCTAAAACAAGAAGATCTTAAGGTTTAATCGGCATAGCTAAGGTCTTATAGAGCAATACAAATATATGTTTGCCAAGCGATTGTATAAACATAGTTCTTACAGGGATTTAAACCTTACAAAGTTCTAATAAATTTAGAATATATTATAATAGGACGGGGAAATATTGTACAATGTACATACAACACACACAGAATTAATTTTTAAAACACATTTATTGATAATAATTTCTTTTACAGCATTAGTAAGGTCTGGTCCTAAGAGCATATCGTTTAGGTGTCTTTTGTATTTTAAAGGGTTCTCATACATTTTTGTCTGTCTTCGGGGGATAATCTTGCAATTACTAAATCTTAAGGTCTCCAATCTGAAATCTACCCAATATTAAATATATTTTTAACAAAGTAAATAAGGTCTGCTTCTAAGAACGTATTATTCTTAAACTCCAAATCCTAAGAGTGAATCATTGAATCCTAAAATTGAATATCGAGCGATGTTAGCTTCATATCGAACGAGCCAACCTCCATATAGAGCGAGCCTAGCTTCGAGCCGAGCTCTAAGACGTAAGGATAGGCCCGAGCCGAGCTCTAACATATAAGGATAGGCCCGAGCCAAGCTTAGTATATATCTCAGAGCCTAGTATATTTTCCTCCGAGCCGACTTATCTTCCTTATCTTTGTCTTCCTTGTCATTATCTTCCTTATCTTTATCTTCCTTATCTTATCCTCCTTATCTTTATCTTCCTTATCTTTATCTTCCTTATCTTTATCTTCTTTATCTTTATCTTCCTTATCTTTATCTTCCTTATCTTTATCTTCCTTATCTTTATCTTCTTTATCTTTATCTTCCTTATCTTTATCTTCCTTATCTTTATCTTCCTTATCTTTATCTTCCTTATCTTTATCTTCCTTATCTTTATCTTCCTTATCTTTATCATCGAGCGAGCTTAGCTCCAAATCGAGCGAGCTTTGCTCCATATCGAGCGAGCTTTGCTCCAAATCGAGCGAGCTTTGCTCCAAATCGAGCGAGCTTAGCTCCAAATCGAGCGAGCTTAGCTCCAAATCGAGCGATTATAGTCATAGTTATAGACTAGGCGGATATACTTGTTAACTAATCCAATTTCTATGACTTATGACTTATGACTTATGACTTATGACTTATGACTTATGACTTATGACTTATGACTTATGACTTATGACTTATGACTTATGACTTATGACTAATGACTTATGACTTATGACTTATGGCTTATGACTAATGACTAATGACTTATGACATATGACATATGACTAATGACTAATGACTAATGACTTATGACTTATGACTTATGACCTATGACCTATGACCTATGACCTATGACCTATGACTTATGACTTATGACTTATGACTTATGACTTATGACTTATGACTTATGACTTATGACTTATGACTTATGACTTATGACTTATGACTTATGACTTATGACTTATGACTTATGACTTATGACTTATGACTTATGACTTATGACTTATGACTTATGACTTATGACTTATGACTTATGACTTATGACTTATGACTTATGACTTACGACTTATGACTTATGACTTATGACTTATGACTTATGACTTATGACGCGACTTATGACTTATGACTTATGACGCGACTATGACTTATGACTTATGACTTGGCGACGCGACTTATGACTTATGACTTATGACTTATGACTTATGACTTATGACTTATGACTTATGACTTATGACTAATGACTTATGACTTATGACTAATGACTAATGACTAATGACTAATGACTAATGACTAATGACTATGACTATAGTCATAGACTATAGTCCATGATTATGGACTATAGTCATATATGACTATAGTCTTTAGTCATAAGTCATAAGTCATAAGTCATATGTCATAAGTCATAAGTCATAAGTCATAAGTCATAAGTCATAAGTCATAAGTCATAAGTCATAAGTCATAAGTCATACGTCATAAGTCATAAGTCATAAGTCATGTCATGTCATAAGTCATAAGTCATAAGTCATAAGTCATAAGTCATAAGTCATAAGTCATCGCAAGTCATAAGTCATAAGTCATGTCATAGGTCATAAGTCATAGGTCATAAGTCGCGTCATAAGTCATAAGTCATAAGTCATAAGTCATAAGTCATCGCGTCATAAGTCATAAGTCATAAGTCATGTCATAAGTCATAAGTCATAAGTCGCGTCGCGTCGCAAGTCATAAGTCATAAGTCGCAGTCGCGTCGCGTCATAAGGTCGCGTCATAAGTCGCGTCGCGTCGCGTCATAAGCCGCGTCATAAGTCGCAAGTCATAAGTCATAAGTCGCAAGTCATAAGTCATAGTCATAAGTCGCGTCATAAGTCGCGTCATAAGTCATAAGTCATAAGTCATAAGTCATAAGTCATAAGTCATAAGTCATAAGTCATAAGTCATAAGTCATAAGTCATAAGTCATAAGTCATTAGTCATAAGTCATTAGTCATTAGTCGTAAGTCGTAAGTCATAAGTCATAAGTCATAGAAATTGGATTAGTTAACAAGTATATCCGCCTAGTCTATAACTATGACTATAATCGCTCGATTTGGAGCTAAGCTCGCTCGATTTGGAGCTAAGCTCGCTCGATTTGGAGCAAAGCTCGCTCGATTTGGAGCAAGGCTCGCTCGATTTGGAGCAAAGCTCGCTCGATATGGAGCAAAGCTCGCACGATTTGGAGCTAAGCTCGCTCGATGATAAAGATAAGGAAGATAAAGATAAGGAAGTAAAGATAAGGAAGATAAGATAAGGAAGATAAAGATAAGGAAGATAAAGATAAGGAAGAAAAAGATAAGGAAGAAAAAGATAAGGAAGATAAAGATAATGAAGATAAAGATAAGGAAGATAAAGATAAGGAAGAAAAAGATAAGGAAGATAAAGATAAGGAAGATAAAGATAAGGAAGAAAAAGATAAGGAAGAAAAAGATAAGGAAGATAAAGATAATGAAGATAAAGATAAGGAAGATAAAGATAAGGAAGAAAAAGATAAGGAAGATAAAGATAAGGAAGATAAATATAAGGAAGATAAAGATAAGGAAGATAAAGATAAGGAAGATAAAGATAAGGGAGATAAAGATAAGGAAGATAAAGATAAGGAAGATAAAGATAAGGAAGATAAAGATAAGGAAGATAAAGATAAGGAAGATAAAGATAAGGAAGATAAAGATAAGGAAGATAAGTCGGCTCGGAGGAAAATATACTAGGCTCTGAGATATATACTAAGCTTGGCTCGGGCCAATCCTTATATGTCAGAGCTCGGCTCGGGCCTATCCTTACGTCTTAGAGCTCGGCTCGAAGCTAAGCTCGCTCTATATGGAGGTTGGCTCGCGCGATATGAAGCTAACATCGCTCGATATTTAATTTTAGGATTCAACGATTCACTCTTAGGATTTGGAGTTTAAGAATAATACTTTCTTAGAAGCAGACCTTATTTACTTTGTTAAAAATATATTTAATATTGGGTAGATTTCAGATTGGAGACCTTAAGATTTAGTAATTGCTAAAAAAATATGAGAACTCTTTAAAGATACAAAAGACACCTAAACGATATGCTCTTAGGAGCAGACCTTACTAACGCTGTAAAATAAATTATTATCAATAAATGTGTTTTAAAAATTAATTCTGTGTGTGTTGTATGTACATTGTACAATATTTCCCCGTCCTATAATAATATATTCTAAATTTATTCAAATTTTTAAGCTAGAAAATCTTAATTGCCCGTAATTACCTAACAAACGCTAAATGTTTATATACAATGTTTGTATATGCTTGTAAATCTCGCTTAAAAATTACTGCTTTTCCCACTCTGCTACATCTAAAACGCTTGAAACTTTGTAAGGTTTAAATCCCTGTAAGAACTATGTTTATACAATCGCTTGGCAAACATATATTTGTATTGCTCTTTAAGACCTTAGCTATGCCGATTAAACCTTAAGATCTTCTCGTTTTAGAAAGCTATATCTCTGCTTGTTATTATTTCGCATAAGGTAATAATACTTTACTAGGTTAAGCGTCGCTATGTTAGTTGTCTAAGCCTTTTCGTATAAGGTGTATTATATAGATACGAGAATATATTATTTACTCGTTGTCGAAACGGACTGTGTTTGGAACACAAAATTTGGGAAAATATATAAGGACGCTATAGCTATTGGGATAAAAAACGTAAGGATTAACTCTTTTTGTGACGAAAATGCTGAGCTCAGCTTAATGACTGTTTTGCCCAAACGCGCCTAAACATAACAGGCCGCCCCCTGCGGCCCCCCTATACGCTCATGTTTGCGACCCCCCTTGCATACTAATTAGTGTGGGCCCCTGCGGCCCCCTTGAATACTAATTAGTGCTCCCCCTTGCTCCCCCTGTTAATGACGCTGCTCCCCCCTGTATGTTAATGTACCATATGCTAATGATGTTTGAATTTTTAATGATGTTCTCCCCCCTTGCTCCCCCCTGCTCTCCCTAAAAATCCGGATCGAACGGCCCCTATATTACTACTCACACAAATTGTTATATCACCGAAATTACTTTTTAAATCACACACGCCAAAATTTGACTGAAATCTCAAAATGTGTCTTTAATCGCCTTTTATATGAAACTGATTCCCATCCTAGGTTCTTCCATTGTACGGTAATTAAAAAGTTCACGCCGTGAAGCCTGAACGCACGTGTTCAGTTGAATCTCTCGCAAAAGTCGTGTCAAGGTACGTTTACACATTGCGAGTTGTCGTGACGATTCTTACTCTGGCGAATGTAACAGGATAAGCACGCGTAAAGTGGTTACATTTCAAATTTTTCAATAAACAAATAAAGAGCGTTTTTTCAATAAACAAATAAAGAGCGATTAGAATTGTAGCGTGTACTGCTAAGTGAAACTTCGTACATAAAATAGCCAAAAATGCAGCAAAAACAAGGACTAAATATAACATTTTACCGTTCTACATAGTCATAGACTTCATTATGAGAAGTATGTTGTTCACAGGCAAACCTGTTCTTAACAGGCAAACAGGTCTTGCAGACCTGTTAAAGTGATCGTGTGATCCAACAGGCAACAATTAACACTAACAATAAAATCTTGAATTAAACTAACAATTCGATAAAACAGAACTAGAACCGATTCTACTTTAGCCAGGGTAAACTTAGGCTCCAGTTACACGACGCCAGATTACTTTAAATATTGAATTGTCTAGTCCGATCCAATACAAAATTATCCCGTTTACGCTTTTGTTGCTCTCGTGGGTTGAAGCAAACGATGAAATTTGTTGGAATAATTGATTGTAAAAACTTATTTTTTTAAAACTCCATTAAATTTTACTTCAAGTCAACAAAAGCCTTTGTATTGAACTACTTCGTGTACTGATGTTCTAAAATCGAACTAAGGGAAACTAAGTTGATATTTGTAGAACGTTGCGTGGTGCCAGCAGTTGAAACTTCACAGAATTGACAGAACAGTAAAAGGATATTATGCTAGCTGGCCTTGCAAAGTCAAGTACAATTATTATATGACTATGACGTCATTTTTCCTTATATGGTCAAAAGAAAGGAACAAATACCATGCTTGTATTGCATCTTAAAAATCCGTATTTTCTCCTTTCTATACCAGACAGTTAACCGGTTCTTGAGTTCTGTAACTAGTCATATAATAAATATCCCATGGAATGATTTGACATTTAATACGGCTGGGTATTTTACTTGTTTCTTGCATTTTACGTGCGAAACTCGTAAAATACCCGATCGTATATGTCAACCATTCAATAAGATATATAAATTGATCCGATGCAAATGTAATTTGAATTTGGTATCGTGTAACTGGATTCTTAATAAATTCTCCATCCTCCATCTCCATCCATCTCCATTCTCCGTCCTCTTTGACGTCGCGTTGTGTTTGCTAAATTAAAGCTGTCTATTACGATGACTACGACGTGTCAACGATGGCCACACGATTCATTCCGTGCAGTAGCGAATGATTCAAAAACTTCCTCCGCGCGTGGGAGTACTCGCGTGAGAAATTAAAGTTTTGCCGTGAGGAATTGAAGTTTTGCCGGGAGGAATTGAAGTTTTGCCGAGAGGAATTGAAGTTTTGCCGTGAGGAATTGCCGTGAGGAATTAAAATTTTGCCGTGAGGAATATAAGGTTTTGCCGTGAGGAATTGAAATTTTGCCGTGAGGAATTTTAAGTTTTGCCGTGAGAAATTAAAGTTTTGCCGTGTGGAATTAAAGTTTTGCCGTGAGAAATATACTTTTGCGGTAGAGAAGAGGGTTTTGCCGTGAGGAATTAAAGTTTTGCTTGAGAGAAGAAAGTTTTGCCGTGTAGAAATATTGTTTTGCCGTGAGAAGAAAGTTTTTAGTTAACCACTGAAGTGGATTACTCCCTTGTCTTAGAAGAATTAGTAATTCCCAATACGAGGCCAAAGGTAATCCCTATGCACACAGGCGAAAAATAAAAAGCGACTAATCGATCCGCTGTCTGGGTTGGGAATCTGCCACTTATTGAATTATCTATTCCACCCGAAGTAAGCAAGCTCACCCTGCCCCTTGTGATGGTAACAAACCGTATTATAATTCCGATCGACCTCCGGACCATTTTTTCCGAGGGGGTTTTGCGAGTCGGAAGTCCTTCCACGCGAAAATGACGCGAATATCGGATTGGAAAGGATACCTACACTTGGTTCACGAAATGACAACATCTTAAAAACGCATAGAACATATAATAGACCAAGCGGACATTGCCCAACTAACTGCATCTATGTTTCAATAAATGCTCCTATATTGCAGAAGCCTGGTTCACCCAATGTATTTGTACCCTCAATCTTGTTGTCAAACGTTATGTCACCAGAGCCAAAAATTTACGAGGTTCGTAACGTAGATATTATCTGTATCGTTGAATCTTGGCTTCGTGAATGCATTCATGAAAACGTTGTTGGTATCAGTAATTATACCTTAGTAAGACGATATAGAACAGAAGGCCTACACGGTGGTGTCTGTGTTTATATACGGAAAACAATTAGATTTAAAGTTCTGGAGGAACTGTCCAACGAAAATTTTGAAGTAATCTGGTTAATACTATGCGCCTTCCAAGAGGAATTTCAAACATCATCCTCGGCACAGTATACCATCCACCTAATGCAAATGATTCATTAATTAGAAACTACTTGTACGAATGCCTTGTTAAAATTGAAGCTCAATTTCCGATTAGTGGCATTATCATACTGGGTGATTTCAATAAGCTGAATACGTCCCGACTTCAAAACGGTTTCAAACTTAAACAAATTATGCAATTTCCCACACGAATTCAAAATATCTTGCATCTAATTCTAACGAATATGGAAAGTTACTAAAAAATTTCACCATTTGGCCTTTCCGATCATTCGACAATTGAGATCCAACCCTTTAATTCGCTGTGAATTGAAAAAATGACATTTAAAGTAAAATGAAGGGATTGAGACCAACGAATCGGTTGGCCATTAGAAAATACCTGGAAGAGGCAGATGTCAAACTTTAATTAGTGGGAAAATATCCTGCGAAGATAAAGTCAATACATTAGAATCAATTGTTAACTATGGTTTAAACACCCTTCTCCCAGTGAGATCAAAAGTGAAATTATCTAACGAGCCCCACTGGATATCTCAGAAACTGAAACATCTTATTCGCAGTCGACAGAAATCTCGAGCACAAGGGGACCTAATAACGTTCGAGCGCCTCAGAAACCAAGTCAATCGTACGAGGAAGACCTCTCGTTCAAAGTCTTATGAAGCTAAGTTTAAGAATTGAAAGAGAGTGCCCTGCGAGGTGGTGGAAAGAAATAAGAAAACTTAGCGGTATGTCAGAACAAGTTACAAGCTCCGAAGACATCATATCCATACTACATAATGTAGAAATTAGTTCAGTTAACTCCAAATCTTGTTATCTTAATCCTCACCAACTTCCAATGTAATTAGTAAAGCATTTTTAGCACCGATGCAAGATTATAATCCTTTGCCCCCAACTAACCCGCAACTAAATGTTGATAGAGACGCTTCAGGTTTTTGTGTTTCAGAATTTCAATTTTTTTAAAGTTTATCAACATTAAATCCAAGTAAATCCAAGGGACCGGATGGTATTCCTAGCTGGGTCCTTAAAGAAAGCGCCGATATTCCAGCACAACCCATTTCAGATATCTTAAGCAAATCGTACTGTAAAGCTCACCTTCCTCACTCTTGGAAATCTGCAAATATTGTCCCAATCCCGAAGTAAAAGCCTGCACGTGACGTAAACAAACATTTACGTCCGATTTCTCTAACTCCGATCATGTCGAAAATCGCTGAACACTATGTAGTAGAAAATTTTGTCAAACCAGTTGTGCTTCAAAAATAGATCCTAATCAGTACGGAACGAGTCCCAATTCAAGTACCGTTCAAACCTTTGTAATTATACTTCATACATGGAACGGATTAACAGATGGCAACGGTGGAACAACCAGAGTAATGCTGTTTGACCTCAGGAAAGCTTTTGATATGATTTATCATCATTCAATACTTCAGAAATTATCAACGTATGACTTACATCGGCGGGCAATTGACTTGAAGAATTGACCTGTAGAAAACAACATGTGAAATTTAACCAAGATTGTTACTCAGAATGGGAATCAGTCACAGCAGGTGTTCCTCAAGGAACAATATTAGGCCCATGGCTATTCATAATAATGATGAACGACTTAGATATTCCTACATCTGATATGTGGAAGTTCGTTAACGATACAACCTTATCTGAGTCAACCAAAAAAAGGAAATTCAAGTTATATCCAAAATGATGTAGATGAATTTACTATCCAAGCACTAGGTAATAAATTCCAATTAAATGATGGAAAGTGTAAAGAACTGCTCATCGGATATTTCCCAAAGCATAATGCAGTTCGATCCCGTCCAAATTGATGGTAATCCGATCGAAGTGGTTGATTGTGCAAATATTCTTGGTCTCCATGTCTGTAGTAGCCTCAAGTGGAATAATCATGTTTCGATATTATAAAGAAAGCACGGAAAAGATTGTACTTTTTGGATCAGTTGAAAAGATCAAGTGTCGGCACCAAGGAATTAGTTCAATTTTATACCACCTGTATCCGACCCATTACGGAGTACGCATGCCCAGTTTTTCATAACAGTCTAACTAATTATTTATCGGATGATTTAGAAATGATACAAAAAAGAACAATGAGGATTATATTCCCTTGGATTCCTTACGACGAGGAGCTTAGTATTGCAGGCCTCCAGCAATTTTGTAATATTTAACGAAATTCAGCCTTTGGGTTGCAATGTTAATTTTAATAAAACTATCTAACTATCTAACTCTAACGAGACTAGTCACAAGTACGAAAATGGGGAAAGTGTTCTACACTAAATAAGCGGTGACAAAGGATGATTAAAGCCGGAACAAGAGAATGATTCGCTTGGGAAAAAATAATGAAATGATCTTCCTCGATCTGATTATGAATCCGTGCGAACATAACGTATTGAGGTAAATGAAGAAAAACAAGCCACGAGGAAAACCAAATCTACTACAAAGTGGGAAAACTGGGTGGGAGCTCGAAGCAGCTGTTCTCAAATGCCTCCTTGCTGCTGCTCATCATATATTACATTATATATTCATATTATATATTCATATAACAACAGTCATGACAATTTTCGAGTAATGTACGAAAAGGTTCAAAATTGATATTAAAAAAAATGGGTGGGAAATCAGGGCAATGCAAGGAACGGAGGAATGTGGCGATGTGCTGTACAATCTCGTGGATGGAATCACAAGGAACTGGTAAAAATGCTTACTGTCATTTTGTCGCTTAGATGGAGAAAAATACAATCGCTGTTTGTGATAGTTAGATGATCCAAAATAGTTTCCATATTATAACAAATGGTTTCCATATCATAACTCCACTAGTCTGGATAAAATTAGTTACAAAGGTCACAGAGTCGGACACGAAGCAGCTTATGCATATGAAAGTTCTAGTTAGAAAATTTCAACTTGCTGTGGTGCACTTACATCTGCAACGATGGGAGAAAAGCAAGCCTATGGTGTGCTGTTTTTAGAATACTACGAGATTTTCTAGGGAAAGCAGACCTAGAATGAAACGTATATTCCTGTTCTTTGCAGATAGATGATATTCATAACTTGTGTACTTAATATGACATTGTTAATCGACAGTGATTTATGCATAAAAAAACACTTTTACATACACACATCAAGTGCATGAGGTGTAATGCACCTTTGCATAAATAATAAATAGAGGAAATGCCGCGGAGCATCCACTTTGACAAACACCATGGCAACTGACCCCGCCACTAACAGTTTTGCCGTCTAGTAGCAAAAACTTAAGTGTAGCATGAATACATTTTCTAACCACATAAATAATATATTTAAATAGATTATGGGTAGTATACTTAGTGTTTCATTAAAAGAGTACCTGTTACAAATATTCATCAATATTGATCCACTAAAACCTGTGGTATCACATATGATTTTTCTACCTAATTTTTTATGGAAAATGTGCATTTTGTCCAAGTTTCAAAAATTTTGACACAGTATTTCTATGTTCAGGCTTTATACTTGCTCGCTCGCTGAAGCCTCGCTCGCTGCGGCAGCAAAAAATTAAAGTTCTCATTCGTAAATTTCTTTGTTCTTGTCCTATATTCAGTCCAGCTTGACAGGACGCGCAAATTTATACCATTATTTAGATGTAATCGCTCGACTGTACAAAGCATATATCTTACCGCATCTAGAGTATTATGCCATTTTGATGCTAGGAATAAGTGAAAGTCAAGCAAGTAAGCTGGAAGAAATTAATCATTATATTCTACGGTCTGTTCTAGGCTACTCTCGGACAACATCTTACGACTTTCTTTTAACAGTAGTTGGTATCAGTCTCGTACCCAGAACCATAGAAGTAAATGGCTCTGGCCACATGAGTTAATTAGAAAATATCAACCTCGTACCCAGGTTCATATCTCAGTCTGTCACTCGTTGAAAATAAATGGCCAACACGCATCGTCTCATCGATCAGCCAAAGTGGCTACAATTTCTTTCAAAATGCTCCTCTGTGTTTATAAAGTAAGTATCTTTAATACTTTGTATGTAAATTATTATTTTGTAATTTTCAGCTCAATTTAATTTTACCATTCTTGAATAGAAACATTGCTTGTTGCACTACCTTGATTGTATCAATGTATGAAATATAATTTGTTGCATTTGCTGTTCCAATTTCATATAGAATTTCTTTAAGGTTAATTTTTTTATTTTTTCGGCATATTTCCATGGTGTGGATATCTATTAAGATGCTGTCTACACCATAAAATAATGGAGATTCTCAGGGCTTGCAATAAATATATAACAGTCTTTAATACGTAGGGTATTAGAAGCCACATTGCTCCAGCTGAAATAGTCAGAGTTCGCTTTCACATAGTATCAAAATAATGTGATGTGTGTCTAAAGGGTTGAAAGTTAGAAGCAATACTGATTGCTTTACCAAAATGTGTTTACAACTTTAATATTTCATTTTTTTCAAATAAACCTTGATCTGTTTATATGGCAATCCTTCTTTATGATGCAATGAGAAGCCAAACTACTATAAACTATTAGTAAATCTGGGTGGAGTTAAGATTATAGATACATTTATTTTGATGAAACATTTTAATTCATTGATGTACATTTGTGTTTTTCGACTTTTCCTGATATTTGACATATAGTAAAATAGTAAGGAAAGGGATTGGATCATTGGAAGGGATAGAGGGTGGTATTGGTGCATAATAATGGGTTAGTAATAGATGGGTAAGATACTGTAGTTTAGTTAAAGCCTAGTTCACACTATCAATTTTGTTGGCAATTTTTCTCTTCCTGATGTTGCGATCAAGCAAATGGCATATCAACACATAGTAGTGTATACAGTATGTTGTAAATTCCATCCCATATTTGGTCACATAACTTTGTTTGTTAATACACTCAGTTGCACACATAAAGAGGAGAAAAATTACCAATAAAATTGCTAGAGTGAATCAGGCTTAACAAAGATTTGCCTTCCTGACAAGTAGGTATGTCTAGTGTAAACACACTCAGTAAAATAATATGCAGGCTTTCATGCCTAATGGGCGCATGTGAAAAATGATTAATACTACAACTTTATACAATTAATCATGTAAACATGATTATAATAAAGATTTATAGTTGCATCAGTTGTTATAGTTAAATAACTCATTATAAAGTATACATTATAAAACTGTTGTAAAAAGGTAAATCCTTGGGTTTAAGAGAGATTGTGTTGGAAACATTTGAGCAGACCTTGAACCAGGGTGTGTTGCTACGCAATGGCAGACACCAGGAGGGGTCCTAGTATTCTGGATCGAGCAGACAGGTTGGAAGCAGATGAAGGGCAACACCCAATATTTCTGAACATCGCCAACAGAGTACAATAACCTGAACCTTGATATCATTTTAATTTAGCCAGATCATAAATGTTGGTCACCTAAATTTGCACCTCCAATATTTTGTAAAGTGTCTATTATATAAGACAATTATATACTTCCATGAAATTTTCAGTTTGTATTGATCACAAGAGAAATATTAAAATTATAAAATCATAATAAATTGTACTATTTCATCTGGAGAATATTAACCCATTAAGTGGCAGTACCCTACCACTGACGAGTAAAATTGTCTGGCGTTAGACAGAGTAAATTACTAAGTTTCGGGACATCTGGGCGCATTGCCAGCTAATGGGTTAAACTACAATTACAAATGTCACCGCATAATCCATATAAAATTTTCTATCATAAATTCAAATACAAGGCAATAATCACAACTTCATTATTTTGATGAACCTCTCTGACAAACAAATATTCAGTGGAACAATTTCCAACAACGTACATTAGAACAGTTGGAAATGAATATTTAACCAGTTAGAACCATGTACAGTATATGTACAAGTACTGAATATGTGCTGTACCGCATGCCTGTAAATTTTATTTTTGTGGAGGTAGCCAATCTTTGAATGGAGCTAAGCTATACCAGCTGCAGCCAGTAACTGCAGGCTTAGATAAATAGCTCACATGATTTTGGAGTTTTAACAAGTAACTCCAGGTTTAGATAGCTAGGTCCACTTTTGAAGTTTTCACGTAACTCCAGAATTCTTAATTTAACTAAGTTTTGAAGCGCATATTTTAAATTTGGAGTTAGCCCCTTAGACCTTGGAGGTAGCGTCGCTTCAGCCATGTTGTACTGTTTCATAATACTTCAATATTAAAATATCATAGTGGTTGTTTTATCATTAACACCCGAATTATTGAGGGAACAATTGTCCAAAACTTAATTCTGTAACATAATTGCCATGTCACAATGTGATTCTTCATGTACATAATATAGTTCAATTAATAAATCCCAAACATAGTACAAACATATAGGAATAATGTCAAATTATACAATATAGAATTCCTTTGTGTGCTTGAATTTCTGCTCTCTTGTTGATATTTATTATACTCAAATGAACTGTTCTATATCGACATACAATAGTCAGTGATGTACAGAGATGAGAGTGAGCAAAACTCAGGGGCGGATCCAGGATTTTTCGTACGTTAGTCAAAATTTTCTTTGGTACACAACCGGGGGGGGGATAATTTTTTCCGGGGGGGCGACGTATCGATTTTTTCGAGGGGTGGTGGTTATTAGTTATCATGCTGAAAGGCACCTTTTCCTCAATCGTCATCTTACTTGATGTGCTAGATTTACTAAGTCCATGTTCATATAATATATTAATATCATTGTTAAGGGCTGCAGCAGATGAACAAGACTCATTATGTGCCTTATTATGAGATGTTGAATTGACAACAGTTTTTTCTGCTTCGTAAAAAAATTAATAATGTAGTAGATGGGGTTTTCAATAGATGTCTGTGACAAAGTGGCAGCAGATTTTCTTTTCTGCTGGTGTGGATGAAAAAGGAGAGGAACAAACTGATTGGGCTGGAATGTTGCTCCAGCTGTAACAGTACCTTCATAACAAAATAGAACATGAAGTTCATCTACATCTTTCTTAGCAGTTAAGCGTGGCTGAATCATGCGGTTAAGTAACAATTTATACCTATGCTCCCCACAATCAGGATAATAAGTAAAAATGTTTCTATTTAAAACTGAAGAGAGACCTAAAATACAGAGAAAATACAATGATGACCATTTCTTATCACAACAATTTACTACGGCCTCCTGCTTAACCAAGGCATCCTTTGTAGAACCTGTATCTAAGCTCTGCTCAGAAACAGCCATTGGCAAAATATTGTTAATACTTTTGCTGAAGTACTCAGCATGCTTATCCACAGCAGATGAAAAACAAGGGTGTTGAGAATAAAAAGGGGCATTGATAAAAAGCTCAATTGACGTTAAGACTCTCAATATTTGGACTAGACTGTTATCACCTACCAGTACCAAGGACACAGAGCTGTACAAGCAATTCCCAGTAGCAGCATATCTAATAAACAAACCAGACATGGAGTTAAATATTAATATCCATTTCAAATATTTATAGTTTACACAATAACACAAACTATTGTACATGATATCAGTATTAAAAGTTAAAACGTGTTTAACCTATATTCTGTTTTTAACAGACACAATTTACATCACATCTGAGATCGTATTACACCATCACCATGCCATGCGGTCCAACACATCAAGTCAAAAATACATCATATTTATATAAGAATATTTTGGTTCGGTCGAAGTCGATATTATATATCCAAACCTTAGGCGATTAATATCAAGCAACAAAAGCACAAACAAAATGCCTTAATGCCTATATTATATACAGTTTGCCTAATCGGCTGGGTTTCGACCGCAGTAATATGCCAAAATTGCAGATTTCAATTTCATAAACATAGCCAGCGGGTCATCGCCTCACGCGCACAGATTGCTCTGTATTAAATACAAGTCGAAAATCGCCATAATAAATGTAGTTAAAATAGCATATATTTACCTTAGGGCCGTAGCCGTACAAGACTTGTTCCTTTCCCGAACATACTTCGGAATGTACGATTCGGCACCAAAATTTCTGCCCAAGCAGAAGCTTGTGTTGTTGATAGCGCTCAACAGCTCTTGGACAGAAATCTTCGGCGAAGCGTCGATTCGCTTCCACAGATCAGCCTGAATTTCCACCAGATATTGCCCATCGTTGTTCTGACACATGGCCTGAACGACCTCGTAAATATTAAGAGACATTGCACTATATTCGTATTTAATATATTTTCCGGGCTACTTCGATTGTACCTTTGCGGTCGAAGCTGCGATCAGATAGAATCATGCCGTATAAACTGAAGCCTGATGCATCTGATGGATCAAAAAATCTAGCCAATGGGAATTCAGATTTTTTTTAAATTTAGCCAATCGGATACTTCGTATACTAGCCTCTGATCGCTGAACTTCCCACAGATCGCGCAAAAATTAAAGCAAATTGGCCAATCAGATAGCTGGAATCTGCCTGTAGAGCAAGCAAAATTCACGCGCTAGACCGCTGTTCTGCGCGTTATGTATCGAAGGTCTGGCCGCTGTATGAAACTTAATAACTTGACTACGAACTTTGAATATAAGCCACTGCATGAAATATGATAACTGGACTGTTGGTTGAATTAATTAATTGCGCAATTGCAAATTTTACGTTAGTCGCGTGATCGGTTTGACTACCCCTGGATCCGCCCCTGGCAAAACTATCACCAATTATTGCCATAACGAAGTAGTTTCTTTTTCCCAAATTAAACGGCGTCCGTGAAAAACAACTTATTAATCTTATCACAACTATTCATGACAAATATCACCAAAAAAATCAACAAAACAAACTAATATTTAGCCAAAAGTATCGTGTTCCCTCCTAAAAAACATATTGGCCGCGCTAAGGAAAGCCACAGGGAGTATGGGCCCAATAGCTATCGGATTAACCAATCAGATTCAATTTTGTGACAGATGTATCGAAAGCCATTTACTTCTATGGCTCTGCGTACGAGATTGAGAAAATATAGGAAAAACCCTGTTTTGTGACCTGCGAAGTTGTGATTTTCGTACTCATTCTCAGAGAAATTCGTGCGCGGCCATAATATTTACAAGAGGAGTGAAGATCGAATTTTTTATTGAAAAGTGAATTTTATTGAATAAATCTCGAATTTTTCAAGTCAAAAGCGTGAATATATGTTCTTCGCAGTTTGTCTGATACTAAGGACATCGAGTGTATGTGAGATTTCCGTTATACGTTTTACATGTAATTTGAGATGATTGAAACACCAGCTTGTACACATGTGACATGTCAACACTAATCGATCAAATATTTTGTCTCAAGTGGCTACAATTTCCTTCGTAACGCTCCGATGTGTTTATAAGGTAAGTACAGTATCTTTAATATTATGTATGTAATTGAATTTGACCATTTTTTAATAAAACCATTGCTTGAATGAATATTATTTATTAAAAATTTGATTGGCAATTTACAAAAATTATAAATTGAAAAACTCAAGTTTACATGGGTTAGAAAAACTAGGGGTTAAAACTATTACACAAATATATATTAAATTTAAAATATCTAGCTACAAAAGTGTGTCGTCCCTTCTTATGAATGCAGGATGGAAGAAAACTGTCTTGGAAACGTTTAGTTCTACATTTAACAAGGGGAATTATCCGGGAATGTCTCAGGACTCAGGTTGTATCGGTGATCAACAGGATCAGGAAACAGGTCGTGTAGCTTACTTGAAGGATCAAGGTTACATTTGTAGAAGGTCGACTTGCACAAATTTTCTCTTCTATTAGAAAGTGTTTCGAGATTAGATTTAACAAGACTATCCTTATATGATCAATCAGGGTACATAATTCGAAGTGCACGTTTTTGGATGTCTTCAACTTGCTGGCTCAGGCAAAGTGGTAGAGAGGAGTGCCATACGGGGGAGGCATATTCCAACAATGGGCGTATGAAATAGTAGAAAACCGAACGAAAATCTTTGGAAGAAACTCCAATACATCTTAGGATTTTTTGATTTTGCTGACACGCTCGAGGGGTTGGTTGTTAACCATCAAAGGCTGCAATGGTGGGAGGTTCTTCAAGAAGGAAACGATAAACTCCTTTGTCTTCTTCTCGTTGAGTTTCATGTTATTGGTAGAAGTCCATCGAGTAACTGTGTTAATCTCATCTTGTAAGTGGGAACTAGTAGAGGCTATCGAATCTGTCTCATCATTGGGGTGCAAGGAGATTATTTCAGAGTATTGTTACGTCATCAACGAACTTATACATTGGTACGTTAGTGGTCAAGTAATTGATCATTACTAGGAAGAATAACGGTCCTAACTTGGTTCCCTAAGGAACACTGGCATGACAGGAATTGCTTGTTACTTGTTGCACAACCCTGGATGTATCAATATTAATGTATCAGATATAATTTGCTCAGTTGTTCAAATATCTGTATTACAGCAGATTGCTATAAAGTCTATAAATATACTGCCCCACTAACTTGATGTTTTGTAGTACCATGATGGGTGAACACTGGCAATTATACCTAGAAGTAACATTTCTCTAACCCCATTAATGTGCAAGAACTATCTGCCAGTGTCTCTTTTTTATCCATTAGCTGGAAATGCGCTGAGATGCACCCTACTGTAGTATTTTACTCTGTCTATAACGCCAGACGATTTTACTCGTCAGTGGTATAGGGTACTGCCAGTCAATGGGTTAACAAAACTATCTGCCAGTGTCTAGATCTCTTGTTAACCCATTAGCTGGCAATGCGCCCAGATGCGCCCTACTTTAGTATTTTAGTCTAGCTGTCTAACGCCAGACGATTTTACTCGTCAGTGTTAGGGTACTGCCAGTTAATGGGTTAATAAAGGGTTAAAAATATATGTGGGCAATAGGGCATATATGTTAGGTTAAAGCATAGTTCAAACTAGACATTTTGTTGGCAATTTTTTCTTCCTCATCAAACAAATGCCCTGTGAACATATAGAAGTGTAAATGCAAATTCCATCCCATATTTCATCACATACCCGATCACATATGCTTGTTTAGAAAACTTTCCATTAACTGCTAGGACAATCGCATTACATCCTGTAGTCTTAGGGAGTTCGGAGGTATTCTCCATGGTAAAAAAAATTAAATCCAGGGGTCTCAGGAAACAGTGCCGGAAAGTCATATTTTCCGGAAGGTGAGGGGCAAAGCCTCCTTAATTTCCTAGACTTCCACATTCTATACTATATATATTGCAACGCGGTATGACAAACATAGGTACAATTTGTCTGCGCTTGCGCGAGATTTGCGAAAGGAAGATGGCGGGCACAAAATAAAGTTGATAAGAAAATCTCTTTGCAAGCGCTCTATGCTAAAAAAAGTGGAAAGAAAGATTATTTTGGATAAGAGATTAGAATGTCCTACTGTAAATAAAGTAAAGCACGTGTTTAAATAAATTAGGCAGTTTTGTAAATTTTTACAGCTAACATTTAAGGAGGAGTAAATGCATAATAAGGAAAGTTATATATAATTTTGGTGAGGTTTCTAGGAGCGCTTTTTTTAAGCATATAAAAGTAAATTTAGAAAATATCTATTTTCTTAAAATACGCCCCTAGAAACTCACTCTTAATATTATCTGTGAGTGTCGGTTTCCATATTCAAGATTTCAAATCTGAATCTGGAACTGCGATACTGAAAATGGAGCCAATTGTCATTTCGTTTCTAAGCGAATGTTTGGGTTACAAAATATAGCCTATCAATTTATAAGTGCAAGTAAAATGGAAACAAACGCAAAGAATGACAAAATCAAGCAAAAACGTCCCTGAAAATCCGATTTATGAGATGTTTCAGATATTCCAGATGTGTCAGTTCTTCCAGATGTTCCAGACGTTCCAATTCGCGTTTTTTACAGTGCCTAAAATGATTAATAATTTAATTGAACATGTCAATAAAGGTCATGATGCCGTCGTGCCGAGACTAAAGTATGCAAGCTAACAATTGTGTAATATTTCATTCACTTTGCAACTTTTATCATACAATCAAAATATTGTAGTATTTTGTGCGACTTCAATCTGGCAAGCTCATTAGGTATGGCTTTTCAGTCTTATCTGAACATGCTAAGTTCTGCATTTATGATCCAAGTGTTTCTGACGGCAGCATGCGTATTTCTTCTATACAAGGTTGTGAAATATTTTGCTGGCGAAGCGAGGGAATTACCGCGAATCTCAGCTTCAAATCGACGTCGACTTGGATTTTTTGAAGATATGTGTGATATTTTTTCCATGGAAAAATCTGGCTTAGGTAATATATGCGTGGCGATATCTATAACATCCAAACAGAGCCTGGTACACCAACATGTTCGCGACGCTCTGGAGCTGTTGGCCAAACGACAGCCGATGCTTCGAGCAGTCATAACAACAATGGTGAACGGGGATAAATATTTCGAGGTGAAAGGAATCAATGAAGTCATTACAATGCTAAATATCACTATTTCTGATGTAAAGGCTTCGGACTGGCAAGATGTTTGGTTTCAATATACAGCAAAACAGAGAGGAAATGGTCTGTTATGGCGAGTTGTGATATTACAAGAGGAATTTTTACCAGACACTAAAGATTATACAAATACATTAATGTTTAACATTAATCATTCCTGTTTTGACGGCGTATCTTCTGTCAAGTTTTGCAAGCAGTTTCTTAATTATATGAACGAACTCGCAAGCGGTACTGGCTGTGTTGACCAAGAAATCCCCAGTCTAGATCTGCTACCATATTTTCATAATATTGTCACACGAGGACGAATTTGGCATTCATTATTTAATTTTACGCTGGATAATTTTGGCCTGCGAGCGATATTGAAATTTCTCATGAAAATAATGGTCGCTCGCCTAATGGAAAAGAAGCCGAAAAATCCGTACAGAGTGCAGTTCCAACTTAATCAGGAAACTCGTAACTCTCCTGTTATACGTCCACCGACTATAATGGATTTTACTGACAACGAAACGAAGAATATTATACAAGCCTGCAAAGCAAATAATTGCATAGTAACTGGAGCTATCACAGCTGCGGTACATCTAGCTTTCTGTAAAATTATTCAAAATAATAAATCGAAGGATCTGAAGTTAGATTGCGCTTTTGCCATCAATGCTCAGCGCTTCTGTGATCCAAAACCGGACGAGGATTACTTGGGCGTTTTTGTGTATAATACTCAAGAATATTACCTGAATTACCTGTCTGGCGCTAACGTTGACTTCTGGAATTTAGCGCAAGAAATCACCCAACATTTGAAAGATGTTGTAATGAATGAAGCGTTTGTCCATCAAGAGACGGTGATAAGTGCAACATTTCGACCGAAAAAATTGGTTAACCAACTACTTGACGAGAAGTTTTTGGCCAAACCAATGTGAAATTATATAACTAGTTTCGGGTCTTTCCGTTTTGGCGAGATGAACCAGCAACCTGTGATTTACAAGCTACATGAATGTTACATAAATACCCTTGCGTGTGATATGAACTGTATCTTCGGTCATTATATCTACACCATAAATGGTAAAATGACCTGGCAAATTGCCAGTAATGTTACAGTAGATAATAGCCACGCTGAGAAGTTTTCTAATCTTTGCTTCGATAAGCTTATTGAAATAGCATGTTGTCGTAATTAAGGAACAATAAGGAAACGGAGTTTGAATTAGACACTCTGAATAGTCTCACTGATCTCAAAACCTAACTGGATAGAGCATCTTTTTGAATTCCCTTAAGAAAAAATCCTATAGGAATAAGAATTCCTCTAGGAATTTTCTATAGCAATAAAATTCCTTTACGAATTTCCTATAGGAATTCCTATAGGAATTTTCTATAGAAATTCCCATAGGAATATAATAGTATATTAATGATTGAAATAACATAGAAATTCCTATAGGAATTCAAATTCCTATAAGAATTCCAATAGGAGCAACATTTCCTATAAAAGTTCATTAGGTATTTCCTAGGGGGAGATATACTTCCTATATCAAAAGGGGGGTGGGGTCATCATTGGTACCAATCTGATAATAGAATAATATACGTTTATTCCCTTTTTTGGAAAGATAAGACTATTTTAAAATTGCCAACTAAGAAATTTCAGTAAGAGATCGTGCATGCACTGGGCACTGGTGCCTAGTTTAAGTTCTCGAACGCACAGCATTATCATAGAATAAGTATATACCAGAAGTGTAACTTCATAGGGCTTTCGTGTCCTCAAATTTCCCAAAATGTCGAAAGCAATGACCTAGTAACAAATGACGAATTATCACGTCATGCACACGCCATCACACCTTGCTAGATGGCGACCGCGGGACGAGTTTTTTACAGAAGATAGATATCTGTCCATACTTAATCTGTGGCATTATGGGATAGCGTCGCTTTGAAAATTGAAATTTTTCTCTTTCATCTGAAATATTTTATGGTCAGCATTTTTCCGATTTATTATTGTATGAAGAAGAAATCTTTTCCCTCAAAGTGCAGAATGATATTCAAGAACTCACAGGTAAGATTTATTTTATGTTTAATTTGTTGAATTTATTTGCGAAATATCGACAGTGATGTTTTTTGTGTATATTGTTACTGTGAAATACCGTTAAATATTTGAATTAGCCTCCCGTGTTTTATTTGCATATAAAATTAACGAACTATCGCTTCTTAACACCAAAGAAAGATTAAAACATAAATTTGAATTGATCTCTAGGAATTCCATACCAAATTGCGTAGTAAAGTAATGTATATTTTGGCAATTGTTTATAAACCTTATAAATATATGGCACTGACATCAATGTGATGTTTTGTGTATATTGTCACTGTGAAATTCCGTTAAATATCTGAATTAGCCGTTTTTTATTTGCATATAAAATCAATGAACTATCGCTTCTTAACACCAAAAGAAAGATTAAAACATAAATTTGAATTGATCTCTAGGAGTTCCATACCAAATTGCGTAGTAAAGTAATGTGTTTTGGCAATTGTTTATAAACCTTATAAATATATGGCACTGACATCAAGTAAAGTCTTTGGCAAATAATATTATTTTAAATACAACCTGTTTTCAGATGATCTTTAACATCAAAATCAGTTTTAAAGATAAGCTAAAACAGTAATAAAAATTGGAATAACAGAGTGTGGATAGTGTTCAGTGTAATTATTCTTAGAATAATTTTATCTGTAAATATAGAGGGGCTCGGCCAGGATAAGACATATTAAATTCAAACGTTCTTTGACCAAATATTTTTATTCGACGAGCTTTCGGCTATCAGACCTATAGCCTTCAACGGGTAAATAAAAATATTTGGTCAGAGAATGTTTGAATTTAATAATTTTACCTGTGTTTACATGAAACTGTTCAGATGGGCTGGCTCGTCAAAACAAAACACCTCGGCTGACTTATGTAACATAAAAACAATTCCAATGAACCTGAAATCATAATTTTGTGAACAAGTTTCACAATTGTGACCAACAGAAATTATTATACAGAGATCTTTCAAGATTGAAATGTATCGAAACATGCAAAACATAAATTATTCAGTCCAGGTAGGCGATGAAATATATGCCTTATACAACCTAAAAAGTCTGAAACAAATAATCACCAAATCTTCTTGCCATATTTACAGATTAGTAATTCATTATATTGTATATCCAAACAGGGAATTTTCTACCGAATCACTGTGCCACAACAAAAGACAAATTGTCCCAAGGCAGGGGGTTTGAGAAACAAACATCATGTAAACTGCAAACAGTATAAGAAAATTCTGTGCTCTTGCAGGAAATTGTTACTTCAAAACATTTTATATTGCAATATTATTTGGGTTAACCATTATAATGCAATGTGCCCCAATGCACCTTACTAATTTACTCTGTCTAACACCAGGCAATTATACTTGTCAAATGGAAAATATTTCATGTCAATGGTTGACCAGATTATGTGCTCTTGTTTCTGGTTAACCCATTAAGTTGCAATGGAGCCTTTGTGCCTTACTAATTCACACAATCTAGTGCCAGACAATTTATCCCATCAAAGGGAAATTGTTGTATGTTATGCTTAATACAAATGTAAATGTTAACCAGACACTATTATACCTTTACCGGCAAGTTTGGTTATTGGACTTTTGTAGGTCCAAATTTTCAGTGAAAAATTGTGTATAAATACAGAGGGAGTTGTAAAATATGAAAATATATGCCCTGCAATTCCGGTGCAATGCTGTCCATTCCAGTTGCCAAGGCTAACCACAAATTCATGTGTATTTACCAGGATAATGCTAGTGTGTGTTATTGTTGCCAATGTGTGTTATTGATGCCAATGTGTACTTGTGGTTATATTTTGGCAACTGTACTATGTAGCTTAGACACCCAAATTTGCAAAGTTTAGAATATTTGCCATCTTTCGGTTAACCCATTAAGGTACAATGCACATCTTTGCATCATACGACACTATTTCAGTCATTCTAATGCTAGTTGCTGGACGGTTTAATTTACTCGTCAAGTAGAGATTGTTACATGTGAACCTTTAACCAGGCAACTTTCCAATGTCTTGCTAGCCCATTTTATGTCAACTGCTGTCCTGTATTTGACTGAATAGTTGTTGAAATATTTAATATTATATCTTATACCGTACTTATTCTTCTACAGATTCCATTAGATCATTCATTGAGTACATTGATTTATTGCAGCATTTGTTGGGTTGGGGATGGAAGTTAAAAGTAAACGGAGAAGCAAATTGACTCAGAACTGAGGTGAACAGAAGGTATGTTTTGTTTTCTTTTGTTTAAATGTATTTGAAACTTTTCTCATTAAACCATTATGCTGCAATGTGCCAACAATTTCCTAGTCTAATGCCAGACTATTGTCTTCTCAAGGATAGTGATGGCCGTTATTGTTTTAATAGAAGACAGTTCCAGGAGAACATTAGTGCTACAACACATCAGGCTTCAACCTGTGGTATTGTAATGCTTACAAGTTAATGTAAAATAGTTGCGACAAAGACAAAAATAGGTACGCTATGCGTACATGTGGCTAGCTTAAAATAGAGGGCAAGAGTTCTCTGGTTAACTTGAATTGTCATACGAAATAACATGATAGAATGTTTGAGCAGAATAGAATTAGACAAGCGGATACACTACTAAATATATTTCTTACAATGCCTACATTATAATTACCAGATCTGCAAATCTAATGGTTGATAGCAATTGTACAATAATATTATAATGACTGTCAAACAAGGTGACTTCATTGTGTAAATATTTCACCACAATAGTACAGTAATACAGCTATTGTTGTTGCTAAAATTTTTAGCATCCTTTTTCAAGAGCATGTCTATCAATCCAATCATTCATTGTTAAGATTTCATTCTGTGAGTTTCATTCACAAACGTCCTCTATCGCTGGCTTTTGTAGAATTGCCGGCCTCACATAGACTTGATGACACACGTCGATTGTTCATTTTAATGTATCAATATATGGAATTTCGACATTTTCCAGTTTATTTTAGGTTCCACCAACAGCATTTGATTTTATGATAAACTATATATTAATACGCCTTTTTGGGGTTCGCGACGTCATCTTGCCAAGTGGGGCAAACACAATAGAGCAACAATAGTATGACCCTAGGGAGAAGTATTCCCATTGGGACGAGGTTATGTTTTTACCATTGTATTTGTCCCACTTTGCAAGATGGCGTCGCGAACCCCGAAAAGGCGTATTGAACAAATTTTTTTCAAGGGCTTGTACCGAGTTAATTAGTAATTTACATCAATAATTTCTTCATCATTGGATAGCATATTCCAAATAGTAGTGATCATCATATTATCCAACATTATAACCAGTGTCCTGATACATTATGTGATTTCTATTATCAGCATATCGTCCAAGCCATGCGTCAGCTCTTTGAAGTAGATGATATTAAACACCATCATTCTCATTTTGAATCTTGCAGGGATTTTGAATCTAGAAGGGATTAAAGTATTATAATATTTGAATAGGAAAATATTTGAATGCAGGTGCAAATTTAAATCAAATTTTGCTCAAGTAATAAATGTATAAACACTCTATACTTAATAATTAACATTACTGTTATGAAATGAGGGGGATATCAACTATAGAAAAAATTGGCTATTTATCAAAGTCAGACCAAAGTCATCATACTGGGTTTAATTAGTGCTAAATTAGTCGAAAGCAAATTGTTCTGCCTGGGATGTGGTATTGTAGTAGAGAGCACATTCCCGTGCATGTTTTACTGGCAGAAAAAAGAACTGTACTAACATAGTACGTAGGAAACTAATTTTAAATAACATTACTCCTTTTTCGGGCCATTAATACTGAAGTTATGCTTTAAATTATGTGACCAAGTTAGAAATACAATAATTGAATTGATGAATAGATCGATTCTACTCAAGCATTGTAAATATTTACCGTACCACACATTACGAAAGTCTCCGGGTGTCATATCGGAGATTGTGACTGATCATACCTCACAACGCTGTTTGGATCATAGAGATTATGAAATAGAGGGGGCATCCAATTGACAAATGTTAGACAACAAAAGGGAACCAGAGCAGACCAAAATAGCGTTTTTAATACTACTTATAACAAGAAAATCAAACCAAAATAACAATAAACAAAGAAATAGCTACTTACCGTTTCTTTAAAGAGCAAACCTTCGACGGACTGGCGAAATTTAGAGTATTTTAAATCCAGTCAAATACTCAAATTCACAAATGTAAATTTTCACCAAAAACTATGCCTCGTGTACGTTATGAGCGAGCGAGTTTTCGACGATACGTTGAAACGCAAGATCGCTAAACTGTCGGGCCCACTTCGGCTCTCGATATTTCACGACAAACACGGGGACAGACAACCACCATCAACCACCATCGTTTTTGTCAATATGATAGTATCTAGTCCGCGAACGGGCTAGCCACAAAAACTAGAATTTATATATTAATATTCATCCCTTTACATGTAACTGCTAATAATATATTATGGTAAGAACAAACCACAGTATTTTTGCAGGTTAAAGGATATAATTATACAACAAAAGAGATAATTCAATGTGCTTGGTTTCAATTTGAGCTATTTCAATACATGTGTTCAATGTCGCAAGCTGTGTACAAAATTTTTAGACATAAAAAAGATCAGTTATGCAGTTGTGCTGATTGTTCAACATTTGGTGAATTGAATAGTTAATAATTATTATGAACACAATTTCAAGTGATTTGGGGGAACAGACATGGAGATTTAACTTAAATTCTGATCTAAGCTGTGATGTCATAATTTGTATATTGAACACATTGACATATCTCCAAAATCAAAAAAGCTATTAAAATTTGTAAAATATGTTCCTCTACCAAATTTGATCAGTTCTTTCACATTAGACAAACTTAGTTTTGAAATCAGGATTAGTATATTAGTTGTAATAAAAATTGTTCTCTATTTGTTTTCTCGTTTTCCTTCACCTTGATTAAAACGATTATACAGAAATTTCTATTGGATTCTATAAGAATTCCTATAGGAAATTGGGACAAAATCTAATTCCTATAGGAATGCTATTAGTTTTCCTATAGGAATTCCTATAGGATTTCAATGAGCCAATTATGATGCAAGAATATCTATAATGAAATGAGATTTTTTATTGTGTCAAAATCTTTACGAGTCGAATTGTTAGCTGCCTAAATTTGTTTTACTCTCAAGTTAATATAGTTTCTCGCGTGGTGGCCATATTGGCCTGACCTCATTAGTATTTCACTGGCAAATTTATAAAGGGGAGGCCTTTGTGGACCAATTTTTATCTAGAAAGTACGTGTACCACCAATAGCCAGAAATTGTTAGAACCTCTTCTAACATGTCCGCAACACCAAATTTTGGAAAAAAAATATTTTTTCTGGTCACACCAATATGGCCGCCATTGGCTTCATTTATGAATGGCAGGTACACAATCCAGTCCTTCTTTTGAGATCAGTGGGTAGTCTCGTGCATTTGTCTCATGTATTTGAATGATTGTTTCAACACCGCGGGAAAACGTCTGCGCATGCGCGAGATTTGAGCTCCAGAACGCGTGTGTTTCGATCTTGAAAATGGCGGTTGGGGAAGTTTTACTCAGGTTTTACTTGGTTTGTGCGTATTTTTGGGGAAGTTTAAGAGCAAATATTTGCGATCGGAAGACAAAAAAGGTTTACTTTGTTTCTGAAAAGGTAGGTTTGTAATTTAAACCTTTTAGAATTGAAATTTATAACGATTGTCTACAATATTTGGCTGTACATATTTACCTATATTTACATATTTTGTGTTCGACAGATTCATTCATCACTTTCATGGGAGATACTTCACAAAGGTGACGGTACACAAAATTGATTGTCGGGCTGATTCGATCCTTTATCCAAACAAGAAGATCCTCTAAAGTCTCCATCGGTGCCATCGAAATCGTTGCTCCTTTGTTCTGCTGGAATATGGCGTGAGTGTCCAAGAAGATTATGGCGTTATGATTTAAGATTTTGTTCCGACTCTGATACAAGAACACATGAGTTGAGTTTACTTAGAGCCCGGTCGTTCAGTTCATTGTAGACTCTAAACAAAGAGAGAAAGATGACTTGTATTTCGTAAATGATTTGGTGCAGTTCTAGCTTGCAGTAGTTGTTCATTTACCCATTAGGTAGCAATGCACCCCTTATACTTTGGTATTTCGCTCTACCTAACACTATTATTGTTTGGCAATTATTTATTATTTGGCAATTATTTGCTCTACCTAACACTATTATTGTTTGGCAATTATTTATTATTTTGCATTTATTATTTATTGTTCGGCCATTATTTATTATTTGGCAAGAAAAGTAGGGTGCATTGCAGCATCATACTGTAGGTTAATTATTGTGCATAGATTGCATAGATCATATCAAAATTCACCTGAATTTGCTGATTTGTTTGTTTATCATTTCAGTATTGATATGATGATAGAACTATGCTGTGGCTGTCGTCTTGACTTTTCGCCGTTTGCTGGTATATTGTGGATATCTAGTAGGTTTGAAGCCATGTGGGAAGCAGCACTTAATTTGAGACTAGTTTGGAGTTTGATAGTTTGAGTATTGTGAAAATCATCAAGCAGGTGCATCATTTATTTTTTGTTCTGAGATAAAAAATTACCTGTCTTAGTCTGGAAATTAGTATTAAGTGTTTGTTCCAGCAGTCCTGAATTAAGATATAGTCAAACATTGTTCAGACCAAATTGAGCACATCTAATATGCAGCACCTGTAATGCTTCTTCAACTTTAGTTTGTATGACAGTATCATGGTTTTTCTCAACTGTTTTTTTGTGCATGTCTGTTGCTCTTGGTGCCATACTACATCCCAGCATGGTTCCAATTGTTTGTCCTGACTTTGACAAGATAAGAAAAGCCCTGGATCATTTTGTAATGTGCTTGTCTGTTGCGATCTATAATAAATTATAAAAATTACCATTTACATACTGTTCAGTACGTGTGTGAGAATGTCATGCCGGTTAACTGTATATTACTGTCAGCTAGGGTATCATGCTGTATGGTGTGGTATGATATGAATGAGGTTGACGAACTTGACAGTATATCAGCAAATACCCCTTGTCTGAAGTATGAAAGAAAGTGCAAAAGTGCCACAGTTCTCTGGAGATTTTTCATGTGACGTTTCTCTGATATAGGTCTTTTTTTATTGTTTTCCATGCACTGAAGGATTTTGTGAAAGAGGCCTGGAGCATGTCTGGCAGCAAACAATTGAATTGAAGAAGGATCATACAGGTTGGAGTTGGATTCATCCCATTGTGGTATCTGTACAAAGCCATCTGAAATTGGGCAATCAAGTTTGGGAAGTCATCATCTGTATAAAATAAAGGGAAGTTTTTTACTTTCTTTGTGGAGTGTAATTCAGGTTTGTCCCATTCCAGATCAGTCAAATATTGCAATTTATATTATATGGTTGAGCTCATTTATGCTACTTTTTATTTTACTATGTCTAACACTTGGTGAAAGAATCGACAAAACGCTGTCAATTGTTATAAGTGACAGAATCTGATGAAGTCTATCTGGACCTTTGATTTTGTCCAGTATTTTCCCCATGTATCTTCATATAATTATATATCTTTACATTCATTCACTAGAACTGGACCAATCGGAGAGCTTTCTTCCACCCAGCCATTGTTGACATTGGGAGATGTATTTTCTTTACTGCACTTGTCAGAAGTCTATGAAGAATAACAGTTGATGAATTCAAATCCAGGGATATATGAAAATCTAGAGTCTTGACCCTTGCCTCTATGAGTAGTGACACTTCCATGTCAAAAAACTAACTGGATTGAATAAACTTTAGTTGTGTACTGTGCAGTATATTTATCCTTTGCCTTTTTGATGGACCAATGTATGATGGATGAGATTCAAAGTGATCATCAGCAGTGTTCGCACATTTCTTGCAAATCATTGTTCCAGGTTTATAACTTTCTAGAGGTTTTTCTTCTACATCACACAATTCATAAAACCGTATGGGACATTTCAACAAAATTTACTGTGGTCCCATGTTATAGGACAATAACAAAATTTCTCATAGCACATTTTTTTGACGTGTTGTGAACATGCGTATGAATTTACACCGCTTTGTGGTATCCTAGCTACACACGTAAAAATCTCACATCTTGTTGACAAGATGGGTTCGCAACAGACTTGTAGCAAGCTTGTCAACAAGTTGTAACAATGTTGTCATTTTATCAAGTTGCTACAAGGTTGTCACTCACAACTTGTTAACAAGTTGTTGAATTGCAGGACGACAACAAGTTGTTGGAACAATGTGTTACAAGTCTCTTGAGTCAACAACCTTGTAGCAAGTTGCCAACAAGCCGATGACAACTCGTCAACAAGCTGGGAACAAGCAGTGCGAACACATCCTGATAACAATTGTTGAAACAGCATTGGTACAAGTCTGCTGTAGATTTCTTACAACCTGTGCGTTTTTATGCGTGTACCCGAAGTTGACCTTCTGTAAGTCGATGGTATTTTTAAAATTGGATTTTTATGGCTGCATCTTCGGCTGTTTTTATGGCTGCATCTGACCGACTCTTCGCAAAAATACAGGTCTCGTTCAGTGGCATGCTTTATCTATGATACGTTTTAATGTAAAGAAAACTTATTCTGGAATAATTGCTGCTAAAATAACTGGAGTAGGTTAAATCCCACATCCAGGCACGGAAGTGACGTCACATTTTCATATTACGCCGGAAGTAAATTGACACGGATGAGGTGACGTACCCTTTTGAATGAAGTAATAATACGGTGGCGCTAAATCATAGAATAGGAAATGACTAGAAGGACCACTTCAGACGGAACCTTTGAAGTTTTTGACGCTGCGCATTTCGCATTACGCATGTTCATTACCATTATTCTAGCCAGTCAACTGCATTTTCTGGCCAATAAACACGCTGAACTGGCTGGTCCACCATTATTCTGGCCAGAAACCTGCATAAAAATAGGGGGTCACGTTGCACTGCTGAGTGGCCCTTCTCGTCATTTCCTATTCTGTGGCTACATCTAGCGCTACAAGAATAGGAATGATATAGCGCTACATGAATTTGCACATTTTATTGCGTACAAGGCTTTTGTGGAGAGAACTTTACGGAATATATTTCTTTGGGACAAATTTGCCTCTGATAAGTGTATATTTGTCATTGTATTTAACATGAAGTATTGCGTGTGGTAGTCATAGCAACTCGGATTTTTAGTATGATTTTTTAAAACAATTAAATTATTATTTAAGCGCTACATGTAGCGCTACAAGAATAGGAATGATGTAGCGCTACAAGAATTTGTACATTTTATTGTGTACACGGCTTTTGTGGCGAGAATTATTAGATGAATATTTACGTTATGGTTGTCAAAATATAATTCTACTATTCTGTTAGTACTGTAAGTGTTGGAATGAGTTTATATTTGAATCATATAACAAATCCATTAATCTGTGGCTGTGCTGTTTATACATTGATGCCAGGAATTGTATTTTTTTATCGATTTGTTAGCAGTTTCATGCTTTTGTTGCATTTGGTGATTGTATCTAAACTCATAAGCTCAGCTAGGGAACTGTCTGAAGAGCTCAATCAGATAACATTTATTGCTAGTTGAAAAGAACCAAATTGCTTAACTTGTTTCGGATTTTATGGGATAAATTTGCTGTGGTTTCCTTGCCATTGCAATAGCACTTGACAATTTATTTTAACAAGTTATCGTTTATTGTTGAGTCATACATGTAGTCATCTAGTTCTGTGAATATTATAATGATGAAACATTGAGAGAACCCAGAACAAATGTAACAATTGTATCAACAATGTCTTTACAATGAGGAAGCTTTCCACCAGTTGTTACCAGCATTCTTTGAAAGCATTTTTCACTTTTTTTCACAAGCATTTAAGGATGCTCCGTGAAGCTCTATATAAATTGTCCTTTCTTTTATTGCAGGAATTGGGAAGACCGAATCAGGGTCAAGAACATTGCAGCACTCATGGCAGGGGAATTTCTTCTGCACTCTTCTAATTTGTTACTTTCAAATTTGAGAAATGAACTGTCTTGTGAATATTAATACTGATCAAATTAAGTTGCAAGACTTAATTGCTACAATTGATGCTTTTTTTTTGGATATTAAAACTACTTGCTAATGATAAGTTCTTGAAAATGGTGGTTTATTTAAAATTATTCCTTTCAGTTTTATCTCCCAATTTTCTTCATTTTGAACAGTCAAATGCACAACACTCTGATCCAGTAGTGGCAGAAGATGGGTTTGATTGGAAGGCTAGGCAAATTCTAGAGGAGGGGGCAAGATATATTCTAGGGGAAATTTTGAAAGCTGGAGTCTGATCTGAAACCTTTCTGGGGAAAGTTTGACCTGAAACCAGGTCATTTTGTTAATCTTCTGGTGGGAAAATATAAGCAGATATAGGTCATAGCACCCCGCCCCAGGGATTGACATGTGGTGAAACATTCATGTAACACTAACACATAAATACACCTCAAGAATTGAGATCCTCAGCATTGGGCTTGATTGATATAGAGTGTGGTTGATCAACTATGGTTTGATATATCATGAAAATACACAAGGCAACAACATTTGAGTTGTTAAAGATCTTTAATGAAATAATTTAACAGAACGACGATAGTGTCAACAGCAATTTCTAGACTTGCATATTGACTCTTGATAATTGATGTATGAGCCTTCAAAACATTCACAATCTTCACATTTGTATTGTCTTAAATACACTTGGAACACAACATATAAAAACTATTTTGAATATTCTAAATATATACATATATTTTCAAAGCAACTTTGGCCACAAAACATATGGTACACATTTCTTCTCGCATTTCATTTCAGATGTCAATGACATGGCTCCCTTTTAGTTTTATTCATAAGCAATGTTGTAAGCACAACTCAGCTAGCCAACATGAAAGGTTCAAAGAACCGAAATACTTTCAAACTAAAGGCTTGGCCATAAACAAATATGTCATGTCTAAAATTCAAATCACAGTAATGTATGAACTGCAAATCGGCTTCGCGCAAGCTTATTAATAAACATACCTACTGGCTCAAAAAGTTTAATAATTAGCGCAGCAGTACTCTAAGTAGTAACTGATGGTTTTATTATACAAAAAGAATTGAATTACATTATAATCTGTAGAGTATAGTGATGTGTTCGGACGGTCAGTCGCCGAGCTTTGATATTTCGTCAAAATCGGTGATCAAAATATCAAATTATTTACTTACGATTTAGTTTCTTTCAACATTCAAATGTTCTTCATACTTCTATGATGATTGCTTGTTCTTCAAATACTAGATTTGACTTGATTTCTTCACATACTTCGCGAGTATAAAGCGAAAACCCAAAAAAAATATCAATTTCACAATAGAAAAGTATAGTATTCACTCCTCAAATGGGGCTGTCAAACGTGGCCGCCGCTCTCAAAACACGACTCACTTCCGCCTTCAATTGCTATTAGGGCTCTGTATTACTATGCACTATCCAGTCTTAGTACATATCAGTGGTTCTAAAGTTCATCAATAATCGCGGGCGCGTGATTCAAGGTTGGGTCACAGTATAGAGACGACCAGTAGGGCCACTCAGTGTGTGGCCGCTCATTACGCATTGGCAGCCAGTCAATTGCTTTTTCTGGCCAATAAGCAAGCTGGACTAACTTTCGTGGCCAGTAAACTGCATATTTTTGCATAAAAAGCCGGCTACATGTTTCATCGCCGAGTGGCCCTACTGGTCGTCTTTATACTGTGGTTGGTGGTCATTTCACTGATCTCAAAAGTATGGCTGATTGTCAGGAGTGGAGTGAGTGAGATTATAGAAAAACTTGAGAAAGTCAGAAACTCAGAATTAAAGGTCGCTTTTGGGACTTTATTGAAAGAGCTGTGGGACGGATCTGATCGCTTTAACTTTAGCAAAAAAGATAAGAAGAGTCCAAGCGACAAATGAGCGAAAAAAATATATAGAGGCAGGTTTGTTATATTATTAAAACAATAAAAGTATTGATGTATTTTTGTTCTAAAAACTCCTGCTTTATATATATAGTTTTTCATTTATTTACTGTTAAAGTATCGTATATTTTATATGATGAAAAAGGTCTAAATTAAAAGGAGAACGAAATCATTTTTACGCTTATATTTTAAACTGATTTCATTTCAAAAAGGAATTTTTATCGGTAAAATGCAGTTTAGTTTTGTGAACATTTCGAAAGGTTATATTTGAACGGAAAGTTGAATTTTACATTAGTTTAAAACTCATATAACGAATAATAACATACCTACATCATAACTGGTATTCTGTAGCTAAAACAACTATTTTTTAATTATTTTTGGCTGATTTGTATCCTGTTTTGTACCCTAACAATTTGTATTATTTTGTATCAGTGTTGCTATGACTACAGTGCTTCCACTACTTAAGAAATATTTCCGTTGCGTATCTTTCAAGAAACCCTGTGAAAGTGAAAAACCCTTAACTTCTAACTCTATATATATTTTCCGATTTCCTTACAGTTTTCCTTTCAAGCTATTAGAGTATTGTTTTCCTTCAAACTCATTTGAGATGAACGAAAACACTTATGTCAAGAAGTTCACTTATATGACGCTGTCCTTTCAGTGCGTCATAAATGGGAGAGGGGGGTGTAGATAATTCAATTCTGTTTTTTAGCGAAAATTATGCCTGAATTAATCGAAGATACCAAACACGGCCACTGATTTACCGAATTCCATTTCCAGAAGAAAGACTGTTGGTGCAACGGCCTTTTTCCTGCATTTTGCATCGCAGATTTTGCAACAAAAAAGCTTAGTATAATGTTGGAAACTGTCGTTGTTTAGCTGTGGCGAGGGGTTGCTGCATGCATGTATTTCTAGTTTAGATATGGATTTATCAATTAAAATTATGGAATGTGAAACTATTGCCGAGCTCGCAGCTTTGGAAAACTTGTATGTTTTGAACGAACGTGAACAGAGGTTATTGTTTGAGAGGAAAGTGGAAATTAATGCTCGTTTGCTGGAGTGGAGAAAGGAAAATGAACGACTTGGACTTCGGTTTATACAAGACTGGCAAAACGACGAACCTTTGCTTCAAGTTGGCCGTGGACAGAAGAGATCCTGCGACGACGTAAATGATGGTGCAGGAAAAAGCACAGCAGACGAGCTTAGCGATAGTAACTATTTTAGGCCTGCTCTGGGATCTTAACTCGCCTTAACTCGCCTTAACTCGCCTTAACTCGCCTTAAATCGCCTTAAATCGCCCTAACTCGCCGTAAATCGCGGATAAAAATTGGCAACGATTCTCCGCTTAAATCGCTTAAACTCGCACTAAATCGCCTAAACTCGCCAACCAAATTAAAATGCTGAAAATAGTAAATACTATATACAGTGTAAACACCCTTTCCCCAGGAGAGGGATGTTCTGGTTGTTTATTTCAGATAAGATTAGGAGGGCGCTTATCCGAGGGGGCTTGCTGGAGAGAGGGGGCTTAGCCGAAACAAGGGAAGTTACATGCTTATTGATAAAAGCCGTAACACAGTAATGCACTAGTAATTGGAAAGCCCCAACCTATACATGGCCTTCTTACTAGTCTAAACATGACTAAAGTCCCCCGCTACCCGGGCACCAAAAATGAAGGCTACCATAATAATTGCTTTTAAAATTCAACAAACTATTCTAAAATTTCCCCAATTTTGATTGGAGGCCAAACATGCAATCCAGAGTTTGTCAAAACTTTGCCAAAGTAGGTAAATATTTTGCATTTTGTCTGTTAGCTGTATCTTGCAATTTACACAAAGTCAAATACTACATTATCCTGTAAAAGCTATTTTTAGTAAAACAATGTCTATAGCGTATAGGGTAAATGTCGATGAACAAGGCTTAATAATACACCTCGAACAGACAAATTCCCACTGATTCCCAGCCCATAATCCCTGGCCATCATGACACATATCTAACGTACGCTGTCTAATGCCCTGAGTACCCAGGCATAACAGATAGGCTAATCTGCAAATAAATCCCCGCTATTTCCCAGCATGTCCCGGATAGGGAGGTGCGAGGCTTTCCATGACTGGTGCATAAGTTACATACTATCAAGCTTATAGGTATATAATATGACATAGGAACCCTTATATTCAAACAGGATGGCAAGAATCAGTCTGCTTTCAACATTTTATCTATTTCGATAAGTATAATTAATATGCCAATATTGTGATATGAACTTCCAGAACAATTCATAAATTGTTTCGTTTTCCTTTATTGAAAATAGTGCGGGGCCTATAAATTACAGGGAAGAGGGCTTATCAACTTTCGAAATTTTAAGTGACGGTAAACTGATACTTTTAATAATTCCGACGGCCTTATATACAAGTGCTGAATTGCAGTGCCTGTAGTGCACAACATTTAATATTTTATATCAACAGTGTTCAAACTTACATAAATTGATAAAACACAGCATGATCCTGTCAACTTTTATAGTCAGCATTGTCCGGTTCATATCGTCTTATATAAAGATCCGTGATCGTTTTAATAACCGAGGTTTAACATTTTTAGCGTACGATCTTGGGTCGGTGGTCGATAACAAAACCTGGCATTTTCATTAATTCAGTTAAATACTTCATGTTAGCTACTGCGGGGAGGGAGCCTTCTCTCAGGCTATCCAGCGGAAATTTATTATTCAAGTCGGGGAAACTTTATATAAACTAAATTTTAACATTAGTGAATTTTTATAAATACTGCACTTTATATATTGAGGGGAATTAAAATAAATACCAATCAATGTTGAGTTTTACTTATTAAATGAACACATGGAAATGAAATACTATATTTGCAACGTAAATTCAAGCTTATTTGGTAAGCTTAACACATGTAAATTCGTTTGAATAACTACAATGTATTGCCACATTGGAACATGCATGGTCACAGTTTTAATATATTCTGTACCCTTGGAATTTCCAAGATATTGACAAGGCATTCATGCATTTGGAAATTCTCAAAATATAGGATAGCAACCCCATGGGATGCACTAAATCTTCTCGTTCCTACATTCCAGCCACAACCCTGATTTTTTAGATTTCCAAGTGATTGTGGTTCCAGGACTGAACTTAGTAATAGGTATTAGTATGCAATTCAATTTAAAAATACATGTTATTATATACTGGTTTATGTTCTTCATTGTATTAATTCCAGCAATTTGGTGGTATAACCTTAAAATTAGTAATATGGCAAAATAACAAGCTAATTAATAATAAGTTTCAACTGGGTCTTGTTTACATGACAGTCTAACCAGACCCCCTGGGGGTGTGAGGGGGGGAGTGGTGCTCTTTCAAAATACATTTACTATGCACTATTAATTATGTGTTATTATTGTATTTTGCTTAGAGTACTATACTTGCATATTTAATTACCATGTATTTTTTCTTAAATCGCCCTAAAACGCCTTAAAACGCATTACCTAAAAGTTGTTTTTTTTCTTAAATCGCCTAAACTCGCCTTAACTCGCATTATCTCGCGGCGAGTTAAGGCGAGTTAAGATCCCAGAGCAGGCCTTATTTTACCATAACTGATGCTAAACAAGTGCAAATGAAAACGTTTCGCATGGCGCTGTACGGAATGTTTGTCGTCAGTAGAGAGAAATAAATAACAGCAGAGAGTTTTGTGTTTTAATTTATTTTATTTAAATTACACACAACAATTTAAATGTTTCTTCTAATAAGAAAGCCATGGTTCTCCATAGTCGTTTTATAGTTTTGGCTTTATTGTTCGATAGCCATGGTTTATTTAACAAAGGCTCGGACCATAGGCTCGTCTTCTTGCAGATTCACCAACTTCATACGACCTGTAGATTGATGCCTTATTTTGATAGGCCAATAATGTTCGTCGTTGATGCAGATGCCAGGACGGCTAGGATCAAAACTATTGCGCGTTGTCTTATACATCTCTATGATAGCATATCCTTCGAGAATGTTACGGACCTCCTGTGCTCCCAAGGTCTAGTTTTGCCACTCAGGGATACTTGCATCCGACCAGGTAATATACAGATGATGTGCAAGTTTAGGTTGTTTTCTTCCAGGCTTGGTTTCGATGGCAGAGACAGGGGTGGGCTCGACACTAGTGCTGTTCACTTTAGTTTGGGTGGTGAAGAGATAAACATGCAGTCGCGAAATAAGTTCCCAAGAACTTGCTTATCGGCTGGTGTGTCAGGTTTGTTATCCACCATCAAGTATCCAAACGGTTTTTCGGTCTCTTTGTAATAGACGTTCATAAGGTGGACTCTATTCTTATCAAACATTCGTTCTCCAACAATTTCAATTTGTTTCCTATCACTAGGACTTCGGAAGGGAGCAAGATATTGGGAATTTCGGCTAATATCTGTATTAAATTTCCCCCTAGGAAACATGTTCTGAAGCAAAAGGATAACCCTAGCGTTTCTATGATGACCCTGGAAAAATAATCGAGCTACCATAGGACTGTCTGTCGCTTCGGCCATCAGATCATCCAGTATGATTATGTTTTTGTACCAGGTATTAATCTCACTTAGATCCTCGGCTCGGGCGAATCTCTCTCAAACCGGATGCTTTTCCCAAGGGATTTTTTCCAATCGTCGTAACGATCTTGCCATTGATTGTAGCACCAAAGAATGCGAATACTTCTCTGCTCCTCGTACACGATACGATTGTTTTCCAACATTTGTTGGACAAAATACGTTTTTCCACTTTGGCTCGGACCCACGACCATTAGCGAAAATTTATGGCGGAAGTTGAATTCCGGATAGGGCTTAGTAGTCAAAGACGCTGTTACTTTCGTTACGGTTTTTTTTTATCTTAATTAGTACAGAACTTATTTTCTTTCGAACACATCTCATTTCTTTTAGTATCTGTGCCGGTCGTGTACGTAGTAAACTTGAGTTGTGGTATATGCGGCGTTGAGAACCTCGCCCTTCCTAACCACTTTTTCCTTTCATTTCCGTATAAGTTATGTACTTGACGCAAATGATCAACCATATATCGAAGACCAGGCTTGTTACAGAAAGGACAGTTTCTTTTTTGCTTATAGGGCATGTTGACACTTTGAAAGTTCAACCATAAATGACGGAGAATAAAGTGTTTCAAAACATTTATTTTTTTGCGGCGACATGTGGTGTGATGTAGGGTCGATGTAGGGTCGATGTGAGGTCGATGTGAGGTCGATGTGAGGTCGATGTGAGGTCGATGTGGGGCACCGGTTCGAGTCAGGTTCGGCAGATGTAAACATTTTATAAGATGTCATAATTATTATTATATTGTGCAACTGGGGCCGGTTGTATAAAAGTCTTAACTACATTTTAACTACCCGTTTTGTAGTTAAATAGTAGTTAACTGTAAGTAGGTTAACCTCCCTATATGGGACCGGAAGTAATTAGTATTCAGGGTATGTTTAGAGTGATGACGTCATAGGGTGTCCGTATTTTCCGCCATATGACGTCTTTGCGTACGTACAGGATTAGAAGTAATTGGTATTCGGGTGACGTCATTTTGCGTACGTACGCGTACGTACAGATAATCTGGGAATATAAATTGAGGAGGCAGATATTATTTAGCATATTGTTTACACAGCTTTCGTAGAGAGAACTTTACAAGATTTTATTGTAGTTGAGACTAAATGATGAAGTGTTTGCACGGAAAACCTGCATCTTGTTCGACAACGAAAAATGCGTCGTTTTGGTTCTGTGGTCAAAATCCAAGTTGTAATTCCTTTTGCTCGGAAGACGATGGTTATCTATTTGAAAAAGCCATAGCTGCCTGGAGATCTACGAATCAGTCACAGCCACATTGTGATGGGCATCATAAGCTTGCAAGAATGCGTGTGGTCAAAGATATGATGAAAGAGAGTTATGGAAGACCGTTTTTCGTGTGTTCTGACAAAAAGAGTCCATGTTCCTTCTGGGTGTGGGGTGATGTACAACCAGCAACGAGACCGACTTGTCATCATGGGTTTTCATGTGCATCCCGAAAGGTCAAAAAGGAAGGAGTTAACAAGGATCGTATGTTCTTTTGCTGTCCAAATGAGAAAGACAACTCGTGTCGGTTTTTTGAATGGGCGCCTGACGAGCCAAACTTTGGGTCTTTATATGGCGTAAACTTTAGCATGCCGTCAATATATTATATGCAGCAAAGACAACTATTTGAAAACTGAATTTATTGATGATTTAGTAAACGAGTTACCAAACCTGTAAATTATGTAGTTTGTTTTATCACGTGTTTTATGAAAGAGTTTAATAAACGTTTACTAGACGTTATGTCTTCATTTGTTGTTGGTGTTGGTTTGCAATTGAAGTGGTTTTTGATGAGCTTCAGAAAAATAACGTTGACATTGACATGAAAACGTTATCGTATCATATAAATGTTTGTCTTGAACATCACAAAACACTGTATGAACAAATGGCAACGGGTGTTAATGCCTGCGATCTAACTATGTTTTTTCACGAAACGAATGTTATCAATTTTGGTCGTGCCACAGCTTACCTAACATTGGTTTATGTGATGAATGACTCTTGCTCCAAGTACGTTACGCGTAGAGCTGTACAATTGCTTGCTACACCTATTAAAAGCTTTGATTTCACAAAGTTTAAGATCGAATAAAGTTTTTTCCGTAAAATTATTTATTTCGCTAAACGCATATTTTCGCTATAAAGTACAGGGGCCTGTGAAATAAAACTTACTATGTTGTTTGCTTGTGGACACGATGGATGTGAGATTTAGAACACCTGCGAATTTTTATATTTGTGGACAAAGTCAAAGCGGGAAATCGTGATTTGGTTCGTTCTATGCTACATTATTTGGAGGAGTTGTTTTATCCTGTTCCAACCAAAGTAATATACTGTTATGGAGAGTATCAAAAAGAATTTGATGAATTATCTATGCCGAACATTAAGCTGATAGAAGGATTTCAGAATGACTTGTACGATTTGACGGATTAACATGATAACTCTATAGTCGTACTGGATGATTTAATGACCCAATGTTCCAATGATCATCGTGCGTCAGATCTATTTACGCGCGGTACCACCTGACGACAAACAGTCCGTACAGCGTCGTGCGAAACTTTTTCACTTGCACTTGTTTAACATCAGTTATGGTAAAACAGTTATTATCGCTAAGCTCGTCTGCTGTGCCTGTTCCTGCACTATCATTTATGTCGTCGAAGGATCTCTTCTGTCCACAGCCAACTTGAAGCAAAGGTTCGTCGTTTTGCCAGTCTTGTAAAAACCGAAGTCTAAGTCGTTCATTTTCCTTCCTCCACTCGAGCAAACGAGCATTAATTTCCACTTTCCTCTCAAACAATCACCTCTGTTCACGTTCGTTTAAAACATACAAGTTTTCCAAAGCTGCGAGCTCGGCAATAGTTTCACATTCCATAATTTTAACTGATAAATCCATATGTAAATATATAATAATTTAATCGTTTTCAAAAATCATACTAAAAATCCGAGTTGCTATGACTACCACACGCAATACTTCATGTTAAATACAATGACAAATATACACTTACCAGAGGCAAATTTGTCCCAAAGAAATATATTCGTAAAGTTCTCCACAAAAGCCGTGTACACAATAAAATGTACAAATCCTTGTAGCGCTACATCATGGTGGGAAATTTTGTAGTTGACACCATATTATTACGTCATTCAAAAGCGTACGTCACCTCATCCGTGTCAATTTACTTCCGGCGTAATATGAAAGTGTGACGTTTAACCTACTAACCGGACTTTGTATTGTAGTCTTTTTGGTGTGTATCGCAATACATATACATTATACGGTGTCAGGAGTTTGTTATCAAGAGTTTTCATAAATATAAAGTTAGTCGCTAAGCCTCAATAATTTTCGCGTTCACACTATTTAATCTTTAGAATTTACTCTATGGCTTGAGCGGGTTAAGATTCTTCACTTCTTGAGAGTTTGCTTAAGTTTTTTGTTTGAACTTCGGTATTTAATAATATTTCGCGAAATATTCGCACTCCTCCCGGCAAAAACAATTTTTTTTAATGAAATTCAATTTTTTTCACACTTTAAACGCGATGAGACATTTAATTAATGTCTAGCCTACCCGTTTTCTGAATTTTTTTGTTTATTTCAGTTACCTTGAATTATTAAATAGCCATGTTTTTGTTTTCAATTAGCTAGGCATTTAAACTTCCTGGCATTTTATTTTGTTCTCGCGCATACGCAGACGTTTTTCCGCGGTGTTGATTGTTTCAGGTATTCTCGTTCATTTGTTGGCAATGGCATACCTATGAAGCATATTCATCTATTGGTTTTGAGTGTTCGCAAATATTTCTATAGAGAAGTTTCACGTTAAATACACATACATACATCGCCTTTACTTAAACCACGGTGAACCTTCAGTAAAATTACATAATAAAAACAGTCAAATTTATCTAGATTTAAGAATAAGAATAAATTATATAAATAACAAAAATAAAACTACTGTTCTACCACGTTTCCGTGTGGGAGTCAGACAAATGCTAAATAGCATTAGTTTTTAAAGATCTTTTAAAAGATGAAAGTGATGAAGAAGATCTGAGAGATTCAGGCAAGCTACTCCATAATGAAGCTTCACTATAGCTAAAGGTAATCCGTTCTAGGTTTAGGAACAAACAGTTTTCCATCGGAATCTCTGAGTCTATAGTGACTAACTCTAGTTACAAACAAATCTTGTACATACATAGGTGTTAAGTTGTTCGTGACTTTATACATGAGAATTGCTTTTTGCATTTTACGGTTAGTATATAAATTATTCCATCCAAGTTCTTCAAGAACAGAGCTAGAGGAAGCATCCGAGGAAGAGCATGTTATAACACGTGCAGCTCTATTTTGGAGTTTTTGCAATTTATCACTCAATTTACTACCAATGTCATCCCAGACAGGAGCACAGTAGGAAAAATATGGCTCAATTAGTCCCTGATACACTCTAGCTGCTGTATCTTGATTAATATAGCTTCTTATTCGCTTTAGAACGCTAATTCCAGATGAAACTTTTTTAGAAATTTCGTTAATATCCTTTTCCAGGTCAAGTTTTCGTCCTAAAGATTTGGAGCTATCGACTCTTTCAATTTGGTCATTGCTAACGATAACATTAATTTCATGGTCATCAAATGTTGCAAAACTTTGACGAGAACCAATAACCACGAACGCAGTTTTAGCAACATTTAAACTTAATTTGTTAACATAACATTAAGCCACTCTTTGAGTTTTCCAAGTTCGATATTCATAAGTTTTTCAAGCTCATCAAATTTATTACTTTGAAAACTTATGTTGGTATGATCGGCATACATTCTAGATAACCCCTCGTTCAGGCATTCCGGCAGGTCATTGATGTAGACTAAGAACAAAAGAGGACCAATAATAGAGCCCTGTTATTGGACAACTATCGGAAAGGTTCCCATTAACAAAGCACTTCTGTTTCCGATTTGTTAAATAAGAGTGAAACCATGTCAAAGCATTATCATCTACTCCATAATGTTTTAATTTAAGAAGAAGTATGTTGTGGTCAATAGTATCGAACGCTTTCTTCAAATCAATGAAAACAACTCCATTAAGGAGACCGTTATCAATATTTACACTCCAACTATTCGTAGTTTCCAATAAGGCAGTAAGAGTACTGTGGTTTGATCGGAATCCAGATTGATATTTCGACAATAAATCAGTGCTCGTCAAGTAGCCATAAACTTGATCATGCACAAATTTGCCGAATATTTTGGCAACAGCCGAAATTATTGATATTGGACGATAGTCATTCCTTGCTCCGTTTTTAAAAACAGGGCAACCTTAGCAAGTTTCCAATCATCTGGATAAATTCCCTGAGTAAGAGATTGGTTAAATATTTTAGTCAACGAAGGAGACAAAATATCGGCTGCTAATTTCAAAATTCTTCCTGGAATGCCATCAAGACCTGTGGCCTTATTAGAGTTGATAGTTTTAAGCAAACGAGTTACATCTTGTGTTTCAATTTCGTTGAAGGAAAATACTGCGTTTGTAGATTTGATATAAGAGGTGGGATCAGCAGGGCCGTAGCTAGCAGGTAAAGGTTGGGGGGGTGTAAGTCGAAAATTTCCGAATCACACAATTGTTTTCCGAATAAGTAGGGTACGCACCGTAACCTAGGGGCGTTAACCTAGGGGGGGTTCGGGGGCATATTCCCCCGGAAAATTTTCAATTATAGGATCTCGGAAATGGCATTTCACGCATTCTGAGAACAAGTTTCAGAGAAATCAAACGATTTTGAGCGGCAGTTAACAGATTTCTGAATTGCGGTTTAACATAACAAAGAAGGCGAAAAATAGACAATTTATTTCTACGATAACGGTATCATAATTTATCTACAGTAAAATGGTTGCAGTTGTACACAAATAACATTATTAACTGAACGTCAAAAACTTTTGGCGTACGTACTTATTATTATTATTATTAAATAAACATTTGCAGAGGGTTGAACAACATTATTACCTAAACGGTATTCTTCCTGATGGCCCTCACGCACTACTAAATTTATTAATCAAGTACATAATCATTAAAAGAGGAAAAAAAAAAGTATTATATACATATATATATATTAACAAAGTTTAAAGGGAAACATAACGCATAGATACGGTAAAGCAAGGATATATATACATAGATATATATATATAAATATAAGAACTAACTTGGACTATAACATTGGCATCTTGATAAATTTTTACATGCAGTACAGGAGAAGTTTGTCAACATGATTGTTGAGGTCAAGGAAGAATTGTTTCAATTTCCTTTTGAAGGAGTTAGAAGAATGATAGTTATTAAATAGTTTAAGCTCAGTTGGCAAGGAATTGAAGAGAAAAACTCCACTGTAGGACAGTTTTGTCTTTGCAAACTCCGTGCCAACTTTTGGAATTCTTAAATCCGTATTTCGGGAAACAAGTGTAGTGTCATATTTATATGGGTTTTTTAAAAACAACTATGAAATACAATGCACTAATGCAGTACAACCGCCTTCATAACTCATAAGCTAAGAACTAATTCAGTCGTCTTCGGGACCAACTGTTAAGCCCTATATCGATTTACTTATCATAGGTATAGATTCATAGCAGTACTACCTAACTACCTCTTAAAAAGTAACAAAATGTAATTATAAAACGCACCTTAAATAGGTTATCTGGTGCGCCAGCGACTTTAAACCCGATATGCTTGTACGCTTTCAGATGAGCGCTATGACACAATTCGTTGTGTTTCCTCCGATAGTCCGAGTTCAATGTAGCGTGACAAACGAGACATTCTACTTTAAAGCTTTGTTTTTCGGAGGCATAACGTTAAACAAAACTTGATATTTGGATATGCACGTGGATTGTGAAAAGTTCTTCAACAACGTTTTTTACGGAAATTGGTCAGATTGTGGAGAAGTGAAAACGGACACCCTGCGCGGTCGTGAGCCTGTTTAAAATTCGGAAATAATGGACAGTAGACAAAGCAAAAGGTGTCATGCATTTAATAAACCGGCAAATATAGATTTTTTATCCATGCGATAATGGGAATGTTAGGATTTTGTTATTTTTGTAAACACTTTTGCTGTTTACTGACTTAGATTTTGTTCATCCAATGTTGCCGTAGTTTTCCGAATGAGTCACTCAATTTTCCGAATATTCTAATTTCAAAAAAGTTGGGGGGGTGCGTCACACCCCCCTCCAATACCCCCCCCCCCCCACTCACTACGGCCCTGGGGATCAGTATTTGAACTATCTATATTACTAACAAGCTTTTCACCTACAGAAGTAAAGTATGAATTAAAGGCATCTGCAATAGCAGATGCTTTAGTAACCTCTCTATGAGGAAATTTAATTTCTTTGACAGTGGCTATATTACTAATTTTACGAGAACTTAATTCACTTACAAGCTTCAAAGTTTGCTTTGGGTATTTCTTGGCCACATCATTTTTGTTCTTAAAGTAATCACATTTAGCCTGTTTAATAATTAAGGATTAAAGCACTCTATGAGTGCATTATCGGGATTTACAAGCACGAGTTCCTTGTTCGTGAACGAGTGCTTGTAAATCACGATAATGCACGAACAAAGAGTGCTTTAAACGTTTTAATATTCAATTTGAGTAAACGCTCTGCCGTTGGCGGTATTTTTTTATTTATGAATTATGAGCAAAAACATTCTATAAACTTTGTTGAACTAACTGTTTACTAGTTCCTTGTTTAGTTTTGATAATATTCAAAAGTGTTTTTAGAATATTTTAAAACGACAAATAGCTTTTATATAAGAAACAACCTTGTTGTTGTTTTGAATCTGTCTGCCGACTTTCAACCGGCTTCGCCACTTCGCCACTCATTCACAACTTTATATATTCCGTAAATTCGTAAAATAAACTAAATAAACAACACCTGTTTACGTTTAAATACGGAATTATTTTAGAAATTTGGCCACTTCGTGGTTTTGGGATTGTCTTCGGTTTAAAATAAACAAAATCTTATAAACTTTTCCATTCGTGAATTCGGGCGCCATCTTGCCGTGCTGATATAAACTATAACGGCACGGCCGTGCGTTGTTGCTATATAAAATGCACACACGTGGTACAAATTGACCACACACGTGGTACAAATTGAGTATTAATGTTATTTACATCATCACGGGCATTTTTGTAATGTTTCCAGAGCTCATTGTTTCGTGTCTTGTCATATTGCTTCTTCAAGTAATCCCTTACTCTCATAGTTTTTTGAACCACAGCGGAGGTTATCCATGCAGACCTCTTTTTACCTATTCGTTTCTTCTTAAAAGGTGCGTACCTGTCTTGAATTTGTGTAAAGTTAGTTAGCCACTTGGACCACATAACATGGGGATCGCCTGACGAGCAAATATCATTGCAATCAATTTTAATTAAGTCGTTCAAAAATTCATTTTCATTAAAATGCTTAAATTGCCGTTTATGTATAAATGAATTCGCAATTTTCCCCTGCCAAGTAGAGTTACGGACAAGATATACAAGCGAATGATCACTTATACCAAGTGACTGGACACCTGAGACCGTTATCTTATCAGGGGTGTTTGTGATTCAAAGATCAAGTAAGGATTGCGAAGTATTAGTCAAAGTATTTGTTGGTTCAGTTATAAGTTGTGTGAGATTGTAAATGTCAAAAATGTCTAATAGTTGAAGAATATTAGCATTAGGCGTTTGAGAAAGTAAATCACAATTCAAATTACCGAGTAAATACAGTTCAGAATTTTCGGCATCAATTTTGTCAATAATCTCCTGGAAAAAAAGGAAACAGATGTAACGCAGAGCTAGGAGGTCTATACCAAGTACCTACCAAAAATGGCCTTGAACGAGGGTTAGAAATCTGTACGAATAGCATTCGAGTTCATTGTTTACTAAATCATTACGAATTTTAAAATTTAGATTACTTTTAACATATAAACACACCCCACCGCCATTACGGCCATGATGTTGTCTATCTCTTCTAACAACATCGAAACCTGGGATGTGAATTTGATTATTCGAAAGAGAGGAGTAAAGCTTAGTTTCGTTAATTGCTAGTACATCAATATTAGATCTTAAACTGCGTATAAAGATACGTAACTGATCTATGTGGGCAATAAGACTGTTAATATTTAAGCATGCAATAGACAGACCACGACTACAAAGTTCAGATATAGATTTAGTATTAGAATTAAACATTGTAGGATGAGCAACTACTGTGCTACCCGATTCACTAGCGGCAAATTCCTAGCTTGATGAAATAATAAACTTTTAAATCCAGATTATTGCGCTAATACTTTAACACGTTTTATCCATCATTATGAGGAACACTCTACAAAAAATAGGTTAGTGCAATTATTCTTTCCCGAGTTACAGAGTTTTTAATTATAAAAATTGCTGACGTCAGCATTATGTCAAAAGTCGTTACACGCCATTTTTTATGCCCAATGGAGCTGAAAAATGTTGGTTTGGCTTTCAAGCGGATTAGCAATCTGTTTCAAATTTGGCTGAAGCGTTTTGAAATAGTGGCATCACAATTTTTGGCCGCCATGTTTTTCGTCAGATTGACCAACAACATGGCGGCCAAAATACAAATAATAACTAGAAATACACTCATGCAGAATCCCCTCGCCTATTCGAACTCAGGAATTATACTTCTCAAAATTTATTGTAACATGAAGTATTCGGTCAATCATTGTAACCATAGCAACACACAATTTTTTTACTTTTGGTACAAAATGATAAAAGAGTAATATAAATATTTCTACTTTTAACTATAAAATTATGAATTGCCCCACTATATAAAGTAGATATGTTATTACGTACTCTTTTAGCTTTGGTTGTTGTAAAATTTAGCCTTAGACATTAAACAAAAACGTCAAAAATGTTCAGAAAACTTCTACTGTTTTTTGACAATTGACAGTATATTTTTTTTAATTTATCTTAAAATGAAGTTTTTGACATTACGTCGTTTCTTCAAAATTCAATTTTAAACTTGCTAAAATACCTTTTACGTTAATCGATATTATAATAACCTCACAGAGTGACATACGGTTTTGCAAATCCACAAACTAAAATATGAAAAATAGACACTTACCCGTTTAAAACACTTCAAAAGTGTCCTTTTTTCAGCCATTCGACTCCTTCTCGTTTATTTTGTTTTGAAGACTCTGTTTATCGGTATGTTTTTCCATTAGCCCGAGTTTTAAACATCATTTTTGATGAATAACAAAATTTTTATCCGTAAATCTTTTAAAAATGTTCATCCGCAGAGGAGGTTGGACAGCTGTCACGTGAATTTCTCGACCAATGAAATCGCGCTATTTTTGCATCGTGTTTGTGAAGATTTTAGGCTGCCTAATTTGCATTGGGCGCAGAAACACTTGAAAAATACAGACTAATATTTTAAAAATTCTTTAAAAAGCAAGCGTGGCCTTAATATTATACAAGAACTTATGGTATCTGTAAAAAATTCTGAGGTAAGTATTATTGTTTAAACTTATTTTGATGATTAAAGTTCGTCGTGTCATCGCAACGTCATGACTCGAGGCCGCGTCTGTTTACAACTTTCAAACTAAAATATCTGGAGTTCCCCTTGTTCGATTTTCGTAATTTTTGCAAAAATATCAAGATAAATTTATATACTAAAAATCTGCTGGAGTGATCCCGGGGATCCCCCGACAGTTTTCGAGATAATCTCTATTGAAGCGACCATACTCATTTCAACTTTTGCCAAAATGGCACCTTATTGCGCCGACGACATTCCGCCACCAGAGCTTCTTTTTCCCAATGAATCTTGAAACTTCTTTCATATAAAGAGCGTTATTCTTTAGAGTAAGCGTTAAAGTACTTTTGAATGAATTTTAGGAGATTTAGGAGTTATTTGCGTGTTGTTTAGAGATTTTATATCTGGGCTAGTGTCTGGCTCTGTCTGCAATTTTGTTGTCTGACGGCCCCCTCGACTCGATTGTTATTCAATTTTTTTCCTGGAATGCATCCATGCTATTCCAATAACTATTGATCTACCTATGTGAGCAGTATTTTGTATGGTAAACGTTATTTTGATCTTTTATGTAGGCTGTACGTCGTCATATTGTATTAATCCGATGCCATTTCTGTCAACAATCTTTGAAGTTGAACATCTCGAATTTCCACAATTATAATAATAATAATAATAATAATAAAAGTCTTTATTGTAAAATATAGCATCACAACATACGTGTGGCTTTACAAGATTGTCAATAAGAAAGGCAAGAAGATTACAATTCTATTGTACCTACAAACTAATTAGTTTCAAGATAGTAATTGACTCTAAATTATTTTATAATAAGTTAAAAATATATAAAAATTAGAGCATTAGGTTAACCTACATACTACATCAATACCTAGTTATTAAAAATAATTGAATAAACATCTATTAAAAAAAGACCGTTTAAAACGTTCAGTTTTAACTTTAGGAAGAGTGAATGGGTGTTCTCGTTCTCTTAAAATCCTGTGTCTCTTCTCCGGGAGTAGATCATATAAGACATGATCAGGATCATTCACAATTTTATTAAATAACGTTTTGTCACGCTCTTCTATCAGTTCAGGCATTTTATATTCTTTTAAAACGTATCCGTATCGGTAGGCTCGTCTGAAAAATTTATCAATACGCTCTAGATATTTCTTCAACAAGGCGGAACCCCAGACTTCAATCCCGTAATAAAATAACGATAAGATCAACGTTTCGAATAACTTATTAAGGTGATCCTTGGAATAGCCATACGACTTGCATACTCGTAAAATATACATACGGCTTCCAGCTTTCGATAATAGATTATCAACATGTATATCCCAGCAATTAGGGTCGTCTTGGAATGTCATCCCGAGAAGTTTTAACCATTCTTTGCGCTCGATCTCGCCAATTCGTGGTGGTAAGGGCTTTTGTGTTTTTCCACTCATGACCATTTCCTACGTTTTAGATAAATTTAGCTACATTCTGTTCTCCATTGCCCAGTTATCAATGTGGTTGACTTCAACTATAGCTGTGTCACCACCCATTTTGACGGGAGCACTAACAGTTATATCGTCAGCGAACTTAATCAGTAAGTTATCTTTCGGTTTGAGAGGTTTGATATCGTCAACCATAAGAGAAAACAAGAAGGGACCGAGGACCGTACCCTGCGGTACACCTCTGTTGATGTCAACAAATTCTGTCACAATTCCATCTACAACAACTCTTTGTCTTCGATACATGAGAAAATTAATTATCCAGTTGATGATATAGGGATTAAGATTAGTCAATTTAAGTTTTTCACATATAATACCATTGTCAATACCATTGTCCCCCAGGACGGAGTCAAAAGCTTTGCTAAAGTCGAAAGATACAATTCGAACAAAATCAACATTCTCATCTTCTAACCATTTGAGCCAATGGTATTGACATGTTAAGAGAGCAGTTGTGGTATTACAACGCCTTTTGTATGCAAATTGATCATTTCTTATAATAGTATTCATATGTGACGATATTTCCAGTTTAAAAACAAGCTTTACAAATAGTCTCATTATAACATTCGTAAGTGAAATTGGTCTTAATTGGTTACGCTCGGATAGTGGAGTTTCTTTCGGTATTGGAGAAATGTTCGCAAGTTTCCAAAGCATAGGGACACACTGCTGTTTTAATGAAGCATCCATTACATGGGTGAGTATCGGAGCAAGGTATTTCGCAAAATCTCTCCATAGCCAGTATGGAAGCCCATCCGGTCCTGATGCTGTTCGTTTACGCTTTATCATAGATCTTTCTACATTAACATCATCAACTGTGGGGATATAAGTTCCTACTGGGATGGATAATGGTACGGGAGGCGTATACTGAGTATCGGTGTTAATTTCTAGAAAATACTCATTAATAAGGTCGGGATCAATTAAAGAGCTAATATTTTCGCTACGTGTATTCCTGCCAGTAATCTTATTTACAGTTTTCCACCATCCCTTAGTACCATACCTATGTTTGCTGTTTTCATCATAAACTGCACGAATTTGATTTTCGCGAATAAGTTTATTTATTCGTTCATGGGATTCATCTGTTATCCCTCTCCTTATTCGTCCATTTCGTATTTTGCATAGATGTTTAACAAGTGGGGACATGTACGGGGGGTCACGTGAGGAAACTTTGACCTTGATCAAAGGGAAACACTCGTTAAACAAGGAGACGATCAGCTCATTTAACACGGTAACTGCGTGGTCAACACCACTTGTATTGTATACACTGTTCCAGTCACATGTTTTCAATTTGTTCTCCATGTCTATCTTGCGGTGTTCTCTTACGTCTCGAAAATATACGTGCTTTCTTTCTGGTTTAGCTAAGATTTTTGAGGTGATCATTACTGTTAAATGGTCAGACCTAATTGACGCAGTGTTGCTCCGACTTGCTCGTATTTTTATGAAGAAGTGGACTTTACTGTTTAAAATAAGTGCTGAGTTTTAGAATTAAATTTTAGAAGTAAAATTTGTTGTTTATTTACAGATTTGTATTTTGGTTTGAATTCTATCATTGTATTGTTAATTTGCCTTCTTGGTGAATATTTGCTTTCTTTACAGTAATATTGCTTTATAACAGTATGTAGAGATATTATTATATTTTATGCATGTGCTATGTATTTTCAATAAAAATGGAACTATATATTACTGTAAAGTTTGTTTTGTCTACATTTCACCAGTAATTTCTGTTGCAAAAGTATATGTTTAAGCTGAGGAATAGAAGTTCTTTGACAACCCCAATATGGGGGTTTTCAGTAGTCACAATGTGCTATTGGGATAAATAAATAACTAAATACATATTAAAAGTCGAATCCTTTACTTTAATGCCAGCAGATTCAATCTGGCCAATAAATATTTATTTAACACTCTGTACTACACTCCTCACTAGTTGCACAATGTACATTACAAATACAGAGTATATAAAATGCAATACGTGCACCACTGAACAAAGTGTCCACAAATACATATAGAATTTTCAACACATGAACATTTATATTGACCACAAGACCAGTTGATCACACGCAGCCTTTGAGATTTCTGCACAAATAAATCCATTAAACGGACTCAAAGAGCCTTGTTATACATCGATACACAAACATTAAACACATCCATAATGATGGCATTGAGTCTCTGTATCAATAGCGTCCATTTTCCCAGAATTTGCTATGGCCAGAGATGTTGACTTCACGGCAGTCAACGCATAAATGAGGCTACACGTGGAAATATACGCTCATTACCCATGATGCTTTGCGGCCTGCTGTCCAACCTCCTCTGGTTTATCCGTATGTTTCTCTCGACCTGAATTCGCGCATGCGTATAAAGTAGAAAACCCTGAACCGTCCATGACATCGCGGCACTTTGTTTTACATCCACACTCCCGGGCACTATTTCTTCGCAGGCGGGATATAATATAATAATAATAATAACAGTCTGTATTAAATACTTCAGAACACACGTCTGAGTTTACATTGTAAAAAATATAAAATACAATCTAATATAGGTGATTATAATATCAACACATCTGTAAAATTAAGTTAGAAATAAGTTAGAGTTAAAAATTGATTAGACAAAGTGAAACAGGAATCTATCTATAAAAGCACTTTTAAAACGTTCTGTCTTAATGCGAGGAAGTTCGAATTCGTGTCGCCTTGGCCTTAGCTGTCTTTTTAATTTATCTGGTGGAAGCTCCTGTAATGCATTATCCTTGTTATTTATGGCCCTGTCACACTATTGCGTACTAGCGTATGCCTGCGTATGAAAAATATCACTCATACGCCGGTATACGCTGACATACGTTGGGCATAGGTTACGTTGGGCATAGGTTGTATACGTTTAAAGCACGGTCGCATACGGTGGCATACGCTGGCATACGGCGAGGCAGAAAAGTTTTTTTAAGTATGCTCAAAAATTTTGTGCGTATTCGGACGTATGGTTTATACGGTAAGCATACTCTAGGCATACGCTGAATACGGTAGAGGGACGCTAGGTGTACGGTACTAATAGGTCGAGTACGCTAGTCATACGCGGGCATGAAGGCGTACCGTACAGCTAGTGTGTTGATAGCGCATGAGTAACGTACGTCTAACGTATGTGTGACGTATGTGCAACTTCCATAGATATCTTGGCGTATGGCAGACGATTGAGTAACGTATTTGCCGTACAATTTGCGTATGAGTGACGTCTGGCCATCGTATCCCCAGCGTATTGCCCGCGTGTTGATAAAGTGTATATATAGGCTCCCATTTTTAGCTGTTCTTCATATCTTCTTGGATCTCCGGGTATGAACGATGGAGTTAGCTGTTCTCCAACATCAGTATGATCTCATAGATTTGGCAATTCATCACATCCAACATAACAGAAGAAAGAAGAGAAGAAGAAAAAGACGTGCAATCTGGATGAGATCATGGATCGGCAGGCGAAGGCAGTTTGGCATGTATGACCAGCTTCTGGTGGAGCTCCGAAACGAGGACCAACAATGCTTCAAGAACTTCATGCGGATGGCCCGCGAGATGTTCGATGAGCTGCTGGCCAGAGTCAGTCCCAGGATCACCAAACAACATACCTGGTATAGGCAGCCCCTGGAGCCCGGCCTGAAGCTCGCACTGACTTTGCGTCATCTTGCCTCTGGGAGCACGTATTCAGCCATGAAGTACGGATGGAGGGTCCCCCACAACACCCAGTCACTCATCGTCAGAGAGGTCTGCCAAGCCATCATCGACGAATACATGTAATAATAATAATAATAATAATAATAATGATTTATTGCAGCTTTTCCACGGCGTGGCTCTACATCTGCAAAATAATTTACATTAAAATACAGTACTATGTCTATGTAATAGAAAGTCTCTATAAAAATTTAAAACTAAGGTTTGAAAATATGGTTATACAAAATATTTGTCTCTTGCGTTACTCATTAAAAGGTCTTTGCACTGTCGTGAGAAATGAGCAAAAAGATCACAGTTCCTAAGTTCAGCCGGTAAAGCATTGAACAATTGCGAGGCTGTATCTTGAAAAGTTCCACTTTCTAGCGGTACTTGAAGTTTCAATGCTGCGTTTGAGCGAAGTACCCTCTCACTTGATTGAATTTTCAGCGGGAGATATGCTGGCCATGGGGATTGATGTAATGCTTTGTGGGCCATCTTTAGCATATGCCAATCGCGTCTCTCCTTAATGGGGAGCCAACCAATATTAATGACGTCAGTAACTTTAGCGTAAGAGCCTTTAACAAAACCAGCGCATGCATTTTGGACGCGCTTAGTCTCTTTATTTGGTAGTCGTGTACAGGACTATATACTGTGTCGCAGTAATCTAGTTTTGATGTAACAAGCATTTCGACCAATTGTTTACGTAAGTTATACGGGGCCATATGCTTTAACTTACGCAAGACTGCCAAGACAGCACAACAGGAAGACGTCAAATACTTTATATGTTCGTTCCAGTTTAAGTGATCAGTAAAAATGACGCCCAGTAATTTTGTAGCAGTTTCGTGTTTTATTTCCTGATTAGCACAGGTAAGATCTAGTTTAACTTTGTCGAGGGAATGGGCTCGTGACATTTGAGCTGTAGAAAACAGCATTGATTTAGTTTTTTTTGGATTTAATGACAAATTCGAAAGTGAGGACCAATGAATCCAATGATTGTTGCACATTATCGATTGATTGATCGAGTTTAGCAGTTTTACAATGTTCATACAGCGAAGTGTCATCCGCGTATTGATAACAAGTTTGAGGGACATCGACATCAGATACATATAGGTTAAAATAAAGGGACCAAGTATGGATCCTTGTGGTACTCCAAAGCATACGGGGGTTAGGTTGGATTTCTTGTCATCAATTTGAACATATTGGAAGCGATTTGTTAGATAGCTCGTTATCCAATATAAAAAGCCATGGGAGAAATTTAGTCGGTGTAATTTTTTTAAAACGGTCTTGAAGTTTATGGTATCGAATGCTTTCGAAAAATCTGCTAAAAGCATAAGGGTAAGTTTTCCTTTTTTCATAGCACTCTTAATATCGTCTCTCATGGCCATCAAGATCGTGGCAGTAGAGTGGCCTTTCCTAAAACCAGACATATTGTCATTGAGACAGTTGTCGATAAAAGGCAACTGCTGCTTGAGGACGAGTCTTTCGTATATCTTGGATAAGACAGGTAGGATTGCGATAGGTCTAAAATCATCGTAGGTCTTTGGCGCTTCCGTTTCGGGAATGGGACATATTCTTGAGATCTTCCAAACACAGGGAAATAAGTTAGCATCAATACAAGAGTTTTTAATGTGTGTCAGAGGAGCTGCGATTATATCAGCAACTGGTTTAATATACTTTGATGGAATTCGATCAGGACCTGTCGAGCTATCATTACGAAGATTATGCAATTCTCTTAGTACTTCGGCTTGGCTGACCTTGTTCAAACTGAGACTTGGCTCAGCGGAAATAGGCAAATAATCAATGTAAGCATAAAGATCGTTTTCGCTAACGTTATTCGTATAGCCCAGTGTCCGCTGAACAGTACCAGAAAAATGCAAATTTAATTCGTTTGGGTCATGTCGAAGTGGCTGCGAAGGGGGGTTTAAAATAGAACGAATTACTTTCCAGATCTTTTTGGAGTTTTTGGAGGATAAGACTGTTTGATAGAAGGATCGTTTAGCCGCCTTGATCTTGGTTTTTAGACTGTTACAAACCTTTCTGAAAGCATTCCATATACTATCAAGAGAGGTCTTTTGTGCTTCAAAGCGTAACTTGTTGCGTTGGATTTGGAGGGCTTGTATATCGCCAGTTTTGAGCCACGGACATGGGGGACGAGTAACTTTTATTCGCTTTATTGGCGCGTGACGATTAATGCAGTCTTGGATTAGGGTGTTAAATGACTCAAGCATATCTTCAGGATCGCTGAAGGCATAGACTGCACTGAATGGCAGTGAGGAAACGTCAGTGTAGTACGCTGCCATATCTACGTTTTTTTCGTCTCGAATTATTTTATATCGTGGCTGAAAACGGGAAGTGCGAACATTTAGGCAAACGTAAGGGGCGTCGTGGTCACTAACAGAAGGACAGGGTAGAACGTTTGAGTAAGAAACACAGCGAGGCTTGTTAGAAATAACGTGATCAATTAGAGTTTTTGAGGATTGTGTAATCCTAGTTGGTATGGTAATATGTTGGTGCAGATTCAATGACTGAAGCATATCTTTGTATGATCTTGTTATCGGATCAGAAGGTTTCATGAGATCAATATTCATGTCTCCCATTAAAATAAGTAGACCGTCCCAAGTGGTAATTATATCAATGAGTAGAGATTCGATTGTGTCTAACCATTGTTGTATTGGCATTATGCGTTCTGAGCGATATATCGTGCCAAGTAACAGTTTGCTATTTGTGTTTCGACCTGGAACCTCAAGCCATAGGACCTCTAAAGCAGGATATAACTGTTCAAAGTCAGTACGACGCTTGAAAGGTATATCATTACGTATGTAGGCGCCAACGCCACCACCTCCTATGTTATCTCGGTTGCGGAATACACTAGTATATCCGGGGATGTTAACATATTGCAATAGTAACTTATTATCTTTAAGCCAAGTTTCGCTTAAAGTAAAAATGTCAAATGGGTATGTCTCAATCGTAAGACGAAAGTTATCAAAAGTTGAAGTCATAGACTGAGTGTTTAAATGGGCGACTCGCAGTAGTTTTTGTCGAGATTCGAGTTCGAATAGATGGACATCGCTGTTCGGTATGGACATTAAGGAACTATTTTGAGTCTCATCTATAGAGTTATCAAAATCTATAGATCGTTCGGTATGAAATGGTAGTATCGAACTGATACAATAGGAGCATGTCCAACTGTTTGGCATACAGGCACGCAATTGCTTTATTTGTGCCAAACCGGTACAGCTGGCGTGCGCCAGGTCTTGGCATATATCGCAGAGAAAGCGTTTATGGTTCGATTTCACTGTTTTTTCACAGACACGACATTTTGCCGGCTTTGGTTGTGGACCTGGATTGATCTCAATATCGCCGGATAATAAAATATGGTATGTAGCGGTAGAGTTTGAATAGTAAGAGATCGGTTTACGGGCTCTGCGGCATTTGTGATGAGATAACTTGCAGCTAACTTTGGTTTGGTAGAGAAGTTTGTTTATATGACTTTGTCGAGGCCTGTTAAAAAAACTGTCATTATGGTTTTGGCCAATTTGAATGAAATTATCTGTGATATCAGTTCCGCTGTTGCATTCCAAAGAGTTCTTTAATGGGATCTTTTGTTTGTGGCTTATTGAAAAGTTCAGAAAATTAGCTGTTAGGGATTTGATTATAAACGTAGACGATTTCATGCAAATTGTCTTAACATGGCTGTCCTTGGACTTCTTCCTCAATAATAAAGAGCTATGTTCATGAGCACAAGCCTTTTCGACTCCCGGCCCTTAGTCATATAACCAGTATCCATAAGTATACTTAGCTGAAAAGTCTGCGATTTCAGAGCATGATTTGTAGCATCGTTAAGAGAAGAATACGCCCGTCGTTCCGAGTGATCGATTTCAGCACGACACCATGAAATATTTTCGTCAACATCAGGTCGCCAAATCGGAATAGATCCACAAGGATTCGTGCTGTTATTAATATTGTGAAAGACAGCAGCCGATAATGGCGACTTTGTGTGATTATCTTTACAGAGCAGCGGCAGAAAACTTAGAAAGACCAAGCTCAACATTATACGTGTTGACGCCATGTCGACACGACCTGTCCGATGTCATGACCTGTCCAACCACCCCAGAGAGATGGCGTGCCATATCTGACAAGTTCCTCAAGAGATGGAACTTCCCCCATACATGTGGTGCACTAGATGGAAAGCACATTGCCTGCAAGTGTCCTCCAAAAAGTGGATCCCAATACTTCAACTACAAGGGATTCTACTCTGTTGTACCTATGGGCCTTGTAGATGCAGATTACAAGTTCATCTGGGCAGATATCGGTGGTAAAGGGTCATCATCAGACGCACAGATCTACAATAATTCTGGAAATCAATGAATTGGCTGGAAGGCGGCACCATAGGAGTCCCCTGCCCCTCTGAAATCAATGAATTGGCTGAAAGCGGCTTCCATAAGTCCCCGCTGATGCAATACGAAGGCGGCACCAGATGTTCCCGCCTGATGCTCTACCCAATGACTACCAGAATGTCCTCATTTCTTCCATCGGCCGACGACGCCCTTCGCCCTTGAACAAGACCATGATGAAGCCATACCAGGCTTTCGGTCTGAAATAACGAAGAGAGTGGATATTTAACTACAGGCTTTCCCGCGCTTCCACGGTGGTTGAAAATGCCTTCGATCCTGGTCAAGCTCATCGTAGCTTTCTGCTAACTACCATGCAGCATCATGAGTTATCATCAAGCTCATCGTGAACAGCATAAGCCGGTCTTGCAACAGACAGGAAGTTACAGGACACCTGGAGCAGAACCAGCAAACTGCTGAGACACACAGAACAGCAGAAGATCACAACTCCAGAGACAGGACAAAATTTACACGACATTACATTGCAGGTGCTGTCAGGGAACACCTCCACCAACAGCATGGCAAAACAGAGGAACCTTTCTAAACACTTCTAGAATTTGATGTATTTATAATCCGGGCTGCATGGCAAACAGCTACTTTTGTAGCACTTTGATTATGAATCAATTTACACTACAACAATTGACCACTGACAATAAAACTTAATTACTAATAATATACTGTATATTTCTCACATCATATACATAATGGGTATACTGAAACCTGGAATAAAAACTGCACTGTGTAATATTCTAGACACTATACAATTCTGCACAATTAAGTTAAAAAATTATTAAGTATATATAATATAAAGTACAACACAAAAGGGTACTTATAAATTAAGTATATAGGATTTGATTCTTTAAGTATATAAAACAAAACAAGGAAATTCTTTTTTTTTGTTTGTAAGGGTTGGTTTACAAATACCAGCTTTCTACTAAAGAGTCACATTTTTTACGTTTGTGTGAAATCTGAGAGTAATACGATCCTGAGAAACTGATATCACTAGTAGATCCCGTGATATATTGAAATCCTGAGAGGGTGGATCTAGTGCAAATGTTCGGGAGGTTGCAGAGAAGGCTGCTGGGGCAAACATGCTGCGTTGGCTCCTCGGCTTTTGTTGCTGCTACTGTGTTTTGCTGAGCAGGAGTCACAAACTGGGGAGGAGGTGGCGCACTGCTGCTGCTTGCTGTTGAGTTTGCTTGAGAGGCCGCTGATGCCGTCGAGGAGGAGCCACCATCACCACTGGAGTGGAGTCCAGATGATGATGAACTCGTTTATTGAAACTGGTCCATAGGTGTCATGGACTCAATGGAGAACACTGATGATGCAGGGAGGCTCTGTTTATTGACATGTAGGTGGTTGAGTGGCTGGCCTGCCAGGTTTGTTTGATGTGTGGAGCTTCCATGGCGCGGTGGGGTGGTTGAGAGTGGCTCCTCATCATGCCTTGTTTGATGTGTGAGCTCCATGGCACTTGGAATTCTTGTACTCTGGGCTTGGACATGGTCAGCAACAGCAACTGCTGGTAGGAGGACCTGCCAAGGCAGTTGTATTGTGGATGGGTGTGGGCTGGGCTTTGGCTAAAAGGTGTCGGGCCAGATGGGATGTTAGTTGCTTTGAGAGCTCCTCCTTGATAGATGTTGGGCTGTGTAAAAGTCTCTACAGGGAATCAAGGACGTCGATATTGGGTCCTGAGGTCGCCGGTGGAGACAGTAGTATATGTCAGCGGAGTGATTTCATCCAGGTCGTTGCATGTCAGCGCAGGCGCTCGGCTGCATCAAGGTCTCCTCTGTGCCGTTCACAAACATGATTCACCTGCAAAGACAAAAAAACATCACAAGCACATGAATGAAAAATGATTTTATCGAGAATCATGAAATTAATGAGTACCCTGCGCTGAGCTCCTGTGGTCAACTTACACTCTGGGTATGGGCTCTGGACGGTATGAGTGACCGTCTTCAGATAAGCAAATCCTCTCAGTCAGTACCTGCTCTCTCTCAGTCAGGTTTGGTGTACTATCACCGCTCTTTTTCTTATCAAGGCGTCTGTGGCCTGAACGCAATGACCTGAGTCAGCCCTTTGAGGGATCTTTAACGAGCTTGCTCTTCTGGGCTTGCTCCCTCCTTGATCTTGTCCTTCTTGTCCTTCCGCCTGTAATCTGTCACTTGACATTCCAAAGCACAGGGTTGTCCTCTCAACTCTCAGCATGCGGCAGGGAGGCGATGATGAGGTTGCAGGGGCCTTCTTCTTTCTTTCTCTCTCCTGTTATATGGGCGGGGAGGCGGGAGAAATCAATTCTGGGAAATCAATGAATTGGCTGAAGGCGGCACCATGAGTCCCACGCCCTGATGCTCTACCCAATGACTACCAGAATGTCCTTACTTCTTCATCTGGCGACGATGCCTTCGCCCTCCGAGAGACCGCGGTGAAGCCATACAGCCGCCGCGAGTCTGAACAACGAAGAGGATATTTAACTACAGGCTTTCCCGCGCCAGAAGGGGTGGTTGAAAATGCGCTGATCTGGCAGACCGATTCCAGGTTCTGCTAGCTACCATGCAGCATCACCCCTCCACTGTCAAGCTCATCGTGAAGCTTGCATTGTCCTGCACAATCTCATGAGGTTACGGTACCCTGAACTACAGAACCAGCATATAAACCGTGCCCAGGAACATGAACAGTGACTTCATCCTGGAGCATGGAGACGGGACGAAGATTTACGACACATACAGTTGCTGGAGAGACACCTCCACCAACAAAGAGGAAAGAAACAGAGGAACCTTCTTAAACACTGGAGTCAACTCAGATTTTGGAGTGCTGTTGCGCGGCAAAACAGAATGATTTAGAGCACCTTGATTATGAATCAAACACACTACAACGAATTGATGTATTTATAATCACTACTTTAACACAACACTATACTTTGTATATTTCACATCATATGTTATTTATCAGTACCACTGACACCTGAATAATAAACTGCACTTGATAGTAGACTGTACACTGCTCACCATAATGGTATAGTTTAAAATTAAATGTAGTGCAGTGATATTCTAGGGAGCCTTGCCATCAGGGTACTTATAAATTAAGTATATATAGATTTATATATTAAAAAGTACAAGAAACAAAACAAGGAAATTCATTTTTAACTTTTGTAACATAGTCATTACAACAACAGTCACTAAAGTCAATACTTCTTTTGCATTTGTAGTCGTTGGTTGAGTACCTCATCCTGAGAACCAAATATCATCAGTAGATCCATGATATATTGAAATCCTGAGAGGTGGATCTAGTGCAAATGTTCAGAGTTGTGCTCGAAATGAGCCTGCAACATGCTGCGTGCCCCAGCTTTTCCCTCAGTACCTGCAGCCCAGAACCCAGGAGTCTAGGCTGGGGCGGGGTGGGAGTGCACTGTTGCTGCTGCTATTTGAGTTTGCTGAGGAGGTTGCTGAGCAAATTGTTGAGGAGGAGCCATCATCTGCTCTGGGGTGGGAGTCCTGTGGTGATGTCGATGCTGGACGATTGGCTGGTGAAACTGGTCCATGTACTCCATGGACTGTAAGACACACTGATGATGCAGGAGGCTCCGTTTGACCCGACATGTAGGTGTCTGATAATGCTCCAGGGAAGGATGGTGCTGAGAGGTGTGAATGAGCAGAAGTGGGGTGGTTGAAGTGGCTGGCCTGCTGGGTTGTTTGATGTGTGGAGCTTCCCATGGCACTTGGAATATCTATAATCACTCTCCTCATCCATCCAGTTCTGACAGTAACCTGTTGATGGAGAGGGGCCTTGCCTTCTTATGCTAGGCTTGGACATGGTCAGCAGGCTGTCTTTAACGTAGTTGGCAAAGGCCCAGTTCAGGCTGTGATGCAGGATGTTGCTGGGCTTTGGGAGAGCTCCTTGAGGATGGTGCCAGACTCAGAAGTCTCTGCTGTAGGGAATCAAGGACGTCGCTGTCAGGTCCCGGAAATCACTGCATGAGATAGAAAAATGGAAATAATGTTATAAGGTAATTTCATCAAGAGTCAAGCTGCATGTCGTGCGGGCGCTCTCCAGCTGCATCAAGGTCTCCTCTGTGCCGTTGGATGGTTGCACATCACCTGCAAAGACAAAAAAAAAACATCAAGCACATGATTGCAAAATGATTTATATATACCTGCATCATGAGAACAATAGATACCATAAAAGATCAGATAGTTGTCAACACTCTGCATGGGCTCTGGACAGTGGCAGTGACCGTCTTCAGATAAGCAAACTTTGAGGATCCACTGTCTCTCTCAGTCAGGTTTGGTGTACTATCACCGCTCTTTTTCTTATCAAGGCACGTGTGGCTGTAGGTGTCACGTGGCCTGAACCAGCCCATGAGGGTGTAAGCTGTCCTGTTCCATTTGCTGGAGGCTTGCTCTTTACGATCTTGTCCTTCTTGTCCTTCCGCCTGTAATCTGTCATCTTGACATTCCAAAGCACAGAGTTTGTCCATGATGAACTCCCAGCATCAGCTCTTCTCTGCGATGATGAGGTTGCAGGGAGTTTCTTGGCCCTTTCCTTCTTCTTCTTCCTCTTATTTATCAGCCAGGCGGGAGGCGGTGAAGATCGTAGATGCATATGATGACACCGATGATTCACGGAGACTTCGCGAGGTAGAGCTGGGGACCTTGATTGCTCAGGAACATGTAGTTCATCATTAGGAGGTGTCTCAGGAGCATCAGCAGGTGTGTCAAGTACATCATCTGGTGGTTGAAGTATATCTGCAGGTATATGAACAGGTGGATCATCAGCTTTGGATGAGGATGATGCTGGAATCTTCTTCCTTTTCCTCGGCCATGAGTAGACGATGTCCTCTTCTTGTTTGGCATGTTGATAGTTGGACGTTTTCTGCAATAATGCTGCAATGTTGAACGAGCGCCGCTTTTATAGGCTTGAAGTTTGTAACATGATAGTGGTACGCTAGACATGCGCATTTCAAACGCTGCTCGTAAGCTATTCATATGCTGGGCATACGCCAGCGATGCGCTACTCATACGATACTCATAGGTTCAATAAGGTAAGTATATGCAGAAATCTGTATTTTTAAGGGCTTTTTTGTGCGTATGACAATACATGAAATAATTTTCATACGCAACTCATACGTTTCTATCATACGCAATAGTGTGACAGGGCCATAAGTAATATTTTATCCCAGAGTTTCTTGTCACGTTTGCTACATATATCTTTAATATCCGTCTTTCCAATATATAACCATTTCTGTGTGCCCGATTTATAAATTTATCAATTTGACTAATGTATTTATTACAATATGCGCCTCCCCAAAGTTCTATCCCGTAAGTAATTATTGGCATAATTAGACTATTAAACAGCTAATTGTTCGATTGGGAGACCATAGTATTTACACACACGCATTATGTACATTCTCGTGCTGGCTTTTGTCAACATTTCTTCAAATTGCATGTCCCACTTGCCAGGAATATCTTCAAGTGTAATTCCTAAAATCATATCGAGTCCCGTCTATTTGGCGGGACATTTGTTTAAACTCGTCCCAGGATACGCGATTGCCACATGCCGCGCGCGTTGACGTCACATGTTATTGAAATTTCAATATGGCGGGACGCCCAAAGAGAGATGTGAAAAAGCCACAAAAATATTCGGAATTTGTTCCTCAATCAAGCGTACCAAAGGTTCAAAAATCCAAATCAAATAAAAGGGATAACACCCTTTATTATATCGAAGTATGTGATGTAGATAAAGAAAATAAACGATTAAAAATTCATTGTTGGGTACAGCGAAAAATACGACGAGTGGCGTCCATACAACGAGGAATCTGGTGAATATTTTCCCTTCGTAAGAAGTCAGAAATTGTTCGTACCGACAGAGGAATCTATTGACGACCGTCTCCAGTCATTTCAAAACAACGTGTACCGTGAAATAAAGAAGAATTGAAGAAACTTTGGTCTTGGCGCCGCGAAGACTCTGAGATTTGTATTGACTTGAATGTTGATGAGGACGTATTTCAGGCAAGTCTTGGGAATGTTGTTGATGGCAAGATGTATCGAGGGAGGAATGTTTTCACCATTAAAGATAACAGGATGTTGGACCCTGTGCTAGGGCAAAAATGGGACGAAAGAATCCTAAACGAAAATGGAGACTTTTCCTATGTGGTTGAAGGCACCATCAGATATTGGCTTGGGCAAAGAAGCCCAATTAGTGAATTTAAATACATTGGTAACAAACTTATCAAATCTGAAATAGAGAACAGTTATTTCCTAACGTTTCAATTTGTTCGTGGTGATGGCAACAAGTTAAAATATGGTGAAAGGAACTAGTTCCTGTAAATATAGCTTATACTAATCACATACTGTATTTGTTGTTCAAAAGACCTTACCGTTTATTGCATTTTTAACCAATGGCTTCGTTTTCATGTTTTTCTTTTATATCATTGCTGGGACACAGGAAAGTTATACTCCACATGCTCGAGAACAAATATGTTTCTCTCTTTTCGTGAGCATATTGAAAACCTGTTATTAACCGTATTGTTTACAAAACATGAGGAAATAAAAAAACCCCATGAAAACGAGGCCATTGGGGAAAATTGTAATAAATGGTAAAGTCTATTGCTTTGACCCAGTGCTTCCTTCAAATTTTTGTCATCGCTAATTCTAGAATTATAAATCCATTTATCACAAGTCTATGTTTGGGGTTGAATCCTATTTATCAACAGCATAGCCAGAAGTTAGCAGTAAGATATGATAGGAGTCTAGAAGTTGTGATCTCAAAATTATTTTCATTAAGTAAACCTTTAGAATTGCATTGCTTGTGCCATATGTAAACATGACTAAATGCATAATTTGTATTTCCACATATTATGTAATGAGTAATCCAATTTTGTCACAAATTTACCTTGGTAACCCATTAAGGTCCCTTGAAAACCCCCAGGGTACAGTGCACTGTAGTTTGGTATTTTAAAGTCTAATGCCAGACATTACTTGTTATTATATTATAAGTAGTATCCAACGAGCAATTTGATTGGCTAATTCGCGTGCTTTATGACGCAATAAAGCACGGCCACCGTTTTGATTTTTCTCCCTTTGTCCCCGCTTGTTAAATTTTCCTCGGAATTGTCAATACAATATGAACAAAATTATAATAGTTTTAAATCCAAAGTCTGTCAGAAAGCAAGAAAAAGTAGACCTAAACGAGATGGAAAAAGCCAGCCAACAAATAACAACGGGATCCATAAACGGCGAATAAAGATTCGTAGCTGTTTCTGAGTTTGAAATATACTTTTTTGCTTGGAAGTTCGCATTCAACGGAAAAGAAACGCGAAAATCTGTGCTATTTTGACATTTAAAGGTACAAAAACTGTATTTAAACACAAACCAAACCAAATTTATCCACAGTTCTAGGTGCAAAAAATTAAAATTAACCATTTTGGCATTGATTTAGAAAACACTATCGCCCGTATTCTAAAAGCTCACTCACACTCACACTCAATGAGTGGAGGTTCAATCTGAGCTTCTCTTGAGTGTTAATTCTGTTTTTGAATAGCTGGAGGGTTAGTGCCGTACCTTACTATGTGACTACTCACCCTCCAGCTATTCAAAAACAGAATTAACACTCAAGAGAAGCTCAGATTGAACCTCCACTCATTGAGTGTGAGTGTGAGTGAGCTTTTAGAATACGGGCGTAAGTGTACAGTTTTTAAGCTGTCAAGATGCAACGACAAAAACCTACACAAATACGACATATGTTTATGCATTTCTTGACAGTTTGTCTGAGAACATTTTTAACAACCAACCACTGAATTAGCAAAAAAAGCACAAAAAGTATTCAAACAGTACCTCCAAACAAAAACTGCCCGATATATTTGGTTCAAGATGAAAAATCAACTTGACAACCAATGTCGTCAAAGCAGCTTGACAAAAATCCTTCGCTTTTATACCGAATCCAGGACAAAAGTGAAGCAGAACAACAAAAAACCAATCTGTCTATCATTGTGCACCATATTTGAAAAATTTTCAACAGTTTTTGTGCCTTTTTAATCCCTAATTTTTGTTGAGTTGCAAGTTTTTCGCTCCTTCGCCGGCCAGAATTCAAGCGTAGTTGTTGCCAAGCAATGAAAACATTGAAAAGCTTGCGAGTGACGTCAGTGATTACATGTTAGGAGAATATCAATATTAATCTTTGAACAAAATTGTTTACTGTGCTTATCTACCACTTATAATATAAAAGAATTAAAAAAACTGGTCTTGTGCTGTTATGGTGTAATAATGCACTCGAGGGAATGTTGGGAGAATACTCGATGTTTTGATGGTATGACCACCAAGAAAGCAATTGCTGCACTTGAAAGTTTTTTTAGTTCTTTCACAGCCAACTCTTGCCAAGTACTGCATCCAGCTTCGCTTTAGGAAAAGTTGTTCAATTGCACTTTTCCCCTGGTGATTTGTTGATCTAAAGTAATCCTTTGAAGCTCGGTCATTGTACTTCTCCATTCCTTGCTGGGTGAAATGTTCAACGTTAGAGTATTTCTTTAAGAATTCTGGAACATGGTTGCGGAATGCATGCATATAGGGTGTTACATCCTTTGCCCGGTAAGCTTTGAGAAATTTCTCAAACCTTACATCAATTCTACCTTTCAGCTGCATGATGCTGTCATCTGATGTATAGTCCTTCTTTAAATCTTGTACCAGGTCAATAAAAGCATTCCATATCTCTTGTATATCTTCTGCATGGTCTAATCCTTGTGGCAGTGAAGGGATGTTTATGTTCTGAAACAACTTCAGTTTTTCCGGACCTGTAAGATCTCTGTAGTCCAAGCATTTTGTGTCTTTGTTGATACGAAAATGGAAGTTTATCCCAATACCCTGCACATAATCTTCATATGCTGCCATATGTTTGTACTTGTTTTTCAGGAACCCATCCGAGAACGATTTCTTCTTTTCAATAGCATCCAATCTTTTAAGCTCCCGGATAAATAAATCAATGAGAACATCAGAAATTCTCAGGAAAAGATGCAAAGTGTCAATAACCACATGGTCTATGGGGACAAAGTCAAACAATGGTTTCTCTCTATAATTAAATTTCTTCCCGGCTGCGCATGCGCAAATATCCTTAATAGTTCTTGATATAGGCCAGTCTTTATGAATGTTCCGTCTTTCTGCTCTAGGGCATTTGCACCATATACAGGCAAAGTTTTCATTTGCCCTACCGATTCCACACACCAAAGCTAAGAATTTCCAGTCTCCTCCTAGGAAATATTCGAGTTTATATTCCACTCCGTTCACTTCAATTGTTGTTAACTTGGACATTTCATGGATCAGGTCTGCAAGACTATCTCTCAGGTTGTCGTACGACTCAGTTGTCTTAATAACTGCCAAGACATAGTTTCCTTTCTCTCCCATCGCCTTTTGCTTCTCATTCAAAATTGTATATGCAAAATTGATTACAGAAAGTCCCTTTCCAATGTTCGTGCCATCGCCATTCAGTTTTACCTTGATCGCATCACCCTGATGAAGAGTTCCGTTTTCTTGCAGGTTGACAACATTTTCTCTTAAGCTATCCAAGAAATTAATTTGCACGCCGCCTGCTTGACCAGGGGATTCCTTCAAGTTCCACGTTGAATTTAACTCTTGTATTCTCTTCTTCAAGCCGTACATTTTTGGCATGTCTTTTGCCTTCATAGCAATTTTCTGCCATGCCTCGTTTGAAATGTTAAACTTGTCTTTCAAATATAACCATATATTTAAATCGTCAATGTCACTGTCCGTTAACTCCTGGGGCTCATCGTGCATAAACTGCACTTCTCCATCACCAATCAAATCAAAATTTCGTACTCATTTGTGTCATGGTTAAACACTTCAACCTTAGTAGCAATAAAGTTATATTGCCCTAAGAAGTCCAGAGTTGTCTGACACTGTTCATTGAGTTGTCCTTTTATCCGTGTCTGCTGTTTTCGAGTGTAATCATTAAATTTCTTATTTCTTGCTGGACCTCTTCCTTTCTTCTTCATTTGCTCCTTTGCAACTTTTTTTGCTAACAACTTGAACCGCCTCTTGTAGTGAGTTCCTTTCTTTTCAGCTTTCTCAAGAGCTTCATTCAATTTCTCTTCAACGCGTAACCTTTTGATAGTTTCCTGAGTCAACACCTCACCCGCTTGGCGTTTCTCTTTCTTAAGAGCATCATTCTCATTTTTGAGGTTTACAGAGTTTATCTCATTGCAGAAAATCTTGAAGCGATAAGGTTCACCAGTTTCCCACTTGTTTAGGAGCTGTTTCACACACTTACCTCCCATTTTGCTAGCTTTAGTGTATGCCTTTTGCAGGCAGTATAGTTTCTTGCGAAACGAGTGCAAAATACGGGCATTGATCATGAGGATAACATCATTTATTCCACTCTTCTCTAGGACTTGTTCCACCACTGCAGACAGCAATGACTCCCCATCAGAGAGGCCATTGGTTTGCTTTTTCTTCCATAACTCGTATAAAAACAAGCTAAAATTGGGTTAAAAGAATATACACATGTAAGCAAAGTGCAAAGGAACGCTACGACTGGCAAAATATTGCATAGGCATACTAATCCACTTTAGGAAAAGCAAAATGCTAGCATATTTAACAAAAATGCTTACTTGTTTACTTCGTGTGTAAACGAAGGTAATTCGCTTGCCCCCGCTTTTTCTTGCCTCCAAGATCCATCCCCGACTGCTCCAACACTGTGAATACATGCCAGAAGCACGAGAAAAAATAAAACAACCATTCCCGAGGGTTAAATCGATCAAAGTTAAACAATTTTTGCATCAATCGAGAGGAAAACATGTGAAGATTTCAAATCTCAAGGTGCATTAAGAATTCACGCACGCGCAGACGAAATTTCGGGCTGAGGCCCCGACACTTCTTCGAAGCTCCTATGTTGCGCAATACAAACCACAGCCAGATTCGGCCAAAAGAAGTTAAAAATCTCGGAGGAAATATATTTTTATAAATTAAACAAACAAGCTTATCGTGAAGCTAAGATATTAAACTTCCGAAATCTGGTGGTGCATATATAATTTTTTTAAACGTATTCAAGAGAGAGGACAAAACGTCTGAAAAATCAGCATAATTTAGCAGCTATTATGGAATACGATACCAGTAGACATTAGGAAGAAGGAATCGTATAACTCGTTTTATAGAGCAATCCGGACTCATTATTATAACAAATAGAGACTTTTTATCTGCATGGTTTGCATATCTTGTTTATGCACCTATAATATTTATCTATTTATATTGTAAATTTTGTATATAGCTTTATTGCATGTAAAATTCTTATAATACTCTATATATTTGAGGGCCACGCGTTTATCAGTGTTCAGTGTAACCCTCTTGAAATAAAGTTGATTATTATTATTATTATTATCGGACCGGAATGTTTGGCGCGTGACGTCATATAGCTATTTGTCCACAGTGAATTTGATATGTTTAGCCATGTCTTTCTTTCAATGAGTGGGAAGGGAACGGGTAACGACATAGGAGCATTTCCTCGAACAATCATTTCATACATCTTTTTCATATTTAAGGACATTCGATTATTTTCTGTCCATACCTGTATACCATCTACCTCAGCTTGCGATGTATCTCCGTTTTCGTTTCCTGGTACTCCAAATGTCATATCATCCGCGAACTTAATTAGCTGGTTAATTGGATCAACTGTTTTAATATCATTCACCATGATCGAAACACAGGACAGGGCCCAAAATTATTCCTTGAGGAACTTCTCGATTAATATACAAATATTCAGTTTCTATTCCATCCACTACTAATCTTTGTTTTCTGTTCTTCAAAAAGTCGATTAATCAATTTACGATATACGGAATGATGGGAAGCTTCTTGATCTTTCCACATAAAATATCATGTGGAACGCTATCGAATGCTTTGCTAAAGTCATAAGATACTACCCTGACATATTTAGCATCTCTTTCTAACCATCGTAGCCATATATGCTGGCTCTTGATCAAGGCCATGATCGAATTGTGTCCTTCCTTATAGGAAAACTGGTCTGAATCAATATCATCTCTTGTGACTGGTGATATCTCAGTTTTGAGCACACTTCTCTCAAATAATCGCATTATAATACTTGTTAGCGATATTGGTCTTGGTTGATTACAAGAATTTAAGATAGATTCTTTGGGTACTGGCAATACATTACAGTTCCAAGGAAGTATTAAATATTTTTGTTATGGTAGGAGCCGTCTCTAATGCAAAGTCCTTCCAGAACCAATAAGGTAGATCATCAGGTCCAGATGCTGTTGGTTTAAATTTTGTAAAAGATGTACAACAGTGTGTATAGAAAGCAAAGGAATTATAGTTCCATCAGGGATCTCAAGAGGTTCTGGAGTCACATAAATAGGATCTGAGTTAATATTTTGGAAGTATACATTTATCTCACTTGGATCAAAAGCTGCACTGATAGATAAGCTCCGGCTGTTTCTTCCTGTCATACTATTCACGTTAGACCAGACGCTAATTTAAAGCGGCTCTTTTTAGGTAAGAGCAGATTGTATCCCTCAGAACCACTAGGCTGCGAAGATTGCCTGTTATTAACTGATTCATGGCAGCTTCATTAGACGTCGAAGGGTTATCTTGCATAGGTGATGAAGTGTTTTGTTTGCACTTCTCTTTTCTCTTTTTTTTGAATTCTTCATTTTCGATTTATTGTTATCCAAGTTAGCGACATGATCATTTTGGCTGCTGACACTAGGAATTCCTTCGCTTTGTTTCATTTCGTGGCAGCTAGTTGTTGTTTGTGCGGCTTAGCGTTACTGTTATTGTTGCATGATATATTATCAACTTGCCCTAGAGAAGTATATAAAGTTGGAGTTTCGTCGTAGCTATCTTGATTGCTCGTTTCACTACCGCGTCGAAGCTCGCTTCGGCCTAAAACGTTCAATTGACTTGTTGATGTCGCTCTTTTGCAAATAATGATTAATCCGTTCGGTCAGGTCTGTAGCCTTTACTCCTTCAAAATATTTTGTTTCACTCTTTGTGTTCCAAGTAACTTTAAGTTGTTCACTGTCGAAACACCATGTCCCACCGCGAGTTGACCGCCATTTCGTATTTGCAGCAATTGTTTCCTCAATTTCCGTTAAAACGAACGCCTTAAGGTCTTCCAATGAACCTGTCCAAGTTAATTTGTTCTTCTTCAGTCCAAAGAAGCCATCTAAAGCAATGATAACGTTCGATGTAGCCATATTAGAATCAAGCCACTTAAAAAATTAAAACTTAAACCGAACAATAAAGATGCAACAATAAAGATTCTCAATAAAGTACTTTAACAACATATTCCACCATATACACTTTAAGCACAACAGCTGTGTATACTAACAGCTGTGTATACCAACGCTCAGCTGTTGTCGTTAGCCTTCAGTATACTAAAATCAGTACTCGGCCTTTTCTACACAATAAAGCGACGAATACCGCCAATATTTCCGTTTAGTGTTCTTGGCGGATAACGCTTTTGTGAACTTTTTGAGACCTCCTGTACACATTTGGTGAACCAATAGTTTAAACTAGTGGAAGCCATATCTACTAAAGGTGTATTCAGTGACACTACTTTCTCAACATCGTAACTTGTAAACTGCCCGCCTTCTTCAAACACTGCTTCTTTAATAGATCTCTGTCTTTGCCATTCCTCGAAGATTCCATTCGCCGATTTGTCCTTGTAACGTGTGGACTTTGGAACAGCTGTTTTCATGACCAATTGCTCCTCCTCTACCGTTTTAGGCATACTGGGCTATATTACTGCATATCCATTTTTAAGTTTTCTCAGGTTTGTTATTGTATTAATCACCTCATAATCTCATACTATATATTAAAGTAAAATAAAAAACCCTAATTTACTGTCTACTTATTATGCAGACCAGAACCATAGTAATGATTTCTACAAAAATTATAATGCATTATGCTACAAACATTAAATTTATACTAGTTAGAAGTATACGGTACTTTTCATTTTTTGTAGCCAGTAACCCTATAGTCTATTGTGTGTCATAGTAACCCTATAGTCCCTACCTCATGAATATACTGGTTATTTTCTGATGTTCTTGGTAACCCTGCTACTTCATTCAATATCCACGTATTTAAACATGTATTTAAACAATATATACTTTTAAGTTCACTGGTATTAAAAATGTTTTCCTAGTTGAAGGATCTGGGTTTTCTTCGCAGGAGTGCTGGAAGCATCTGGTTCTACAAATTTAAACAGGGGACAAATACATTGCATTGCCATTTATGCTAATTAATAAAAAGTTCAAAACTGACATGATGACATCTTTATAGTAAGAAATATATTAATATGAACTACAAACATTCAAATATGAACATTCAATTGTCCTTAATATACGTCTAGTTCAGCACTAGAACTTGAGGTCTATCAAAACAATTTTGTATTACAAAGTTTATCTTAAAGTAAGCCAAATTAGGGATTGCAAAGTCAAAACAAAGGACAATAATAAAACCAAGAACACATTGTTTTAAATTTATATACACTCACGCCGGTGTGTACCGAAATTCATAAAATTTTATCTTCAAGAGACAATTCTTGTAGAGATTTCTGCAGGTTATCCAAGGTAGCATAAAGTACAAGTTAGCAGAAGCAAAAAATAGGTCAAACATGAATGAATTCAGAAGTTATATACGATTGTCCAGAAATCGGTTGAAATTGTCCAGAAATCGGTCATTTTCTGCCAGGCGCTACCTTGCTTCGTCGCGACCTCCCCAAGCACTCCCGCGCGCTCGCTCAGCTTAGCCATTGACCTCTATAAATAAGCTAAATGCGATTTTTTTTCCTTAAAAGTGCCTGGGTACGAGGCTGGAAATAGCGCGTATCACAAAACATCGCAAGTCCCACAACGGTGGCTCATTGGTTCATTTGAGAAGCAATTTCAAAAACTTCTTCTGCGTGTTTTATCACGGTATCAAAAACACTCGAAATTAATCAATTAGCATTCTCGTGTTTTGATACCGTGATCAAACCCTTGAACTCGTTTTTGAAATAGTACCCAATTTGCAAGAAGCGAACAGTAGCTAAAACCTTTTTATACAGCTAAAAGAGCGTAAAATCTGTACAAAGAAGTCTAATTCCTATCTTAGCAATCATATAACTAGGTTTTGCGCAAATTGTTTCATGAATACAAAACTCTAAAGCAGCGGTGTAACTTCTATAGTCTGACAAGATGAAGCGAGCAGACACAAAATTGTACCTTGAATATATCATAAAATATCACGTTTTCTAGGCTTGTGCTGCTACCTAACAGTATATGCTTTATATCGCATATCTGTACTACATAGTCAAGTTTCTAAGTAATCTAAGGAATTTCTGAATTGGCAAATGTAATTCTATATAGTACGGCATATTGTAAACACGCATAATCGTATCTTGAATAAATTTCTACATTGTCTTTAAATTGTCGGGTTTCCAGGCTTTTGTTACTATATTGGTTTATACCGCTATAAAAGAGCGTAAACGTCTGTACAACATATTCGAAGTACAGTAACCAATGGTATAGCCGGCCTGTTGGTTTGCCAAGACGCGGTGTGACGCAAAGCAGCGCGTTCGAAATGTGCCAATCTAGCATGGTGTTGATGCCAGGCTTCGGCAGCCTTTCCTTGTGATCGTAACCTCTAGTTTAATACATTTTCTTGCTAATAAACTCATTACAGCATGGATCAATGCCAGGAAAATCATGCACGACTCAACTACTCGAGGTTTTGGACCACATTGGTTTGATGTTAGACTATAGCAAACAAACTGACTTAATCTTCATGGACATGTTTAAGGCATTTGATCGACAAAGTCAGTCACGCTGCACTTATCAACAAACTCAGGAATTATAACATAAGCGGGTCTCTTCTTGATTGGTTTTCCTCCTATCTTCATGGCCGTCGACAGCGCGTTACTACCCTTGGTGCCACCTTCTCCCTAAAACCAGTGTCTTCCGGAGTGCCGCAAGGAAGTACAGTATATTAGTCCGATCCTTTTCCTCCTGTATGTCAATGACCTGCCTGGCGTCGTTAAGAACTCAACACCTGCATGCTTTGCTGACGACACTAAGATCTTTCGTTGCGTTGATGCCATTGAAGATGCTGCTTTACTCCAAAGTGACCTGAGTAACCTTGACAACTGGTCCTCCTCAAGCAGTCTTAAATTCAACGAACTCAAATGTAAATGTCTGCACGTAACTAGAAAGACCAAGCCAATTATCTACAGTATCCATACAAGATCAATGGCAAAGAACTCGCTACAACATCAAGCGAGAAGGACCTGGGTATCTGGATCGCCAGTGATCTTACCTGGAACAAGCATGTTCTGGATCGTTGTGCAAAAGCGAACAAATTACTTGGTTTCATTAGGCGAAGCGGTGTGCACATTTAAAACTCTAGGACTCGTGGCACACTATACCTATCCATTGTTCGCTCCGTGCTTTGTTACGCAAGTAAAGTTTGGTCTCCTCAGTCGATTAACCTCATAACACGAACAGAACGAATTCAGAGGAGAGCTTCAAAGTTTATGCTAAATCTTCCATACTTGTGTACCAAGACTTACAGTGAAAGACTTATCAAGTCGGAACTGATGCCAATATCATATTGGCATGAGTATATGGACCTCGTGTTCTTTTTCAAGGCAATTAACGGTCTTATTCGTATCCCAGAAGACGTGCTACCTCAACGATCGGTTCCTCAACGAGCTACGAGATCATCAACTACAAATGGCATATATTTTCGTCCAGGAAAGTGCAAGACAGTGAACTATCAGCGTTCGTTTCACGTGCGAGTAACCAGAACTTGGAATTCACTACCTGCAAACTTAAGACTCGAGAACATAACTTTAAGCCATTTCAAATCTTTATTGCGGAAGTCCTACTCTAACGCCCTAAAAAAATTTTTGATGCTGATGATCCAAGAACTTGGAAGACTGTGAGAGTGAAATGTAACAGTGATCGCAGTTTGAACTGTGAAACAATTTGTTGCTGCTAGTTAGTTTTTAGATATATATGTTTAAAAGGGCCCACAGTAATTTGTTTATGCTGTTGTGGTGTCTCGCCAATTGTCTAGTATTTGTTTTTTTTATTTTTTGTAGGTTGTGGTGTCACGTGTGTTTGTGTCATGTTTGTGTTTGGCGAAGTTAAATAAATAAATAAATAAAAATTAGAGTCTTTCAAGATTTATTTAAGATTTGGGTTGGCCCACCACTTTTCTGATATATAATTATGTTGGCCCACCCCCAGAAACCATTTTAAAACTCTGACCCCCCCCCCCCCCCCCCAAATCAACCGGAACACCCCCCTCCTAAATAATGAACGGTCCCTTATATTTATAGCATTTTTACACTACGTACTTGTTTCATTTCCTAAGTAATATGTACAGACGAGCAAGTTTTCCTTGCCAAGTTCTATTTGTTCGTGTGTATGACAAAAAATTGACAAGTTTTCCTTGACAAGGAGCTAGTCATGCAAGATTTTGAAAAACGAAGAATGTTGGGGTGTACGCCCGAGAAAGAAACCGCAATACATACTCGGCTTCAGGTACTATATGGTAGGTATACATGAAGTATTCATTAATATGCGAGCTCGTAAGTCGCAAAACTTTGCTTGCCGCCACTGATCTCATTGTAGGCTGGATATAACTTCTATAGGAGGCAAAAGTGAAGCCAAATTATACATGCGAAAATCATTTTCGCGGAGCACGGAGTGATACAAATTTGTATAGAAATATATGGCGGAATACATGAACGAACGTGAATTTTCGCAAATTTAGGACATTTCGCGAACTTATACTAACCTCATCGCTTTACCATTGACAAAAGATGCTATGTTAATGCGAGAAGATAATTTCCAGTTTCCTTTCCAAATATGGAGGAAGATTAAGATCTACTATACTCAAAAATACCTTGAAAGGAAAGTAAATGATTTTGGTTTATTCCGAGCCGGCGCGAAGCGCCGTGCGAGGGTAGTAATTCCTCGTATGCGACACCCGGGTATGTGACAACATAGCGGAATCCAAAGTCGTCCGCAATGGCATGGACGTTGGACTTTTTTGGGGTGGCTTTCTACGTTATGCACATGCACGAGTTCAGGTCGAGAGAAAACTGGTAACTAGCAACATCATGATTGGCAAAAAAATGAGGTACTGAGTTGATCACTGTAACCATGATAACACGCAACCGGCCGTATATTTCTTAATTTTTTGTACAAATGGCAAAATAGTGATAATTTTGTACTTTTAACGGTAAAATTATCAATTGACCAACTATATAGAGTATCTGTGATTTTACATACTCTTTTAGTTTTGATTTACTCTAAAATTCAATCTTAGACGTCTGACAAAATATTTCGAAACTGTCATTAAACTTCAACTCTTTTTTGAACTGTATTTTTATACCACGAAGTTTTTAGATTAAATATGTTGTTTCTTATTCTATAACGCATTTGAATTAATACTAAAACACTTTTTGAGATTAAAAAATGTTGCATTGACTACACAGGATGAACTACACATTTTGAAAACCACAAACTATAGTGCACGGCAAAACTGCACAAGCAAGTATGCAAAATCGACACTTACCGGTTTAAAATGCTTTAAAACTCGAAAATCTTGTCCTTTCTCGGCCTTTTGACTGTTTTCTAGATCTTCTCTTCTTGATTTTAGTAAGTGAAAGTCCTCTGAAAATTTTTTATTTATCTTGTTTTGGAGACTTAATATTTGTTTTTAGATATGTCCCGACTCCAGAGTACAATTTTGAAAAAAGCTTGCAAAATGCCAAAATGGCAGTTATTTCTCTGACATATACATATAAAAACAAAATGTTTCTCTCGGCTTGAATTCGCGCATGCGCATAACTTAACGCGGACAACTTTTCACTCCTCTATGTTCACAAATCTCCGAGCGGAATTAGGAGCCTTTACAAATTAATATAATATTCAGTCGGTATAGATATTTGTACTTGTTAGAACTTGTTTTCATTTATTATACTATAAAACTGGAAGCCAGCACAAATATAGCCTTTTGTGGAGTGAATCATATTTTTTTACTATAGAGATTTGCTTAAAAGCTGTGTTATTGTAAAATAACCAATTTTCCATCAATTTCCAGCATATGCCCCCGCGCTTCCCTCAAGAAGCACTGCTGTTAAATGCCCCATCAATACACTTGAGGCTTGTTTTCACTTGGTTCAGCTGTCATGACCAAGTCATGGTCACTGATGCAAAATAGTCTGGATCTTTCTACAAGTGTTTTGTCAGTTTGTGTGATGTATATATGCAAATAAGTTTACTGATTTCAAAGATGTATTGATACCGTGTTATATCAGCTCCCTTCTTGACATTGTTAAAACAGCACAACTGATCATGGACACCAGGCTTATAAAATATAAGCCTTACTACTTCATGTTACGAACACATAATAGTTTGAGTTAATAATTAGATGATGTTAGGGTTAGGTTTGGGGTTAGGGTTAGGGTTAGGGTTAGGGTTGTGGTTAGAGTACAGGGTTATATTAGGGTAAGCACCACCTAGAATAACTACGGTATATTGGTTCAAACTGTTTTGTGTCTCTTACATGAAGTAGTAACCAGTATAGGCAATTGGAACCCGTTTACACGAGCCGGGTTGACTAGCAACCCGGGTTGACTTTCCACCCCGTGTCAACCCGTCTACTAACAAGTTTCCACCGGAATTTACACGATAGCCGGGTCAACCCTTTCACACCTCACCAACCTGTCTCACCCTTCTCAAGACACAGGTTAGTGAGGTGTGAAGGCATGAAAATTGTGCCTCTATCTTCATGTACACGCGGGTTGGCTTGACTCGAGCTCGTGTAAAGCCAATTAGATGGTACATTAAATGACATATTAAATGACATAAGAAAAAGCACAAAATTCAACGTCCCCTAACGTCCCTAACGTCCCTCCAAATGAGTAGATGACAGATATTTATTTTAAAAATAATGATTTTCCTGGAGCTGTGGCATTTAACACTCATCAGTGCAATACTCACATGTTAAATGTGAAACATTGGTCTCGTTATATTGCCTTACAACAAAGTACACAAATTTGGATGACATAAGGTGGATGGTAGAAAGGTCCGAAACATGTGTATCATATCAGCAAAATAGCGTGTGTTGTTCTTATTCTTTTATTATGTTTCTTCTTCTTTGAACCTTCTGTCTGTACGGGGATTTATATTCAACAAAACACGAACGCGAATGTTGTAAACAACTTGTGAAATGAACCATTCTATGCTACAGGGTGAGTCAGAAAAAAGTGATGCCTTTGTTATTCAAATTTGCCGCGAGTTACTTGTTGTTGAAATTTGACAATTCCCATGGGTACAGCCAAAAGAACGCAGTTTGTTACAACAAATACTCTTTGGTCTGTAGTCAGCTGTACCATTTTGTATTTTCAACGAATGATCAAGGACAAGGTCGTGGATGACTGATTAATGAAAGGTGTATGCAAATTTCTATAGTGTTATCAATTCGCGCACGATAGCTAGTATGCACTTTAAACCCCACAGGGAATTACATTTCTGTTTTTACATATGAAAGGCATCACTTTTTTCTGACTCACCCTGTATATGCAAACTAATTACAAACAATTGCAATTAATTTGCGTTTTCATAAATAATTTATACATGGCTTACCGCTTACAAGGGAATACATTAGACGACCGGCCAAGCTTGAAAAAAGTGTCTAGAAAACACTGTCGATGGCATTTTTTGTTACAAGCATGAAAATACGCAAAATGTCTCAGGATAGTGTTTACTTTGAGGGTGAGAGTGGTTGCCAACCGTATTTTTTTATCTATGTGCTAAAATTTGAAGGTTTTTTCTAAAACATTTCGAAGGATGGGATTTTTTTCGAATGCTGTGTTTTATATCAGTGTTTTATTTTAATTGGCTGACTATCTAATTAACATTTGTAAAATTTGGATAATCTTCTTTCGTATAATTCAAAATGATATGCTAATAAGAAACATGGCGCAAATACATCAAAACACGACCTTTCAAAAAGAAGCCACAACAATATGTTTTTGTTGTGTTACAGACAGGCAACAATCACATATGTTTAGATTACATACGAATCGGTACTACACGCCCGGTTGCCACCCGTGTAACACAATATACTTCTGTTGAGCCAGTCGAGTTTTGGAATGTAAATGGTTGAAAAACAGCATGTTGGCGCAAACACGTAGTTTCACTATAACACATAGACCTTCAAAATCGGTAAATATTCGAAATAAAACGCAATAATTTACGAATTTAAGCCTTTGGGTAACCACTCGTTCTAATAAATCCATCTTTATAATGAAACTTGCCTCCACACAGGTATTTTAACAAGTGCCAGTAATACCATGTTTCTCATTAGCATGTCACTTTGAGTTATGACAATTAAGAAAAGGAGAAATTTGCACATGCTAATTAGGCAGTGAACCAATTACAATAAATCCATGATATCGAAAACGGCTTTTAAATGGAATCCCATCTATCGAAATGTCGTTATAAAAACCTTCCAATTTCGCTACATAAATAGAATAATTACGGAGGGCAACCACTTTCACCGTCAAAGTGAACACACTCCGATGACATTCAGTGTGGTTTCCTGCTTGTAACAAAAATGCCATCGATCGAAAGTCACTTTTTTCGATGCTGGCTGGCCGTCTACATGGCGTTATCGTTGAATTTTCGTTTGCTGCAACTTTGGAAATACCTAATACATATGCATGAGAATAACTTATTCATGATAAAACCTACAGTACAAAATGCATGAAAATATGAAATATTTCATACAAATGGCGAAAGATCACTAATACAAATGAACGAGAGTACCCAATACAAAAGCATGATATTATTTAATAAGAATACATGACCATGGGAATACTTAATACAAATATACAAGAACCTTTAATACAAATAGTTGCATATACCCAAAACCAATGCATGAATATGCATAATACAAATCCCAAAAGACCCCTATTGTACACGAGATTACTTATTACAACATACCAAATTACCTATAAATGCGCTAAGAATGAGACTACCCTATGCAAAGCATACTAAACATGCCTAATTCAAACTTCGTTTCTTTTTTCGTACCTTAATTAAGCCGGCCGCGGGATAATTATTTCACAATCTTGTACAGAAGATATACGCATGATGCAGTCAGAAACGCCTGGGTCACAGATACAGAACTTAGCATGTTCACATAAGACTGAAAGCCATACCTAAGGAGCTTACCAGATTGTCGTAACACGAAATACAACAATTCTTTGTTTGCAATCACGTAACCAAAATTTTGCGTCATCTTGGTTGATTTTCAAAAACAAAATGGCTGGTTTGACATACGGTTTGACACAACAAATAGCGTTATCAGAATATTGCCTCAAGTTAAACGGCGCAGAAAGGTCAAGATACGAAGAAAAAGTAAAAATGTGTGGATTTGACCCTTTCAAACTCAAGAAGTCTGATTTTGTTGAAGATACTTCGATATGGCCACAAGTGGAATACCCAGATATCGCAAATTATTTGGTGCTACAGACGTCGTGGGCTACGAAAGCCCAAATGAAAGCGTACAAAAGCCTTGAAGCTTACAATTTTTTCGTGTCTAGCTGGGTAAAGTCGGTACTTGCTAAGCTTGCTGGTCAAACTCAGGTTGTGATATTTACACGGGTAGGTATTGTCACATTTATTTACAGTTCAATATAATATTTGAAGATTTCAACATGAACAAGATGAATATTTGACTCACTTCTCATATGCAGTGACTTTGTTTTCATGCAGGTTAACCATTCTCAGCGAGCAAGGGAGACACCACTAAAAACATGGATTCTTATAGCGAATAACGGAGTAGTGAATACCGCTCACTGTGACTGTATGGCAGGGTGAGGGATACTGTGATATTTATGTTTTTAAATTAATATTTTACTGCCAAACAGCTTAAAAAGTAACAGTTATGTATTTGTAAAGAAAGTTTATTTTCAAATGTTACAGACTTTCAGAGGCATGCTCTCATGTGAGAGCTACGTTGTTTGCGGTAGAGACTGGAGTGAGAATGTCCAAAACAGCTTGCACACAAGAACAAAACGGTTGGCTAATACCTTCTTATGTCAAAGAGGTATAAAATTGCTTTGTTCGTGTGTTTTGCTTGATACTATAGGGTAGGGTTGCATAAGTTTTCAGTTGCAGATCTGGTATTTTATGGAAAATGGCATTAACTTGCATCAGATTCACAAATGATTTTAATATTTTTACCTAGATTCCATACAAACGTTACCTCAGCTTTAAGAAAGCATAAGTTGATGATGCAAGATAATAAAACACCAACCACGCTACGAACTGTGCCTGATGAAGCAAAAAAGAAAATTTCTGTGACAACACAAGAATAAATTTATAATTTCTTTGAAAGCATTTCTAAATCAAAGACAAAGCCAGCTATATTGTCAGTGATACCAGATTACAGTAAAGACTACATTCCAAAAGAGTTGAAGCAGTTACCGAAACCGCTAACATTTATTTTTCGAGAAGAAAATGCCAAAATGACCTTTCAAGAATTGTTGATTTTGTGTAAAGGAGCAGAAATTTCCATCACTGTTGAGGATTGCCAAAACATTGAAGTGGAAACTAAAGCCCAAGCATCATCTTGTGAATGGCTTGAACAAAGAGCTGGGAGGATAACAGCATCCAAATTCAAGTCAACATGCCATACTAAGCCAGAGAAGCCATCGTTGAGTCTGATTAAGGCCATATGTTACCCAGCTGTACACCAATTTTCGTCTGCAGCAACAAGGTATTTATATATCATAGATTCCATGTACAGTACTTTGAAATCTGGGGGTTATACAATTTCTCTTCGGGTGTTGACTGCGCTTATAATTGGGTAAGCTTTATGTAATAATTAACCCATAAATATGCAAGGCTCTTCCCTTGACAAGTAAAATGGTCTGGCGTGAGAAAATGCTAATTAAAGTAGAGCACATGGGGGCACATTGCATGTTTAAGGGAATGATAATAATTTTGGCAGATACCTCATTCTGAAGTGACTACTAAAATTTATGTTAATTGTGCTGATCCTCCTTATACATATAGTTGCAATTGGATTAGCAATATATTATAATTATTTATATTATAAGTAGCATCTAACGAGCAATTTGATTGGCTAATGCGCGTGCTTTATGACGCAATAAAGCACGGCCAGCGTTTTCATTTTTCTCACTTCGTCCCGCTTGTAAAATTTTCCTCGGAATTGTCAATACAATATGAACAAAATTATAATAGTTTTAAATCCAAATTCTGCCAAAAAGCAAGACAAAGTAGACCTAAACGAGATGGAAAAAAGCCAGCCAACAAATAACAACGGAACATAAACGGCGAATAAAGATTCGTAGCTGTTTCTGAGTTTGAAATATACTTTTTTGCTTGAAAGTTGGCATTCAACGGCGACAAGAAACGCGATAATCTGTACTATTTTGACATATAAAGGTACAAAAACTGTTTTTAAACATAAACCAAACCAAATTTATCCACAGTTCTAGGTGCAAAAAATTAAAATTAACCATTTTGGCATTGATTTAGATATAAACAATATGTGTACAGTTTTTAAGCTGTCAAGATGCAACGACAAAAACCTACACAAATACGACATGTTTATGCATTTCTTGACAGTTTGTCTGAGAAATTTTTTAGCCACCAACCACTGAACTAGCAAAAAACACAAAAAATATACAAAAACTGCCCGATATATTTGGTTCAAGATGAAAAATCAACTTGACAGCCAATGTCATCAAAGCAGCTTGACAAAAACGGAAAAACCCTTCGCTTTTATACGAATCTAGGACAATAGTGAAGCAGAACAACGAAAAACCAATCTGTCTATCATTGTGCACTATATTTGAAAAAAATTCAACAGTTTTTGTGCCTTTTTAATCCCTAATTTTTGTTGAGTTGCAAGTTTTTCGCTCCTTCGCCGGCCAGAATTCAAGCTTGTAGTTGTTGCCAAGCAATGAAAACATTAAAAAGCTTGCGAGTGACGTCAGTGATTACATGTTAGGAGAATATCAATATTGATCTTTGAACAAAATTGTTTACTGTGCTTATATACCACGTATAATATAAAAGAATTAAAAAACTCGTCTTGTGCTGTTATGGTGTAATAATGCACTCGGGGGAATGTTGGGAGAATACTCGAGAAGCGTGTAAAACACTCGGCTACGCCTCGTGTTTTACAAGCTTCTCTCGTATTCTCCCAACATTCACCCCTCGTGCATTATTACACCATAACGGCACGCGACTCGTTTTTTAATTCTTAAATATTTTTATACATTATAATTATTGTTATTATCATCATTAAGATGGGGAAGCTGCCATGAAAAGCATGCAAGACAGCTTTATGAAAAACAAATGCAGACAAAACATGAAAACTTTACAGTGTCAGATAGTGGTTTTCGTGTAAATCCAAAGTGGCCCTAATCTAGGTGCTACTCCAGATGGCCTCGTTATGTGTGATAGCTGTGGGGAAGGAATATATGAAATAAAGGTAAGATATACTTTTTTGAAGGCATGTAGGTCTTTGTAGGAAGTGGGGCATGTAGGAATGTCTAGGCAAAATATATAGGAAAGGCATGTAGGAATTGAAATGGTGAACAAGAGTGGCCCCTATAACCCCCCTCCCCTGCAAAATCCTGAATTTACTATGGTGCAGCCATACAGGTCTTTGAAGATTGATTCAGTAATAATATGCTGCTTTTTTTTGAAGTGCCGCTTTCGCCATAAAGAGAGCTCTGTTGATGAAATTGTGGGAAATAAAAACAGCTGCCTCATCCAGGAAGAAGGAAAAATTTGCCTGGAACATAAACACAGCTATTACTATCAAGTATGTATTTAAATAAAATGAAATTATTTATATCAAAATGTGTGATGTTATACATCTGAAAGCAGTTGCAATGACAACTCATGCATATTTTAACTTTATTTACACTAATTATATACTTTTTATAAATTATATTTTAGGTCCAGGCTCAAATCAATATAACTGAAGTTGAATACTGCGACTTTGTTGTATGGACAAAGAAAGACATCCTGATTGAGAGAATAGAATCTCACGCCCAGTTCTGGGAGGCTTCTTTACAGAAAGCCACCATCTTTTTTAAAACAGTCCTTCTTTCTGAACTTCTAGCTAAGTGGTTTACCAGGAATTCTTTTCAGTCTGAAGAATAGACAAGTTACTGTAAGAAAGGTCACAGTCTAAATTAAATTGTATACAATATGTAAATAAAATAATTTTCAGTTGCCAGTGATTTATTTAATATTATTGATTGAAAATGTTTGAAATAAATAATTCTGACTTATTTATTATGAAATTTACAATTTCAAAATACACTGACCCAAAGGGCAAGTTCTCAAAACACTGACTAATCGAAGGGAATTATAGAGTGAGGTAGATTTGTCAATGCACAGCAGACTGTGCATGGCAATTTTGTCAATTGGTGCTTTGGGGTCTCCACTCTTTGCAGATATCAGTTAAATGGGCAGGATACTTTGCAGTATAGTGTATTTCCGACGAACAAGACCAATTACTCTCTCTACGTGAATCCTGACATTAGCGATTTTTCTAGTTTCCTCAACATCTATTGCCAAGAGCTGATTCTTTCCACGAGTAAATGCAGGCAATTTAAAGGCAGCACCATAATAACCAACACTATCTGCGATGTCAAAGCCTCGATCAGCGAGCACTATGCTTCCAGGAAGCAAATTTCTAAGAAAGTTGCTTTGTTTATCACTAACCCACCCACACCATGCAGAGGAAATGAAAGAAATCTCAAATCAGTTTGGCATTCTGCATGCTTCACTCTCACATTAGTTTGGCATGCTGTATGCACAACATTAGATTGGTCAACAACTCCATTATCACAGATGTCCATATTAAGTTGGCATTCTTCATTTCCTATTTGGAAATAAAATAGTGGTTGTCAGAAACATCAGTACTAAATTAGGAAAGAAAATTTCGGTTAGCATCATCACTTTTTCAACAATCTTTGAAAAAATATATGATACATAGTTTCAAAACTTTGATTTTCTTTTTAACACATTAACGGCCAGTACTCTGCCACTGACGAGTAAAATCGTCTGGCGTTAGACAGAGTAAATACTAATGTATGGCGCATAGCGCTGTAATGGGTTAAAGCAATGGTGGTCAAGGCACTGGGAAAACATTGCTGACCATCAGTGAGATGACTGAATCAAGTGCTGGGAATATAATTTTTGGGTGACCACCAATTCCCCATCACAACTCAACCCCCCTCTATATAGTGGGGTGGGAGTTGGGTGTGATAGGAAATTTAAAAGCATGTAAAAAATATCAAATATAAATAATTGTAAACTCACCATCATTTGACTCATTTCCTGCCTCAAACACAAGTTGTTCATGTAGCTGAATGAGTGTTTCAGCAGCTTCGAAGCGTTGCCGTTTGTTTTCACGTTCTTGAACTCCTTCATCACGAAACGACGTAGATTTTATATTAAGAGGTTTCAATTTGTTGTGCTCTAGATGCGGAGTCGGTGCCCAATATCCGGCACATCATATAGTGAAGCTGGACTCCCTGAATACAATTTAAAAGCAATTTAAATAAACTGATAATTAGCCAATGGAAAGGGATATATTTTTTAAAACAAACAATATAACTCATTTAAATTCCAAATGTACCAACAGGGGCTTTGACTTATTAATATTAAAGCAGAAGATGAGAATGGTATACTGTAGGTATAAGTTTTTTCTCCACGGTACTCATGGAAAGCAGGTTGTTTTATATGTTGTAATTTTTGTTTTGTATCTTTGTAATTGTTTGTTCTCCTGATGAGTTTTTTACCGTGGCTAAATAAAGTATTGAATTGAATATCTGTTGTCTTTCTGACTTCTGAGTATTCAATTATTGAGCGAGTATAAAATCGATTTATATAGCTTTAACTAAACCATAAAACAGCTAGTCCTTCAGAAAAATCAAATTAATTAAATATATTCTTACCTTGAACGAAATGATAGCTGCAAACTCGTGCATATGCGATGTTTTTTTCAGTTAAATCGGACCGCGAGATGTTTGTGAGCCACCTCGCTCGACGTTGTTTTGATATTTTTTTTGTTTCTTTCCCTTGTGAGGTAATTATTTTCGGAATTCTAAAATATCTATATTGTTCATCTGTACTGGCATTGTGACTGCATTCAAAAATTGCACATAATACTCGCGTAAAAAAATTTATATCCACAACAAAGCCAAAGGTCACTGCTATTTACGTAAAGTTATCAACCAAGATGGCGTCGGACCGGAATTAATAAAACTTGTGACGTCATGTACAAACAAAGAATATTTTGATAATGGTTTGATAAAGTTATGCAATATTTATATATTAGTCAGTTAGTCTCGTCACTTGACCCATGACCTGTATAAATTATCGATGTTTGATGTAAGTTTTCAAGTGCGAATGTCATAAAATGGGAGTTTACTTAGAATCTCCTTGAAACGTAGATCATGAAAATACAAAGCAGATTTAAAATTGAGCTTGTTTTCACGGAGTAATAAGGCAATGAAATTTGAAAATTTCAAATTTTAACGGAAAAGTTTTTGAAAATCGCGAAGTTGGGAAACTGGTAACTAATACGTCACAATAGGAACCCATTGCCTACTCGGGTAAGTGGAAAGTATATAAATGTAAAGGGAGAATCGCAATCAAGCCCGGTAAAAAATGTCGTAAACGAGTTCATATACAGAAAATAATAGTTAGCAAAGCGATGACTCCGATTGGAACTGTATTCTCGGGCAGTATGCAATCGAGAAACCGAGTGAAATCGATGAAAACACCGTTGACGCGAAGTCAAGCAGTGATCACGAACAAGACATCCGTCCGTATATAAATAATGAACTAGTTGAGTAGTTGCTGACGAAGAATGGCTCGCAAAATATCGCAAAAAAGAGCAATAAATTGTACGACGAACGTCTCAAGGAACTACATAATTATGGTAAATAGTTCACTTTGATTTTGTTGCGTAACATGGGTTTCGCGACTCGGCGATCGTGTATTTGTCTCTACATCTACAATATTCAAGTTACAAAATTAATATAATATTTCAGGTGTAAATGTGGCAATTGTCGCATTGAGACGCTTCATATGCTAAAGATGTCAATGTTGTATGGAAAATGAGGAGTGCGTAGATTATTTAAACAGTGACATTGTCCCACCAAGTTGAAGTCCTGCCATCATGTATAGTCAAGCATCCTTGGTTTAAAATAGCTTATGTCTCCATACCTGGACCCTCCGTTTAACAGCAACGAAATTACGAGCAAGAAATAAGCAAGAATACCGCCAAACAAGCACACAAGATAGGTAAATAATGCTTTATTTGATATCAACACATTGTCATTGATATATCGACTGTATGTATACAATTATGATTATATATATATATAATAACACGTCAATACACAAATACACGTTTTATTAAAAAGACTTAAATATTTATTTGTAGATTCTTATGGAGCACAGCAAACAGAAGGTTTGTGTGGATGGTTTATGGGCGTCTAGCTAATAGCAGCACTCGCGTATGAGAAAATAAGGAGGCAGTTTATGCCTGCTCTTGACTTATGAAGACTTTGTAGGATTTGTAGAGGAGGACATGCAGTTCTTAAATGTTGATACCATAGACTATTATTATAATCACAGGAGGCCCAGGATCTATTTGCCCGCGCCCGCCTGTGACTTCCTTATAACGAGGGAAGGAAGGAAACATTGAGACCAAAATAGCCCAGACTTGGCATATGTTACACGAAACTATCCTCGATTTTTCGCCTTTAAATGCATTTCTTTCGAGATTAATCGATATCCCCCGCAAGAATGATACTGTACAACTCTCAAAACAACGATGCTTTAATCAAAGAGCTTAAATTCGCTCTAAAATCCGTGAGGGAATGACAAAATTTGGCAAAAATATATCCGCGTGCCAGGTTTGCTGGTAAAAACCGGAAGTCGTTGAACAACTCAAAATACACTTCAAACCTGATTGGACAACTTTGAAATTTGAAACTTTTGTTGATATTCGTTGTCCAATCAGGTTTAAAGTGTATTTTGAGTTGTTCAACGACTTCCGGTTTTTACCAGCAAACCTGGCACCGGATATATTTTTGCCAAATTTTGTCATTCCCTCACGGATTTTAGAGCGTATTTAAGCTCTTTGATTAAAGTATCGTTGTTTTGAGAGTTGTACGGTATCATTCTTGCAGGGGATATCGATTAATCTCGAAAGAAATGCATTTAAAGGCGAAAAATCGAGGATAGTTTCGTGTAACATATGCCAAGTCTGGGCTATTTTGGTCTCAATGTTTCCTTCCTTCCCTCGTTATAAGGAAGCCACAGGCGGGCGCGGGCAAATAGAGGCTAGGCCTTCTGTGTTATAATATACCTATATACATGTATATACCTTTTTTTAATTTTGATCTTTTATGTGGTTTATGAGCCACATATACATATATTACTCTGTATAGATATAGCATTTGAAATTAAAATTTGTATCTGAGATTTTCCCTGCAGTGCGTGCGTGTGGGTATATTTGTACAATGTGTTACATGGCGTGTAGGGTTACTTCTGACTTGCATTTCGTTTCACTGCATATTGAGTCATTTCATGGTAGTTTCAATTGAATATTGTTTTCAAACGTTTGTCAAAAATATTACTTTAATTCTTACACACCGTGATAGATAACAACAGTAAAAGTATTTTAGCAAGTATATATTCTATAATCTGTGAAGAAATCTGAAACATTAGACGGGTTTTCCCTGTAGAGCGTACAAAATATATCAAAAAGACAAAATACAATAAAATATTATTCTTCTAAATAATCAACAAACACAAGGAGAGTTTTATAATTTACTGCTGCGTCAAATTACTGCTACATTGTCTGTTTAAAATAATACAGTACACGTTGTACATCCCTTGACGACGCAACCAAACGGTTTTGATACGCTATTTCACTCATATCCTCACGATTTTGTGTTATTTCTAGTGACTCCATCGGCTGTGGCTCATTTATATTTATTGCGTGACTATGACCAACACCAGCAGAATGCATCGAAATAGCTTCTTTTACAACCTATTTAAATAATATATTTGTGACTAAAATTGGTCATATATTAAAACGATTGACAAACGAAATTTACCCTTAACAGAAAAACAAAATAGAATCAGAAATTTGAAAGTATTGTACCTACCATTCTTTTCGCTCTCGCAGACAGCGATTTGTGGTCGACAGTAGTCGTGTATTTTGGTATTGCATCGACCCAAATTTTGTCGGAAGCTAACCTCGGTTTTTTACCAGAGAGACCAGAAAACATTTCAGTAGAATCCTCCTTCGTATAGTGTCCAGAACGAAAGAGTTTGATCCCATTTTGCTTGTTTTAAGCACACGAAATCAATCCACTGTTTGTCGACTCGCGTCTCCTCTTCGCTTCGGACCTCTCATCCCCAGCAAATGGTATAAAATGAAGCGAAATGCCTTCCTTTGTATCTGTTACAAGATCAACCTTGGATCAACCTCATACTACACATCTATTCAGCGTCTATTTGCGATTTTATTTCCACTGTTGCCTTCTATGTGATAGTACATGTAATAGTGTTTTCTATATTGTTGAGTTGGACGAGTCCCTATTTTGACGTCATACGCACAATTTCGTACCAGTCTCTTTTGCGCGGTTTTCAGATTTTTCACTACACGAAATTAAATGTTTAAACGACAATAACTTTTAAACTATAATTCCGATTTCAATTCTGTTTTAGAAGTTACTTACTTATTTAAACCATAGATTTCAAAAATGCAAAGTCTCATTTTATGACATGGGCACTTTAACCAACTCTACATTTCCAATTGCAGAAAAGAAAGCCAAAGTAGTACCAATCTATAAAGCGGATAGCAATGAACTGTTTGATAATTACCGGCCAGTGTCAGTATTACCTACTACGTCAAAGATCCTAGAACGTATACTTTATAACCAACTTTATGCTTTCCTGGATAATAATCACCTTATTACCTCTTATCAGTTTGGATTTAGAAAAGGTCATAATACTAAACATGCTATCACATATTTAACTTATCGAATAAGAGGAGCTATGGATAAAGGGCAATATACAGGTGCAATTTACATCGACTTGAGAAAAGCATTCGATAATGTCCATCGTGCAACTCTTTTGGCGAAATTACCTCAATACGGAATCAAAGGAAGAGAACTTGAATGGCTTAAGGACTACCTTTTTGGAAGACGGCAATTCGTTGAGTTTGAACACTCGACTTCGCAAGTCTTTTTTGTAACAATGGGTGTACCTCTAGGATCCATATTGGTTCCCCTTCTTTTTCTGCTCCATATCAATGATATAGTGGAAACAATGTATAAATCGGAAATGCTTCTTTATGCGAACGACATGGTCATGTACTGTATTATAGTAATGAGAATGCAAAAAATCGTTGAGGAAATACTAACCACCGAATTCGAAAACTTATGAACTGGCTCTGGGAAAATGACTTAATTCTGAATCCAAAGGTGGGAAAACGGAGGCACTGTTGTTTGGAACGCAACAGAAAATAAAGAAAGCTGAAAAACTCGCTATTTCAACCAACTCAGCCACAATTAACACTACCGAAGTCTACAATTATCTTGGGACCGTCTTTGATAAGTCACTAACCTTCAAACCCCAGATAGATAAGGTATATAAAAATAGGTACGCTAAGCGTACATGTATCTGCTTATGGTGATCCCAAAGGAGTAATATTCTACAAATTCTACTTTGGCCGTGAAGTGTATAAGTTATACATATTTTGTACAAACAACATACACTTCATTCAATCAGTAACTTGTAAAGAAGAAGAGATTGATGTTTAAATGAGTATATTTTTATAAATATCAGAAATATATATTATACACAGTTGACCAAGGTTTTCATGTTAATTGTTAAACGAGGTTAGATTTACATTATGGCAGATGAATAAAATGGCTGATATAAATTCCACTTGCAGAAACTAATTCCACAACATAACAAAGATATTATTCAATATTATGATGTTATTGCTGAAACATGTTAGGTTCACAAACTTGTTGATAGTTCATAATATATAGTATGGCCCATATAGATAGGTCATAATATAATAGGTATGTGAGAAAATTGTAGAAGCGTGGATGTTGTCAGGATACCAGATGTTGCCAATACACACTTGCAGAGTTTAAAAGCCTTTTAACCATACAATTGATCATGACATGATTGACATCAACATTTCTTTTGTCCATAATGGAAGTATTTCATTTTAGAAATGTGATAGTCAGGGTTGATGGAACACAAATTAACTGTTTATTCCAAGTAAATATATTAGAAAATAGGTCATACATTGGTGGCCATTCATCAGTAGCAAATGTTGACAAGGTTGAAAATCAGGAGTATAATCCATGTATATAGTTCTTGAATAGAATCATATAATGCAGCATACCAGATCCATACAATATTGTGCCATGGGAGAAAATCCAATATACAGAATAATAGGTTCAGTTTTGTACATTGTGTGCCATTAATAAGATCCCATTTATATGACATATGGTGGCTGTTAACATCTTCTTCTGTAAATATACATGTACCGGTGAGTTTAACTTGAGATTGTTCTGCAAGTAGAGTGTAGTTCTGGCAAAATTATCCAGCCATTATCCAGTACATTCTAATTGTTGTTTTCATCTATAAACAAAAATTACCTTCATGTTAGAACTTACGGCAAATGATAGTGCTAGAACATGCAACAATACATAAGACAAATAGTAAGAGGGAGGGGGGTGGGGGGGAGGAAATATAAAATGGCTTACCTGGTGTTCTTGTTATTGGCATTCAGTAGCAGACATTGATAAGGTGGATGAAGGGGGGGGGGGAGAACCCCCTCCAAGTTCTTAATTTGTTAATAGTACAACCCAGGTTATATAGTTATATACTGTAAATACATGTACATTATTATGACTGGTTCCAAGTGTTACTATAAGTATTTATTCCTATTTGAAGCCAAATATTTGCTCTTCATGCAACTACTATTACTTTGCTTTAATGAAAGCAATTAATCAATGCACATACTGCTTTATGATCAGAGAAATATGTTTCCAATATGTGTGACTTAGCTTGTGATTCTGGTAAATTCGTATAAATATGATCAATTAACGTCTGATTATCTGTAGTGATACTGGATACTAATTGTCTATAGTTATTATCATTAATAAAAAGATTATATAGAGGCCTTCTATTGCCTTCATCCAACCAATTGATATTAAAATCACCTATGAAAATGTTAAATTCAGAAGTACATAACATTAAAAGATAATTCAATGCTCTAAACAGTTGCTCTACTGGAATTCTGGGTGATCGATATATACCTATAATGGTAACATGTGGAAGAATCATTACTTTCATAATAGTTATCTCAATGCCATTTATATTATGACAACGTGGATATCCAGGTAAGAACTCAACTCGGCTAAAAACAGCCATGCCACCAAAAGGTCTTGAAGTTGAAGGGTGACCATAATTTCTGAACAAGGTGTAACCATCAATATCATACATATTGTCACTATCCGAGCTCATACATCGAGTTTCAGAAAAGATATTGATATCAGTGTTTGTAAAATTCAAATCATGTCGAACATCATCAATATGTTTGTGCAATGATCGAGCGTTCAGGTAGCATAATTTAAAAGAGACTTGATCTGTCCTATAAATAGGAGTAACACTAAGTTTCAGTGCACGTTCATTCCTCAACAATTCCATTTCAACTGCAACATGAGGATTAACAGCCATTTTTTGTTCACAAAGATCAGTGATATATAAGCCTTCAATTTTTGTCACTCTGATCAAACCAACATAATGTATATGAGGTATGGCTCTTCTTGTATTAAAATTGACAACAATTTTTTGTTCAGTGTCACCTTGTGAACGATGAATTGTCTTAGCTGCAGCAGGTCTCAGTGGAAACTGTTTTCTCACAACTTGTGCAGTTTGGTTCCTGCCAACAGCAAACTGAGTAGTAATTGGTTTTATTGGAGTCCATGTTGACTCAATACCTTGAACATAAAGATTTCTATTTTCATGTCTGGTTTTCTCACCAACATCTAAATGGTCAAACTGTACCCATATTATACCTGATGGTTTATCTCTTTGATTTAATTGTATTTTTTTAACAATGTTACCAGCACCATTAGTCATGCCATCATCAGTGCGTACATTTAATGCTATCTCAGTTCTTTCCCCAACTGACAGTTGAAGGTTCGAAGTGATTTGTTTTGTTTTCCTCGGATCATCTGGTATTTGACTCAAAATTTTATTTCTCAGCTGAGCAGAGTTAGCTCCTATGACACTGTCCACTGCTTTAATGGAAACTTTTCCCCAGTTGCTGCATTATGAACTCTTTCATTAAATTCGTTTACCTTCTGATTCTGTATGAATAAATGAGGTGCATCCATTGGCTCCTGGATGCTATTTTCCTTTATTAATCTTTCCTTGAGTTTTAAAATGTCATCCTTAGTGTGCCTTCCTTCTCTAAGTCTATTCAATATTTCAGCAAATATTTTGCTCTCTCTCTGCCTCATTATTTCTTTCAGTTCAAACATATTAAAGTAATCTTGCCATTTATTTGGAGCAAGGATTCCATATTCTGAATTGTCTAGATTCTTAAATATATACCTATCCATTACAGGTTCTAGTTGAAATAGATCACCAATTGCAACTATGCTTACACCACCAAAATCATCTTTACTTCCTTTGATATCTTTAAGTCTATTATTTATCTGAACATTAAACATTGTGCTACCCACCATTGAGATCTCATCCAAAAATATCAGTTTTAAACCACCAAGCTGACACCTTAAAGTATTTAGCCTGCTTGAGTCAAGTGGTTTGTAGTTCTTTAAGGACTGACATGCAGGTATTGCAAGTGCACTATGTATTGTATTGCCTTTAATGTTGAAAGCTGCCTTGCCAGTTGGAGCAAGCATTAATATTTTTACTTGATGGAAATCATCACCTGCTCTTGCATTATAATACTTCAATGCTGCTTGATATAAACATTTAGTGAGATGCGACTTGCCAACTCCAGCTCCTCCACTGAGAAAACAGTAGAATGGACTCTCAGAAGTTTTTATAAGATGTAACACATGATAGAAAAATTCTTTTTGTTCTTTGTTAAGTTCCTGTACCATACCTCTGTAAACATCATCCTGTTCCTCATGTAATATTAGCTGCTCAGTATTTGATGCAGTCGAAGGAATTCCAAGATCACCAGATAGATCATAGTTTGCATTCAATTCTGGATGAAGGTCTTGTGTACCTTCAGATTCATCTTGACGCTCAATGTTTTGTGTTCCTGGGGCAATAAGGTCATAGTTATCATCATTATCATCCATATTATTAATCTGTTCTTGGATCTCATTCAAGTCATCACTACAAATAGCATACTGTTTCATTTGGTTATCTATTGTATTTTTAACTTGTAAATAATGCTCTTGGTAAGAAGAACATTTTTTTATTAAATCTGTTGTTTCATTTCTCCATGAAGTGAATAACATGATCAGTTCTCGGTAATGTTTCTCAGAATCAACTTCCTTGTTAAAACACACGCTTCGGATAATTCTGGCTTTAGATCTTTTTTTATTCTTTTGTTCATTTTCCTTTTCCTCATTATCATCATCATTATCATCCAAATTTGTCTCAAGTGGATAGCTATCAATATCTAGTTCGCGAGATGGTTTGACATATGGCTTACCACAAGAGTCATACCATGCAGCCCAATCAGCAAGAGACAAATTTTCAAGTTTGGCTGGTCGTTTTGTGTAACGCTTTATTAACCCAGATGCATAAACCTCATCAGAATCATCTTCCATATCTTTGATTTCTTTCATTGGTTTTAGTAATTGAACTCTATCCTCAGGAGGTGAAGTATTTATAAATACCACTTGCCGAGAAGATTTCCTCATTGGAAGTTGTAGTACTATGTAGACTGCTTCTTGCGCACTTATTTCAACATTGTTTAAAAACTTATTTCCAATATCTCTCACTTGTTGCTTAATACTGGAGTTTCCCCTTCTTGCTTCTTCACAAGCAGTTCTTAATAGATCGCTCATGCCTTTTTGGGCTTTGGATATATATGATACAATGTACATTGCACATGCATATGCATCAAGTACAAATTGAATGTCCATATTTGCACGCCATGCACTGAGACATGCAGCATTATAATTATTGATTCTTAATTCATTTGGTTTTCTTTTTAAGAATATAGTTGGTGCTTTGAGGCTGGATCGAACAGCTAACAAATAATGTTGTTCTGTCAGTTTAAGATTAACCAACAACTGGTCAAATGTAATGTCGCTACCATCTTTCATATCATTCAGATGGTTCTTTACAAACTTCCAAGTATCTTTATGTTGTCCAAGTTCATTATCATCCATATCAATATCTAACGGATATAGAATTTTGGTTGACCGCATAGGTGGTTGCGGGTAATTAAAACGACATACACTTTTGGATTTCTTTCGACAAGTGTGAGAATGACGATGAACCTGCCTGTTCACAAGTGTAAGTAACTCTTGATTTTCAGTTGGCTTTTCACATGTTATTATTTTATCAATAAATGAAACAACATCACAATCAAAATCTACACCAAATGTAGGAGCATTTTCTAGCCATATTAACATATGAATATGAGGTGATCCTCTTTGTTGATATTCAACTCGATAAAACCAGTCAGCAACCTTTCCTAGAGGTGCGGTTGTGCTTAAAAGAAAGTTTGACAGAAACTTGTGCACTTGATAATCAAAGTGCCTAGCACATGTCACTGGATCACTCTGAATTAACCTGCTTTTCTCTTCCCAATTAAGGTTCTCAAGTTCATTGTCAGTGTATTCTTTGTTATCAACAAGCTTACCAAGTATTCTGAGTAGATGAATCCATTGTGTTTCTGCAGAAGAGAAACTACAGAATAATGAAGCAGCACCTAACTGTCTTATCATTGCAAATATATCCTTTTTGGCTTTTTCAAAATATGGAGGTGAACCCCTCACAGCTCTTAGAAATTTAAATCCTTGATCATGGTGAATCATGCTATCTATTGCACCTGGTTGTTTTAGTTGACCAGCAGTAATTGTGCCACTATTTCGTTGACATTTTCTTAATGCAACTTGTGATTGCCCAAGCAAAATCTTCATTTGCAATTTTTTAGTTTTAAAGAAAATATTTTCCACTCACATTGCAGCCCTTCGGTCAGACCGTCTTAATTCAGATTTGCAAATTTCACTATAATGGACATCAGTTAGTCTTGTTGTATTGTCAGGTCGTTTCTGTCCAATAAATATACTTCCTCTGAATATCTATCTCTAAATATGCTCATAGGCCTATTGCCCTCACCAGGCGCAACATTTAGAATATGCTGACGTTCATTATCAGTCACAAAATCTGGAGATGTTAACATAGTGTCAGTTACTCCAGCAGGTATTTCTGTCTCATCTTCACTCCAGTGATCATCATTATCACATGTCAATGTTTGTTGGGTCTTACCATCTGTATCACAGTTCAAGCTTGCTGCATTAAAATCCACTTTTGATCATTATCACATAACAAAGTATTTAAATTACCTTCAAGCCAAGCATCATTGAAAGTTATACCTTCCTCTTTATAAAGGTTGCCATTATTTACAAGCCATTTGGCAGCTTCTGCTACTTTGTTTGGTCTGACATTAAGTGACAAAGCTGAACTTTTGTATTGCAATCTTCTCTTAAGGTTAACTTTAATGGTACTGGTTTCATTTGGTAACCTTGGCAACATGCTAACAGTATTAGCAACATCTGCTGGGACATTAACAATATTTCCATTGATCTTTAGTTGTCTACCTCTGGGAGCCTGCATTAATTTTTGAAATGCAAGTCTTGGAGCAAGCAATCTACATTCTAATTCATTTAAATCGAAAAATGAAGGCTTTTCTGGGAACTTCATTCCATTTATGACAGCACAAGGAGGCACCTTATTGTTTTTTAAATGCTCATTACATGTTTGACACAACCACTCCACATTGTTAACACTTTTTCTATTTAACAGTCTTTTTTGAACATCAGGATTATTTTCCTTCAGTGTTACAGCTGGCACAACACTATGCTTATACCATAATTGGTCGCAACAAGTGCAAATATAAAGAGGACCTTGTGAGACAATATCATGAAATTTGGATATTAAACTTTGTAGTGGCTCACTCACAGAACGTTTTCGCCTCATATATTCCTTTCTGTACTGTTTTCATGTATTGTTTCATGTACTGGGTTTTAATTTGCTTAGCCTGAGAGCTCTGTGTCGAATGTTCAGGACTCATAGAGTCACTTTCTTTTCTGTTACTAATAGTTTCATTAATACTTATTTCAACAATTCTACTTGCATCTAATTCTTGAGGAGAATTTAATGCATTATGACAGAAACCTGATATTGAAGAACATGGCAATGTTGATACATAATGATACTCATCTATATGACCCAAATAAACATCAGTTAGTTGCTGTGTTGATGATACTGGTTGTATTATACTGTGTTCACTAAACCCTTCATGTGTCTCTGCAATAATAATTTTTAACCTAAGCTGGTCAGCTACAGCTTGTATAATCATAGCATCACCCCATGTCCCTTGCATAGACATATTATTTAGGTATTCTAACCAAGAGTTTTCCGTATTACTTTCAATGAATCTCTCAGGATGATCTCTCATATAAGCAATCCCAGATGCCCTTATTTCTAAGTGATTACCTGGGTCACCATACAGCTGGTGTGAAACAGCTCGAAAGAAGCAATCACCTTCACCACCAACATCAAATGGTCTTAACTGGAATTGCTCTAGTCTTTGTTCTAACACAGTGAGAACAGGACCAGGATTTGTTTCTATATCTCCTGACAATAACAATCTGTTTTCACATATATTGTACTGCTTACTTAAAGCACAACTAATTTTACAATTACTAATTGTATTTTGAATTTCATAATCAGAGGTTGCACAGAATTTATGAAAGTTAATGCATGGTTTAAAATGCTCAACAAAAGTTCTAGTGAAGATACTTTGCATGTGTGTATTCCTTAAACAAAATTCCTTAAAATTTTTTGATATTTTGTTCAAAATAGAGGACTTGGGAGTAGACCTTAAGAACAAGTTTTTAACTGATTGTCGAATTTTTCTCTTTCTCATAGTTACAATAATCTTTTTCACAGGAACACGTGATGGTTCACGGTCACGGTATCGCTTGCCACTTGCCTGTCTAGTCAATTTCCTTAATATAGTATATGTATTATGTAAACAATTCTCAGAATTATGGAAACTATAGTCAGTGTAGATAGTTTTCCTCTTACATGGTTCAATATTCCTCTTACGAGGCTCAGTATTCCTCTTACGAGGCTCAATATTCCTCTTACGAGGCTCAATATTCCTCTTACGAGGCTCAGTATTCCTCTTACGAGGCTCAATATTCCTCTTATGAGGCTCCAAATTCCTCTTGTCAGGAATATGTATAATACTTACCATCTTCTTTTCCTACGAAGGAAAAAAAACATGAATTAAAAGGGATTTTTATGTAGTTGCAGATCGACTGCACGGAAATAAATTAGTTGAACTAAACAATCATATGCCAAGCAATCTAGAGACCATGAACCTTCTAGTTACAGTCGTTGCAACAGAAGCGTTCCTAAAATATTACATCAATTCATTACATAAGACATAAGTTGATCAATACATTTGCTCAAAAATAGCTCCTGTTTACTAGCATATTTGTTCCCAATTGGTCAATCCATAGTTAATAGGTCAATCAGTCACTGAAATGAGATGCCATTGGCCGATTCACACACACAGGAAGTTGATCAATTTTTCAACGAACGAATTGATAAATTCTAGGTAATGAATTGATGCAATATTTTAGGAACATATATTTAGCTATGCCTATAAGAAAGATAAAAAGAGACCATTTTTAAAGTATTTTGCAAAATCTTCTCCCTAATAATTAGGAGCTAAAGATCATCTTAAAATATTGCAAGACATACGGAGCACTGAGCTCTTCAGTTTTCTTGTAAAAACTTGCCTTGGCCGTTTACAGTGTAATATAAACTATGACGAATATATTATAGCTGAGCCTTGAACTCTAATAAATAGAGCTCGTTATTGCGCGTTTATGTCTGAATTATATTCAACACTGATTTCTAGTTTCTCTTTAGTTCCCCACAAATACAATAAATACCCACGTATGGTTCGCTCTGGAAATCTATCTTCAAGTCTTGAAGGCGCAAATATGTTATTGTTGGAAATATATAAATATCTTAAGATTTTCAAGTCTTGAAGGCGCAACGTTGTTGTTGGAAATATATAAATATCCCTCAAAGACTGAAGTATGTCGAATATTTTACAAACTGCGTGACAAATATATAATCCTCTATTCCTCTTTAAAGGGTAATCTAGAAGGTTGACAGTCTCTAGACGGCTTGGCATTTGATTGTTTATTCAATTAAATAATTTCCGTACAGACCTGAACCTAATAATGCTAATATACATACAATATAGCTCTAATTAAATATTTCATATTTATATTGCGCAAATTAACATGCTATAGCATATGATCAAATATATATGAATTATCGAAGAGCTTTATTTGCCCTCCTTCGAGGTTGGTTCTTTGCCAAAACGCCAAAATATATGGCTCCATACACAGTGATACACTCACAAAATCTGTTGCAATTCACACAGGTAAAACTGTCAGAATTCATGTTTAAAGTACTTACCGAATCCGGATAAGTTTCCATTGTTAGATGACGCCAAATTCAGGATAACTTCCCAAGAAAAATGGCGAAAAAACTGGCCGAAATTTTTAAGATACGTCTCGAAGCAAATACGGCGAACACAATTATTAAACACGAGTACACGACGTCAAACCGTAGTTATGGAGAACAATTGAACAAAGGAATGAGGTTATAAGCTGATCGCTGATTGGCTGATATAAGCTTGTCGCTGAATGCTGATTGGCTGATATAAGCTCGTCTCTGAATAGCTAAAAACTAACACTAACATCACAAGTCGATAGCATTATATCTGCTACGCAGATACAAAAAGGTTTCATCGAGAGTGAAATTACTGGCACGGATACGAAAGGAAATATCACCTCATATTGCAGAGTCCATTTATAGGGCAATGATACAGTCATTATTATTGTTGACCGAAAATGAGATGATGACATCATCAATTATGGATACCAAATTTCAAGCAATCCAAAACCGAGCATATAAGATAATACATCGAACATCAACTAACAATCAATGGCCCACGATAAAACAACTTTTCTCGGTGCAAGTGGCTATTAATGTTTACCGAACAATTCATAATCAAGCGCCTGACATTTTCAATAACTATTTCGAAACTTTCAATCATGGCAAAAGTACAAGTGGAAACTTAAATTGTTTAAGATTACCAAAAATAAGAATTGAAAATGGAAGAAAAATGTACCAATTTCAAGGCGCATTGTTATGCAACACTTTGCATAGAGACATTATTTTAGAAGATAATTTAAGTAGTTTTAAAGACAAATGTCGGAACTTTTTTAGGAAATAACTTTTTAGGAAATACATTTTTAAGACTTTAGACTTTTATTGCTCTACTTCAATTTTTTCAAGTAATTAGTTTTTATTGCTATTAATACTCTATGCTATTACAGCTATTTCATTGATAACAGTTTTATACTGACGAAAAATGCTCTATAAATATTGATAATAATAATAATAATGATAATAATAATAATAACACGCATCATTTAATTATTCTATAGATCATCCCTAACTGAAACAAAAAAGGTAATGCGGCCGAGTACGTGGTCTAAGGCGATGATTTCAGATACCAGTCATTTCGATGGCGTGGGTTCGAACCCCACCAATGCCCTTTTACTTGAATTATATATTGACTGATGTTTGTAACATATTTTTATTATATATTGCCTTGTTTCCTTGAATGAGCAATATTTTGAAAAAATTTGAAACTCCAGGGTGATGCAAGGCTTTCTGTCAACTACCATATGAAAAATATTGTTACCACATTGCATTGTGGGATACCTAGCAAAATGTTAGACATGAAAATCCATGTACATGATCATCCCAAGGTTCTGCCGAGACTTGAACTCAGATTCTTGGATTCAGAGTCCAAAGTGCTAATCATTACACCACAGACATTGCCCATCCCCAGATATCGTTCACAGTCCTTAAGAATAGATTTTTGAAAATTCCTTGCAAACGTTTTCCCTTTGTCAAGTTGGACGACCGGTCAAAGGCGCCAGTCTTTAGATGGATATTAAGAATTCTGGGCCACAATTGTGGACGTGCGTTCGAATCCCTCACCTGACAATGGCTTTTTTCGCAATTCATTTTCATGTTGCCTGTTTTATCTGAGTTGAAAACCTATTCGGAACAAAAATATTTTTTGTGATGCGTTGATGGTGTAATTAGCATTGTTGCCTTCCAAGCAGTAGATCTGGGTTCGATTCCCACCAATGCCCGTTTTCTGGGATTATATATTGACTGATGCTTTGTAACATATTTTTATTATATATTGCCTTGTTTGCTTGAATGTGCTATATTTTGAAAAATTTGAAACTTCAGCGTGATGCAAGGCTTTCTGTCAACTACCATGAGAAAAATATTGTGACCACATTGCATTGTGGTGCACCTAATAACATTTTAAGCATGAATCATATCCTCTGTCTAAATATGAAAATCCATGTGAATGATCATCCCAAGATTCTGCCGAGACTTGAACTCGGATCCTTGGATTCAATTTCCAAAGTGCTAACCATTACACAACATCGTTGTGCGTGTTAACGTTGAGTACAGACGTGTGTTTTAAGCTCCGCATCTTCGACTTATTTTTTAGTATAACTAGCTTAATATCATTAAGCATGGCAGTAAATCTGTGTACAAACATAAAAATCAATGGAGAAAAGGTTTATTGGGACGGTACATTAGAAGATCTGAAGGAATTCGTGTTAAATGAATTGAAACTTTCCGGCAAATGGACGTCGCCTGGCGGTGAAATCAAGCTGTTCTCAAGCGAAATGGCATGGTAAAACCACGAAATGGATCACCTTGTTTGGAGATTCAATTGAAACAAACGTTTTATGTAAGTTATTATCTTCTATGTGTAAAGAATCGCCCGAGAATCTGATCAATGACGCGGATAAATGGCAGGGCTTTGATGATTTTAAACAGCAAATGATGGAATTCACTGTTAACATGAAAACTGAAATTGGCGATGGAAATGGAGATCAACAGTCAAGTATAATTAACCTTGACATTAGTCAACAACCCACTCCTGGTCATCAAACAATCGAAGACAATAACATTTCAATTGGGGATACGGACGGAGGAGCCCTAACTGGTCAAAACAAAGAACAGCGACGTAAAAAGTCACAGGAAGCAAAACAAAGCATAGTCATTATCGGTGACTCTATTGTTAAACACATTAATCCAACTAAATTGTCTAGAAGAAAGGTGCATAAATTTACTTATCCTGGTAAAACAGCTCCTGAAATAAACAATGAAATTAGCACAATCGATTCAAACCTAACGCCTTCGAATGTTATTGTTCATGCGGGAACAAACAACATCTCTTCGCAATCTGTGAATGAATGTTCTAACGACATTGAAAAACTTATTGTTGGAGTTAAGGAAAAATTTCCTAATTCAAAAATTGGTATATCTGGTATCACATCAAGGCAAGACATCGATTCGGCATCAAAGATAAAAGAAGTTAACGAGAAAATCAAGACCTTCTCAATAAAGCATGGTGTTGAATTTATTGATAATTCATCTTTGGACAGAACCTCTCTAAACTCTAGTAAGCTGCACTTGAATTCAAAGGGTACGGCAATTTTAGCAACCCATTTTATCAAGTTTACCAAAGGTGGTAAATCATCAAGCCAACTGCGAAATCGCTCCAGACGGGATTTTCATACGGGCTCCATGAACCAGCTGGAGGAACTGTTGAAACTAATTTCTCGCATGAATCGCCTGCCATCAAATTAAACTCATCTGGATTTGGATGCAATCCAGGGTCAGGGTCAATCGCAGTATTTCAGCCCACGGATCAGCCCAGAGATAAGGTAGATATAGTTGTATCAGATTTTATAAATAGATTAAATAGTGATAATATATCAGATTCTATAAAATTGAATAATCTAAATACAACAAATACGTATAATTTAAGTGTTAACAGCATGAACTTATCAGAAGATCCTTCCATTGATAAAAGACTGCCCGCGGTGGTCGTCGACGCTTCCTCTCTGAATCTGGAAGGTGTGACCAATAAGGGTCAAGGGTTACTGAATGAAATTCCTAATACTAGAGGTTTTAAAATTGCCGCACTGAACATCAATAGTTTACCGGCACACATTGATGAATTAAAGGCTTATATGAGCTCTGGGTGTATAGATATTCTTGCACTTAATGAAACCCGTTTAGATCAATTATTTTCAAATAATTTAGTATCCATACCAGGCTACACTCTAGAAAGAAATTATAGAAACAGAAATGGGGGAGGTGTAGCATTTTATATAAGAGATGTTATTAATTATGAACGTATGCATGCACTTGTACAAGATCCACTTGAGTGTCTATGTATCAAGGTCCAAAAACCAAAGTCCAAACCATTTATCGTTGGTACTTGGTACAGACCTCCATCTACAACAACTGACATTATGAATAAATTTGAGCTATTAATTAAGAAGCTAGAAGTGTTGGAGATTGAAGTTAATATTATAGGTGATTTTAACTGTGATGTAAGTGCTTCTCTATATAGTACACATACAAAGCACTTCTTGAACCTTTGCAACTTATATCAGTATCATCAACTTATTAAAGAGCCTACTCGGATAACTGAGCATCTGCTACAATTGATCTATTTGTTACTAACAATCCAACAATATTTGTAAAATCTGGTGTTTGCCACATTGGCATTAGTGACCATTCACTTGTATATGTAATTCGTAAACTTAGTGTCCCTAAAAAGGCTCCTAGATTAATTAATAGCAGACATTATAGAGATTTTAACGCTAATTTATTTAGAAATGATCCCAGTTTAGCCCCATGGCATATCATTGAGGAATATGAAAATGATCCAAGTCTTGCTTGGGATGCTTGGAAAACTTTATTCCTAAAAATCTCTGATATTCATGCCCCTAAACGGAGTAGGAAAATTCGGAATAAGTACTCTCCTTGGTTAACCCCAAAACGTAAGAAATTGATGTTTGAGAGGGACAGGTTGAAAAGAATTGCAAGTAAGCATAAAACCGAAGATAACTGGTCCAAGTATAGAAGTGCGCGTAATAAGGTTAATAGATGTATACAAGATGCCAAAGTTTCATATTATCACAACTACTTTAGAGACCATTTTTGTGACATTAAAAACACTTGGAAGGGTGTGAATGAAATCATGGGTAAAAATTCTAACCCCAATGTAATAAGTAGCATTAAAGTTGGTAACTGCAATTACACTTCTCCAAGTGAGATTAGCAATGCCCGTAATAATCATTTTACTCAAATTGGACACAAATTAGTTAACGATGTTCCCGCCTCTAGCTCTCATTTTGAGGAATTCATTACACCTACCGATAATCATTTATCTATTACAGAGACTAATAATACAATTGTACATAACTGGATTCAATCGATTCCTGTAAATAAATCTACGGGTTTGGATGGGATATCTTGTAGGCTATTAAAGGAAGCTTCGCCAATTGTTTCTTCTTCCTTAACTCATATTATTAATTTGTCCATTAGAAGTGGGATTTTTCCCATTGATTGGAAAGTAGCTAGGGTAATGCCAATTTATAAAGAAGATACCAAATCTAATCCCGATAATTATAGGCCAATATCTGTTTTACCGATTGTCAGTAAAATAATTGAAAAGATCGTCTTCTCCCAGTTTTACGGATACTTAATTGATAATAATCTACTGGCTAACTCCCAACATGGATTTAGACCTCTACACTCGACACTTACAACTCTTCTAATATCCACCAATAATTGGTACCAGAATATTGATAAAGGGTTAGTTAATGGAGTTCTACTTTTAGACTTAAAAAAGGCTTTTGATACCGTGAACCACCCAATTTTACTAAAGAAGCTAGAGTTGTATGGCGTTGATTCTAACTCAATCAATTGGTTTAGATCGTATTTATCAGGTCGCAAACAATGTACAAGCATTAATGGCACTCTGTCAAGCATGTTACCTGTTACATGTGGGGTCCCTCAAGGGTCAGTGCTTGGGCCATTACTCTTTCTAATTTATATCAATGATCTTCAAGCCTGCCTATCTTCGTCGTCCCTTATGATGTATGCTGATGATACATGTTTAACTGTCAGTTCTAAAGATCCAATTGAATTAGAGCTTAAACTAAATATCGAACTTAGTAAAGTGCAAACGTGGCTACGAGCTAATAAACTTACTTTGAATGTAAAAAAGACAAAATTCTTAATCCTGGGAAGCCAAGTGAGATTAAATAACCTGGATCATCACTTTAACATCCAAATTGATGGTCAATCTATTGATAGAATGCATTCTTATAGATATTTGGGACTCGAAATTGACGAATATTTAATTTGGCAGGTTCATGTCGAAACCTTTTGTAAAAAAATAAGTGCAAGTCTTGGGGCCTTAAAGCGGATTCGCAACTTTTTGCCCCAAGACATATTGATCCTGATGTATAAGGCCTTAGTGTTGCCTTACCTAGACTATTGTAGTGACGTTTGGGGTTGCCTAGGAAAAACTCTTTCTGACAAACTCCAAAAACTTCAAAACAGAGCAAGTAGGATAATAACCTTTTCCGATTATGACGTAAGGTCTGCTGATATCCTACGTGTCCTTGGTTGGGATACTCTTGACCAACGCCGTGCCAAACAGCTCGCAACTAGTGTTTATAAAGCAGTGAATAACTTATATCCCAGTGAGCTCAATACTATTTTTGCACCTACCTCGCAATTTCACTCTCATAATCTTAGAGGTAGTACCCACAATATTTTCACTGCCAGACCCAGTGCGGAGGCCGGTAAAAAAAGCTTCAGCTACCGTGGAGCTATTATATGGAACGATCTTCCAGATGAAATGCGAAGTCTGGCTTCAATTCAGTCCTTTAAAAATTCACTTTTTAACTTTCAAATTTAACACTAAGACTGCATGAAATATGGTTGTACATCTTATAGGTTTATATATATATATGTTAAGCTATTGTTTCATTCTTTTTTTAACTTGGCTCCTTGGAAGAGCACTCCTATGAAAGGATACCATGTCAATTATGTATGTTAAAAAAAAAAAAAAAAAGAACCAGACAAGAGCTTGTTGGATATATACCTCTATAATCAATTTTAAAAGTTGCCCATCCCCCAGATGTCTTCCACATTCTTTGCAATCCTTTTTCCGCTTGTCAAGTTGGCCGAGCGGTCAAAGGCGCCAGGCTTAAGATGGATATTAAGAATTCTGGTCCACAATTGTGGGCGTGGGTTCGAATACCACGCATGACATTGCTTAAGTTGAACTTATTTTTTTTCATGCAGCCTGTTCATGCATTTTCTTTCTTTAGCTTCATGCAGCCTGTTTTATCAGAAACTGATCAGTGATGCGAACATGGTGTAATATATGATGCGTGTGGGGGCTTGGGGTATGAATTGGGTTTTTCTGCGATCTTTGGGGGTTTGATTGATCAACGGGCGCAGGGGGGGCGCAGGGGCGCAGGGGGCGCAGGGGCGCAGGGGGCGCAGGGGGCGCAGGGGGCGCAGGGGGGCGCAGGGGGCGCAGGGGGCGCAGGGGGCGCAGGGGGGCGCAGGGGGCGCAGGGGGCGCAGGGGGCGCAGGGGGCGCAGGGGCGCAGGGGCGCAGGGGCGCAGGGGGCGCAGGGGGCGCAGGGGGGCGCAGGGGGCGCAGGGGGCGCAGGGGCGCAGGGGCGCAGGGGGCGCAGGGGGCGCAGGGGGCGCAGGGGGCGCAGGGGGCGCAGGGGGGCTGGGGGGGCGCAGGGGGCGCAGGGGGCGCAGGGGGGCAGGGGCGCAGGGGGCGCAGGGGGCGCAGGGGCGCAGGGGGCGCAGGGGGCGCAGGGGGCAGGCAGGGGGGCGCAGGGGCGCAGGGGGCGCAGGGGCAGGCGCAGGGGCGCAGGGGCAGGGGGGCGCAGGGGCAGGCGCAGGGGGGCGCAGGGGGCGCAGGGGGCGCAGGGGGCGCAGGGGGGCGCAGGGGAGCGCAGGGGGCGCAGGGGAGGCGCAGGGGGGCGCAGGGGGCGCAGGGGGCGCAGGGGGCAGGCAGGGGCGCAGGGGGCGCAGGGGGCGCAGGGGGGCAGAAGGGGGCGCAGGGGCGCAGGCGCAGGGGCAGGGGGCGCAGGGGCAGGCGCAGGGGGCGCAGGGGCGCAGGCGCAGGGGCGCAGGGGGGCGCAGGGGGCGCAGGCAGGGGGCGCAGGGGGGCGCAGGGGCGCAGGGGCGCAGGGGCGCAGGGGCGCAGGGGGCGCAGGGGGCGCAGGGGCGCAGGGGGCGCAGGGGGCGCAGGGGCGCAGGGGGCGCAGGGGCGCAGGGGGCGCAGGGGCGCAGCATGGATATATCTCTGAAGAATACGATATCATGGGCAAGTTTCTTGACGAAATGAAAGTCACTCCATAAGCAACTTTGCCAATTGCGAAATGTATTCGAAGAGCCAAGACCTATGAACGAAAATACTATGAACGAAAAGTCAAGAAAGATGGACCAAACCAAAACCGTCTATTTTACTGCAGCCCCAAAGAAGACGCTTGTGGTTTCTTCGAATGGAAGAAGCAAGAACCTCGTGTGATCAATACTGGCATCGAACTTTTCAGTAATCCACTACAATACCGATACAAGATGGAAGAAATAGAAGAGATATTTAATAGTACTAAATCTAACACTAAAGAGGCATACGCGGAATAAACATTTCTTAAATCTGTTAATGCTTTAACAAGTGAACTTGATGAAATAGACATCTTTTAGCTGTATTTATATATGTGACAATAAATATGTTTTAAAAAACACTGTGTTGTGTGCTTTTTCGTTGCTATATGCGTCGCTAAGTCATTATAAAGCGATCCACGAATTTACATATTATTGAGATACCTCACTTCCCTTTTAACCTTTGTGGTGAAACGGTGAAATGGAGAACATAGATATAATTTATGACGAGTTGAAACGAAATGAGAAAAGTGTCTTACAAATACATGTTTGCGAACCGAATATATAAACGTAACTCTAAGTCAAAGCTTTCATTTTATTACCAATAATACATTTAACATTACACTATGTAAAATCCGCGAGACATATATACGAGAAATTTAAAAGAGAAAGCTAACATAATTCTATGCATTGCCATGTCTTCTTAGGTGAAAGCAATTAAATCTAATTTTGCATAGTACATTTTGTACTTTAAATAATTAAACCGGTGTTTAACACAGTCAAACAGTCATCTCCCCAGACATGCCTGAGCGAACACAAACCAGATAACCTTAAGCAAACGGGTTTTACTTTTGTAAGATACTGTATGATATCCTAAGATACTGTATGATATCCCAAGATATTGTATGATATCTTAAGATACCGTGTATGATATCCTAAAATGATATCTTAAGATACTGTATGATCCCTTTCTCTAACCTTAACCCCAACCCTAATTCTGATACTTAAACCATTTTCATTGACCTCACAAAGTATAATTATACTGAAATCGAGAAATTCGTATATATCTTTTGATAATTTGGTGGCTCTGAAAAGAGCCGGTTTGGTTGCGCTATGCCTTTACAGACTTAGCCATAGACAACCACAATAACCACATTCAAAATAAACAGACAAGACAGTATCTCCGAACCCATGTTGGACACTTTCAATATACGAAATGTGTACTCTTGAGTGACAACAAGAGGTGGTTTTGCTGTCTTGACTGTTTATTTTTTTCACGCAGAGCATGCAGTGGTGATCGAGCTGTAATGGCTGCCTGCAAGGAGCACAGCGCGTAAGGAGCTCTCCAGTTCTCGAGAAGGCCTCTCTTCTCCATCTAGACAGACACCCGCTGTGGCAAAGATGTCCACAGCAAGGTGTTGTTACTACCATCGTCGTTCCACAACGGATCTCTTCGAAGCAGAAATGACATTCCTCGTCATTTTCTGCCTTGCCAATGATACCAAAAGTATCGACCAATCTTCGCTCTTCTAATTCTTGCTCTGGCGATGGTAACTGACCAAGCTCTTCCATGGTCGAAATCTCGCTTGGACTTTTTTAGGGAAACCACTTCTCGCTTTTACGTGTTCAACCTCAATTGTGTCCTTTTCGGAACGATAATTAGACCATTTAACGCTCTATTATGTTTCTTTGTGAACTTGTCGGAACGATAATTATCATCATTTGCTGATTATCCTCAAACGCCGCCCTGATAGATCCATTATTTTCACCGACACAATAGGCTTAGAGAGTGTGTATTTTCAAATACTTCCGCTACAATTCCTAAAATGTGAATTCAAAAAAACTCTGTAGAAATCTTTACCTTGACAATGAGTCAATGTTTCTGTGTGGTCTATGGTTTGATTTTTCCCATTCTATTAAACACGCTATAACCTTACTATACACTATGTGTCTTCATCTTTGCTATAATTTACCCACCCGCAAAATCGAATAGTCAATGATGATGTAGAATAAGATTTGTCATTAGTAGGAATCAAAACTACGCATTTGCCAAGAGCCCAGGTTCGAACCCTCGCGTGCTGAATACACATTGGAACTTAAGTCCGATGAATGTATCAGCGATAACAGGGACTCCCGGGTCGATAAAAGTCCCGCCGGGACATAATTCAAAATGTCCCTGCCGGACTTTTTGTGTTCCGGGAGTCCCGAGGAAAAATTGTCTTGCAAAAAATGTTCGGGAGCTAGCGTTATGAGAAGAAAGTAAAAACAGAGAATTATATTTTGGAAAACAGATTTATTTCGATTTAGAACTTACAAGTAAAGGTAATATACTTCTAAGAGTATACAGTTTATAGGTAGTTTATTTAAGCGTGTAAAGAGTCTTATTAAGAGTCATTGTCACTCTTTTCGTGTGCATCAGGATAATGTTGGTCTTTGAAAATTCTTTTCAAAAGAAATTTTCTTTAATCAATGGCAGCCTCTAATGCTTCTTCAGGGTCAAAGTTATCATCGTTCACAAATGCATCCCTCGTTTCCATAATGTTTTTGTGTATTGCATCTCTCTTAAGTTCTCTTATCCATAGTAGACGTTCCAGATAAATATTTTGCAAGTCTTCACGAAGTTTTGGTAGGATAAGTAAGTACGCCTTACTATTAGCTTCTTCCTCAGCAAGACCATCTGCAGTGAAGTTCTGCGTTAGCTCTTCGAATTCTGCTAAATTTCGTTTTGATGCTTCCTCTTTTAAAGGTGCCCATGGATCGCTTTCATATTCACCATCTACTTCGCTGTCAGTATTATCTAAACTATCCAAATCACTCTCTGGCGTAGCATCGGTTTCCACTTCATTGTCTGTATTATCTGAATTTTTAAAATCGTACTCTACGTACTTTCTTTTTCTACCCATCTCTACACTGTGATCTGAGTCAGATTCTGCTGCTGAGTTGTGATCCCGCAGAGTATATAGTATTCCTTTCGCGTCTTCTTATGTTAAACCAACGATTAAGCGATAGCTATAGCTCCCACCTTCATCGAAGCTAACCAGTGAATGTTTCATTTTAAGAACAACATAACATTTTATAATTATGCTTATACATAATTCATAATGGCCCGAACGAATAGGCCCGATTTTACCCGATTAGGCACTATCAGGCCCGATTATGCACTATCAGGCCCGATGGCCCGATGCTTGGTCGGGCATACCTTGCACGCCCAGCTTTTAGTTATTTTTATCCAAAACACAAAGTTTTGGAGGACGGTGTTTCCACTATTCCTTTAGATATTTAAGTGTGTGTAAAAATAGAAATTTTCAAAACAACATGTGTGTATTATCGTTGGGTGGGGAGCACCCCAGAAATCTTGTGTATCGGGACTCCCGGAACACAAAAAGTCCCGCAGGCACATTTTGAATTATGTCCCGGGCGGACTTTTATCGACCCGGGAGTCCCTGTTATCGCTGATACATTCATCGGATTTAAGTTCCAATGTGTATTCACCACCCGAGGGTTCGAACCTGTGCTCTAGGCAAATGCGTAGTTTTGATTCCTACTAATGACAAATCTTATTCTACATCATCATTGACTATTCTATTTTGCGGGTGGGTAAATTATAGCAAAGATGAAGACACATAGTGTATAGTAAGGTTATAGCGTGTTTAATAGAATGGGAAAAAATGAAACCATAGACCACACAGAAACGTTGACTCATTGTCAAGGTAAAGATTTCTACAGAGTTTTTTTGAATTCACATTTTAGGAATTGTAGAGGAAGTATTTGAAAACACACACTCTCTAAGCCTATTGTGTCGGTGAAAATAATGGATTTATCAGGGCGGCGTTTGAGGATAATCAGCAAATGATGATAATTATCGTTCCGACAAGTTCACAAGAAACATAATAGAGCGTTAAATGGTCTAATTATCGTTCCGAAAAGGACACAATTGAGGTTGAACACGTAAAAGCGAGAAGTGGTTTCCCTAAAAAAGTCCAAGCGAGATTTCGACCATGGAAGAGCTTGGTCAGTTACCATCGCCAGAGCAAGAATTAGAAGAGCGAAGATTGGTCGGTATCATTGGCAAGGCAGAAAATGACGAGGAATGTCATTTCTGCTTCGAAGAGATCCGTTGTGGAACGACGATGGTAGTAACAACACCTTGCTGTGGACATCTTTGCCACAGCGGGTGTCTGTCTAGATGGAGAATAGAGGCCTTCTCGAGAACTGGAGAGCTCCTTACGCGCTGTGCTCTTTGCAGGCAGCCATTACAGCTCGATCACCACTGCATGCTCTGCGTGAAAAAATAAACAGTCAAGACAGCAAAACCACCTCTTGTTGTCACTCAAGAGTACACATTTCGTATATTGAAAGTGTCCAACATGGGTTCGGAGATACTGTCTTGTCTGTTTATTTTGAATGTGGTTATTGTGGTTGTCTATGGCTAAGTCTGTAAAGGCATAGCGCAACCAAACCGGCTCTTTTCAGAGCCACCAAATTATCAAAAGATATATACGAATTTCTCGATTTCAGTATAATTATACTTTGTGAGGTCAATGAAAATGGTTTAAGTATCAGAATTAGGGTTGGGGTTAAGGTTAGAGAAAGGGATCATACAGTATCTTAAGATATCATTTTAGGATATCATACACGTTATCTTAAGATATCATACAATATCTTGGGATATCATACAGTATCTTAGGATATCATACAGTATCTTACAAAAGTAAAACCCGTTTGCTTAAGGTTATCTGGTTTGTGTTCGCTCAGGCATGTCTGGGGAGATGACTGTTTGGCTGTGTTAATCACCTGTTTAATGATTTAAAGTACAAAATGTACTATGCAAAACTAGATTTAATTGCTTTCACCTAAAGAGAACATGCAATGCAATGGGTATGTTGGCTTTCTCTTTTAAATTTCTCGTATATATGTCTCGCGGATTTTACATAGTGTAATGTTAAATGTATTATTGGTAATAAAATGAAAGCTTTGACTTAGAGTTACGTTTATATATTCGGTTCGCAAACATGTATTTGTAAGACACTTTTTCTCATTTCGTTTCAACTCGTCATAAATTATATCTATGTTCTCCATTTCACCGTTTCACCACAAAGGTTAAAAGGCAAGTGAGGTATCTCAATAATATGTAAATTCGTGGATCGCTTTATAATGACTTAGCGACGCATATAGCAACGAAAAAGCACACAACACAGTGTTTTTTTAAAACATATTTATTGTCACATATATAAATACAGCTAAAAGATGTCTATTTCATCAAGTTCACTTGTTAAAGCATTAACAGATTTAAGAAATGTATATTCCGCGTATATATTCCCCTGCGCCCCCCTGCGCCCCCCTGCGCCCCCCTGCGCCCCCCTGCGCCCCCCTGCGCCCCCTGCGCCCCCCTGCGCCCCCCTGCGCCCCCCTGCGCCCCCCTGCGCCCCCCTGCGCCCCCCTGCCCCCTGCGCCCCTGCGCCCCCCTGAGCCCCCCTCGTCTACCACTAAAACTAAATCATTAACTTGCAAATCATGGTTGTTTGCTGTCCATTTTTGCCTTTCCTGCAGAAGAGGAAGGTAATCTCTCAGCCACTGTTTCCAAAACGTGTTGGCCAGTTCTTGTGCTTGCCTCCAACGTCGGTTGTACTTGTCAACATTTACAACAACTCCTAGAGGAAGGGGATGGTCTGATTGAAGTAAAAGTAATTTGTTTAGTGTGAGGGATCCAGGTCATCTGGATGATTTTCTTGGTGAACAAGTGGGCGATCGTTCAATATTCGTTCAACTTCCACCGTAAATGTTAACAATGCTTCATCGTTAACAACTTGTTTTTGTAACAATGCCTTTAAAATTCTACGAATCGATCGAATGAAGCTTTCCCAAATTCCGCCCATATGGCTGGTGTCAGGGGAGTTGAAATGCCATTGAATATAGGATTTTCGAAGGCGATCTTGAATGTGAGTTTGGGAAGTTTGATCTTTACGTTTCTTGAATTCTTCCTTTAACGTGGAATAGGTTGCAGTAAATTCGTTCCATTATCAATGTAGACGTCACTTGGCTGGCTTCATCGGTTTCAAATCTCCTGAACGAACACAGAAACGACTCACCGTCCAAAGAGTGGGCAACTTCGATGTGTACTGCTCTCATAGTCAGACAGGTGAATAGGCCACCATACCGTTTCACTTGGCTTCGACCTTGTCGCACCATGATTGGGCCAAAATAATCTACCCCAACAAATGTGAAAGTTGGATTCTATGGAGTAACTCGTACATCTTGAAAATTAGCCATTACTTGCTCACCTGGTTTTGAAAATCTCTTTTGACAATCCACACAACTCTTTATTTGGTTTCGTAATTCACTGGACCCGTCAATTATCCAGAACGACTTTCGAATAGCGGCAACACTTGTCGTGAGTAGTAATATACAGGCCGATCAACCCCCTTTTTTGGGGGGAGCAGGAAGGTGCAAGGGGAGAGCACATCATTAAATATTCAAACAGTAGGATATTAGACCTTCACTTGTGACTAAAATATTTATTTATAAGTTTACTGATTATTTACTTCAATGATGCTCAGCCAGACTGTCTTCATATCCATATTAATTTGGTCCATTTATGTTATTGTTCGTAATGCACGACTGCATGCCTGTAATTATGCATATATTTAGATAAAATATAATTATACTAATATACTACGACACTACACAAACATCATTAGCATATGATCATTAGCATACAGGGGGTAGCACTATTTAATTAACATAAACTTTCATTAATTATGCAACTCGGTGCTACTCCTATACGATCTCTTAGTGTTACGGTGCAAAACTATACACGACGTTTGCATGAAAACTCTAAAATCCACAACGCTTCGTTTATATCGAATATTTATTTAAAATAAAATAATTTACAGCTACAATATGAAGATTTCTATACTTATATGACAACTACGACTTTTCACTTAATTATTAAACAAGTTTTTTCTCCAAATATTCTTCATAAACTCTCTTACGATTCATGTCATGACTATTAAATTCTTCACCAGTCGCTTTCACAGTATATTTGAAAATAGGTGGTATAGTGAAAAAGTTTCGACAAGAGACTCTAGTGGGTCCTCTTCGTAAATCCCCCGTCTCCTTTGAGACAAATAGTCCAGAACACACTGTAAACGTTGTAGTATTCTTTTTGAACATCATTTATTCCCTACTCTCTATCTCACATGTTGCTTTACTTGCTTCCCTATTACAAGTGTTCCCCACGTGATACTATAGGATATTACATCCCTCCCTTACTGGGATTTAGAGACCTCTTAAAGTCACACTAAACATAACTAGTAAAATAACACAATTTGGAATCAAATGTCAACTAAGTGTTTGTCATATAAAGTTCACTCTATGTGACTCGTAATATACATGCATGCAGTTCTTAATACAGACACAGTCCGACAAGTTCAGTGCTACGCATAGTCTGCTAGATGTCTCGGTGGTGCTCGAATACGTTGTGGATAACGGTGAGCTTCTTGCGTCTGTTCTTCAGCTTGTGCGGCGTTGTCAGCTTCATCGTCCGTATCATCGAGGTTATCATATTCTCCGTCGGTTGAGCTCTCTTCGGTTGGTTCATCTTGCTGTCTGACGAGCTTGAAGAATGACGAGTTTCTGGTCACCGTCTTTTCTCCTCGCTTGGCCAGCCTCGTACCCAGGCGCTTTTAAGGAAAAGAAAAAAAATCGCGTTCAGCTATTTATAGAGATGAGTGGCTGAGATTAGCGAGCGCGCGGAGGGGCTTGGGGAGGTCGCGACGAAGGAAGCGCCTGGCAGAAAATGTATTAAAGATGGCGGATTTGTGTCCATTTGTGAATGCACTGCGAAGAGTTTTTTCTGGAAAACAAAAAGCATTTTAGTGTACTTTCATATATTTTTTACGTATTAATTAAATAATAAAACATTGATAATTTGCAATTTAATTTAATATTATTATAAATTAAAATTGTACTTTTCCTGCCAGTGTCCTGGCTAATGTAATCTCAACTCCCATCTGAATATCATTAATTTGGTTTTCTAAAAACAGAATTTCTGTTTTATGCTCTGCTCACTGAATTATTCCATGCATGTGCTTTCTGCCATTTGTTTTCACAGAAAGATTAGTACCTATTAAAATTGTACACACACACTGTGATTTGACAGCAGTGTACGTATAGACCATCGATCATTTCTCATACGCAAATTGTAATGAATTCATGCTATGTTTAAAACATTTTAGGGCTACTCCTATATGGGGGGCACTGTGTGCTTTGTCTTTCACATTCGGATTTCAATGACCGACGGGGCCATGCTACCCTTTCCCCAGGGTCCCTGAAAGATATTTTTATCAGGCTCTAAAAAAGTTCAGCAAATAACATTCAAACATACAAGACATTGAAAGTCATTTGCTGGGCTATTACTGTATATCCATTTTTAAGTTTTCTCAGGTTTGTTATTGTATTAATCACCTCAAAATCTCATACTATATATTAAAGCAAAATAAAACACCCTAATTGCATTATGCTACAAACATTAAATTTATACTATGGCATGCAGACAGAATAATTTTACAAAATACAACACATTTGTTCACATTCAGTGATTTATTTCTGTTTTGTTGGACTTGGAAAACATGCTTTAACTGTTCGAGGAAGAATGTTCTTGTTGGATGTCAAATCAAGCAAATCCATCACAATGACTGTTTCACATAAATATTTGATTCTTCATCAATACTCAGCAACATGTTCTAGCTCAGTTGACAACTCATATGCCTTCTCTCATCACACTGGGAACTGGACAGATTGTAAGCTAAAAAGAACACAAAACACACTGTTTGACCCATGGGCTGTTTACATGACAATAGGGTGATCCTAGCCACAAGGTTACCCTGGTAACCAGTAACCCTATAGTCTATTGTGTGTTAGGGTGATGCTATATTATAAAATGATAAAAAATAATAGTAAAAATTACCTTGAACATCGAGTTGTCGAAAGGAAGTATTAAATTCATCGTCTGAACTAAATTCTGCATATAAAAGAAACTTGTTTTAGCGATACAAATTTACCAAAATCGTAGACTGTGCCTGACAGTGATCAAGCATTCAATTGTTATTGTATATAAAAACGACAACAAATTGCTTAAAGAAAATAGCCAAATAGCCCGAATGAAAAACAGCAATCTCGCAAGGATATAGCATATCAAAGGTCCAATTAGTTTTGTGACCACAAATAAGAAAAATTGTCAATTCTGTGCAACCATTTCATATATTTACACAATTTTAACCACTAGAGGCTTTGCAAAAATATTAAATATATTATATATGCATAAAAATACCTGTAGTTAGAGCTTCTGGAAAAGAATGGTCTGTTTCATCCATACAGATATCAATGATAACACACCAGGGAGAAAAACTGACGAAAAGGCACCCCAAATCAAGCGATGGAAAGGATTCTTCACATTTCGGTCAAAATTCTTCATTTATCTGCATTTTCTGCCAGGCGCTTCCCCCTCTCGTCGCGTCCTCCCCAAGCACCCCAGCGCGCTCGCTAATCTCAGCCACTGATCTCTATAAATTAGCTGAACGCGATTTTTTTTTCTTTCCTTAAAAGCGCCTGGGTACGAGGCTGTCGCTTGGCGGTAATCATCGAGCCTTTGCAGCTGATTACTTTGTATGGCTTTGGTTCATACGGGGTTTGCGACTTTCGATATGAGTGGTCACGCTTTAGAACAACGGTGTCACCAGATTGTATTCTCGATGGCTTGACGTATGCTTTCGAGTCAGCATACTCCTTCATCTTTCTTTTGGCTTTCTGATCCGTCTGTTGGATCTTCGCCGGGTCTCGTGTATCGGTGTGCACCTCAGGTAGCTTCGTTCGTATTTGGCGATTGAAGAAGGCTGTGGCTGGGGCCTTTCCAGTTGAGCTATGGGGTGTGGCTCTGAAGTTCCGAAGGAAATTGGTTAGTTCTTCACGCCATGGTTTCTGCTGTGTAATTGCAATCTTCACGATCTTCTTTACCGTCCTCATGAAGCGCTCTACTTCGCCATTAGCCCTTGGCCAATAAGGGGTGATCTTTCGGTGGGTAAATCCCAGGTTATCGGCGAAGGTTGCGAAGGCTTCGGAGTACCGTTGTCAGAACTCCTGGAATGCCGAATTGTGAAAAGATATGCTGGAGTTTAGGAATTACAGTTTGGGCTGCCAATGAACGAATTACTTCAACGATTGGGTAACGTGAGTAGTCATCAGAAAGCACCAGGAGATAGTCCCCCGTTGAGAGTTCAGCAAAATCTACGCTTATCTCTTCCCATGCTTGATCGGGCAGAGGAGACATTTGTAACGGCTCACGTGCCGCCTCTGGGGTTGCAACTTGGCATGCGAGGCAGGATTTTACTCGTTCTTCGACCATTTTGTTAATTCCAGGAAACCATACCTTCTCTCGTAGTAGGGATTTGGTTTTGGTAATGCCTTCGTGACCTTCGTGAGCCAAGTCCACGACCCGACGTTGTAACTTGTTTGGAATCACTAATTTCGTTCCGCGAATGATCACTTGAATTGTTGTCCCAACGGTTAATTCATCTTTGAGGCGTTCGTATGTGCGAAATGTGTCAGTATCGACCATTGGGTGTTTGGCTAGCTCGTACCACTTGCCTGATTGAACTGCGTCCATGACGGCACGGAGGGTTGGGTTACGCCCTCTGGCCTCTGCGATCATGCTGAGGGTGAGTGCTGTTGGTGTTGAAGTTGTGGCAATGTAGTTGATGTATTCCTCTGCGACATTTTCCCGTCTGCTGCAGGGTTCAGGGTGATTGGAAAGGGTGCCTAGACATGTAGTCTGCAGGATTTTCTTCTCCCTTTCGGTAATGCACGGTCGTCTGGTACGGTTGAAGTCTGAGTGCCCATCTTTCGATACCAGCAGGTGATTTCGAGTTTGCGTTGCCATATATGGCAACCAGGGGTTTGTGATCTGTGTAGATATTGACTGGCTTGCCGTAAATGTAGAGGTGGAAGTGTTCACATGCCCATACTACGGCGAGGGCTTCGCGCTCTGTCTGGCTGTAGCGTTGCTCGGTGGTTGTCAGAGAGCGGTTGGCATACGCAATGATACGAGTGACTTCGGTTGTGGGGTCGACTTGTGCTAAGATGGCACCCAGGCCGACTGGGCTCGCATCAACGGAAATTTCAGTTGTTTTCTCAGGGTTGAAGTACGCTGTGACAGGTGCATTGGCCAACACATTCTTGAATTGAGCCAGGACATGGTCCTGCTTGTCAGTCCACTCCCAAGTATGGTTCTTGTGGGTGATAGATAGATAGAATAACTTTATTTAAACACGCTAACCATTGTCAACCTATAGGCTGAATTCCACAAGGGGCGTGTACGATAATAAGATTACAAAAATATAGTATAGATGGTAATACAGTATAGAATCAGAAAGATATATAGGTACAAGAATATAAGGTATAGAAAAACGTATAGTGAAACATATCTATTTACAAATCTCTATGTCATTGAAAAATGTGAGTAGTGATTTTAGTTTCAAAAGACATGAGGGAGTTGCTCTCCCTAATTTCATTTGGTAAAGAGTTCCAAATGTGTGCCCCGTCAAACATGAAACTTTTTTTCATGCTATTAGTACGTGGCTGTGGTAAGCAAAGAGTACTTTCAATATCCCGAAGTTCATAATTTGTCATTTCATTTTTGAAAGTAAATAAATCAGTAAGTGATTTAGGACCCATTTTATTCAACAATTTAAACATCAGTTTTGACTTAGCCTTCATTCTTTCCGTTTTAAGTGACTTCCAGCCTAAAGCATCTAAAGCAACCTGATGATCTACATCATTGCTCATATTCATTATGATTCGAGCAGCTCTGTTTTGGAGCTTTTGGAGACGTTTTGATTGTGTTTCACCAAACACATCCCATACTTCACAGCAATAAGTAAAGTGTGGGCGAACAATAGAATTATATATAGAAACAAGCGTATCTTTCTCAACAAATTCTTTTACACGACGAATAGCTGATATTCCCGATGCTATTTTCTTGCAAACTTTTTCAGTATTATTCTTCCAAGACAAATGCTGGTCGACAGTCACTCCAAGAGTTTTGCAACCGTAAACTTGTCTAATTGGTTTGTTTTCAATGGTAATGTTTGGCTGTATATTTGAAACACTTTTTATCATTGGTTTAGATCCAATTAACATAAATTCAGTTTTAGCTACATTTAAACTTAGTTTATTGGCAATTAACCATTTCCTAAGTTTTTCTAAATCAGAATTCATTGCAGCTTCAACATCATTTATAGATTGACCAGCAGCTGTTAGGTTTGTATCATCAGCAAACAATCGGGGTTTTGTTTTGTTTAAACAATGAGGCAGGTCATTAATATATAACAAAAAGAGTAAAGGCCCTAAAATAGAGCCTTGTGGCACACCACACTTAATCAATCTCTCTGATGAGATAGTTCCATTTACTTGACATTTCTGGGTGCGATTCATCAAGTACGATTTTAGTAGAGATAAAGCATCTCCTTTTACGCCATAAAGTTCGAGTTTTTTTAGTAAAATCTGGTGATCGACAGTATCAAATGCTTTTTTTAAGTCAATTAGTACAACTAAGTTGAATAGTTTTTTGTCAATATTCATATACCAACTATTAGTACAGTCTAATAATGCTGTAGCAGTTGAGTGAGATTTACGAAAGCCAAATTGACAATCACTAAGTAGTTTAAATTTTGTCAAATAATCATATAGTTGGTCATAATTTTGCTAACGGCTGGCAAAACAGAAATTGGTCTGTAGTTACCAGGCATATTTTTTGGACCATTTTTATAAAGAGGCGATACTCTTGCCATTTTCCACTCATCAGGGAAAGTGCATAGTGCAATAGCCTGATTAAAGATATAAGTTAATGAACTGGCGATAGCAGGTGCTGCTAGTTTTAAAATTTTACTTGAAATTTTATCAATGCCAGTGGCTTTTGCACTGGAAAGGCCATGCAGGAGATGGTAAACTTTGTTGGTAGTAATTGACTCAAATCCTGTGAATTCTGATTTAGGTTTCTTAATATATTCTTGAAAATTGCAATTTGACGTATGAAGTTTGCTAGCTAAGTCAGAACCAATATTTGAAAAGAATTCATTGAAGCCCTCTGCAATGTCTTTAGAATTTGTTAAATTAATATTTCCATTATATTCAGCTCATTCACTTTGGTTGGTTTGTTTTGTTTTCCCAGTAAATTGTTTATTGTTTTCCAAGCCTCTTTTGGATTTTGTTTTTGAGCAGCAATTTTCTTGGAGTAATAATCCTTTTTGGCCTTTCTTATTTGTATATTTACTTTATTTCTGGTTTGTTTATACACTTCCCAATCTGTTTCAAAGTTTTTCACTATGGCTTTTCTCTTAAATCTATCCCTCTTATGTATAAGCTTTTTTATCTCGTTAGTAATCCATGGGACTTTTTTTGATCTGATCCTTTTATGTTGAATAGGTGGATGTTTATTTAGTACTTCTGTAAACAATTTCTTCCAAATCTCCCACATAGAATTTGGATTATCTGCGAAAAAGTACACATATTCCCAATGCTGACTAAGCAAATCCACAACAAATTTTTGCCCATCAAAGTTTTTCATATTTCTAATTTCCACTATGTTTTTATCTTGTTTCTTCGAAATATGTATTTTTCTGATAGCATATACCAAACTATGATCACTGATTCCTGTATGTATTACACCAGAATCTGAGATTTTCTCTGGTGTGTTAGTAACTATATGATCAATGAGGCTGGAGGTTGTCATGGTTACTCGAGTAGCTTCGTTAATTAATTGTGACAATTGATACAATTCATACGGTGATTTAATTTTTTTGGTTGGGGTATCACCTTCTGTTTTAAGCATGTCACAATTTAAATCACCAAGAATATATATTTCTTTATTTTCATCATCATTTGCTTTGATTAATTTTTCAAACTTTTCAAAGAAATTTTTTGCCAAATTTGGTGGTCGATAAATAGTTGTAACCAAAAATGGTCGGCTATGTGGTTTTATAATTTCTACACAAACAGCCTCCAATTCAGAGGGGATTAGATCATTTCTAATTTTGTAGTTGATGGAGCTACGCAAGTAGATACAAACTCCACCCCCATTTCTTGATCTGTCTTTTCTAATAATATCATAGTCATCAAGGTCAATCATATTATCGGTTATATTCAGATCAAGTCGTGTCTCACTAAAACCAATCAGGTCAATGTGTTTGTTAGACATTGAGTAACGTATTTCATCAATATTTTTAGGCAAACTGACAATGTTTAGGAAGGTCATCTTAAAACCTCTTTCATTGGGAATAGAATTAAGGCTAGTGTAAAAATCGCTACTCACATTTTCATCTGACAGACCTATATTAATTAATTTCTCAGTACTTGACTGACATATTTCAGATAATCTGTCCACTCTTTCTTGCGGTGTTCCATTATTTGAAAAAAATGCTGATAATTTCTTATGGGTACTGGCCTATTATTGCTAGGTCTAGTTGATTTTAAGAAAGTGCAAAAGGCACTTCCTAGTGCTCTATCTCCTGCTTTGTTCAAATGTAATTTTGAGTTGTTCAAGAGAGATTCATTTATATCATCATTATCAATATAATATATATCATGCTTTAAACATAACTGATAAATTAGGTAATTGTAAGCTTCTATCTTACTTGATCGTACTCGACCATCATACCTCTTGAGGACACTGGAAACAGCAACTCTCTTCGTTCGATGCTTTACTTCTTCCACTAATTCATCCATCTTTTCCGCCACCTTGTCTGCATCCTCTCTCACCAAGTCGTTTGTTCCCACGTGCAGAATGATGGTTTCATACTCCTCTTCATGGCAATTCTCTTCAAATTTTTGATGCAGTTGACTTACAGTGGCTCCACTGTACGAGTGGCAAACAGTATTGCCTCTTGCTGCCCTTTCAATTTTCTTTTCGTCAATGTGTTTTATCATAGAGTCCCCAATGATAAGGGTTTTCTCTGTGTTTCTGCCATTTCTCTTGGTTGGTTTGGGTGTGCAAGTTTACTTTCATTTCCTTTGCCTCTGGTCTTGTTTAATTTAAAGAAGTCCCGCTTTTGTTTGGTTCTGTAATCATTGATTTGTATGCGGACATTTCTGTCGGTATCAGCTTCCACTGGCAAGCTGTTTACTTCAATAATCTGGTCTTCGATAGCAAGGGCAGCAAAGCGATTTTCAACTGGCGTCGAAGGGATTTCGGTAGTTTTAGGTTTGCTCGGGCATTGTTTAGATTCAACTTGAATCCACTCGTTTTGTTTAATGTCAAACAATGTCCTAATTTCATCGTTTTCTTCCCGTAATTCGGTCACAGTCGCTCTCAAATGTTCAATCTCAGCCGCCATTTTGTTGTTTTGATTGACCAGCAACGTTTCCGCCATATTTTCATTCTTCGTTTTTTTATCGATTTTATTTAGCCGAGCAAGTACCATTTCAAACTTCGTTTCTAGCTCAGTTTGATCTAAACATAATTCATGTTTACCGCACTCGTTACACGTTTGCGAAGGCAGAGGAAATGACATGGCAGCGCACACGTGGTCGATCGGTTCTTCAAGATTATTTATAATGCTGTCGCTCGCTTTAGTTTCTTCATAGGCATGGCTTCTTAGGCTATTTAAAAGTACGTTGTCACGATCTTTTATTACCTCGATCTTTTTCCTTTTCAAACCCTGCCATTTGAGGACCAATTCCTCATTTGAACTTGTAAATAATTTCACATCGCCACCCGGTGATTTCCATTTCCCTGTCAGCTTCAATATATTACACGTAAAATCTTTTAATTGATCTATATTTCCCTCCCATGAGAGTTGAGAGTTACACACGACAAGAAGATTGATGTTTGAATCGATGGCGTTTCCCTCGATGAATCGTGCACAATAGTTGGTCATGCCTAGCAGGCTACGGACTTCGGTGACTGACCTTGGGGCTTTGAGGTTTAAGATATATTGGACTTTCGTTGGGTCCGGGGCCATGCCTTCTGTCCCAAAAACATAGCCGAAGAACTCAAGGCTGTTCTTGCTATACTCACACTTGAGTTTGTTCAAGGTCAGACCTCGTTCGCGAAGGCGCTGGAATACTGCTGCAAGGGCATGATCGTGTTCCTTCTGGGTCTTGCCAAAAACGAGTATGTCGTCACTAATGTTGATTGCGCCCGGGATGGCGTCCAGACTCTCGCGGATGGCGTTTTGAAAGATTTCTGCAGCGCTAGATATTCCAAAATTGAGTCCTTTGTAGCGCATAAGCCCAAGGTGGGTGCTGAAGGTGGTGATGTATCTGGACTCGGGGGCTAGATCTAGTTGGTTGTAACCCTGGTTGAGGTCAAGCTTGCTAAAAACGGTTGCACCATTGAAATCGCCGACGATTTCCTTGATTGTTGGGGTGATATGGCGTTCACGCTGGACCGCGGTATTTGCACGACGCATGTCAACACATACGCGAACCTTTCCAGGTGATTTGGGCTTTGGTGCCACGACAATGGGCGATACCCAGGGGGTTGGACCCTCGACGCGTTCGATTACATCCAGTTCTTCATCCTGACTCAACTGTTCCTCAAGTTGTTTGCGTACATGGAACGGCACACGCCTGTGTGGTTGGGCAACTGGTGGTACACCTTTCTCAATGTGAAGGTGAACCAGGTAATCTTTCAACTTGCCGAGTCCTTGGAACAAGTCCTGATACTGGGTGGTGAGCTGGTCGACGGTAGGAATGTCTTGGTGTTTAATGGGCTTTACGACTTTGAGTAGTTCCAGGTCGGTAGAGGTGCGCCAGCTAAGCAATGATCCACTGGTTCCTTTCACAACGTAGAATGTCTCTGTACGGTTGACTGTTTCCGACGCAATGATGGAGGTAAATTGTCCGAGGACGGGTAGAGGAATCTCCGTCTGGTAAGGATAAACTTTGATGCGTGTTTTCTCCAAACGCGGTCGGGGGGAAAGCTTGCTGTAATCTTGTTCATCGAGGATGTTGATACTGGAACCCGAGTCTGACATTATGGTCAGCGGTGTTCCCTCGATGGTGACGTCAAACAATGGATGTTTGTTTCGATCCGAAGTCATGTTGTTGACGTTGATGCGGAACACTCCAACTTCGTCACTGTCATCGCTGTGGTCAGGTTCTTCTGCCTTGTTCATCGCTCGGACGTCCTGGCGTTCGGATCTTTGTGGGTAACGTCGCTGACTTGGTTTGGTGGGGTTTGCGCGATATCTGTCTTGGAGACATACGGACTGAAAGTGGTTAAGCTTCCCACAAGATCGACATTCTTTTCCATATGCAGGGCAAGCAGTTTTTCCGCCTTCGTGCGGGTATGTGCCTCCACAATTGCGACATCTTCCGCTGGTGCCGGGGCTCCGGGGTTGGAATTGACCGCGTGCTTTATCGGGGCGGATGTTGTGGTTCTTGCTACTTCCGGTTGTGAAATGGCTGACGTTCTCTGTACGCTCTAAGTTCGCTGCTTGCGAGTCGGCTAACTCCATCGCTTTACCCATTTCTAGAAGTTTTCCCAGGGTTATAGTTGGGTCGGTTAACGCTTTTCGTCGAAGTCGTTGCGATCGGCCGTGTTGGACAATCTGAGACTTGATCTCTCGATCGGCGTCGTGAAATTCACAGGTGAGTGAAAGTTGTTTGAGTCGTGTATAGTATGTCATAAGAGCTTCGTCGTGTGTTTGTTTGGCGTTGCGAAATTTATACTCTTCGAATACAGGGTTTTGTTTCGGTGTAAAGTATTCCGACAGTGCTTTAATTGTGACGTCTAAAACTGTCTCTCCTTCAGCCGGTTTACTGACTGTTAGTGTTTCAAAGATATCATTGACCTCTTCACCGATGTAGTGTAATAAGAGGGCTTTTTGACGTTTGGGATCATCGATGTCGGTTGCGACGATGAAGTTTCGAAAACGAGAGATATATTTCTTAAATCTGACGCCGGGTGCTCCCTGGTCCGCGTTGGGATCGAAGGAAGGAAATGTTGGCAGGGCTGTTGCCATGTTTTGTTATGTTTTAGGCAGTTTTTAGCCGTTGAATTGGGAGTTTAAAAGCGTTTTGTTTGCCTGTTTTCTGGCCACGTGTAAACACCAAGCGTATGTTCTTTGGTATTTATTGATATGAGTACATACATGCACTGACCTTTCTGAGTTTAGTAAGATCTTGAGCTGGGTTGTTGTTGTTTGTTTTTCAGATCCTCGTCGCCATTGTAGTATTCTTTTTGAACATCATTTATTCCCTACTCTCTATTTAACATGTTGCTTTACTTGCTTCCCTATTACACGTGTTCCCCACGTGATACTATAGGATATTACAAACGTGGAAGCTGGATCTCTCTCCAATTGCTGTAAACGCTCGAATACACCACTTTCATCATTCAGTTTTAGTGTCCTTGCGACGTCAGCGAATTCATACCAAACCATACGCTTCTCTGTCACTCTTTCAATCGCTTGTAAACCATACATTTTATCTTAGGATATCATCTTAAGATATGACACAGTATCTTATACAAAAATAAAATTTGTTTGCTTATATTTATTTGGTTTGTGTTCGCTCATGAATGTTTGGCGAGGTGATTGTTTGGCTGTGTTAATTACCGATTTAATTATTTAAAGTACAAAATGTACTATGCAAACTAAATTTAATAGCATAAAACGAAATAGAAATTGGATTAGTTAACAAGTATATCAGAGATATGCATGCTCGGTATGGGTTAAAGAAATGTAAAGTTATGGTTAAAAGGTGAAAAAGCTACGAGGTTGACTCGGACAATATATATACACCCACGCGAGTGATAACCCAGGACAGACTTTATTTACTTGGTTAAAAATAGATTTAATTGGGTTTACAATGATGACGCCAGAGCGACGAGAAGGATAAAAACAAAAACTACTTCATGAGAGACCAAAATATATTCCTATGAAAGCTGAAGATATTGCAAGATTATCACCTGAAGACAGACAAGAATATGAGAACTCTTTAAAGATATAAAAGACTTCTAAACGATATGCTCTTAGGAGTAGACCTTACTAACGCTGCAAAATAAATTTAAATCAATAAATGTGTTTTAAAAATGAATTCTGTGTGTGCTGTATGTACATTGTACAACATTTCCCGTCCTATAATGATATATTCACAATTTATTCAAATCGCCGTTAACGATTTACAAATGACTTACAAACCCACGCATAGAATTGTGTTTACATACAATGTTTGTATATGCCCGTCCTATAATGATATATTCACAATTTATTCAAATCGCCGTTAACGATTTACAAATGACTTACAAACCCACGCATAGAATTGTGTTTACATACAATGTTTGTATATGCTCGTAAATCTCGCTTAAAAATCACTGCTTTTCATCCTCTGCTACATCTAAAACGCTTGAAACTTTGTAAGGTTTAAATCCCTTTTCGAACTATGTTTATACATTCGCTTGGCAAACATATATTTGTATTTCTCTATAAGACCTTAGCTATGCCGATTAAACTTTAAGATCTTCTCGTTTTGGAAAGCTATATTTCTAGCTGCTTGTTATTAGTTCGCATAAGGCAATAATATTTTACTAGGTTATATAAGCGTCGCTATATTAGTTGTCTAAGCCGTTTCCTATAAGGTGATATTAGATACGAGAACATATTTACTCGTTGTCGAAACGGACTGTGTTTGGAACACGACGCTTGGCAAAATATATAGGGACGTTTATAGCTTAGCAAAATATATACGGACGCTTAGCTATTGTGATGGTTCAGCTTAATGATTGTTTCGTCCAGACAAGCCTTTGACTTAATCCTGAGTTAAGCTATTGTGTCTATAGTTTACATTAGCAACAAATACATCAAAATATTTATGTCTCTATCGCTTTAATGGTTGTAAATCTCGTCTGTATAGACTTTACTAAATAAACGCTTGAAAACTTTGTAGAAGAGGTATATTTGTAATATAAGCATTCGATAGATTGGTATAAAGTATGTTTATGGAATTATCAAGTTTGGGAAAAACGAAAAACGCTGAACTCAGCGAAATTCACCGTGATTTGTGACGTCATACTAATGAGGGTTGAGAGGTGTCAAAGGAGTTGCACCGAGTTGCATAATTAATGAATGTTTATGTTAATTACATAGTGCTCCCCCTGTTTGCTAATGATCATATGCTAATGATGTTGGAATATTTAATGATGTGCTCCGCCCTTGCACCCCCCTGCTCTCCCCCAAAAAAGTGGGTTGATCGATCCCTTAGGAAGTGTTGCAGATCTGCAACAAATGAAAAAGATGATCATAAATATTCAGGAGTGCGCGCAGCCCACGTTCTTGCCGCGGTAAAATGACGTATGTTATCAACACATTGCGTAGTCACCAAGCCTTGTTTCAAAATTGCTATTCAGAAGTGGGATAATGGTCGAAAATTCAGTTGATTTTTTGCATGTTTTGTCGTCCAAATATACTGAAATCCTCGTATTTTATTATCTGGTCTAATCTGCTAAAGTTGTGTTATTCTTATTTGTGGTAAGTTAGTCTTTTGATACGGTATATTTCGATCTGACAATGTGCTTTCGTTTTCCTATTTGCCTAAGCAGGATGTATATTACCATGTATGTAAAGCATGTATAAGAAAATTAGAGAAAGTTGATAAGGCAGATTAAGCTGACATGCTTTTAGCATTATACTGGATACCATGCAAGACCAGACGACACATGGTATGTAAAGATGTTCTGGCAGGTTGACATAGCTACGCCCTACGGTTGATACATGGTTGCTGTATCGCCCTCCACTGTAATGTCCTGGCTATTACAAAGAAGCCCATTTTAAACCACTGATCCCTCCGTGCCAGTGTAACAAGTAATGGCTCCTTGTGGAATTGTATTGTGCATGTTGCAGATCTTGATTTATGCCAATAAAGTTCAACCACCTAACAAATGATGTGGAAAGCCAAGGAAACCCCACAAGTGCCTGAGCGGCAAGGAAGCAGAAAAACCGCACCACAAACCCCTTACACAACTGCCGTGCAAAAAATTCTAGGTAATTGGCCAGAACCGACATCATCGTGGTAATTGGCCAGAACTGTCAACCCAGTGAAGTCGATGTTGTTATTACAAATATGATTTTTCTCAAATATTTTGCACAAAAGCCAAAACTTGCTCTTGCTTGCAAAATGCAAAAGACTACATTATTTCATATCACAAAAAGTATGAATTTTTGGATTTTTACATGACAGTTATAACGGTTTACATTGTATATAGTACTGGATAAATTTCAAGACATGCACTTTGATGTCGAGATGAGTTATTTTACCAATTACACCACCCTCAGTATTCTGCATGCATGGCAAGGATAAAAAATTACACATTCCGTGTTTACTTATGCTGAGGCTACCTATGTAGGTAGTCGTAGGTGAATTTGGTATTTGTACCATTTTTAACTGTGCTACGCCCTATTTTTACTAGCGAATAAATTTTTATTTTATTGAATTAAGGGATTTACATGTAAAACAATAACCATTTTAATAGAAATATAATTTAAGAATGCTTGTGAAGAAAATACTAGCTTATATTATAATTGTCATTACTATTCTATGTCCACAAAGTGGCAATGTAGCATATCTGCAACAAATTATGCCGAGGGTCTTTTCTAAATTTAGTCTCTTACACACCTTTTTTAGCTCACTTTTCAAGAAAAATATTTTTTGTATCATATTCAATATTTGCCACTTAAAGGGTTAAGGCACCAGTCATTTCGAAGGCGTGGGTTCGAATCCCACCGCTGCCATGTGTGTTAAACATGTATAATAAGTTCCAAGTTCACGAGATTATCCTGTAATTTTACCATGAAAATGAAGAAACGTTGAATAAAGAGCCAGAATAACCCGCACATTTATGCTATAGATTATCCGTAACTGAAACAGAAAAAGGTAATGTGGCCAAAGTGCTCAACATTACACGGCCACAGAACCAGACGAGAGTTTGTTGAATAATATATACCGCAATTTTAACAGTTGCCCATCACCAAGATGTCGTTCACAGTCATTAGGAATAGCCGTTTGAAAATTATTTGCAAATATTTTTCCGCTTGTCAGTTTGGCCACGGTTAATAGAATAAAATGGTTAGACTAGCCGGCAAACTTCAAAGAGAGCGGCTAATTATATCGAAAACCAATTATATTTGTGTCACGTGCCGAGCAAAGGGGGTGCTTTGTGATGAGTTATTAGGAAAACATATGAGCGAGAATATGATATGCCAACAAAAGATCATATTTCAAAACGCTAGAGGGCTTCTGAGATCAAGATAGAGATTGAAACAGAAAGCGAACAAACAAACGAACCTATTTTGAACGTTGAAGATGAAAATATTGAAGAAAGCGAGCGTAGTGCGCAGTTTATGACCGGCCGGGGCATCAGAGGATGAAGACATTTTATTGCAAGACGATGCATCCGCAGAAGATTTGTATAACTTCGATGTGTCTGTTGCTCTAACGGAAATACAGTCAGACGAAATAGACGCTGAATTCGCTGAAGCTATACAGGAAATTGATGGCGAGAGGGTTTTTCCTTGTAGTCAGTGCGAGAAAGTGTGCAAGTCTAAGGGAGGCTTGACAAGACACACAAGATCGAAACATCCTGAGGATAAACAAGGCGAAACTCGTGCTGCGTTAACTAAGGTGGCCGTGGCTTCGATTGTTGAATCGATAAAGGTCAAACTTAGAAAGGAGTACTTATATGGAACAGAAATAATGGACAGTTTGGCTGCTGTTTCATCTACTAATGCTTTGTTCGATGCTTTGTCGCCACTTTACAAAACATTCTGTCGAAAGAACAATCAAGACAAGCTTTTAGAATGTTTTTATGGCTTTATTCCTCGTTCGTGCGAGCTGCTAAATTGTGACAACCATAGAGTAGCAAATTTAGTAATAATTCATATTCCTTAGCATGTGATTGGATTTTACAACACTATCCCAGCAAATGAGGAAGCGCAAGCCAGCAGTAAAGCCAGCACTCCAATACAACTTGATCCAGCTGAACGTGGACCTCTTTCCTATGTCGCGCGGTGCGTTATAAGTAAACTGTTGCAGTTTAAAGGGCTTATGCAGCGAAAATTCGGTTCGAGTGAAACTCTCTTATTAAAGAGAACTTTTGAAGTTATGAAGATTGACGTTTGGAGCTTTTCCATATCCCACTTCATTCTTGAGATATTAAGATGTGTTTGATATGTAAATAACATCACTGTGACATCACACTGCATAATGAATTGTTGGATAATCACGAATAGCTTTGAAATAATTGAATTAAATCACTTGAAACTCTGCATGACTTGTGTGGTGTCCTGCGATAGGCAGAAACAAATTACAGTTTAAAGGCGATTGGTTAAATGATCTCAGAGGTATTCGTGATTTTCCAACAATCATTATGCAGTGTGATGTCACAGTGATGTTATTTACATATCAAACACATCTTGATATCTCAAGAACGAAGTGGGATATGGAAAAGCTCCAAACGTCAATCTTCATAACTTCAAACGTTCTCTTTAATAAGAGAGTTTCATTCGAACCGAATTTTCGCTGCATAAGCCCTTTAACAAAAAAAAGAACCAGGGAAACCAGGGACTGTAAGCATTGCTGCACGCTATGAAGGCGATTGAAACCAATAGCTACATTTCAGCTCGAACAAGAGGAGGGCTTGTTACCCCATGCAGTGACTTGGTGGGGATTTTAGAAGTTGAATTTCTTTCAGAGAGAATGTAGTTGGGAACATTAGACATATTCCAGTAGAAACAGTGTGCGATGGTACACTAAAGTCTCCAACAGTCAAATCATTGTGGGAAAATATTGTGTTTTCATGTGAAGTTCAACCTTTGAAATCTACACAGAAACTGTTCTTGGAAAATATAGTTAAACTTTATTTAAGAGTCAGAGCATTTTCCTACACCAGAGACTTTATTACTAACTATCGTATTAAGGAAAAGCAGCCAAAGAAAAAGGCATTGAGAAAGGAGATGAAACAAGGCGATAAATATAAAACTTGATAAACTTATTTATTGTTAAAGATTGTCAGAATTTCAGAACACTGTTTCCATGTACATGTACAGTAGCTAGCCCACACCAAATTGTTTATATTTCAATAATTTCATCATATATATACATATATATATATAGTAAACAAAATTGTTTTTCAAGCTATAAACCTTATTGACAAATAGTTTTGTGCATAGTTTTATCGTATCGTTTGCCTGACTAGCTGTAGCCTGATCTCAGACATTCTTTGTGGGCTCTGGCAGATCCCACACTAGCGATTCGCCAGAGCCCACAAAGAATGTGTGAGATCAGGCTACAGCTAGTCAGGCAAACGATTCGATTATGGTAATCTGCCACCAATACAGCCCTGCCCTACAGTATGTGGTTCACACTAATTAACCCATTAAGACTTTAATGTATCATGGTTTAACTTTGTTGTTTCTGTCTAATGCCAGATAATATAAAATCTCCCTCTTTCAAGGAACAAGGGGATACTCGGTCTTGGCCTTATTGGGTTAATACATCAACTGACAATCAACTTGATCATCTTGGTATAAAAATCCAATGACTAAACAAATATAGACCATTTTCGTAATGAAAGCCTTTGTATCGATAAAGATTTTTATGTGCATTTTAAATTGCCTTTTGAGCTCTGGACATGTTATGAACTATTATGAAGTGAGGCTATATACATTTAAAATGCACACAAAAAAAAACATTTATAAGGCAGAAATACAGTATAAAAGTCCTTTCTTTGTGCCACATATTGTACATGTAGGTTGACAAAGCTTGTGAACCTTTGACTACTTTGCTATAAATAAAAGTAATTTGAGCATTTTTAAATGTTCACATTCTCTATTTGTCCTCGGAATGCTCACCACTGGTTTTCTTCACCTTTTTTCGCTTGTGGACTGGTTCGTCGCTGACTTTCACCTATTTCTTCTTCTCATACCGTCCGGCAACATTCCTTCGTATTACCAGTGCAATGTCTCGTTGCGCTGCAATGAATTTCTCAGACAAGACAAACCGGAAGCCTTCTCCCAGAAGAAACTGGATCGCTTCGATGTGGGAATACACCGCTATCTTCAACTCCTCGTACGTCTGCAGGGACAGGAACATTTTGCCTCTTTCGTCAGCTGAAAAGTTGCCCTGGCGGTCTAAGGTACTCTGCTTCCAATCATCCAAATACTTGAGGAAGACATTCACTAGCCATGCAAACCTTTCATCATCAGATGATTCATAAGGTTTGATGAACTGATTTCTTTTCCTGACAAACTCAGTCAAAGACCTTACATGTGTGCAGTCAAAGAAATCATTCATCATTCCACAAAATGTGGCTGTCTCGATGACTTCTTCATCACCACTTTCTTGAAGCACAAGCATCACAGATTTGCTCAGTACTTGCGTTGCCAGTTTCACCTTAATAATAATGATCATAACAATATCATGATTTAATAGCATTTTAACATTACAGGGGTATGTGACTATTCTATTCATCCATCAATCTTCCTTGGACCTGTGCACAAAGAAGCAAGACCAACAGAGCCCATTGTGCCTTAATGGGTTGACAAGAGATATTGGCAGATGTTTTGTTAATCCATTAAGGCACAGGTATGAGTAAATTAATTAAGTGTCTGGCATTAAACAGAGTAAAACTAGGGCAATAAGGTACTATGTTACTAAAATTTCCAAATGTGGGGTGTTACCTTCATCTTGCTACAGGAGGTCAGCACGATGTGATCCATGGTAAACTTGGGAAGAGTGTGAAGGGAATATTATTGATCACTATAAAAGAGATCAGCAATATGACGGTCAAGTACTGACCACTGTTCCACATGTATCTGCTGCGGGAAGCATAACCGGAATTGTACAAGCAGTTCCGTGCCGTTTTCATCAAGTGAAGCGAATCTGCAAATAAATAAATGAAGCGTGATGTTGCAAAGACATTGGATGTCTTATACAAAACATCACACTTCAAATCCTTTGCTAGTTGGGAGTGCAGGTGGAAGAACTTTCTATTTGGGGATGCTCCATCATTCACAGCGGCAATTACCCAAAGATTTAATGATAGTTCCAAAACAGCAACTGCTTTCCAAAATATTGGCGTGATTTGAAATGAAGTGACATTAAAATAGAATGAAACAATGTACTTCATGTCCGTGCACAATCCTCGCACTAAAAACGCAAGAGCGTGAGTAGCCTACCAGGTCGCCAGAAACCTTGTCAAAAACAAGGTTAGACTGTATCTTCATTTCGTCCATAACCAGGACAACATTTCTTTGCAAATCGGTGAAATGTTTTGTTTTCTCTCTGAGGCACTCAATGTTTTCCTGGTTTATTCCAGCTTTGGGCCTAAATTAGTTTTTATAATCTCTCAACATACGCTCACTTGGGAGAATTAAGGCACCGCTGTCTCGCAATTCTCGGTATGCTGATGGTGACTTGCCATGAATTGAGAGGGCAAATCGTAGGACTTGTGGGTGGTATCTGTGTCCCATCAAATTTGACTGAAGTAGTGCCATTTGCTGATTCTAAATTCTGCCTCCCCCCCCCCCCCATTATCTTAAGAAAGTCTGTCTCAAGGGATGCACTCATGCCAATTCCATCTTTCTCTATCTTTGTTTGAAGATGCTTCAAACGATCCTGGAGCTGCTTGCACTCGAGTCTTGTAGCTTGGACAGTTGCTCGAAGTTTCTCTGCTCTACATGCAGCAAGTGATGCTTTCGATTTGGATGGTTCAGCTGAAGCTTTCAATTTCCGTCTAACTGCCCCGTTGACAGCATTAAAGGCGTTGCCCATGGTTAACAATAGTTTTTTTCTGGTCACGTGTTACTACCTTTATCATTCGACAATCGACAGATCGACACGACACAAAAACTTCAAAATTGGGCTCCTCAGTACGTCGTACGATAGCCCCAGGCACATATTCTTGAGTTCTAGGGTGACCAACAACATCCTTGACTTAATCAGTATCCGGTAGTTCCACACACATGCTACCGCTCTCAAGTTCCTTTAACAGTTCCTTCACATAGCAGTTTCTTACAGAACGATTTGTGCCTTTGTATATATATTTCATGGTTATCAGGGATGGGCCATTGGTACACAAAAACACTAAATTCCAAACAAGAATCAACAAGCACAGTGCACTTAGGAATGCTGTAAGGTTCCTCAAATAATTTTATGCTAACCTCCTTATCTCACGTTTCTTCTACTTTCCATGTTTTCAGATTTTTTAAATCCGCCATCAGTTCCCCACAGCCGCCTACGTGTGTCGAAGCTTGTCGGTTGTTCCTGGGAAGTACTTGGCTGAATATCTGGTCTGACGAGAACGCGATGCTCAGCCTTGGGAACTTCGTGGCTTTTTGTATGCAAATATTAAGTAGGCACTCTACCAGTTATCAAAATCTTTCGTTTGGGGTCTACAGAAGTAAAGATATTAGACAAATTAAGTCGCGGATAAGTAAATATGAAAATACAATGCCCTCTTTTTTATCTGATACATATTAACAAGCGTATGCATAAAATGCAAATACTTACAAGCCAAAATACATTCTGGCTTGAAATGACGCTCACAAAGGAAAATCTTATTTCCCTCAATCTGTTTCTGAAGATCTGCCGTCTTTTCTCTAGCCCTCAATATAATTCGAAGCCATTCTTCGCGAGCATTTCTCTTCTTGGCTGCGGTTTCTTCACCGTCGGCTGCGCCAACAACAGAGACTTTAAAAATCGCAAATTCATGCGTTCTCCTGGTCGGACAGCCATACAAAGCACAATTAGAGCCAACCATACTATTTAATACTACTTTAAAAGTTTAACCGTATCCAGACATACTAAAACAACGCCAAAAATACGATTTTCTGAACGCGGTGTATAAACAAAGACTCTATGTAAAATAGTTGTCTCGAACATGACACCCCCTTTGAAGACAGCACAGTTTCTTTTTGCTCGATAATTTAATTAAGATCATAGAAGAGGCTTAATCAGTTATAATTTTAAATTTTCGGCAGTTTACCAATTTTGGAACAAAGCGTGCACGCGTGAAAAATAACATATTTGTCACGTGGTTCGGCTAGCCTAACCATCTTAATATTCTATTAACCGTGGTTTGGCCGAGCTGTAAAAGCGCCAGACTTAAGATGGATATTAAGAACTCTGGTCCACAATTGTGGACGTGGTTCCAATCCCACACCTGACATTGGCTATTTTCGTATTTACATTTCACGTTGCCTGTTTTATCTGAGTTGAAAACTTATTAGGATCAAAATTATTTTCTGGGATGCGTCGACGGTGTAATGGTTAGCATTGTTGCCTTCCAAGCAGTAGATATCGGTTCGATTCCCGGTCAACGCAGGGATCTTTGTCTAGGGTTGGAATTGAATGCTTGATTTGGAATACCTGTTCTCCTCTTTTTACATGTGTGGTAAAATGCAACAGTAGATCCGGATTCGATTTCCGGTCAACGCAACGATCTTTGTTTAAGGTTGGAATGCTTGATTTGGAATATCTGTTCCTCTCTTTTTACATGTGTGGTAAAATGCAACTCCTATTCAACTTGGCTTTCACGAAAACAGTGCCGTTTACAATATAATAGTATATATTCTTTAGAATGTTTTGCTAGGATTCGAATAGCTTCCAGGTAATGGTAGCGTGGCCGAGTGGTCTAAGGCGCTGGTTTAAGGCACCAGTCATTTCGATGGCGTGGGTTCGAATCCCGCCGCTGCCACGTGTTTCAAACATCCATAGTAACTTCCAAGTTCACGAGATTATCCTGTAATTTTACCATGAAAATGAAGAAGCTTTGAATAAAGAGACAGAATAACCCGCATCATTTATGCTATAGATTATCCCTAACTAAAACAGAAAAAGGCAATATGGCCGAACACGTTCTCTAAGGAGCTGATTTCAGGTATCAGTCACTTCGATGGCGTGGGTTCGAATCCCGCCAATGCCCATTTTACGGGATTATATTTTGACTGATGCTTTGTAACATATTTTTATTATATATTGCCTTGTTTGTTTGAATGTGCCATATTTTGAAAAATTTGAAACTCCAGCGTGATTCAAGGCTTTCTGTCAAGTACCATAAGAAAAATATTGTGGCCACATTGCATTGTGGTATGCCTAGCTAAATATACCTATGAAAATCCATGTGCATGATCATCCCAAGGTTCTGCCGAGACTTGAACTCGGATCCTTGGATTCAAAGTCCAAAATGCTAACCATTACACCACAGAACCAGACAAGAGCTTATTGAATATACAGCTATATAATCAATTTTAACAGTTGTCCATCCCTCAGATGTCGTTCACAGTCATTAGGAATACATTTTTTTAAATTATTTGAAAACCTATTCCCGCTTGTCAGGTTGGCCGGGCGGTCAAAGGCGCCTGACGTAAGATGGATATTAAGATTTCTGGTCCACAATTGTGGGCGTGGGTTTGAATCCCAAACCTGACATTGGCTTTTTTCGCATTTCCTTTTCATGTTGCCTGTTTTATCTGATTTGAAATCCTACTGGGTAGAGAAATAATTTCGGTAATGCGCTGATGGTGTAATGGTTAGCATTGTTGCCTTCCAAGCCGTAGATCTGGGTTCGATTCCCGGTTAACGCGGCGATCTTTGTTTAAGGTTGGGATGCTTGATTTGGAATATCTGTTCCTCTCTTTTTACATGTGTGGTAAAATGCAAGTCTTATTCAACTTGTCTTTCCCGAAAACAGTGCTGTTTACAATATAATAGTAAATATTCTTTGGAAAATTTTGCTGGGATTCGAATAGCTTCCAGGAAATGGTAGCGTGGCCGAGTGGTCTAAGGCGCTGGTTTAAGGCACCAGTTATTTCGATGGCGTGGGTTAGAATCCCACCGCTGCCACGTATTTTAAAGGAAATTGGCAACGAAATTTTTTTTGGCTTAATTAATCTTACTGGACCGCGTAACTATGAGAATGTTACTATTTTTTCTGCAACATTTTTGTTTGTGAGTAAAGTAAAATGTGATAAAATTTGGTAATCGGCCGCCATCTTGGATCAAACTCTCGAAAAATTACCTTTGGGGTCAATGACCTTTTTGACGTCATTAGATGTGTTCGCTTCAAAACAACATAGGGATCTTTATTGCGTGAAGGTTTTGGTAACTAAAAATATGTCGTTTTTGCGCGTTATAATGAACAAAAATTCTCACAACCAGGCAAGGGATCTAAGGAAATGCAACACTATCGGGTAAAGCCATATTAAGCGTGTGAGAAGGAAAGAAATGGCGAATTTTACAAATTGAGTACGTTTAATTGTGTGACGCGTTTGTGAATGATTGGGGTATTATTGAAGCTATACTATAGTATTTTGTGTCAATTGAAATTTAACGAGAAAGTTAAATGGTCATACACTCTGGAAAAGGTTTCAGGAACCATCTGCTGTTGTAGGATACATTCTTTAAACGAAGACACGAGAAGAGATGTTTGAAATGTTATATTTAACTCGAGACACTGAGACAGGTTGAACGCATTGTCAAACAGCGATTTTGAGCACCTTGACCTTATCTGGATCTAAACTAAAGCCTTGAATGTTACTGAAAAATTAATCTGGTGCAGAATTATTGGATACAAGTAATATTCTTTTGAACGATTATTAAAGAATAGTTATTCAAGCGATTCATATAATTATGAAGTTTTGAGCTTCTTTGTTTTGACGGGAAAAATGAAGCTGTCAATATAGTACATTATTTGGTATATCTAGCTGGTTTATAGAAAAAAGCCAGACTATAGCTGTTCTCTGGCTTAAATTCAGTTTCATATCGACAACCTCAACTCTTGGGCCGCACTCAATGGGTTGACGTTCAATGATTCGAAATGTAAATATCAGTGCATCACGAGGAGAAAAACACCTTCAAACTATCCATACGCTATGAATGGCTCACTACTTGGTGCTGTGAAGCAGGAGAAGGACCTGGGTGTGTGGATTGATAGTGACTTGACCTGGAACAAGCAAGTTGTTGAACAGAGCTCAAAAGCTAACAAACTTTTGGGTTTCATCAAGAGATCATGTAAGGAGATAAAAAAACCTAGAACAAGAAGATGCCTGTTCCTAGCGATTGCACGACCTCATCTCGGCTACGCCACGCAGATTTGGGCTTCTCAGACGCTCGAAATGATTAAACGAGTAGAACGAGTCCAGCGCCGTGCATCCAAATTGATTTTAAGCCTTCCATACGATTGTCAAACCAATTACAAGAATCGGCTTAAGGCAAGCAAGTTATTAACCTTAGTTTCTGGCACGAATATCTAGACCTCGTGTTCTTATTCAAGATGATGTATGGTTTGGTGCATGTTAGCGATGACATTATTCCAGAAAGGAACGTTGGGAACATGAGAAGAACAAGAGCCACGAGCAACCCAGAAAGCATCCTGCTCCGTGAGACGAAATGCAGAACGGCATGCCTGTAGTAAGAACTGAGCGTTTTAAATGCTCTTTCTTAAATAGATGTCTTTTCAAGTTTATTTGACATTCTTTCGTAATCTTTAATATCTAATTACATTTTATAATAGTCTTCCATATTTTAGCTAATAAGTAGCTTTCAATTTGTAAATAGCGGATAATTTTCTTACATAGCATATATAATTCAAACCTGTAAACTCAGACGTGTGTTTTGAGTAGTGACAATAAAGACTTCTATCTATCTATCTATCTATCTATCTATTTCAACGCTCATTCATCAACAGATCGACCAGGAGTCCAGGATATGGAACATTCTGCCTGATGAACTGAGACATCAATCTTTAAGCTTAGTCAAATCTAAATCTTTATTACTCGATTATTACCGTACTGCTTTAAATCTAGTCCATGAACATGATAATCCACGGACATGGAAATCTATGTGCCTAAAGTGCAACAAGGCTCGAAGTCTGGCTAGTCCAATCTCTTGTTGTTTTTAACGAGTTTGGGATTTGGCATTTCGCCGCCACTGCCGCTACCTTTCGCTGACCTGATGTGCATGTAATTGGTTAGCTCGGTAAACTAATATATTTGGTGGCGGTAGTGGCGGTGGAAGTTGAATCTTGTTCTTGCTATGTATCGCACCGCACCGCACCGCACCGCACCGCACCGCACCGCACCGCACCGCACCGCACCGCACCGCACCGCACCGCACCGCACCGCACCGCACCGCACCGCACCGCACTGCACCGCACCGCACCGCACCGCACCGCACCGCACCGCACCGCACCGCACCGCACCGCACCGCACCGCACCGCACCGCACCGCACCGCACCGTATAGATAGATAGATAGAAAATTTTTATTTAAACACGCTAACCATTGTCAACCTATAGGCTGATTTCCACAAGAGGCGTGTACGATAATAGTACCAAAGGACTGCGGCGAAGGTAAACTACAGAGCATCATTCTCCATGTCGGTACCAACAACCTAGTATCAGATGATCACCGCACCGCACCGTACAGATAGATAGATAGAAAATTTTTATTTAAACACGCTAACCATTGTCAACCTATAGGCTGATTTCCACAAGAGGCGTGTACGATAATAGTACCAAAGGACTGCGGCGAAGGTAAACTACAGAGCATCATTCTCCATGTCGGTACCAACAACCTAGTATCAGATGATGCAAAAGTGGCGGCAGAACAAATGGAAGAACTAATTGTTGAAGCAAAGAGCAAAGCTGAAAATGTTTCTGTCTCAAGCATTATTAAAAAGTATGACAATAAGGTTCAGCATTCGCAAATTTTAGAATTCAATGATCTTGTTCTTGAATTGTGTAAGAAACACAATATAACATTCATTGACAATAGCAACATTGACAAAACCATGTTGAACAGATCAAACCTTCACCTAAATTATAATGGTGATAGGGCACTTGGTAAGACATTGTGTTCCTACCTAAGATCTGTAAGATCTGAAAACCCTAATTATAATAATTGTCAGTATTTTTGTCAAGACAGGCGACAATCGAGTCGCCGAAAGGACTGGACAACATGCCTAACTTACTTAGCACATGTTGCCAAAATGATTCAACAGTAACTAATAGTTGTTTACATAATACAGCAAAAACGAGTAGTGATTTCTCTGATACAATTAATTGTCTTCCCAATCAGCGCGGGTTCAAACCGGCCTTTTTGAATATAGTAAGCTTGCCAAAAAGATTTGATGAAATTAATTTCACTATGTCAAACAAATTATTAGATATAATGTCCTTTACGAAACCAGACTTAATTCAACAATACTTGATAGCATGATTCGTATAGATGGCTATGACATCATACGAAAAGATAGGTCTAGAAATGGTGGTGGTGTCTGCATTTACCTCCGTAGTTCTATAAATTACCAAATCAGACATGATCTCATACCACCTGATTTAGAAGCCATATGCATAGAAATAACTAAACCACATAGTCGACCATTTGTGGTTGTTACAGTTTATAGACCCCCAGATGCATCACCTGATTTTTTTATCCATCTTGAAAATTTGTTTAAAAAGATTGATAATGAAAATAAGGAGATCTATATTCTGGGTGATCTTAACTCTGATCTCATTAAGCCAAATCCTGAACATCCAACAAAGAAACTTAAGTCCTTACTCGAAATTTATCAATTATCCCAATTAATAGATGAAGCAACAAGGATAACTATCTCTTCCTCTACTCTTATTGACCATTTTATTACCAATGAACCAGGGAAAATTTCCAAATATGGTGTAATTCACACTGGAATCAGTGATCACAGTCTTATTTATGGCATAGGAAAGATTAATATAAGCCATAAAGATAATGAAAATATTATTGAAATTAGGAACATGAAAAAATTCAGTGAAGAAAATTTTTTGCATGATTTACGAACTCAATCGTGAGAGCATGTCTACTTTTTTGCAGACAATCTTAGCACTATGTGGGAAATTTGGAAAGATCTATTCTTACAAGTCCTAGATAAACATGCCCCTCTTCAAAGCAAAAAAATCAAATCTAAAATATCTCCTTGGATTAGTAGTCATATAAGACATTTAATGATTGCAAGAGATAACTTGAAAAGAAAAGCAATCATTACTAAACTTGAAACAGATTGGGAAAACTATAAAAAAGTCAGAAATGAAACAAATATTCTACTAAGACAAGCAAAAAGAGACTATTACTCCAAAAAAATCTCTGCAGAAAAGCAAAATCCCAAAGCTGCATGGAAGACAATTAATACTTTGCTTGGCAAACATAACCAACCAACTAGAGTGAATGAATTAAACGTAAATGATATGAAATTGACCAGCCCCAATGATATTGCTGAGGGTTTCAATACCTTCTTTTCAAATATTGGACCAAATTTAGCTGAAGAAATTGGTACAACAGAATACCATTTCAAAGACTACCTTGACAAAACTAATTCTGAATTTACTGCATTCAAATCAGTTACCGTAAACCATGTTTGTCTTTTACCACGTGAACTATCTGGTAGCAAAGCTACTGGCCTAGATAAAATATCAAGCAAGATAATTAAAATTGCAGCACCATTGATTTCTGATTCATTGACTTACATTTTTAATCAAGCAATTACCCTATGTAATTTTCCACATGAGTGGAAGATTGCAAGAGTAATTCCCCTTTTTAAGAATGGCAAACGCAACTTGCCAGGAAATTATCGACCAATTTCTGTCTTGCCTGCCATTAGTAAAGTTATGGAACGTATCTTATATACTCAACTTTATGAATATTTGTCCGTAAACAACATACTTTCTGAGCATCAATTTGGTTTCAGAAAATTTCATTCAACTGCTTCAGCTTTACTTGATTGTACGAATGATTGGTATATAAACATGGACAGGAAATTGGTCAATTTGGTTGTATTTATAGACTTAAAAAAAGCCTTTGATACTGTTAACCATGAAATCTTATTGCAAAAACTAATGCAAGTTGGAATCACAGGAAATGCATTTCTACTGCTTAAATCTTATTTAACTGGCCGTACCCAAAGATGTGAAGTCAATGGCTCTATTTCAAGTGAAAATGGTGTAAAATGTGGTGTGCCTCAAGGGTCTATATTAGGACCACTGTTCTTTTTACTGTATATTAATGATTTACCTGCAGGTCTGAATAAAAAAAAACCCGGCTGTTTGCTGATGACACAAATATCACAGCAGCTGGTGGGTGTTTAAGTGATATTGAAGATGCAGTAAATTTGGATTTAGAAAACCTTCGGAAATGGCTCATGGCAAACAAGCTGAGCTTGAATGTAGCGAAAACTGAATATCAAATTATTGGTACTAAACCAATGCTAAAAAAAGCTTCTGCTCAACAGCTTAGAATACAAGCCAATAAAGCAAGTTTTTCAATGCAAAACGCTAGGTGTGACTCTTGATGAAAATCTGTGTTGGAAAAGTAATACAGACACTATTTGTAAAAAGATTTCATCTGGAATTTATGCTCTCAAACGCATTAAAGAGTATGTTGATAAAAAAACACTCATTTCTGTGTACAATGCTATAATTCAACCCTATTTCAGCTAATGTTGTGAAGTTTGGAATGTATTTGGTGAAACTCAATCAACACGTCTGCAAAAACTTCACAACAGAGCTGCTCGTATTATAGCACATGTGCCAAATGAGGTAGGTCAACAAACTGTACTGAATATATTAGGATGGGAACCACTCAAAGAACAAAGAGTGAAAGCCAAGGCAAAAATAATGTTTAAAACGCTCAATAACAGGGGCCAAACTCACTAAAATAATTATTTACTTTCAAAACGGAAATATTAGATCACAGTCTTCGTGACAGCTCAAGTTCAATACGCTTGCCAAAGCCAAATACGAACAACATTAAGAAAAGTTTCATGTACGATGGAGCTTCCATATGGAACTCCCTACCAGAAAATATAAGAGAAATTAAATCAATCTCAAGTTTTAAAAGAAAAATTGCTACTCTTAGCTTATAAAATCATATCATTCGTAATGTAAATAGATACTTAATATTTGTATATTTGTAACTGCATGATACTTTTTTATTTTTTATTTACTTGTAACTATTTGTTAATACTTTACACGCCCATTGCGGAAACCAGCTTTAGCTGACAAAGTTAGCGTGGTTAAATAAAGTTATCATCAACATCATCAATAAGATTACAAAAATATAGTCTAGATGGTAATACAGTATATAGTAAGAAAGTTATATAGGTACAAGAATATAAGGTATAGAAAAACGTATAGTGCAATCGTAAACTTGTCTAATTGGTATTGTCTTCAATGATAATGTTTGGCTGTATATTTGAAACACTTTTTATCATTGGTTTAGATCCAATTAACATAAATTCAGTTTTAGCTACATTTAAACTTAATTTATTGGCAATTAACCATTTCCTAAGTTTTTCTAAATCAGAATTCATTGCAGCTTTAACATCATTTATAGATTGACCAGCAGCTGTTAGGTTTGTATCATCAGCAAACAATCGAGGTTTTGTTTTGTTTAAACAATGAGGCAGGTCATTAATATATAACAAAAAGAGTAATGGCCCTAAAATAGAGCCTTGTAGCACACCACACTTAATCAATCTCTCTGATGAGATAGTTCCATTTACTTGACATTTCTGGGTGCCATTCATCAAGTACGATTTTAGTAGAGATAAAGCATCTCCTTTTACACCATAAAGTTCGAGTTTTTTTAGTAAAATCTGGTGATCGACAGTATCAAATGCTTTTTTTAAGTCAATTAGTACAACTAAGCTGAATAGTTTTTGTCAATATTCATATACCAACTATTAGTACAGTCTAATAATGCTGTAGCAGTTGAGTGAGATTTACGAAAGCCAAATTGACAATCACTAAGTAGTTTAAATTTTGTCAAATAATCATATAGTTGGTCATATAAAATTATTTCCATAATTTTGCTCACGGCTGGCAAAACAGAAATTGGTCTGTAGTTACCAGGCATATTTTTGGGCCATTTTTATAAAGAGGCGATACTCTTGCCATTTCCAGCTCATCAGGGAAAGTGCATAGTGCAATAGCCTGATTAAAGATATAAGTTAATGAACTGGCGATAGCAGGTGCTGCTAGTTTTAACATTTTACTTGAAATTTTTGTCAAAGGCCATGCAGGAGATGGTAAACGTTGTTGGTGGTAATTGACTCAAATCCTGTGAATTCTGATTTAGGTTTCTTAATATATTCTTGAAAATTGCAATTTGACGTATCAAGTTTGCTAGCTAAGTCAGAACCAATATTTGAAATAAATTCATTGAAGCCCTCTGCAATGTCTTTAGAATTTGTTAAATTAATATTCCCATTTATATTCAGCTCATTCACTTTGGTTGGTTTGTTTTGTTTTCCTAGTAAATTGTTTATTGTTTTCCAAGCCTCTTTTGGATTTTGTTTTCCAAGCTCCTTTTTGGCCTTTCTTATTTGTATATTTACTTGATTTCTTGTTTGTTTATACACTTCCCAATCTGTTTCAAAGTTTTTCACTATGGATTTTCTCTTAAATCTATCTCTCTCATGTATAAGCTTTTTTATCTCGTTAGTAATCCATGGGACTTTTTTTGATCTGATCCTTTTATGTTGAATAGGTGCATGTTTATTTAGTACTTCCGTAAACAATTTCTTCCAAATCTCCCACATAGAATTTGGATTATCCGCGAAAAAGTACACATATTCCCAATGCTGACTAAGCAAATCCTCAACAAATTTTCGCCCATCAAAGTTTTTCATATTTCTAATTTCCACTATGTTTTTATCTTGTTTCTTAGAAATATGTATTTTTCTGATAGCATATACCAAACTAGGATCACTGATTCCTGTATGTATTACACCAGAATCTGAGATTTTCTCTGGTGTGTTAGTAACTATATGATCAATGAGGCTGGAGGTTGTCATGGTTACCCGAGTAGCTTCCTTAATTAATTGCGACAATTGATAGAATTCATACAGTGATTTAATTTTTTTGGTTGGGGTATCAGCTTCTTTTGTATTGTATTGTATTGTATTGTATTGTATTGTATTGTATTGTATTGTATTGTATTGTATTGTATTGTATTGTATTGTATTGTATTGTATTGTATTGTATTGTATTGTATTGTATTGTATTGTATTGTATTGTATTGTATTGTATTGTATTGTATTGTATTGTATTGTATTGTATTGTATTGTATTGTATTGTATTGTACTGTATTGTACTGTATTGTACTGTATTGTACTGTATTGTACTGTATTGTACTGTATTGTACTGTACTGTACTGTACTGTATTGTACTGTACTGTACTGTACTGTACTGTACTGTACTGTACTGTACTGTACTGTACTGTACTGTACTGTACTGTACTGTACTGTACTGTACTGTACTGTACTGTACTGTACTGTACTGTACTGTACTGTACTGTACTGTACTGTACTGTACTGTACTGTACTGTACTGTACTGTACTGTACTGTACTGTACTGTACTGTACTGTACTGTACTGTACTGTACTGTAATGTACTGTACTGTACTGTACTGTACTGTACTGTACTGTACTCACTGTACTGTACTGTACTGTACTGTACTGTACTGTACTGTACTGTACTGTACTGTACTGTACTGTACTGTACTGTACTGTACTGTACTGTACTGTACTGTACTGTACTGTACTGTACTGTACTGTACTGCACTGTACTGTACTGTACTGTACTGTACTGTACTGTACTGTACTGTACTGTACTGTACTGTACTGTACTGTACTGTACTGTACTGTACTGTACTGTACTGTATTGTATTGTATTGTATTGCATTGTATCGTATTGTATTGTATTGTATTGTATTGTATTGCATTGCATTGTATCGTATTGTATTGTATTGTACTGTGCCGTGTAGTTTTGTATTGTGATACCATTGTGTATTGTGTTGTATTCTTAAATTGACTGTATTTAGCAATTTTTAAAGGGCCCGCAGTAATTGGTGTATACTGTTGTGGTGACCCTGCCACTTGTTTTGTTGTAAGTGGCGAAGTTTAAATAAAATAAAAATAAAAATACAGTAATTCAGTAAATATAGTTAATTGCGTCAATACACATTATCAATTATAGAAGTGAGAACTCTAATATTTTAGATCTTTTAGTTCTTGTTATACTCTTTTTTACGAAAAGTCAAGACGCGCATTTTTTTTAAATTTTAAAGAAATATTGGGTAGGGAATATATGATCATTACACCCGTTTTCAAAATTACGCGACCAGGCCGAAAATAGGTGAAGTTGACATGTCAGTTTTACTGTTTTAAGTCACACAGTCACGAAGTTCAAAGTGTTTACAACTTTGAGTTTTGTGGTTCATTATCGATGTATTTGCTTTGTATGCTTTATATAAAAAGTTTAGAAACATTTACAAGATATTTTAGCGATATTTATTGCAAAATTTAAGCACAGCAAAATCATAACCACTATAGTCTAGCGCAAGCGGGTTTGATACACAGTTATATTGTTCTTTTTTCAAACTTTAAAAGTCATTCACGAGACAGATTCCTGTTGTGATGGTTTGTTGTTTCTTTTAGTTTCCATATCTAGCTTATTTTGGTTCAAAACTCTTCTTTAGGTATTAAATACGGTTTAAAATGTGTTTTGTTTACGTTTTCTATATTTAGCAGCTCGTGTGACATAAAACTGACATTTGAGGTCAGATAATTTTCGATCGGGCAGGCGCGTAATTCTGAAAACGGGTGTAAAATAGAAAGATTTAATTGTTGCGTTGCCGCACTGAAGACTTGCTATTAACTGACATACCGGTATTCTCTTCGCTTTTCAAAATGACTGTAGTTGTATTTATCTTGTTTGTTTTATTTCAATAATCATGTGTAACTTAAATTTGCACTATGTCAATACAAGCGATGAAGCGATATACTCTACAACAGTCAGTCAAGCAAGGCGGTCAAGCAAGGCGGTCATGCAATTTGTAGCTCCATTAATAATTTTCTTGTTGGGTTGTTTACTGCAACAAAAACTTAGCAATGACGAAGCAAATAGTCACTCTTCTTATAAGGGAGTCTCTGGCTTTGAATTTAGCTTTCGTCTGGCCCAAGAAAGAAGATTATCTGGTCATGAAGTGCTGAACAAGTTTTACCGAACGACTATAATTGGTAAGAATAATCATCAATCCCTTTACCTACTGTTGTTACTTGGAGGGGATATTGAACAGAACCCTGGTGAAGATTACAAACAACGGTGTGGAATATGTTCAGACTTTATAATGGTGGACCAGTTGGGGATGAATTGCGAAGAATGTGATGTTTGGATTCATTCGAACTGCTGTGAGTTTGATGGCGATACGCATGATATACTATTTAACTCATCGCTTACATGGCTGTGTCCTGGTTGTGGCTTCCCGAACTTTTCAAAATCGTTCTTAAATGAATCAATTGAATCTCTAGTTTCTGCCAATGCATTTGCCCCTCTTGAGGAAATCTCAGTGGAACCGCAAGATATCCCCGAGACTTCCCACAAACGCAGCAGGGCGAAATTTCAAAAACATTTTAAAAAGCCTCGAGCGAACAAATGCAAATTAACTTGTTTACTAGTGAATTGTCAAAGTGTAAGGAATAAAGTTGCTGAATTTGAGGCCATTATTGATAAACATGAACCAGATATAATTATTGGTAATGAATCTTGGCTTCACTCTGGAATAACTAGCAATGAAATTTTCCCAGGTAATTACAATATATTTAGGAAAGATAGAACTACCGACCGCCATGGGGGCGTCTTTCAGGCCGTAAAGAAAGATATTTTGGTTACTGAACGCTCGGAGTTTGATACAGATTGTGAAATCGTATGGACACAATGTCAAATTAAAAGCCGGAAATCAAAGTCTATTTTCTTTGCTTCATATTATCGGCCGAATATGAGTGATATGGTTAGTCTTGATGAACTGAATAATTCGCTTTTCAAACTATCCGATAAACTGAACAATCACCATGTGATAGTGGCTGGAGATTTCAATGCACCTAATATCGATTGGAAAGATTATGCTCCAGAAAAGGCTTCTGTTTATTCTGATAGATTGCTCGAAATTATAAACGAACATGGACTTAACCAAATGGTTAAAGAGCCAACAAGGAGTCAGGGAGAAACACACAATATATTAGACATGGTCTTTACGAATAACGAAAATATTATTAACAAGGTTAAAGTACTCCCGGGAATTAGCGACCACGATATTGTTTATTTCCAGGTTAATCTAAACTGTAAAAAGAAAAGGCATGTGAAGCGTAAAGTATTTATCCGGAAGCGGGCAGACAAAGAACTAATACAGCAAAAGCTACGTGAGTTGGCTAATAACTTTGAGTGTTCATTGAAGCAGGAGTCCCTTGATACTAAGTGGGATGCGTTCCAACAAGGTATTCAAAACATAATGAATTCTTGCATACCATGCAAATACACATCATCTCGTTATAATCTGCCCTGGTTTAATCGTGCACTTAGAGACAAACCTGAGTCAAACAAAAGTTATATAACAAAGCTAAAAAGTCGGGAAAAGAGATTGACTGGACTAAGTTTAAAACGGCTAGGAAACAACTGAGTAAGAACTTGAAGAGAGCTAGGGATACATATTTGACTGGCTATTTAACTGATACTATGCAAGAAAATCCTAAGGCCTTTTGGTCCTACATTAAGAGATTACGACAAGACAACCCAGGCGTTGAAGATTTTAGAATGGATAATGAACTCATTAGCGATGCTGGTTTAAAGTCTGAGGTACTTAGTAAACAATTTGCAAGTGTTTTCACGACAGAAAATGTCGAGAATATACCAACTCCAGGAAGTAACTCCACGCCTGCCATTGGTAATATTGTGATCACGGTGAAAGGAGTCGAGAAACAACTAGCATCCTTAGACCCAAAGAAAGCAAGTGGACCGGATGGAATTCCGCCATGGTTTCTAAAAGAGAATGCAAGTCAAATAGCACCGATTCTGACAGATATTTACCAGGAATCAATCAGTAGCGGAAGATTACCTGGTAAATGGAAAGAAGCCAATGTATGTGCGGTATTTAAAAAAGGGAAAAAGTGTGATCCGGGAAACTATCGGCCGATATCTCTAACCTGCATCGCTGGCAAGGTTTTAGAACACATTGTGCATAGCCACTTAATGAAGCATCTCGAAAGGCATGGTATACTCATTGATAATCAGCACGGCTTTCGGGCTAAACGATCCACAGAAACTCAACTGATATGCACTACCCATGACATTACTCACGCTATTCAACAAAACAAACAAGTAAACTTGGCCATTCTAGACTTTTCAAAAGCTTTTGATAAAGTCCCCCACCAGAGATTATTGACGAAGTTGGAGTATTATGGGATCCGGGACCACTCCAAGAATGGTTTAAGTCATTTCTTACAGATCGAAGTCAAGTTGTGGTATGTGATGGCGCGACATCAACTCCTGTTACAGTTACTTCTGGCGTACCACAAGGCACAGTTCTTGGTCCTGTCTTGTTTCTACTGTATATAAATGACTTGGCTGATGAATTGAAATCTACTGTAAGACTGTTTGCTGATGATGCTCTGCTGTACTGTTTTATTGAAAGTGATGTAGATTCAGATTCTCTCCAGGCTGATTTGTGTAAACTCGAGGAGTGGCAAGACCGTTGGCAAATGGAGTTCAATCCGACCAAGTGCAAAGTGATGTGCATTACAACTAAAAATAATATCATAAAGAAACAGTATATGTTCTGTGGCCAAACACTGGAAGAAGTCGAAAACCATCCATATCTTGGGGTGATGTTTGATAATAAAATGAAATGGTCATCTCATATATCTAATACCACTCGAAAGGCAAATGTCGTATTACATGTTATCAAGCGGAACCTATGGAATTGTCCAAGAGATGTCAAGGAAGTTGCTTATAAAAGTCTTGTAAGACCAATGCTTGAATATGCATCTACAGCATGGGACCCTTATTATAAGAAAGATGTTGCTGCTGTCGAAAGAGTTCAGAGATCAGCGGCACGATTCTGTTTAGGAAATTACAATCGAACAGCTAGTGTATCAGCCATGACAAAAGAATTGGATTGGGATACATTGGAAACAAGAAGGAAATGTATACGCCTAAGTATGATGTATAAGTTAAGTCGCGGCCTACTTAACTTGAACACGGAAAACGTGTTGATTCCAAGTCAAGAAACAAGAACACGAAACAGTCATACGTTTAAGTATAGAGTACCTCGAGCTACGAAGGACATTTTTAAATATTCTTTTTATCCTAGAACATTAACTGAGTGGAACAGTCTTCCTAAGGAAATAGTTTTATCAGAGACCTTAGATACTTTTAAGAGTGAACTCAAGAATTTTATTAAGTAATATTTTTTATTATTTGATTGGTTGAGATAGTTGTAGTTAGGTTTTTAGAATTTGTATTTTGTATTGTTATAGTTGGTGCGATAATCGTCCGATTTTTACCGACTCAATAAAATGTAGATGTAGATGTAGACAACAATCAATAATATACCTTTAATACGAAATACGAATACAGCATGCTATTTGTAGTTTGTTTTTTGTATAACAGCACTTCTTTATACTGCATACTAACAGCACTTCTTTATACTGTCCAACTGCATTGAAAGTAAAAAAGGAGTAGTTCAAATCTCAATGATGAACTATCCAATTTTTTAGGCCTTTATTCTTGTGTATTTTGTATGTATGTATAATTGCGCCAGCTACTTAGGTTTAATAGTTAGTATTAGTATAGACTACATTGTGACAATTTTATTTACTGTTGTATTTTCAATAATAATTGGAACTGGTAACTGAACGTGCTGATAGAGATTTGGTTGTTTTGCAATTTGAGCAATTTTTATGCATTTATCCAGCGAGACACTCAGGGGATATAGACAATAATAGCATAACATTCCATAAGGATTTCCTATGTGATATTCGAATTTATGCGTCTATTTCACACGGAATTGGAAGAAATAGTATCAAAAGTAGTGGTACAAACATGTTACACACTTGTAAAACCTTTCTCTCGTCTATTTTGCCGCAACGTTTACCGCGTGTGGTAATACACTATAGACAGTATACAGTGCGTCTAAAAAAAACTGAACCTTTCAAATTCAAATTAACTATAACGTTTGTAGTAATTTGACAGCTCTAATTGCTTTGAATTAAAGGTGGGTAAGAACACAAAGTTTTGTTCTCATGGGACAAAACTCAAAGAAATAAAAATTAGAAAATTTAAAAGATATATGTTTAAATTAAGAAATATGTTTAAATTCAGACCTGCAGAAAGGATAAAATGGGTCAGTTCAGTGCAGAGCAGCGCATATTTATGGTGTAACATTACAACCGTACCCAAAGTTTAGTAGCAGTGACTTTTTTCGCAAATATTTTTCTAGTGAGCAAGTGTCAAAATATTTTATCGTTGACAGGAGTCTTTTCAAATAAGTTGTAAATTCATCTGAGCATGAATTAAATGAAGAGCAAATTATTGTAAATACGTTTGAAACACCTTGTACATATGAGCGTCAAGTTATTATTAATTTCCTATCCCAATGTGTGAAAGAACTTGTGAGTTGTGTTTTCATTTACGCATATTAATTTGACGAGGGATTAGAGCTGTCAAATTACTCCAAACGTTATAGCTAATTTGAATTTGAAAGGGATCAGTTTTTTTTATACACACTGTAGATTTTATATTAGAGAAATTGTGTCAACCCATCTAATGACGTCTTTCATGTATTCATGCATAAATTAGCATAGATGCCTTTTAAACATCTATAAATGGTAGCGTGTCCGAGTGGTCTAAGGCGCTGGTTAAGGCACCACTCACTGTAATTTTACAATGAAAATGAAGAAGCTTTGAATATTGAGACAGAATAACCCGCATCATTTATGCTATAGATTATCCCTAACTAAAACGAAAAAAGTAATGTGGCCGAGTACGTGGTCTAACCGTTCGGCAGTCAACTAGTTTGAATTCCTTCAAACAGTTGCTAAAATGACTCTTAATATAAACTTTCAGTTATAGTCTCATTTCTATATATTTTTCCACTATATTACTTTTCTATATATATCTCTAATTCTTTGTATATGATATACATGCACGACCTCCCTGAAAATCACTACGGTGAGCGGAGCATTCCTGTTTAAATTTTGTTCTAATAATAATAATAATAATAATAATAATAATAAGTATATAATGCCTTGTTTGCTTGAATGTGCGATATTTCGAAAAATTTGAAACTCCAGCGTGATTAAAGGCTTTCTGTCAACTACAATAAGAAATCATTGTGATCACATTGCATTGTGGTATACCTAGTAAAAGTTTAGGCAGGAATCATATCCTCTGTCTAAATATGAAAATCCATGTGCATGATCATCCCAAGGTTCTGCCGAGACTTGAACTCGGATCCTTGGATTCAAAGTCCAAAGTGCTAACCATTACACCACAGAACCAGACAAGTGCTTGTTGAATATACAGCTCTATAATCAATTTTAACAGTTGCCCATCCCCCAGATGTCGTTCACAGTCATTAGGAATACATTTTTTAAAACTCTTTCAAAACCTTTTCCCGCTTGTCAGGTTGGCCGATCGGTCAAAGGCGCCAGACTTAACATGGATATTAAGAATTCTGGTCCACAATTGCGGGCGTGGGTTCGAAAACCACACCTGACATTGGCTTTTTTTGCATATTATTTAGAAAGTTTTCCTGCGATTCGAATACCTTCCAGGTAATGGTAGCGTCGCCGAGTGGTTTAAGGCGCTGGTTTAAGACACCAGTCATTTCGATGGCGTGGGTGCGAATCCCGACACTGCCACATATTTTAAACATATATAATAAGTTCCACGTTCAGGAGATTATGCTGCAATTTTACCATGAAAAATGAGAGGCTTTGAATAAAGGGACAGAATAACCAGCGTCATTTACCAGGATCAAAGTACTCGCAGCGAGCTTGCGAGTGGGTTTTTGCGATGAGTGGAAAAGAGCCTTAAGGCGCTAATTTCAGATACCAGTAATTTCGATGGCGTGGGTACGAATGCGACCAATGCAGACCATTTACACCACAGAACCAGACAATAGCGTGTTCAAAATACACCTCTGTAATCAATTTTAAGAGTTGCCCACCCCCAGATGTCGTTCACAGTCAACACGAATACATTTTTTTAAATTATTTGAAAGCCTTTTCCGCTTGTCAGGTTGGCCGAGCGGTCAAAGGCACTAGACTTAAGATGAATATTAAGAATTCTGGTCCACAATTGTGGGCGTGGGTTCGAATCCCACACCTGACATTGCCTTTTTTCGCATTTAATGTTGCCTGTTTTATCTCAGTTGAAAACCTATTGGGTTCAAAAATATTTCGTGTGACGCGTTGATGGTGTAATGGTTAGCATTGTTGCCTTCCAAGCAGTAGATCTGGGTTCGATTCCCGGTCAACGCAGCGCTCTTTGTTTAAGGTTGGAATGCTTGCTTTGGAATATATGTTCCTCTCTTTTTACATCTTTGGTAAAACGCAACTCTTATTCAACTTGTCTTTCCCGAAAACAGTGCCGTTTACAATATAATAGTAAATATTCTTTAGAAAGGTTTTGCTAGGATTCCAACCACTTCCAGGTAACGGTAGCCTGGCCGAGTGGTCTGAAGTGCTGGTTTAGTCATTTCGATGGCGTGCGTTCGAATCTCACCGCTGCCACGTGTTTTAAACATCTATAATATGTTCCAAGTTCACGAGATTATCCTGTAATTTTACCAAGAAAATTAAGAAGCTTTGAATAAAGAGACAGAATAACCCGCATCATTTATGCTATAGATTGTCCCCTATGCAAAACAGAAAAACATAATGTGGCCGAGTACGTGGTCTAACCGTTCGGCAGTCAGCTAGTCAGCTAGTCTACCTTTAAACGGTTGCTAAAAAACCTCTTATTATAAACTTTCCGTTATAGTCTCATTTCTATATATTTTTATTACTTTTCTATATATATCTCTAATTCTTTGTATATGATATACATGAAGGATTTCCCAAAAAAATCACTACGGTGAGCGGAGCATTCCTGCTTGAATATTGTTCTAATCATAATAGTAATAATAATTATATATTGCCTGGTTTGCATGAATGTGCCATATTTGAAAAATTTGAAACTCCAGCGTGATTCAAGGGTTTCTGTCAACTACCATAAGAAAATTATTGTGATCACATTGCATTGTGGTATACCTAGTAAAAGTTTAGACATGAATCATATCCTCTGCTTAAATATGAAAATCCATGTGCGTGATCATCCCAAGAACTTGAACTCGGATCCTTGGATTCAAAGTCCAAAGTGCTAACCATTACACCACAGAACCAGACACGAGCTTGTTGAATATACGGCTCTATGATCAATTTTAACAGTTGTCCACCCCCCAGATGTCGTTCACAGTCATTAGGAATACATTTTTTAAAATTCTTTGAAAACTTTTTTCCTCTTGTCAGGTTGGCCGAGCGATCAAAAGCGCCAGACTTAAGGTTGATGTTAAGAATTCTGGTCCACCATTGTGGGCGTGGATTCGAATCCCAATCCTGACAGTGGCTTTTTTCGCATTTCCTTTTCATGTTGCCTGTTTTATCTGAGTTGATAACCTATTGGGAACAAAAATGTGTGATGGGTTGATGGTGTAATAGTTAGCATGGTTGCCTTCCATGCAGTAGATCTAGGTGCGATTCCCTGTCAACGCAGCGATCTTTGTTTAAAGTTGGAATGCTTGATTTGGATTTACGCTGGACAATAGCGTCATACTATAATTTTCTATTTTACAATAACTATCACTAAAATATCTTCAGAATAATTCTACATATGAAGCCTACAAAGTTAATAATCTTGATGAGGAAACACACATTTGAAGACTTGAAGAAGTGTGATTACTAGTTAGGGTAAGGTAGCTTTGCTGCGATTTTTATGATGGATGTTGATAATTTTATTTTATTTTAGGCGGCAGCCAATGGCTGAGATACCTGTGTCCCTCATAGGATACGGTATAGAGCACAGTCAGTGATAAAAAGCATATACACAAACAATTATATATATATATATACAATAAAACTCATCTTTGTTGAAAACTATAACAAAACAATAATTTTGTGGGTAGTTAGGGATGAAAAATATGAAAAGATTTTAGACATATTACCGCTAATAATGTAGGGAAACATTATCGCATGTAACGGCAACTGCATGAGATTGAATATAAACTTCATCTTGCATGGATATTTTGGTTCCGTTTGACACTGACCCAAACCAAATTTAAATGACCTCATTAGATGGGTTGACACAATTTCTCTAAGATAAAACTCTACAGTGTATTACCAAGCGCGGTAAGCTTTGCGGCAAAATAAACGGCAGAAAGGTTGTTTGTACCACTACTTTTGATACTATTTCTTCTAATTCCGTGTGAAATAGACGCACAACTTCGAATACTATATAGGAAATCCTTCCGCAATGTTAGTATCACTACTATATAGAAATACATGCTTGCAGTAACCCCTCGCCCCATGCACCCGAACATTGACAGACACTACATTCCAAAACATTACTGTTACTAGGCTTTTTCATCACAAAATCTGCTATGCAAAGGTGGTAGACGAGTCAGATATCTGGCTTCAAAGCAAAATTTTGGCTTGGAAAACTGAATTGGATCTCTGGGCTTCTGGCTTACACCCCTCTTCACGACGCACTCAAAGGCTATCGCCATATGAAATGTTTTACTTGACGTAATTATTGTGTTTCCCTTCATTTTAAATGTCCCATTAAAATTTTGATCATTACTGTAATAGTTTGGAAAGAAGAGTGGAAGGAAACAATAATATTTTGGGAAATCTATTTTGGGTTGAGAATTTTTGAAAGAATAAAAAATGGAAATTTTGTTTCAAGAAGAGGAAGCACAGTAGCCATGGCAACTCGATTAATAATATAATTAAATTTCTTTTCTGGAGTACAAAACAGTTTACAAAAGCTGCAAAAATAATCAAAATATTAGTTGTTTTAGCCATAGAAATATGAGATATATGCGGTAGGTATGTTCTTATGCATTCTATAAGCTTCAAATTAATGTTTTAATGCAACCTTCCGTTCACTAAAACGTTTCGAAAAGTTTGTAAAACTAAACTGCCTTTTACTCTATATTTCTTTTCTTTTTCTGTACAAACTGTGATAATATTTTTACTTTTAACAATAAAATTACAAATTGCCCAACTATATAAAGTAGGTATGTTATTTTGTTCTTTTTTTGGCTTTGATTTACTGTACAAAACGTTTCGAAATTGTCATAAAACTTCAACTGTTTTTTGAACAGTATTTTTATACTATGAAGTTTTTTAGATAAAATATGTTTTTCTTTTCTATATAACGCATTTGAATTAACACTAAAACAATGTTGTATTGACCACACAGGATGAACTATGCAATTTCAAAACTACAAACTATAGTTGCACGGCAAAACTGCAAAAACAAGTATGCAAAATAAACACTTACCCGTTTAATTTAAAACGCTTTAAAACTCGAAAATTCTGTCCTTTCTCGGCTTTTCGGCTGCTTTATTTTCTTATTGACTTTAGTAAATAAAAGTCCTCTAAACAATTTTCACTTCTCTTGTTTTGGAGACTTAATATTTGTCTGAATTAATATGTCCCGACTCCAGAGTACAATTTTGAAAAAAGTTTTCATATAAAAGCATTATAAATTAAATGCCAAAAATAAAATGCCAAAATGGCAGTTATTTTTCTGACGTTTGCATATAAAAACAAAATCGTTGTCTTAGCCAATCATGATGTAGCTAGTTACCAGTTTTCTCTCGGCTTTAACTCGCGCATGCGCATAACTTAAAAAACCGTCCATGACAAAAAAAAATGGTGGACGACTTTGCATTCCACAATGTTTTCACATACCCGGGTGTAAATATCCGAGCGGAATTAGTACCCTCGTACGGCGCTTCGCGCCGGCTCGGGGATTATTTTCCATATCCCCTGGATGTCTTGGTGGAAAATGTATAAAAATTGCTCTTATTCCAAAACAATCAAATCGGCTTCTATGTGCTTAAATTTCTCTACCAGTGCGCTGAGTTGCCAGTTTCAATTATTATTGGACTTATAGCAGTATTCTATTCTATAGCACCCGTGTTCATGCTCAGCGGAAATAAGGTATGGAAAACAGTAATAAGCGCCTCGGCCTAACTTGTTCTCTCGCATTTAACATACATTAATTATCAAACCAGACCCATTTCAAATAAATCCTCTCAATCCTCATTTCCCAATCCTCATTTTCCCAATCGTCGCAGCTGCTGAGCATTTCCTTTCCCGCAACAAGCCCAGACGGTATCGCAGTATTCGATAACCGGACGGATAAACGAAGTGTATGCAACATTTGCACTGTGGATGGTTAAATTGTATCTCAAACGTCCCAGCATGATAACATAGTCGTTTATCTTAACACTAAATTCATTCACTTTTTTCTTTGTTAATAAACAAGCATTCACTTTTTTCTTTGTTATTAAACAAGGAGTTTTCTCTAAGCCAGGTTCCAATTAGATCAAGATCCTTATTCAATGTCTTCTCAATGACCTTAACATCCTTAGCTGAGTAGAAAAGAACCGTGTCGTCAGCATACATAAGCATATTACAATGAGTTGTCGTTGATGGTAAATCGTTTACTAGTAATATGAATAGCAAAGCGCCTAGGATGGAGCCCTGCGGTACGCCAGATATAACTAGTCCCCGAGCCGGCGCGAAGCGCCGTGCGAGGGTACTAATTCCGCTCGGATATTTACACTCGGGTATGTGAAAACATTGTGGAATGCAAAGTCGTCCACCATTTTTTTTGTCATGGACGGTTTTTTAAGTTATGCGCATGCGCGAGTTAAAGCCGAGAGAAAACTGGTAACTAGCTACATCATGATTGGCTAAGACAACGATTTTGTTTTTATATGCAAACGTCAGAAAAATAACTGTCATTTTGGCATTTTATTTTTGGGCTTTTGGCATTTAATTTATAATGCATTTATATGAAAACTTTTTTCAACGAGACTTTTAAAGGGTTTTAAAGGACTTTTAGAGGACTTTTAAAGGGTTTTAAATTAAACGGGTAAGTGTTTTTTTGCGTACTTTGTTTTTGCAGTTTTGCCGTCAATTGGCATGCAACTATAGTTTGTGGTTTTGAAATTGCATAGTTCATCCTGTGTGGTCAATACAACATTGTTTTAGTGTTAATTCAAATGCGTTATATAGAAAAGAAAAACATATTTTATCTAAAAAACTTCATAGTAAAAAATACTGTTCAAAAAACAGTTGAAGTTTTATGACAATTTCGAAACGTTTTGTACAGTAAATCAAAGCCAAAAAAGAACAAAATAACATACCTACTTTATATAGTTGGGCGATTTGTAATTTTATTGTTAAAAGTAAAAATATTATCACAGTTTGTACAGAAAAAGAAAAGAAATATAGAGTAAAAGGCAGTTTAGTTTTACAAACTTTTCGAAACGTTTTAGTGAACGGAAGGTTGCATTAAAACATTAATTTGAAGCTTATAGAATGCATAAGAACATACCTACCGCATATATCTCATATTTCTATGGCTAAAACAACTAATATTTTAATTATTTTTGCAGCTTTTGTATAAAACTGTTTTGTACTCCAGAAAAGAAATATATATTATTAATCGAGTTGCCTTGGCTACTGTGCTTCCTCTTCTTGAAACAAAATTTCCATTTTTTATTCTTTCTCAACCCAAAATAGATTTCCCAAAATATTATTGTTTCCTTCCACTCTTCTTTCCAAACTATTACAGTAATGATCAAAATTTTAATGGCACATTTAAAATGAAGGGAAACACAATGATTACGTCAAGTAAAACACCAAACATTTCATATGGCGATAGCCTTTGAGTGCGTCGTGAAGAGGGGTGTAAGCCAGAGGCCCAGAAATCCAATTCAGTTTTCCAAGGCAAAATTTTGCTTCGAACCCAGATATCTGACTCGTCTACCACCTTTGCATAGCAGATTTTGTGATGAAAAAGCTTAGTAACAGTAATGTTTTGGAATGTAGTGTCTGTCAATGTTCGGGTGTATGGGGCGAAGGGTTACTGCAAGCATGTATTTCTAGTTGAGGTTCAGACAGAACATTTTGGTAGCCAACGACCTGTTTTCGATTTGTCAGATAATCTTCGAAAAACTTAAGTTCTGAACATTCAATACCATAGGGGCGTAATTTTTGTAAGAGTAAGGTATGATCAATCGTGTCGAAGGCTTTACTAAGATCAATAAAGACAGCTCCAGCTAACTGCCCCTGATCAATATTACGCCTAATAGTGTCCGTCAGTGATATAGCTGCAGATTCGGTGGAATGTGCCTTTCTAAATCCGCACTGAAAGGGATTCAGAAGGTTGTGTTCCCTAAAGTGTTTGCCGACCTGTACTTGTACCGCTATCTCGATCAACTTAGAGACCACAGGTAGGATGGAAATGGGACGATAGTTCCCAGCATGGTTTGCCTTGCCGGCCTTGTACAGAGGTATTGCTCTAGCTACTTTTCAGTCCGGTGGAATCGCGGCCTGATTCAAGGATGCGTTAATAATCTGAGTTAGAGGTTTAGTGATAATGTCTGCAGCATCTTTAAGGAGACGAGGCGAGACATTATCCACACCAACAGCTTTTCCAGTCTTAAGTGCTCGAAGTTGAGTGAGGATAAAATGTTCGGACACTTCGTAAAATTTTAGGTGAGGAAAACGTTACTGCGATGGAAAGGAGGCTGACCGTGGCATAAGATTGTTCACATGTGCTGAAACAGTCCCAAGAGTCCCAAGAACATAGGGATGATTCATGCGTCGACCTTTTTAAGAAGATGTCACAGCAGTCGCATAAATTACATACACTGCTACCTAAAAGGCGCTCTGAGATGAATGGAAGGGAAACTTGAACTAACCCGGAAAGATTTTATAACTATCCTTGTAGAACTGAGAGATTTAAACGTAGTCTGCTAGGGTATGCAACAGACGGATACAATCATAGTCTAAATTCGTAGATTTTAAGTTTTAAGTTTTAATTGTAGATATAGTGTTAGATATAGAGTAATAGTTTAATAGTAATCATAGTACATTAACCTAATTAGTATGGAATATTGTAGATATAATGTTGGATATTAACCTAATTAGTTCAAATTTTTCAAATTGTAAACACATTATAATTTAGCGTAGTTGCTATTAATATGTGGAAATAAAGACCATTTACCATTTACCAAGTACTGCATTCATATGGCGACAACCTTTGGTGGAGGGGGTTGGGAATCAATACCGCTTTCCTAACCAAAATGTTGTCTGAAGCCCAGATACCAGAGTCGGCCACCGATTTACCGAATGCCATTTCCAGCAGGAAAAATGCTGGTGCAACTGCCATTTTTTCCAGTTAAATAATTTTAAAATCCCAGCTCTCGTAGTCTCGTTTTAACCCTTCACGATCCTATTCTGACAAAATTTATTCTGGTTTAGAGCAAATCATCCTTTTCATGGCAGATTTTGCGACGAAAAAGATTAGAAATGTTTGGGAACTGTCGTTGTTTAGCTGTGGCGAGGGGTTGCTGCATGCATGAATTTCTAGTTATGATCGTTCTTATGCATATGAATTCAATTATTGTCTCCTATTATGTTATAATATTGGGCGGTTATACTTAAATATTGGCACCTCCCACCCATTATGAGATGTAATGGTCAGGCTAAACAATAGGATCACTAACCAGATGGGATAAATGAATTAATATTAATGTGGAAACTTCTCTATCCAACAGTTTTTGTGCTTTAGAATTTACAAGGGTTGTGATCATTGCTTAAGAAAACTAAAAGGAATTAATGTGACTGGGATTCAATATAGTTTAATCAATTATATGATTGATATTACTATTCAAGGTCTTAACTACAGTATGTATGAAAAGAACGCCGCATGAATATATTTCAATTAGTTACACTCTTTTGCACCCGGCCTGAAAATCACTGTTTTCACTTTGGTCGTTTCAAAATGCTATAAATCTTGTTCCATTTGTCTGTTTGCTACAACCCAGCACTTGTTTTAGAGAGCAGAACACATGCTTTCATAATCATTCAGGTTTGGGTCATATTGAACAACCAAAAATAATAAATTATGCTAATTTATTCAAAGTTAATAATTAAATTTCGATAAATTTTCTATAAAAATAGATACAGCCGTGTCCGATTTTGAGATAGGCAGGCATGATATAGAAAAAAGTTGCAGAATATCATTCTCACGAAAAAATTCAGGGCAAAACAATAAATATAAAAAAGTTATGACGGTTTACAATCGGGATAGTAAATTCACTATATTTGGCATATACTTATAATAAGTGAAAAGTTAACAAATTTCATACATATTTTGTAGCATATTCAGAAATGTCATTACATACATAAGTATAATGTTATATAGCTAAAAGGAAGAATGCCGGAAGCTAAGCATCAATTGTAATACATAATAATATAATTTGCATGATGCCCCAAGTGAAAAGCTATCAGATACTTCACAATTGTAGCTGAAAATAGAATAAAATTTTCCTTGTAATTCTTGCATTACAAATTCTAGTAAATTAAAAAGCTACTAAAACTTTTCTCTATCATGAGTAATAAGTCCCCTATAAAAGGTAAAAAGAAGATTTGTTACAATTCAAATGTTTTAATGCCTTCCCCCGCCATACAATAATATGCCTAATTAATTTAGTGAACACTTTTGGCATTGCTAAAGTAGACAGTAGCAATCGCCATCTTGGATTCAATGCACGCAATGTTCAGTTCTCAATTTGCATAAACTATGCATATTATTCAGTAGCAGCCACGCAAATATTTATATATTTGTAATGCTATTGGCTATGCGGCAATATAAAAATATAGCCCACAAGTTGCCATAGAGACAAAAATACACATCGTTCGAATTCGAACAATATTTGCAAGTCAAGTGATGCTTAAAATAAATGATAACATCTGTTCAATTCATCTGTATCTAAATTTGCGCTGTAATGCAATTTTAGCATAACTGAAAATCGCCATTTTAAGACGGCAAGAATTTGGTTCGAATACATAATTATATACGTTCTGTTACATTGCCATTTTCTGCCAAAAACAATTTTTACTCTTTATTTGCCAAAGGACTCTTCAAAAGACACCTGTGATCCTATACGTCAACAAACACTTTAGTCTAATATAGAAAATTCGTCAGCTGTGATGGATAGTATTTAATTTCGCTCCATACGTTGGAAAAGAAAAGAGTCAAGTACAATCTGTTAGTGGAAAAATTTGTGAGGTATATATATAGTCATATTTTCACATATAACAAATATATATATATACAATGAGCTACGAAACTTACTTTAAACACACATTAGTTTGTACCTCAACATTGCCAATTATTTGCCGCTCAACCTGAAAGTTGCAATGAAACATATGTTGTTGGTTCATACAGTACTGCCATATAGACAAGTGTAACGTATTTCTGGTTGAACCATTAACCGCTTTACGAAGCATGATAAATTTATCTTTCAGATGCTATTACTCCTAGTTACGATAGTCATTTACAAGAAAATGAAGAGAGCAGCACCTTTAGCAGTAAAACTCGGTCTTGCTTCACTAGCCTTGGTGATATTCGCTGCAAACCCTGCTGTTGGCAACAAAGATATTCCGTTTTGTTATAAGCTATGGAGAGACCTTGGGAAAGATATGGCAAACTGGCGTGAACGATGTTTTGATGGAGATCGCGAAAATTATTCACCTTGTTGCCAAGCAGAGAAAGAATACTTTGAAGAGAGGAGATTGGGGCACAAACAAATGTGTTTCTATGAAGGTAGAAAACTTTGATACATTTACCTTAGATCCTCTGTTTTTGATAATAGATCAATAAAAATGGAAACTCGTATTGGCAAGATCATGCATGATAACTTGGTATACAGACCAAACTTTGAAAATTCAATATGACTAAATAATATTATTTCTGAGGGAGCTTAGCGAGGAAGAAAAAACGGACAACAGACGAAAAATAGAGGGATCAATTTGGCGTAATGTTTTGGCAAAACAAATATAGCAAAGTTTTACCCACATATATACAGTTGTTCATGATTTGAAAAGAAGGTAGGAAATCATTAAAAAAGCATGCAAAATTGAGGGACCTTCTTTAAAAACCGTATTTTTTACAAAATAATTATAATTCCCAAAGTGGTTTCACTATGAAGTATTTTAAATTGCAGACTAAAAGGCATGTAACCCTATAAATATTAGCCAAGGCAAAATAATACAAAAAAGATCTTGTCAAATATATTTTTTGTGCAAAATAAAAGACGAAACGATAGAAATATTGATGCGTTTAATTTAACTATAGAATTCTATCAATTACCGTAAAAGAATTCTATCAAGTACGCATAATATTATACAATGTACACTACAAAAAATCGATTTCTTATTTAAGAAAATAATTCTTATATTAAGAACAAAATTACTTGTTTTAAGAAAGTTTGACTCGTTCCGTGGGTAGGTAATATATTTAATCGGCTCAAAAGCTTCGTCTTACTTGTAATTTATTAAAAATAGAATTATAAAGAATAAAAAGGGTTAAATTTGACCGAGCTTTAGTACTAAACGTCCATCGTCAGTATGAAATGTGAATAATATGTCTACACGCAATATTTATACTAAAATCCAACTGCCTACGTGGCAACAGTCTTGTCGAATTAAACCAATTTGACGTGACGAGGAAGGAGCATATTTCAAGTGTAAGGAATTCCAAAACAGATAAATCAGCTTTGGCAGAGCACTCATAATTTGGATCATAAAATTGCCTGAGATAGAGCGCCAATATTATTGAAAGAAAGTCGGGAACAGCAGAGAAAATGGGAAGAAGCATGGGAGATCGCAAAAACGGACTGCGCAATTGCCTATAGAGATAGAGGACGGATCCTCTCAGATTCGTATGTACCGCTTTTGTCAAAGTTCAATTAACAATGACTTTAATTTTAATTGCAGTTTTTAAATGAACCAGCTTAACAATATTTAGATTAAGTATGGTTGGTTAATTCTCTTTGTATACTATTTCAATATCATTTTATAGTTATTTAGATTTTAGAATTTCAAATTAGCATAATTCGACAAGGCTGTTGCCACTTCAGTATAAATATTGCTTGTAGACATATTATTCACATTTCACCCTGACGATGGACGTTTAGTCCGAAAGCTCGGTCAAATTTAACCCTTTTTATTCTTTACAACTTTATTTTTTAATAAATTACAAGTCAGACGAAGCTTTTCAACCGATAAATTATTTACCCGGCTACATGTCTATCTTGAATAAGTAAAATATTCTTGACAAGAATCTTTTCTAATTTTGTCCCGTGGGTAAGTAAAATATTCTTGCTAAGAAAATTTTTCTTATTCAAGAATACCTTCTAGAACAAATATCTTATATCAAGAAACATATTCTTAGTTGCCTAAGAATTATTTTCTTGATTTAAGACTTATTTTCTACAACATATTCTTGAAATAAGAAAGACGTTCTTATAATAAGAATAATTTACTTACCCGAGGGATAAAACGAGAATTTCTTTCTTGAATCAAAGGAACGAAAAAGTCATGCAGCGAAAAATATTCTAGTTTTCCCCGAACGTTTTGAAACAAAATACCTGAATGTTGGGGCAAAACTACAATAATTTTCTTGGCATTATTTTTGTGATCTAAAAAAACCGAGTAGCTACATTTATTTCAATATTTTTAAAGTTTTGTTATACATGCATGTAGACAACGGATTTTCACACAACATGGATATATAAACAGAATGCTAATGCTATGTATTAAAGTTCTCATTCGATGTTAAATGTTCAATTTCAAATCGTATTCATTCGTAATCTACATGCATGGATGAAGTTATACATATTATTTTTGGATTAATTACTGGATAAATTAATTATTCTTTCTGAACAAGACCATTGTTTGAACGTACAATGGGATGAGCTCACAAGACAGTTTATTCCTTCACTGAACAGATCCAGTGGCTAGAATGTTTTTGTAGATAACGGGTTGCCTTGCATGATGTGTCAACTTTCAAATCATCTTAAACAAGAAATGGTGACAATTACTATAGGTAATAGACTAAAACAGTACGGTACACTTGAGTGCAATTTGAGGTTTTAAAAGGCAATGTTGTAACTCCTATGACCGATAAAAACTGGGCGGCTTAGTTGAAAGGGTCCTTGAACCGGAGGGACTGCGGTTTGACTAATTGAGGGCTTCACACCCCATGCACACAGGGCCATAGAGCACTTTTTGTGTATGTGGCATAAGTTGTCAGTAACCTATACAGTGGCAATCGCCCTCACAGTAAAACTAATCAAGTTTCCTTGACAAGGTTAGGGTAATAAATTAAACAGGGCACATTGTAATTAAAGGGTTAAAAGTAACTCAGCAAATTAAAAATGTACTCTTCCTCAAGTGTATTTTACCTGTTAAAGGGAGATCAGGGGAAAGCTTGGCTCATTTTTTGCTTTTGAACTAATGATTTTTAACTTCTGTATATTTGGGAACAAGGCTGACCTACCTATGGAACCTTGTTCCTCAATCATGCATTTGCTATTAATTCCTAAAGATTTTATTTTTGTATATTTGGGAACTAAGCTGCCCAGCATATCCCCACCAGGATCTGGGGAAAGTATTAATGCTGTATTTAAATGAATATAATGCAGTAAGTGACTTATCATTTCTGTGGGCTAGATATAACTGTGAAATATTTTCACTGGTCATGAAAATGTGATTTCAGGTTTGAAACAGCACCCGCACCAAATTTACCTGTGCTTGGCCGTTGTAAATAGATAGTCCAAGCAATAAGCATGCATAAATCTTGTAGGGGTGTCATTTTTATTTGTGTGCAATTACCAAATATATTTCATCCGATTTTATATATTGTGCTAAACACATGTACGGACGGACGTGTACTCCTGAAAGACCTGAAATGTCTTATGAATAAACTCTTCTTGGGAAAGCGAGCTAGGCTATAGCCGTGGTAGCTATGCTGGCTAGGGTTCCACACCCTCTAACAATCCTCAACACAAACAGTCATTAATGCCATATCAGGTTCTTGACAGAAATTATATTATGATAGCACAATATACTGTATTATTGCAAAGAAAGGATTGTTCCCTTATTTATAAAGCTAAAGATTTTGCTTTGGTGATTGTATTAACATCAAAGCTAAATGAATCAATTTTCATGTAATATTAAAAGTATAAATTCATGAATCATCAACAATATTCATACCTTGTGGCAGACAAGTGTAGTTTGTTGTCGTTTGTATTGTTTTAGACAGTTCGACTCGCTTCGACCACATATTATTTCAGTATTTATTGCTTGAAATGATAATCTGTAAATACTAAGGCATATAGTAAGTTTCTAATCTCTATTAATAATATATTCTTAAATGCAAATGGACCAACGACCAACGTCGGCTAAAATTATACATGAAAACAATCGACTATATACCCTTTGTTTAACATTTATTGTGGCGCACGCTCGGACAAATTCGGAAGTTAAATCTCCGGGATCTTTGCACCCTATCGGCTTGAAGGTACCGGCAATCGATTCCTCGTGATGTCATTGCCTAGATGGCGCATTTTAATTGGTTTATAGCGAGCAACACTGACCTTATATGGCATTTCGTTATTTATATCGCGTCATTTGTAGGCGAATTTAAACCTCCTCAAAGGCAATGAAACTTTCCAACAACATTCAATTTTTCATGAGCTACAAACTTTTTTGTAACGATTGTTGGGAAATTTTAAATGCTGTTCTGGCAATTCAGATTGATATCAACAATAATTGTACATTTTTAAATAATTTATGAACATGTAATATATGAACCGGCACAAACCACATATCAAATGACAATATATCAAGCTATCGAATGACGCGTGCCCAGTTGCCGAGAGTAAATACGTCTAGAGATATTTACATTTGAAAGAACTGATCGTAAATACAGCCCGTTTCCTTGTAGCGATCAAGACGTAATTACTAGAAAGTCTCTAAAATCTTTACAAGGTCCTAGTGTTTCAGGGGTAGTCTCCTTGTAAGCTGCCAATCATCTATTCAGTTAGTTACTGGTATTAAGATGTGCTTAGAATAGAAATGTTCAGTAGAAAGGTAATTTACAGATGCTGCCTTTTCTTACACAAGTAGTGTCAGCACACTCATCTACAAGTATTCCCATAAATGCAATTGGTTGTAGTACTTGACCTTTGGGTCCCAACCTTAGATTAAGAGGAAAAATTGAAGGGCTCAAGATATGAGCACTATAGAGGGTATTAATAATAGCACTATAGATGTTTCATTCCTATTCAACCTACACAAGCTAAATAATTTCGGCCCTAGCCTGGTAACATTGCATCTTAAATGTGGGAGGAGGCAACATTTATGAATTACTGTATAGTATGAGATATGAAGTACTGTAAGAAAGTTATGTATTCGAACAATAACCAGAGACACCGGCCTAGGAACCACATGGGCTGGTCCTGGGGGAGAGCCATAAAATGCATTTATTTACTTAAAATATATTCCCTACTAGAAATACAATTCCCTACTACCGAACACCCCAAAAGTTATTATAACATGAAGTACTCAATCGGTTACTTCAAACACGCAAGCGAACACAGTACAAACCAGGACGCTTATATATAGGGCGGTGCAACGAGCGCGCACGCGTTGATCGACGTGTTATACGGAAGTAGTCTGGGTCGAGCATGCTTTTTGTGAAAATTGAAGAAAAACCAAATTTTGATATGTCTACTTCTTGCGCTCATATTTCGCATCGTTTTAAGTGTGAATACAAACTAACGGAATATTTATGTGTTATATCACTCTGAGTACGTAGTCAGTTTGAATTTAGCAAATATTTTCCTGTCAGAGAGAATTTATTATCGATAATGCGCGTGTGTTTGGTCACTTCGAATGGTGACAAAATTTCAAATGAGAATATATTTTTTTGATTTTTTTGAACAAACTAGCTATTTGCCTAACCTCAAATTTCATATCATATTTCTATGAAATCGACCATGGAGATTCCAAATCCGAAATGGGCCAAAAAAAATTCGGGCCGTAAATTACGTATTTTGTGACGTCATTGCTTTTTGTAAATCTCTCTTAACAAGGATCCCACGTTTATGCAAAATGGTGCAAATAGTTCTAAATACGGTCAAATATGAATACAATCGACTATGAACATTCAAAATATAAAGAAACAAAATGAACCAGTAGTCACGTGTTTAATGACGTCATCACTTTTCTAAAAACACCCGTAAAAGGACCATATTTTTGCACGAAATTGGTTTATTAACGATAAATATGTATGGATCGACTACAATAACTCCAAATCCCAAGTTGCCTTCCAAAAACATTTAAATCGACAGTCACGTGTTTTATGACGTCATCAGTTGATCTTAAAATCATTTAAAAAACCTCGTGTTTTTGCTCAAAAAGGTTGAATGATGATAAATCTATATTGCATTTACTACGATAATTTAAACTTTTACACATGTCAATGGCAAAGCATTCTTACGCAAATTTTCGCATATAACAATAATTAGCAAGTGGTATAGCCTTTAGCGTGAGAATTATAAAGCCTTTAACTTGCAATGTTAGCATACGTATTTACACAAGTGCCATGCCAATTTACTATAAATAGCATTTTAGTAATAGCTACTAGCTAGCGTGTTGTCATTTAAGTCTATTACTTTAATAACTCGAATAAAACATAAAGCATCAAGACAAATGACGAGGAAAACATCTTACGCAAACGTATTATATAACGTTAAATATCGTTGAAACAGCCGTTTCTTTCGCTTGACACGTCCGGAAAAAAATCTGCTTACTATGCGATGGTTTATTAGCAACTGATGTCAAGCAGAGTAATTTTACCGAAAAGGGATGACCATCTCTCAAAAGCCAAGCGCTTCTTTGGTCAAAAATTCGCATTCCTACAGAATTACCAAAGTTTGTATTTACACAAGTATTTAGGAAAAGTGAATCTTCAAACGGCGCATTTGGAAATGCTCACGCGTCATGTCGAACAGATCTTCAAACTAAGATTCAGCAGTTTATTGATAGGCACGGCTTGATAGAATCTGAAGATGAATGCATTGAAGACGTCTCGTTGGAAACGGAAAAAGTTACAGCCGTTAATCGAAGGTCGACAAGTAAATACCTCAAACACAAACGACTTTGTTTCATCTGTAACTCGCAAAGATCGTCCCACGACAAGCCATACAATGAAGGTGGTCTTGCTAGGTGCACTGATGAAAAGGCCTGTAAACTTTACAGGAGAGACAGGAAATATTTTTGAAGGATGCCCAACATCGTTTTAATGCGTCCGCTATACTGTTATTTTCAGGGAGTTATTTTAAGTCCAAAAACGGGGGTTGGCAACAAAGGTACAAAATAATCCGTTTTTTGGAGTTACAAATAACTCCATTTCTGGGGTTAAAATTTAACTCCACTATTTGGAGTTACAATAACTCTCATTTCGGAGTTAATACAAATAACTCCATTTCTGGGGTTACAATTTAACTCCACTTTTGGAGTTACAATAACTCTCATTTCGGAGTTAATACAAATAACTCCATTTCTGGGGTTACAATTTAACTCCACTTTGGAGTTACAATAACTCTCATTTCGGAGTTAAAATGTAACCCCAATAAAGGAGTTATTTTAACTCGAAATATGGGGTTAAAATTTTATCTCCCCAAAAAGGAGTAATAGGGGAGTTAAAATAACTTCCTGAAAATAACAGTGTAGCAGGCTGTTGTTGGTTGCAAGTTGCAAGTGGACTTTGCCACGATCTATTTGCAATAGATGTTTACTACCATCAGTCTTGCTACATCAAGTTAGCGTTAGCACCAACAACGAAAAAAGAGCAGGAAGACCAACAGCATAAGAATCGTGCAAACGATGTTGAAGCAATACTTTTAAATTCTTCACAAGCAAAATGCTTACTTGTTAAGTGACCTACTAAGAGATTACCAAAATTTGTCCAATGAAGAGGGCTGCAGGCCTTTCTTGTCTGATAAGCGGTCATTGAAAAGAAAACTTATTGAAGAATTTACAGATGATCTAGGATTCTTTCCAAAAGGTCGCCACGTAATTGTACATGCAGTAGACATTAATCCTTGCGAGTTCACAGTAGCAACGTTACGAGGTCATGGACTGCAGGACGACGATCTGACAAAAGCATTTACTACAATGATAAGATGCAAAATGGAAGCCAGAATCGACCAGGAAAAGAAGTGGCCCTACACCCCTGATAAACTTTTGGAGATGTTAGACAAGGGTCCACTTAAAGAAATCTACAATGTTATCTATGCTTCTACAAATCCTGCATATAAAGTCAATGGTTTCGGGTATGCCATTACAAGATCGCGATAAGTCGCCACAAAAATTTTGTCAATGGTGTCGCACTGGGAATTCCTTTTGACCAAAGAAAGAACGGCTAAGCAGACTGTGGCTGGAATGATAGTGCATCGCCTAACGAGAAGCAAGGAAGTCGTGTCAATGCTGCATAAACTCAATAATACTGTTTCGTATAGCCATATTAGAATACAAAATATCACCTGGACAAGAGTGGTTTCTGCAGACAGACGCAAGTCAACTATGATGGCTAAAGGGCTCGCAACTCATGCTACCATAGACAATAATTACGGCAGACAAGAAGCGAAGACTAGTAAAGGTACAACTCATGATAGTAACCGCACACTATTCCAACCCTTACTTACAGGTACGGTTTTTCATTAGTTATTTAAAACTGACTTTGATTATTTAAAAACCGCTCTAGCCCCTCGCCCCCCCATATAGTCTCTAAACTTTGTACATGTCTTTTCAAAACGTCAACCTGCGTAAGCTTGAGACGGACGACAGTCCAGCATTTAAAGAGCTAAGCGAAAGAGGCTTTAGAGGCAGTTTATCAGGCGAGACGTTTTTGGCAATTCACGGAGACTTAATCGCGGAGATCTATAACGGAGAACAAAGGGCACTGCAGGTCCTTTCCGATCAGGTTAGTACTAATATAGGGGCCGATCGACCCTTATTTTTGGGGGTGTGCGGGGGTGTGCGAGAGTTTTGAGAGTGTGCAACATCATTAACATAATTATGTATAGACGTCATAATGATATGCAAGGTGAGTTTGGGCGAAACAGTCATTATGTTGAGTTTTGAGAGTGTGCAACATCATTAACATAATCCCCGAGCCGGCGCGAAGCGCCGTGCGAGGGTACTAATTCCGCGCGGATATTTACACCCGGAAAAAAAGGAAAGCAATGGGAAATCCAAAGTTCATCAAGTTTTGCGGGCGCATGGGTGTGATGGGTGGTCATCTCACTAATCTTTGTTAGGAGCGAATGAGCGAATTGTAAAAAAACATGAGTAAGTCATATCAGTAATTCTTTTTGGGACTTCAGGAAAGCTGCGGAACAAATTTATCGTTTATACTTTATAAAAAAGGATAAATAGAGATAGATAGTCGAAAAAATATGGCAATTTTCTTATATTAAATTGTTGATATAGCCGTAAGAATGTTGTTTTATTTACATAGATTTTCATTTTTTCACAATTAAAATATCCTATATTTTATGCTATCAAAAAGTTCCAACTTAAAAGGAAAGCGAAATCGTTTCACACGAGAGAATTTGTATATTTTCTACTGATTTAATTTCAAAAACTAATTTATAAAAGGCAATTTAGTTTTATAAACTTTTGGCAACGTTTTACTTTTAGTAAACGGAAGGTTGCATTTAAACATTAATTTGAAGCTTATAGAATGCATAAGAACATACCTACACCATATATCTCAGATTTGTATGGCTAAAACAACTAATATTTTAATTATTTTTGTAGTTTTTGTAACCTGTTGTTTTGTACTCCATAAAAGGAGTTTATTTTATCGTGTTGCCATGGCTACTGTGCTTCCTCTTCTTGAAACAAAATTTCCATTTTTTATTCTTTCAAAATAAATTTCCCAAAATAATATTGTTTCCTTCCACTCTTTTAATGGCAAATTTATAAGGAAGCCACAGTGATTACGTCAGGTAAAACATTTAATTTGGCGATAGCCTTTGATTGCGTCGTGAAGAGGGGTGTGAGCCAAGGATCTAATTCTGGTTTCTAAGCCAAAAATTTGTTTTGAACGCAGATATCCGACTCGCCTACAACCTTTGCATGGCAGATTTTTTGATAAAAAAGATTAGCAATAGTAATGTTTTGGAATGTAATGTCTGGCAATGTTCAGCTGGGGCGAGGGGTTACTGCAAGCATGTATTTCTAGTTATGTATTGACGTCATAATGATATGTAAGGCAAGTTTGGACAAAACAGTCATTAAGCTGAGCTCAACATTTTCGTCACAAAAAGAGTTAATCCTGACGCTTTTTATCACAATAGCTAGACGTTTCTATATATTTGCCAAGCGTTGTGTTCCAAACACAGTCCAGTTCGACAACGAGTAAATAATATATTTTCGTATCTAATATCACCTTATACGAAACGGCTTAGATAACTAATATAGCGACGCTTAACCTAGTAAAGTATTATTACCTTATGCGAAATAATAACAAGCAGAGATATAGCTTTCTAAAACGAGAAGATCTTAAGGTTTAATCGGCATAGCTAAGGTGTTATAGAGCAATACAAATATATGTTTGCCAAGCGATTGTATAAACATAGTTCTTACAGGGATTTAAACCTTACAAAGTTTCAAGCGTTTTAGACGTAGCAGAGTGGGAAAAGCAGTAATTTTTAAGCGAGATTTATAAGCATATACAAACATTGTATACAAACATTTAGCGTTTGTTAGGTAATTACGGGCAATTAAGATTTTCTAGCTTAAAAATTTTAATAAATTTAGAATATATTATTATAGGACGGGGAAATATTGTACAATGTACATACAACACACACAGAATTAATTTTTAAAACACATTTATTGATAATAATTTCTTTTACAGCGTTAGTAAGGTCTCCAATCTGAAATCTACCCAATATTAAATATATTTTAACAAAGTAAATAAGGTCTGCTCTGGGCCTGCTTCTAAGAACGTATTATTCTTAAACTCCAAATCCTAAGAGTGAATCATTGAATCCTAAAATTGAATAATTGAATATCGAGCGATGTTAGCTTCATATCGAACGAGCCAACCTCCATATAGAGCGAGCTTAGCTTCGAGCCGAGCTCTAAGACATAAGGATAGGCCCTAGCCGAGCTCTAACATATAAGGATAGGCCCGAGCCATATATATCCGAGCGTATATCTCCGAGCCTAGTATATATACCTTGGAACCGACTTATCCTTATCTTTATCTTCCTTATATTTATCTTCCTTATATTTATCTTCCTTATATTTATCTTCCTTATATTTATCTTCCTTATATTTATCTTCCTTATATTTATCTTCCTTATATTTATCTTCCTTATATTTATCTTCCTTATATTTATCTTCCTTATATTTATCTTCCTTATCTTTATCTTCCTTATCTTTATCTTCCTTAACTTTATCTTCCTTATCTTTATCTTCCTTATCTTTATCTTCCTTATCTTTATCTTCCTTATCTTTATCATCGAGCGAGCTTAGCTAAGCTCGCTCGATTTGGAGCTAAGCTCTCTCGATATGGAGCTAAGCTCGCTCGATTTGGAGCTAAGCTCGCTCGATATGGAGCTCAGCTCGCTCGATATGGGCAAAGCTCGCTCGATATGGAGCAAAGCTCGCTCGATATGGAGCTAAGCTCGCTCGATTTGGAGCTAAGCTCTCTCGATATGGAGCAAAGCTCGCTCGATTTGGAGCTAAGCTCGCTCGATATGGAGCAAAGCTCGCTCGATTTGGAGCAACTCAACATAATGACTGTTTCGCCCAAACTCACCTTGCATATCATTATGACGTCAATACATAATTATGTTAATGATGTTGCACACTCTCAAAACTCTCGCACACTCTCGCACACCCCCGCACACCCCCAAAAATAAGGGTCGATCGGCCCCTATATTACTACTCAGGTTACAGCACTGATATAAACACTGAGAATACTTGTGTGAAGACGTCGCAGATCCATGCATGACTTAGAACAGAGTTTAAAATTAATATCAACCTTTCCACATCTACCGTTCATAAAGAAACCACAGCAGGTGGTAAAGAGCTTCATGTAGGTCATGTGAGCAAACTTGAACAAAAGTTTCAAGATTATCAGATCGACCCATTTGCTGCAGGAGCAGCTCGACACATTACCACTGGTAAAGAGTTAGATTATCTGACATGCTGCGAGCTCCTGATCTCGGGTTGTAAAAGGTACAAAGAGTTTGTAGAAGATCACTTGGTAAAAGCTACAGTTAATTTCTTCGAGCCTATAAATAAATAGAAATCGCGGACAGGCCTTTCCAACAAAGCAAAGCAACGGAGAAAAGTTTCAGTTCTGAAAGAAGATCCAGCTTTTGGAAATCCATTGAGCATTTACGTCGAAGATGCCATGTGGTAACCTCTTACTTCCGTTCCACTTTCCATAGCAACACCAGAAGGAACTGTGCAACCCGCACAGAAGCACTTACTTCGCAATTTTATCATTGATCAATCAGAAGCTGCAACTCAGGAGTGTCCGCAAAACGCAAGATGGCTGATTGATGGGATGTCTGCTATGAGATGTACCTAAACAGACATATAGAGAGTGGTTGATAAATCTTTTGAAGCTTGCAACTCCACAAGATGACTTAAATCCTATTGATAGAGATTATCAATGATACCTATTATGAGGGAAGTGTTAAAAGCTGTACGAGAAGCGAGAGAGGAGAAGAGAGCCGAAGAGTTCATGTTCAAGGTTTCGATCAAGAAATGCTGAAAGGTAACGAGTGGTTGTCATTTTTTCACAACATCGACAATAAAACAGATTTGATCAACATGGCTGCAAATTTTTTCAAGAGTCAAGATGCAAAGAAGCACGTTTCTGTCCCACTCATATTCACCGAAAAAGAAGAAACGTGGATGATTACAAAAGATGAAACAAAAACTTTCTTTAAGTGTAATCATGAAGAGGCAGATACTCGCCTAATCCTTCATGCGTATCTTCAGGATACGAATGTGATCGTCGTTGCAAAGGATACAGACGTATTCTTTCTGATGATTTATGCATATCATGTACAAAAGCCAGCACACAAATGGTACATGAAAATTGATCATGACAAGTATGTCGACATCGAAAAAGAAGTTCACTACTTGGGCGAGGAAATCTGGAAAAACTACCAGCAATACATGCTCTAACAGGGTGTGATACAACATCATCATTTTCTGGCGTTGGCAAAGTGAGAGTAATCAAGAAACTGATGAAGCAAAGAAGCAGTCTGACGTTATTTGAAGATTTTCGAATGTATCCCAGAACACCAGATGATGAAGATGATGATGATGTGCACAACAACGTTGTGAAGTTCGTGCCGACGTTGTTATACAACGGAAAGGACAATGAAACGCTGGTCGAAACGAGAGTGACTGTATAAGACGTTAAAATCCAAGTCATCCGATCGAGTCAATTCCGCCCGACCCTGATTCCCTCTGCCAAGCAATTTATCCTGTTCACTATCAGCTTTACTACTGGTTAAACTTCAACAAGCAGATCGTAGATTGTATTCCTTTTGAAGATTATGGATGGACGTACGATGCTGAACTCAAGCGCGTTGTTCCTGTTTGGTTCACAGGTATTTAATGTATATGTGGTCTATTTATCTTCTTTTGAAAACCTTAGTTTTACATTAGGTATTGTGTGAAACAAAAAAATCCTATTTAATTTCTCCAAACCTTCCGGACTAGATCCAACACATTGTGACTAATTACTAAATCATTATTTTAGGTGAACAACAACCAACATCTCCAAATTCTTCAGTCGATTGGCAAGAGAGCGATGACAGTGACTCGGAGAACAACTTTGACAAGCCATGTTGCAAACGATTTTGCTGTCATGATGATGGCGATGCTAACGAAAGCAGTGAAGATAACGAGATAGAATTGGCATTATTTGAAATTAGAACAGATGAAGAGAATGACAGCGATGAAGATGAGTGGCTGCCCTAAGAAGATATTAAGGTTTAACATATCAATCTTTATTAATTTTATAAAATAACCTTTTCAAAAGGCGAGCACTGATTCGTTAAAATACCAAAGAAGCTGTGTTTCTATAACTGTATCGAAACCGCCAGTCTTAATACAACATACTAAAACAAACTTTTCTTCCCGAAAAATTCTTTCTCAACCTCAAGTTTTGTTAAACAAGCAATTTTAAATCATCTTTAACTAACTTTTTCACCAAAGTCGGCCAAAATGAAAATTGAATGCGGATATTGTTGCTAGGCAACTTATTCGGCGTTATACACGAATCGCGAAATTCGGCTGCGCATCCAAATGACGCGTTCTGAGTCGGGCAAAAATCGCAGTTAAAGAAAAACACGTAGCTGTGACTGGATGATTTAAAATATGCGTATTAAAGTATTCAAATATTCAGTCATGCATTCGTGTTTTTATTGTTGCGATATGTAATCACGAATGCATGATTGAACATTTGAATACTTTAATACGCATATTTTAAATCATCCAGTCACTGCTACATATTTTTCTTTAACTGTGATTTTTGCCCGAATTTCGCGATTCGTGTATTGTATAATGGAATACATACCTAATATTGGTCATAAAGGAAATAGAAAGAATTTTTTCTGTGTTTCTATAGAGTTATAGAAACACTTGTGGTAGTTTGGGAGAACCCACTGATTATTTCCCGTTCTCCTAAGCTGGCACGCGTGTTTCTATACTGCTGTACAGAAACACGGAAAATGTTTCCTGTTTCTTAAATACATGCTGCGATGCATTTTGATTTTAAAATATGCAGTGAAAAGACACTGAGTATATATATGTTCATATTTGTTCTCGTTTAATCTTCCTGACGATGATACTACGATCCATTTATGACGTCATAAAACACGTGACTGTCGACTTAAATGTTTTTGGAAGGCAACTTGGGATTTGCAGTTACTGTAGTCGATCCATACATATTTATCGGTAATAAACAAATTTCGTGCAAAATATGGTCATTTTACGGGTGTTTTTAGAAAAGTGATGACGTCACTAAACACGTGACTTCTGGTTCATTTTGTTTCATTATATTTTGAATCTTCATAGTCGATTATATACATATTTGACCGTATTTAGAACTATTTGCACCATTTTGCGTAAACGTGGGACCCTTTTTAAGAGAGATTTACAAAAAGCAATTCCGGCCCGAATATTTTTTGGCCCATTTCGGATTTGGAATCTCCATGGTCGATTTTATAGAAATGTGAAATAAAATTTGAGGTTAGGCAAATAGCTAGTTTGTTAAAAAAAATCCCAGTCTATAAGAATAAACTTCGATTTGGAACAAACTCTTAAAATATAAGCATGAGATATTAAGCAAAAACTTCGACATACCCACATTCTAAGGTGCTGTTATTATCATCGTTGTAAAAATATATTTTCGCCGCCGTTGAAATCGGGAAAGGCAAAGAGCTATCAAGGACATTAATATTCCACATTAAATCTCTCTCACAACGGTTTCGACACCTATTGTATCCATTGTAAAACCAATATTTTACTTTTAAACTTGAATAATTTTCTTCTCATAAGTAAAGAAATGAGAAAAAAATTGCCAAATACTGTCAAAAAATGAAAATCTGTTTTGCTTGGGTACTAATCCTGAAGCATGAAAAATAATATTCAATAATCCTGAAGCACGAAAAATAAAAGAAGGAAGGGCCGAAGCAATTGGGGAAATTACAATTTGTAATGGTACATGAAAATTGATCATGACAAGTATGTCGACATCGAAAAAGAAGTTCACTACTTGGGCGAGGAAATCTGGAAAAACTACCAGCAATACATGCTCTAACAGGGTGTGATACAACATCATCATTTTCTGGCGTTGGCAAAGTGAGAGTAATCAAGAAACTGATGAAGCAAAGAAGCAGTCTGACGTTATTTGAAGATTTTCGAATGTATCCCAGAACACCAGATGATGAAGATGATGATGATGTGCACAACAACGTTGTGAAGTTCGTGCCGACGTTGTTATACAACGGAAAGGACAATGAAACGCTGGTCGAAACGAGAGTGACTGTATAAGACGTTAAAATCCAAGTCATCCGATCGAGTCAATTCCGCCCGACCCTGATTCCCTCTGCCAAGCAATTTATCCTGTTCACTATCAGCTTTACTACTGGTTAAACTTCAACAAGCAGATCGTAGATTGTATTCCTTTTGAAGATTATGGATGGACGTACGATGCTGAACTCAAGCGCGTTGTTCCTGTTTGGTTCACAGGTATTTAATGTATATGTGGTCTATTTATCTTCTTTTGAAAACCTTAGTTTTACATTAGGTATTGTGTGAAACAAAAAAATCCTATTTAATTTCTCCAAACCTTCCGGACTAGATCCAACACATTGTGACTAATTACTAAATCATTATTTTAGGTGAACAACAACCAACATCTCCAAATTCTTCAGTCGATTGGCAAGAGAGCGATGACAGTGACTCGGAGAACAACTTTGACAAGCCATGTTGCAAACGATTTTGCTGTCATGATGATGGCGATGCTAACGAAAGCAGTGAAGATAACGAGATAGAATTGGCATTATTTGAAATTAGAACAGATGAAGAGAATGACAGCGATGAAGATGAGTGGCTGCCCTAAGAAGATATTAAGGTTTAACATATCAATCTTTATTAATTTTATAAAATAACCTTTTCAAAAGGCGAGCACTGATTCGTTAAAATACCAAAGAAGCTGTGTTTCTATAACTGTATCGAAACCGCCAGTCTTAATACAACATACTAAAACAAACTTTTCTTCCCGAAAAATTCTTTCTCAACCTCAAGTTTTGTTAAACAAGCAATTTTAAATCATCTTTAACTAACTTTTTCACCAAAGTCGGCCAAAATGAAAATTGAATGCGGATATTGTTGCTAGGCAACTTATTCGGCGTTATACACGAATCGCGAAATTCGGCTGCGCATCCAAATGACGCGTTCTGAGTCGGGCAAAAATCGCAGTTAAAGAAAAACACGTAGCTGTGACTGGATGATTTAAAATATGCGTATTAAAGTATTCAAATATTCAGTCATGCATTCGTGTTTTTATTGTTGCGATATGTAATCACGAATGCATGATTGAACATTTGAATACTTTAATACGCATATTTTAAATCATCCAGTCACAGCTACATGTTTTTCTTTAACTGTGATTTTTGCCCGAATTTTGCAATTTGTATATTGTATAATGGAATATATACCTAATATTGGTCATAACGGAAATAGAAAGCATTTTTCCTGTGTTTTTACAGAGTTATAGAAACACTTGTGGTAGTTTGGAAGAACCCACTGATTATTTCCCGTTCTCCTAAGCTGGCACACATGTTTCTATACTGCTGTACAGAAACACAGAAAATGTTTCCTATTTCTTAAATACATGCCGTAATGCATTTTGATTTAAAAATATGCAGTGAAAAGACACTGAGTATATATATGTTCATATTTGTTCTCGTTTAATCTTCCTGGCGATGATACTACGATCCATTGATGATGTCATAAAACATGTGACTGTCAATTTAAATGTTTTTTGGAAGGCAACTTGGGATTTGGACTTACTGTAGTCGAGTCCATACATATTTATCGTTAATAAACAAATTTCGTGCAAAATATGGTCATTTTACAGATGTTTTTAGAAAAGTGATGACGTCACTAAACACGTGACTTCTGGTTCATTTTGTTTCATTATATTTTGAATCTTCATAGTCGATTATATACATATTTGACCGTATTTAGAACTATTTGCACCATTTTGCGTAAACGTGGGACCCTTTTTAAGAGAGATTTACAAAAAGCAATTCCGGCCCGAATATTTTTTGGCCCATTTCGGATTTGGAATCTCCATGGTCGATTTTATAGAAATGTGAAATAAAATTTGAGGTTAGGCAAATAGCTAGTTTGTTAAAAAAAATCCCAGTCTATAAGAATAAACTTCGATTTGGAACAAACTCTTAAAATATAAGCATGAGATATTAAGCAAAAACTTCGACATACCCACATTCTAAGGTGCTGTTATTATCATCGTTGTAAAAATATATTTTCGCCGCCGTTGAAATCGGGAAAGGCAAAGAGCTATCAAGGACATTAATATTCCACATTAAATCTCTCTCACAACGGTTTCGACACCTATTGTATCCATTGTAAAACCAATATTTTACTTTTAAACTTGAATAATTTTCTTCTCATAAGTAAAGAAATGAGAAAAAAATTGCCAAATACTGTCAAAAAATGAAAATCTGTTTTGCTTGGGTACTAATCCTGAAGCATGAAAAATAATATTCAATAATCCTGAAGCACGAAAAATAAAAGAAGGAAGGGCCGAAGCAATTGGGGAAATTACAATTTGTAATGGTACATGAAAATTGATCATGACAAGTATGTCGACATCGAAAAAGAAGTTCACTACTTGGGCGAGGAAATCTGGAAAAACTACCAGCAATACATGCTCTAACAGGGTGTGATACAACATCATCATTTTCTGGCGTTGGCAAAGTGAGAGTAATCAAGAAACTGATGAAGCAAAGAAGCAGTCTGACGTTATTTGAAGATTTTCGAATGTATCCCAGAACACCAGATGATGAAGATGATGATGATGTGCACAACAGCGTGGTGAAGTTTGTGCAGACGTTGTTATACAACGGAAAGGACAATGAAACGCTGGTCAAAACAAGGGTGAGACTGTATCCTAAAAAACCAAGTCATCTGAGTCAATTCCTCCCGACTCTGATTCCCTCTGCCAAGCAATTTATCGTGTTCACTGTTAGCTTTACTACTGGTTAAACTTCAACAAGCAGATCGTACATTGGATTCCTTTTGAAGATTATAGATGGACGTACAATGCTGAACTCAAGCGCGTCGTTCCTGTTTGGTTCACAGGTATTTAATCTATATGTGATCTATTTATCTAATTTTGAAAAGCTTAGTTTTACATTAGGTATTGTGTCAAACAAAAAATCCTATGTAATTTCTCCAAACCTTCTGGACTAGATCCAACACGTTGTGACCAATTACTAAATCATTATTTTAGGTGAACAACAACCAACATCTCCAAATTCTTCAGTCGATTGGCAAGAGAGCGATGACAGTGACTCAGAGAACAACTTTGACGAGCCATGTTGCAAACGATTTTGCTGTAATGATGATGACGATGCTAACGAAAGCAGTGAAGATAACGAGATATAATTGGCATTATTTGAAATTAGAACAGATGAAGAGAATGACAGCGATGAAGAGGAGTAGCTGCCTAAGAAGATATTAAGGTTTAACATAGGAATCTTTATTAATTTTATAAAATAACCTTTTCAAAAGGCAAGCACTGATTCGTTAAAATACCAAAAAAGCTGTGTTTCTATAACTGTATCGAAACACGGAAAGTTACTGCCAGTTTTAATACAACATACTAAAACAAACTTTTCTTCCCGAAATATTGGTAAAAACAATCTTTCTCAACCTGAAGTTTTGTTAAACAAGCAATTTTAAATCATCTTTAACTAACTTTTTCACCAAAGTCAGCCAAAATGAAAATTGAATGCGGATATTGTTGCTAGGCAACTTATTCGGCGTTATACACGAATCGCGAAATTCGGCTGCGCATCCAAATGACGCGTTCTGAGTCGGGCAAAAATCGCAGTTAAAGAAAAACACGTAGCTGTGACTGGATGATTTAAAATATGCGTATTAAAGTATTCAAATATTCAGTCATGCATTCGTGTTTTTATTGTTGCGATATGTAATCACGAATGCATGATTGAACATTTGAATACTTTAATACGCATATTTTAAATCATCCAGTCACTGCTACATATTTTTCTTTAACTGTGATTTTTGCCCGAATTTCGCGATTCGTGTATTGTATAATGGAATACATACCTAATATTGGTCATAAAGGAAATAGAAAGAATTTTTTCTGTGTTTCTATAGAGTTATAGAAACACTTGTGGTAGTTTGGGAGAACCCACTGATTATTTCCCGTTCTCCTAAGCTGGCACGCGTGTTTCTATACTGCTGTACAGAAACACGGAAAATGTTTCCTGTTTCTTAAATACATGCTGCGATGCATTTTGATTTTAAAATATGCAGTGAAAAGACACTGAGTATATATATGTTCATATTTGTTCTCGTTTAATCTTCCTGACGATGATACTACGATCCATTTATGACGTCATAAAACACGTGACTGTCGACTTAAATGTTTTTGGAAGGCAACTTGGGATTTGCAGTTACTGTAGTCGATCCATACATATTTATCGGTAATAAACAAATTTCGTGCAAAATATGGTCATTTTACGGGTGTTTTTAGAAAAGTGATGACGTCACTAAACACGTGACTTCTGGTTCATTTTGTTTCATTATATTTTGAATCTTCATAGTCGATTATATACATATTTGACCGTATTTAGAACTATTTGCACCATTTTGCGTAAACGTGGGACCCTTTTTAAGAGAGATTTACAAAAAGCAATTCCGGCCCGAATATTTTTTGGCCCATTTCAGTTTGGAATCTCCATGGTCGATTTTATAGAAATGTGAAATAAAATTTGAGGTTAGGCAAATAGCTAGTTTGTTAAAAAAAATCCCAGTCTATAAGAATAAACTTCGATTTGGAACAAACTCTTAAAATATAAGCATGAGATATTAAGCAAAAACTTCGACATACCCACATTCTAAGGTGCTGTTATTATCATCATTGTAAAAATATATTTTCGCCGTTGAAATCGGGAAAGGCAAAGAGCTATCAAGGACATTAATATTCCACATTAAATCTCTCTCACAACGGTTTCGACACCTATTGTATCCATTGTAAAACCAATATTTTACTTTTAAACTTGAATAATTTTCTTCTCATAAGTAAAGAAATGAGAAAAAAATTGCCAAATACTGTCAAAAAATGAAAATCTGTTTTGCTTGGGTACTAATCCTGAAGCATGAAAAATAATATTCAATAATCCTGAAGCACGAAAAATAAAAGAAGGAAGGGCCGAAGCAATTGGGGAAATTATTTGTAGTCTATAACCTGCAGCCATCCTATCTAAAAGTGTTTTACGTCTCACAATACGGCCGCTTCTCGTATTCTTTACGTTATCTAATTCTGTCAAATTTTGTTGAAAACGAAAAACGAATAATGAATAAACCAAAGACACGATGTACGCCATTTATTAAAGGATCGAAACACGTTTAATAACAAGCTGACGAAACGAATAACGAGTTATACAATTATCTCGATGCGAACCACGAAAATACCCCATTACACCCCCTCCACAAACTATAGTGCATGCCAATATTTGACGGCAAAACTGCAAAAGCAAGTATGCAAAATAAACACTTACCCGTTTAAAACGCTTGAAAACTCGAAAATCCTGTCTTTTCTCGGCCTTTTGACTGATTTCTTTTCTTATTGACTTAGTAAATTGAAAGTCCTCTAAAAAATTTTCATTTATCTTGTTTTGGAGACTTAATATTTGTCTGAATTAATATGTCCCGACTTCAGAGTACAATTTTGAAAAAAGTTTCATATAAATGCCAAAATAAAATGCCAAAATGGCAGTTATTTTTCTGACGTATACATATAAAAACAAAATCGTTGTCTTAGCCAATCATGATGTTGCTAGTTACCAGTTTTCTCTCGGCTTTAACTCGCGCATGCGCATAACTTAAAAAACCGTCCATGACAAAAAAAATGGTGGACGACTTTGCATTCCACAATGTTTTCACATACCCGGGTATAAATATCCGAGCGGAATTAGTACCCTCGCACAGCGCTTCGCGCCGGCTCGGGGATAATTGTGGTTTGATATACGACCGATTTGGTCAGACATTTCTTAGACAGTGGGCATTGCGTCTTTTCTCTGCAATTGCATGTGTCTTGACTTTCGGTGTTGGAAGCTTTATGTTTGACAATCTGTTGTATCTTATCTTGACTGTATTGCGGTTAAATAGCTTATGTAGAGGATGCCGGGAATTCCTCTTAATAATCTTTAAGAAAGATTGCCCAACTTTAGTAGAAACAATCCTGCTTTTTGTACCTGCGAATGCAGATATAATGCTACAACTTGTTAGTGTTAACGTTAATGTTAGCGGTAACTGTTAGCAAATCAGCGACAACCTACATTAAAATTAATGACGTAATTATAATGTTGCTCTTTGATCTCTATTTATAACTGGATTGATATTGATTATTTCAAGATGGCGTACTACAGAAGGGCGAGAATTGTAAACATGAGTAAATATTTTAATTTTACGGAGAAAATTATACATCAAACCAACCATATTTTTATTTTCTGTACTATTTTGAACATGGCAAAAGTCGAGGCGGTATTTTTAGTAAGTATTGGAAGTCTTTTAATAACATTTTAAACTGTGGAAATGAATCGCCAATTTACACAAAGTATTGACTTGACTGGACCTGCAATATACCAATGTCATTTGAATCAGGACACAAGGTAAGCCATTTTACACATTGTACGAATATCCTGCATTATTCGAGCTTCTATTTCGATAAAATTCACTCATAAAAGTGTTAAAATATTACCATATGTCTCAACACTATTTGGGTCAAATCGACAATAGTTCATGTATGGTCGTTGTTTGTCATTTCCATAGTCAACATCACCTCATACTAAGTTTACTTTCGATATTTGATTGGTAAAAAGATATAGGCACAATTTGGCATTTCTTTCCCAAACTGTTATGACCATAGGGGACTAGATTGTCTGTAATATTTATATGTGGTGTGTAAATAATGCTGTTATCTACAACCTTTATTCCCAAGTATAAAAGACCAAAATCCGAAGGTTTCACAATTGTTTTAAAAATTGCTCCCGTGGGCTATACGCCCTCATCCGTCTATGCACAATTTTTAGGAGCAATATTAAAGTTTATACACTAATCGACCTCTTGTATTCATTGACCCATGGAAAATAAGTTACAACTCTTTAATTACTTTATTAAATTATAGTATTATGCAAATACGCATGACCAGATACATGTACGTTTAGCGTACCTATTTATAAATAATATTCTTATCTTAACAAAAAAGTTGATTTAATGCATTTTAATTGCTTGAACGCTGTTAATTTATACAACTACTTTATATTACTATACAGGGTGTATCAAAAAAACTGCAAATACCATAATTTGTATGCACGAGATCATACATTAGAATTTCAATGGCTGTGCAAATAATTACGCTTCTGGGATTTGAAAATACGTTTCCCAGGGGTATCAAAACAAGCACACAAAGTGAATTAAACTTATGAGTTCGATTACGAATGGCTCAGTTTACGAATGACTGCTGTCGAGTTTTGAGTTTGGGCGTACTTTAAAACAAGAAATACTCTTTGCTCTGTTGTTAGCTGAGCCATTCGTAATCGAACTAATTTTAATTCACTTTGTGTGCTTGTTTTGATACCCCTGGGAAACGTATTTTCAAATCCCAGAAGCGTAATTATTTGCACAGCCATTGAAATTCTAATGTATGATCTCGTGCATACAAATTATGGTATTTGCAGTTTTTTTGATACACCCTGTACAAGGTGTCTAAAAAAAGGAGACTTTAGAAATTCACCTTATTGATATAATTTGAATGCCTGTGTACTATACTGAACGCATGGGTGCGTAAACGCAATTGAATCGAATTTTATGCATGGAGAAGTTATTTACAAGTTTTTGGCTTTCAGTTCAACATATGATTATGTGCTGATTTATTTAACGCAGCGCTTGAGTCAAGAAAATTATGTGCATGAAACAAAAGGATAGTTTAATTTCTAAAGGTTTCCTTTTTGTATCTGCGAATGCAGATATTTTGCTATCACCTTGTAAATGTAATGTTAGTGTTAGCTTGTAGCCATTCAGCGACGAGCTTATATAAGCCAATCAGCGATTAGCTTACAAACATCCAATTGACCCTGAATGGCTGCGAAAAGTATCTTGATTTTTACTTGAAAAGTTGCCCCGTTTTTCTCGCCGTTTTACTTGAGAAATTATCCTGCTTTGCTGCCATCTAACATGGACATTTATCCTCATTTGGTAAGTAGTTAAACATGAATTCTGAAAGTTTAATTGTCTGAATTACAGCAGATTTTGTGATGGCTTTATAGTTGGAGCCATATTGGCATATTTCACGCCATATTTCATGGCTCTTCGGAGCAATCGGAGGGCAAATAAACCTCTTCGGAGATCAAATCCGTAATCCATGTTATATATCCCCCCTCTCCCCTTATAATACTATATATTGTCTTATGTATTGTTGCATGTTCTACAAAAGTTATTTTTTGCCTTAAGTTCTAACATAAAGGTTTTTGTTTATAGACGGAATATAGGCGCATGCGCCTTTAAACCGTCAAAATGTGTGAGTTAGACAGACATGAACAGAATACCTTTTGTAATGATACAAATACTATTTATGTTTTAAAGTATCAACATTGTCTATTATAAATTAGTAGAATCATACTAGTATACTATTGCAATTGCTGTAATTTGATTGGCTACGCTACTCGTTATCTAATTGTCGATAGATAGCGAGTGGCGAAACAGCCATCTCCTCGGCGCGATTTTGAACGATTTTATTTCAATAAATTATGAAAAACGTTTTAAAATACTGTTTTCTTGCTGGTCTACTAAAACAATTAGATTATTCGCTCTCGATTTCTATGAGATGATAGTTCATTCGGGCTTCGCCCTCATCAACTATCACCTCATAGAAATCTTGAACTCATAATCTAATTGTTAATTGTAGTTATATGGTTAATGATAATAGTTATAATTGTTTCTGGTTTATTCGTCTGAGGTATTCTTTTATTACACACACAGCCAGGAACGTAGCGAAGCATCTGGAGTTGGGGGATGTCAAATAATTTTACCAGAAAATTGAACTTCAATGTTAAAATTTATCTGAAGTATAACGATTATAATAGACCTTTTCTGATTGAGTATCATTGTAATACAGAATTGTTTAGAAGATAGGGGGTCTGGGGGGTCTTCCCCCAGAAGATTTTTATATTTTTGAGGCTCCAGGACTGCATTCCGTCCTCTTCCGAAGCGATTTTGCAAACGAATTGCATCCACATTGACTGTATTTTGCACAATATTTTTAGTTATCTGGAGGTTTTTAAAGAGATCAGGTTCTTTCAAATCATTTAACATTCAATTTTAGTTATTACCTTACAAAATATAACGAGTTTATCCCCCAAATTGTACCTGAAAATGTCAAAATTTTACCTCGAATTTTACCTGATTCTTTTTTACCTTTTACAGTTGGGGGGTTGTTACACCCCCCACACACCCCCCCGCTCGCTACGTCTCTGCACTCAGCTTGAATCACCTTTCATCTTGGTGCTTTTATTCGGCATAGGCATGGAATTTCAAGGCCGTTATTTCTTGAAATATCAAATTTGCATTTACCGTTTTATATAATACCATTGATATTTTGCAATATTAAAAGATGTGTCAATTCTCGTACCCAGACCCCATGCATGCGCCTATAAGCAAAATTTCATAGGCGCATGCGGCTATAAAACGTCAATTTTTACTCGGTAATAGGGTACACTCTTTGAGTAACATTGACCTGCTGCTTTGACATAATTGTACAATTATGCAAATTATGCAACTACGCATGAGCAGATACATGTACGCTTTGCGGACCTATTTTTTAAGCATCCGTGTGTTCAGCATAGTACTCAGGCATTCAAATTATAACAAAAGGATAATTTCTAAAGGTCTCCGTTTTTCAGACACCCTGTAGTATTATCAGGGACGCCGGAGCGATGGTAGGGCAGGGGGGGCAATGCGAACGTAAGGGCAGTCGAAAATTTTTTTCGCTGCCACGCCCTTTAATTCGATGGGATTTCGATGATTTTCAAATTTCAATTTATTTAATTGTTATTTCTATGTACAAATATAGATCTAAAGAAGTATGGAACGAAAACAATAGCTTTCATTATGCACTGATCGTCTAATTTACAGCTGTATTCTCTCTTCTTTGCCAGTATTATTATTGTTTCATTCAGGGATGCGGGAACGATAAAAGGGCAGGAGGGGCCATTCATAAAGGATGTCCAAGCGGAGGGGGAAGGGAAGTTTGGGGAGGAGGGCGAGTTTTAGCAATCTGGATGTCCGAATTTAAAAAAAATCCAATAGTAATCAACAAAATTCCTATAATTCCAATAATAAGGCCTAACAACAGACCCCTAATTCACAAAAAAAGTGCTAATAAAATTTTAGAAGAAAAAATTCCCATTTTAAATCGAAAGGGCACCTCTGCCCCTCCTGCCCCCCTTGGCAAAGGGCAACGGGGGCTGTCGCCCCCCTTGCCCCCCAGTTCCGGCGTCCCTGAGTATTATGTGCACTGAAGCTGAACAGCAGGCTTATTAATGAGTCAAAACACTTTATTAGTTATCGTTACACGAAATAATAACCCGGTTTTCCTTAATAACGTATTGAGTATTGTTGAGGTTCAGTGAATAAATATATGCGTTACTCAGCCTCAAAGATTCTTGCAAATCATAATACTGAATTTAATACTGAATTGAACCCAATAACTGATTTAAAGCGCCTTCAAGAAAGTCTTGCAAAGCTTATCAAAGTAACGATGCAAATATCTAGTTACCACATAAGTAATCATGTTCTCCTTCAGATATTCTCGCATACAGCAGTAAGTCTTAAAGGGCTTATGCAGCGAAAATTCGGTTCGAGTGAAATTCTCTTATTAAAGAGAACTTTTGAAGTTATGAAGATTACGTTTGGAGCTTTTCCATATCCCACTTCGTTCTTGAGATATTAAGATGTGTTTGATATGTAAATAACATCACTGTGACATCACACTGCATAATGAATTGTTGGAAAATCACGAATATCTTTGAAATAATTGAATTAAATCACTTGAAACTCTGCATGTGTTGGTGTCCTGCGATAGGCAGAAACAAATGACAGTTTAAAGGCGATTGGTTAAATAATCTCAGAGGTATTCGTCATTTTCGAACAATTCATTATGCAGTGTGATATCACAGTGATGTTATTTACATATCAAACACATTTTAATATCTCAAGAACGAAGTGGGATATGGAAAAGCTGCAAACGTCAATCTTCATAACTTCAAAAGTTCTCTTTAATAAGAGAGTTTCACTCGAACCAAATTTTCGCTGCATAAGCCCTTTAATGATATTTGAACACAGACCCAAGTGTTCCTGATCAAGTAGCTATGTTTTAATAATTTGTTCATTCGCTTACTGACTTGTGCATACAATCAACACAATACCTTCCCGATTTTACGGGTCAAAAATCACACATAAATATTTGTCCACCGTCATATGTAACATACACGATCAGTTTGTTTTTGGGCTGTTAAAATAGCCGATAAACTCATGAAAGCACATTACTTGCCTCTAGACTGAACACAAAATGTCATCGCGTTGATGTATAACAGCATAAAGAAAATCCATACATATCTAAGTTTTTCTCAAAAATTTCGATATTTTGTATCCGTATATATACCTGAAGTTTGTAAAATTTTGAGCATGTGCCATATCAGCCATAATATTATGAAAGGACACTTGCGTGCACACCACGCATACGTATACAATATCTTGTTCACTCTCCCTAATTTTGAAAATGACTTGAAGCAAAAAAGATGCGTTTCATAACAAAATTATTATCCTTATCAATACTCTCAACTGTGTTTATTCTTCAGTGGGAAAATGCTCTTTGTTTTACAAGACAACTTTTATAGACAAAGTTAAATTTCGACTTGTCTCGCTTAAATAGAGTATCCCGCAATATATACTAACTCCAACAACAAATAATATCTGTTTTCTTATATACTTGTCTGGCTAGCTCATGATGACTGCTTGGGTGGATTAACAGCCCATTTACTTACTTACTACACCAATTAGTACAGAATGTACTATGCAAATTTGCTGATAGTTTTAATCCTTCAATAATTTTCAATTAATAACACATAGCAACGCGTAGAATTTAGCAACGCTCGTGCATATTCATGCCTATAAACTCTAAAAGCCCTTTTTTAGTTTTGGGAAGGATCTCCTCCAGACAAGCAGCAGGTATATATTGTAGAGAAGAAGCGATTGAGAATGTATTTACACAGGGAACTAAAACGCTAAGTACAAAATGTATAGCAATGTTCTATGTCGGTTGTTCAGCAAAATTATTTGTCTCTCAGCTCGTTCCCCCGACTTTCCCGAACTGGCCACTGCGTGCATCGCATATATTAACTATTGTATACATAATGAGCAATGTCGTCATTGGCATTACATATTTAATGGGTCATCCCTATTGCGCTGCCCTTCGGCGCCCTATAAAAATCGGGCTTGATTGAATAATTAATATCCGTCCATTTAGTCCATATAGCTTGATTGTTTATTCAATAATTTTCCAAACAATTATATTACTGGTAAATATCTTGCTTCTCGCTTAACTACTCCAAAGAGTTATTGAAACTCCAAAAAATAGGGTTGAAAAACTGTAAAATTTTAACCGCACCAAGGAGCGAGAGGAAAGTTAAAATATTCTCCAGAACATAACAATGTGTTTGTTTGGTTAGTATCATAAATTTCCACTTAAACCTAATAAATTAACAGTTGTACTTAAATAGATATAGTCTCCTGATAAGCCTAGAAGAACCTTTAATTTGACGTCACATTTTTTACAGGTCCTTACCCAGAGCCATATTTACTGGTGAAGAGTACAACCAAGATTGCTGTTGTTGATTTGACATCTACTTATTCAACATCTGTAATTGAGGGACTTCATCAATACAGCAACGTTAAAAATTTTGCTATTTACCCAGTGAAAGGAAAAATGTATTATGAAGAACGCCTAAAGATTTTCCATTCCAATTTTGACGGATCTAATGTACAACTTGTTTCAAAAAATGATGGGAATTCCAATATTTCGAAATTTGCATTTGATTGGATTGGTAAACGATGGTTCTGGGTATCTACTATTCAGGAAAATGTTATCAGAGTTAGCAGTAAGAAGTTTGAATTTTCAAGAATGTTTGTGAATAATAACGAAAATATTTCAAGTTTGGCAGTAGACTCTAATGCTGGGTGAGTATAATTAACTAGCTTGAACTATAGTAACCAAATTTTACATTTCTGGTGCATGATACTCACATTAACCTTTCACAAATTCATCCTTTTAAACGAACGCTACAATCGTGACAAAAATTATGTCGACAGTTCACCTTAGACAAATAGGTCAACGTTCATAATATGATTATATATTATTTCATGCTAAAACGCTCTCGCGCCCCTTAGTCAATGTTGTATTGTACAAAAAAAATTCGTCATAAAGTCTTATTTGTTCATTTATCAACATTGAGAGGGGAGAAGGGGCCCTCAATTTCCGGATCTTGACAGCGGAATACTAGAAATATATGCATGCGTGCAGCAATCCAACGAACAATTGTAGGTCCAAAATATTTTCGGCGTTATTCATTTTTTGAAAGAAAATATAAATAGAAAAATCGAAGTATAGTATCGTAACTTCTCTTTTAATAAGATGACTAATTAATTGATGATAAATTGCGTATTTTACTTGGAGTATTGGTTCGTACTTAGCAGACCGCTGCGCGCGATATATCGCTATGGCAAAATTAGTCATCGTCATCTGTTGTATAGTTATGGTTACACGGAAACATTTTTTCATGTTTTTTTCTCTAAAAAATGACTTGAAAAATTAATACTTTTAACTACACAATTTTCAATTCCCGAAACATATAATGTAGCTATGTTGTGATACATTCTATAGACGTCATTTTTCTCAAAAATGAGATCTTAGACGTTTGCTAAATCCTTTAAATTTCGAAATGTTTATAAAACGTAACTGCTTTTCAACTGATAGTCTTACACGCTTTGCCATAAACTTCGTCTTTATCTTTAATATAAAATGATTTTTTTAAATGAACAGTAATTCTGGTCTCTTCGGGGTAATCGGGTACTCAAAAAAATTTACACCTACACCGATATTAAAAGGAAAACAACATTTTTTAAGCGACAAATTTAAAGACAAAATATAAAACAAATTACCTTGTTGTTGGCCAAGTTGTTGCCGTGACTTGACTCCTTGCATGAAGTTATTGCCTTCAAAATAATTTCTCATATGTTTTAAAAACTCACTCATCCCACTCCTGAAAATCCGCCATACTTTCGAGGTCATTGGGAGGTTCACCCTTGAAACATGGCCGCGCGCCCGCAAAACTTGATTAACTTTACGCGCTTTTGTCTTTTCGCAAAATTATTAATTATGCCCATGTTTACATGAAGTATTGGTACTTAGCAGACCGCTGGGCGCGATATATTGCTGTGGTATCTTTGTTGCCATCAGTGGTCGTCATTGTTACACGGAAACATTTGTAATTTTTCGTCAGTGTTTTTCATAGACGTTTGCTAAAACCTTTTGAAATGTTTATTAAACGTAACTGCTTTTCAATTGACACCCTTTGCCTTGATCGCTTTTCAATTTCTACGCTTTGGTATAAAATGAATGTTTTGAAATGAACAGTAATTCCGGTCTCTTCAAGATAATCGGGTAACATAAAAACTTAACCTACACTGACATTAAATGGAAGCAGTTTCTTTAAACTGACATTGACAAAGAGTCAAACGCCTGTATTCTAAAAGCTCACTCACACTCACACTTGAGTGGGACTCAAGTGAGATGCACTCAAGTGGAACTGAAGTGTGAGTGAGAGTGGAGTATGAGTGTGAGTGTCCACTCAACGAGGGAGCACTCACCCTTGAAAATATTAGGCAGATTTGTATTCAAAGAGCTCGCTCGAGTGTGACTTGCTGGAGTGTTAGTTTAACGTTGAATATTGATGAGGTTTTGAAGTATGTAACATAAACATGTTGTGGAATCATCAATTGCATTCGTACGTCGTTGCCGCAGGGCAAGATGACTGAAAGTAGACAATATTTTTCAACATTGGAAAAGTCGATTATTACAGAATTAGTGCGAAAGCACAAAGATATTTTGGAAAATAAAAGGAATGATTACAGAACGATACACCAAAAAAACCGTGTGTGGACAGCTCTATCAGAAGAGTTTAATTCCCAGTCAGGTGTGACGAAGAGAGATTCTCGGCAATTAAAAAAGTGTTGGGAAAATATAAAGTCCCGTGCGAAGAAACAAATTGCGAAAGAGAAGAGAGAAAGTAAATTAACTGGCGGCGGTCCTGCATCATCCAAACAAGACGACGAAGCTGCTGCTGTTTCTTCGATTATTCCAGCTCAGATTGACAGCCTGAATAACCCTTTTGATGACGATAATTGTGAAATAGGTACGACAATGGTAGTTGCTAAATACTATTTAGGTGATTTATAATGCAATAATTGGATCAAATAGTTTTCCTATTCTGCACATCAACACAAGTCATGCTAAATCAATATCCCGTACAAAACATGTGAATTATTTTATGTGGTGGTTATTGTATAGAAATCGAAGATGATGAAACTGAGTCATTGGCGACAACTACAGACAGTGCACCAAACAAAAGCGAAATGCAGCCATCTGTCGTCGAGGCTGCCTTATCCTCGTCATTTACGAAGAAATCACAACTATCCGAGGCCCAAGCACGATGTTTAGATTTACAAACCCAACAGCATGAAGCGGAAATGGATCTCCTGATTGTAAAGAAAGAAAATACAATAATAGAACACAAAAGGAAAATGGAAGTGCTAGACGCGGAACTTGCATATTGGGAAACAATGAAGAAGTCCATAAAAAACACACAGGAGCAACAACCGAGACCAAACACACACGCTGGGAAGCGAAACTAATCACATTAATAACCTCTGTCAATAAAATACACAATGAATATACGAGTGCATTTTATTTTGTTTGCATGTTCTTGTCAATATAAAGTTGTTTAATATGAGAATATATATAATATATTTATTGTGTTGTGAAATTGAATAATTATTCGTAATTTATGTGAAATGTTGCATTATCAGCGCTTCGCGAACAGCATTTCCCAAAACCCGTTCACCAGCATGAATATCATTCACTTCTTCCTCGTCAGCCGGCAAATGTTCTGCTTCATCCATAGGGTCATTTCGGCTTCTTATAAAGTTGAACAACACAGCTGTAGCGACAATGATAGTTAGCGTCGTTTGCAGTTTTGTGCGAATGGTCGTTGCTAAGCATGGGAACAACCTCTTCCATGTGCCAAACATCCTCTCCACGGTATTTCGTGTTCGTATTTGAGCCACATTATAATTGCGTTGTGGTCGGGTCTGCGGATCACGTATTGGCGTCATGAGATATTGGCGGCATGGGTAACCACTATCACCAAGTAACATGCCAGGGATATCACCACGTTCGAACTGTGCACATAGTCGACTGTTATCGAAAATTCTGGCGTCATGGACGCTACCATGCCACCGAGCAACAATGTTTAAAATTTTTAAATTTGGTCCGCAAACAGCTTGAACGTTTATTCAAAAATATCCTTTCCGATTTCGAAACAGTTCAGCATTCTCGCCCCCAGGGCTTTGTATTTTGATGTGTGTACAATCAATTGCACCCACAACACTGGGAAATGCACAGATTCTCCAGAAATCCAGTTTGATTTGCTGCAGCATGTCACCATCAGGAAATGTAATGTAAATATTCTTTAAGCGTGCGATTGCCTCGGATACACGTTTTATAATCCGACTTGCTGATGGCTGCGAAATTTCGCACAGGTCTCCGCATGCAAGCTGAAATGTTCCCGTGGCGTAAAACCGTAGCGTTAATAAAAGTTGAATATCAGCTGGAATGGGTTTTCCTCTGTCGTTGTGTGCAGATATGTCTGGCCTGATTATTTCCATTAACTCGCGAAATGCTGCCTTAGTCAATCGGTATCTGTTCCGAAATTGCTCCTCGTCATATTTCCCATAATCAAAGAGATATGGGTTCCGTCTATTTCTGTTGTTTGGTACAATATTATTCAAACATTCTAACCTATTTAGCCACCTATCCGCCATGTTGGTATGATTATGTAAAGTTGAGTGCTGCTCAAGGGACGTATACCTCTCACTCACACTTCACTCAAAATCTGAGCTTCACTTGAGTGTGAGTGTGAGTGTGAGTGGTGTCTTTGAATAGTTGGAGTGTGAGTGTAGCATTATACTATGTGAGTGTGAGTGGACACTCATTGAGTGGTGAGTTGCACTCATTGAGAATGAGCGTCCACTCATTGAGTGTGAGTGTGAGTGAGCTTTTAGAATACGGGCCAAAGACATAAACAATAAAACGAATTATCTTGTTGTTGGCCTAGTAATGCTTCTTATAAAATATTTTGATGTAAATGAGAAAAAAAAAAGCTTCATTCCAATTTCTTGAAACTAATTTCTCATATGTTCTAAAAAACTCACTCAATCCACTCCTGACATCCGCCATACTTTTGAGATCAGCATAATTTGTGGTTACGTCACATAATTACAAGCAGAAATATGGCTTTGTTTCGACAATGTAAGCATGGTGAAATATTCGATTTATAAACTCCTTGTTAGTAATAAATATACTCTCGTATCTAGTGAACTTTATTGCCTTAGGGATAATGGAGAATAATGGATAAACTGGAGAATAATGGATAAAAAGGATATGGTATGATATGTTAAGAGACTGTACGATATTCTAAGATACTGTATGATATCCTAAGGTACTGTATGATATAGTAAGATACAATATGAAGAATATAAAAATAAGGAACATTGAATCCTAAGATTGAATCATTGAATCCTGAGATTGAATAATTGGATCATAAGATTGAATCAGTGAATTCTAAGATTGAACCATTGAATCCTAAGATTGAATCATTGAATCTTAAGATTAAATAATTTAATCCTAAGATTGCATAATTGAATCCTAAGTTTGAATCATTGAATCCTAAGACTGAATCATTGAGCCCTAAGATTGAATCATTGAATCCGAAGATTGAATCAGTGATTTCTAAGATTGAATTATTGAATCCTAGGATTGAATCATTGAATCCCAAGATTAAATCATTTAATCATAATATAGAATCATTGAATCCTAAGTTTGAACTATTAAATCCTAAGATTGAAACATTGAACCCCAAGATTGAATCATTGAATCCTAACATTGAACCATTGAATCCTAAGATTGAATCATTGAAGATTAGGATTGAATCGTTGAATCCTAACATTGAATCAGTCTTAGAATCCAGTTATTCAATCTTAAGATGCAATAATTCAGCTTTATAATTCAATGATTCAATCTTAGGATTCAATCTTCCTTATCTTTATCCTCCTGATACGGTATATTAGGATGTCATACAGTATCTTAGGATATCATACAGTTCTTAGGATATCGTACAGTATCTTCGGATATCTTTTTATCTATTATTCTCCCGTTTCTCTACCAACTATATAAATTGTACAACTTTACCCCGTCCTATCCATTAAGAACCATTAAATATTCTCATTATGCAAATTTTGTAGCAAGGTAATCTTCTTAAAACGAAAACCAGACCGAACAGACGCATAACTACAAAGTTGATATTCAACTCATGCAATAAAAAAAACACTTCTATGAAAAACACTTCTTTTAGAAACACTTCTATGCACACAAACCTCTATAAATTTCTTCCCCACACAAGCACTTGTATTATTGCCTCTGAACGTAATTGAAATCAACTTTTATTTAAAGAGGCCTTTTACATGAAGATCTTAGCGCCTTCCTTAAACACCGGTTTACGAGGCTCTCGGGCACTCTACCTCTTTAATAAATATTTCACAAATATAGCACATATTATTTCTATCTTTATTTTGCTGATGGCATGAGTTGAATATCAACTTTGAAGTCATGCGTCTGTTCAGCTTTTTATTGTATTTAAAACTGCCAGCTTCTCCTGGATTATAATTTTCTTAACTATCCGTAATGGCTTGCATAACAAAGCATAGAATTGTGTTTGTTTTTAACGGCAAGAACTATATACAATGTTTGTAAGAAAACTATATTCTTTTATTCGATGTTAAAAACGTACTCGCTTCTTTTCACATTTAGCATACACTCTGTTATATATAAACGCTTGAAAGTTTGTAAGGTTTAAATCCCTGTAAGAACTATGTCTATCTTTGTAACTTATTAGGTTAAGCGTCGCATTCGCTATATTGTTCGTATCCGAAAGCCGTTTGTTATTATTTCGCATTAATTAACTATCGGGCAATAAGAGTAGTAATATAGGGGCTGTTCGATCCTCTTTTTTGGGGGGCCGTAAAGGGGCCCGCATAATCATTAGCATATGAGGAGGCTAGGGCCGCATGATCATTAGCACATGAGGCGCCATGATGATTAGCAATAATGATAATTATGCAACTTGGTCCTACTCCTTTGAGACCTCTCATTGATATGACGTCACAGAACAAGATCAGGAAAATTTGGGGAAACAATACTTTTGTTTTCCTATACAACTTTAAAACAAAACGCTTTAATCCCCGACGCTATTATATAAGCATGTAAACACACCAGCCATTTTAGTAAGCGCAGTAAATTCCTTCATTTTTGCGCAAATGATGACTGTATTTTTGAGCGCCAGTTCTTCGACTTATTAAAAATCTTCTCTTAATATGAAAAGGCCTACAAGTTTGCAAACTTCATCACCGTCATGCATAGCTACCCATGGTGACGTCAACTATACTGTTGCTCTCTCTTTTTGTCGAAGGTTTTCCGTTGAAAAGGAGCTAGTAATTTTCTAGCAGGTTTTATATGGAAACTTCATCTTTGGCTATATTTGTCAAATTTGACGCCCAAAATATTGCTTGGTCGAGTAAGTTTTCCGAAATTGATAGGTAGATGTCGCCGATGCATGTCGAACGAAATTGGAGTGTGTCTGCATCTGTTTGTTTTATGTTGTCAAACCATTCAATTATTTTTTGCGTCCTTCTCCATTGGTTTATGTCTAAAATTTCTTTCAAGTTGGATTGATTCTGTCAAAAATTATTTTACTGACTTTTCCGGATTCACTTTTAGCAGGGTTATATAATCGGCATTTTGGGTTGTTTTCGAAATTGTTTTTATGGCTTTTCAGTGAAATGAAAACTTCGCGTTTTCTCAATTGCTCAACTCGAACACCAATTTCTAGTTTGTTCGAAGTGTGTTTTAGTTCATTTTCAATCTTATTGATGTTGCCTTCAGATCCGTGTTTATATGTTTTTGTTATGTTGTCATGCATAAGCTCTTGTATGTGTAGAGCGGTGTTTCGAAAATGTCTCTAGTTTTATCAGCTGCGAAAACGAAAATGTTGGGAGACGAATTAATTTTATTTAAATTATTTGGATATTTTCAATAAGTTCTAAAAGGTGTCTTTGAATGGTTTAATTTCTAAAATTGAGGGAGTTGATTTGTTGAAAGGTAGTTCGAAGGGGTATTTTTGGTTGAGTTTTATCGCCTTTTAGATCCACTTTTTCAATCAAATTTCTCAAAAATGAATCCTGTGATGGTATATAGGGATGTTTTTGATCACGAAGACGATTGCAAATATGCATGAAGGTTATTGAAGACTATTGTAAATATCCAATTTCAAAGCACAAAAAAACAATTTCAGGAATCTTTGGCAAAATGATTCAAAGAAAATTAATTTGTCTCCCTTCAGTTTTGTCAGTGAAAACGATAAATATTTAAGAAACACCGCTCGACACATACAACAAGATTATGCATTACAGATACAAAACCATATAAACATTTTGAGGGGCTGAAAATCTTTCGATCCTCACAGATTATTTTCAAAAAATAATAATAAAATGCGACCGAGATATAACTGAAAATGTTTTATACAACATTGATTTATCATCACGTACACAAAATTTGACGGCAAAAGCGTAAAAATTGAGCGCGCGGTGAGCATTTTTGTAAAACGCCATTTCATCATGTGGAGTAACCTTAATAGGTTATTGACCGAGCGTGAGGTCTGTACAGTGAAATATCCGATATTTCACTGTACAGACCGAACAAGCGAGGTCAATAAACTGTTTATTATATGGCTCTTGAGATTGATTCTATTAATTGAGGCATAAACAAGAATTTTTCGCTACCTTTCATGTTGAGACATGAAATGGCTTCCTCATTTTTAAAAATTTTTAAATATTTAAAAAAAATATTTTTAAATATATATTTTTTAAATTAAAATTAAAATTAAATTTTTTTAATTTTTTAATCCGGGACACCGGTCCGGATAACTAGGATACGGCTTTTATCGGACCGCTCGCTAGCCAATCAGAACCGCGGATTTCATAAAGCCATATAATAATAATTGTTATTGCATGCTTTGACCGTATCCCATTAAAATGTTATATGTTTTTATTTTTAGGTGCTTGTTCTACAGCAGCCGGTACACCTTGTTTCGACTCAATTTTGATGGAAGGATTAAAAAGGAATTCACAGTAGATATAGATTATTTTTGGATTACAATTGATTATGTCAAGAAGAAAGTTTACCTCTACCGGAAGGGTTATGGTAAAAACGGCATTATATCTATGAATTATGACGGTGGCGACAATAAAACCATTATGGAGACTCAAGAAAAGATCCAGGCATTGGCTGTGTTTGGAGGTATTATGTACTGGAAAAAGCCAAACAACAGTGTTATATATGTAATGAATGCAACTGCAGGGGACATACAACGTAATATTTCTTTGCCTAAACAGTGGTCTCGATTAACTGATTTAGCAGTTATACATCAACTGCAGCAACCTATAGGTGAGTTCTATCGACCAGAAACTAAATGAACAATTATAATACTTAATCTATATTTATAGAAATATATTACCACAAGACCTTAGTGATGGCATAATCCTCTGTTAGACTGAATAATCTTATATAAGTTTCGAGCCGTTGTGGTGTGAGGACACGGGAGTGGGGCAAGCTGCCGGGCAAGCTCCACATGCGTCTATTCTAAAAAGATGGGAAGCGTAGATTAATTAAGCTCCACTAGGCAACTATAAAACACGATCCAAGAAACGCTTATATCAATTTAACCCCTTGCTCCATTGAGCCATTTTGCGCATCTTGGTCAAAATGTTTAACGTAACATGAGTCATGAGTCAAAAAATCCCCGAGCCGGCCCGAAGCGCCTTGCGAGGGTACTAATTCCGCTCGGATATTTACCCCTGGGTATGTGAAAACATTGGGAATGCAAAGTCATCAGCCATTTTTTGTCATGGACTGGACTGGACGTTTTTTTAAGTTATGCGCTTGGGCGAGAAAACTGGTAACTAGCAACATCATGATTGGCTAAGTCTAAGACAACGATTTTGTTGTTATATATGTATACGTCAGAAAAATAACTGCCATTTTGGCATTTATATGAAAACTTTTTTTCAAAATTGTACTCTGTCTCTGGAGTCGGGACATATTAATTCGGACAAATATTACTAAAGTCAATAGGAAAACAAATCCGTCGAAAGCCCGAGAGAGGACAGAATTTTCGAGTTTTAAAGCGCTTTCAACGGGTAAGTGTTTATTTTGCATACTTGCTTTTCAAAAATGCGTAGTTCATCCTGTGTGGTCAATACATGAATACCACATTGACTAATCTTAAAAATTGTTTTAGTATTAATTCAAATGCGTTATATAGAATAAGAAACAACATATTTTATCTCAAAACTTCATAGTATACTGTTAAAAAAGGAGATGAAATTTTATGACAATGTCGAAACGTTTTGTGAGACGTCTAAGATTGAATTTTATAGTAAATCAAAGCTTACAAAATAACATACCTGCTTTAAATTCTCGGGCAATTTGTAATTTATATTTAAAAGTGAGAATCTTATTACTGTTTTACCAGTTTGTACAGTGAAAAGAAAAGAAATATACAGTATTAATATTATAGTGTTCGCTTGCGTGTAAGCGTGTTACCATGGTTACAGTAATCGACTTAGTACTTCATGTTACAATAACTTTTGGGGTTTCGAGAGAATAATTGTTGGTTCTAATGGCGAATGATATAGGCTTTCCATCGTCGTTGAATATACCCACCGCGCAGCCCAAAGAATACCTGAAATGCCTGATCGACAAAACTGAATCGTTCCTACGACGCATGCGATGGAAAGCCTATCATTATCTCAACCCAACTGAACACGCGATAACAAAAAATACCTTCGGATTCCAAACAACTAAGCCCACACCACCGATTAATGATTTAACCGAATTTGAAGAAAATATGCGGGGGATTATACAAAACATTAAATTCTAAAATCACGACTGCAACTTCCAGAGAAACCTATCTCAGGACCTGAAGAAAGTTAGATCAGACGACAAGCTACTCGTTGCTGCTGACAACGAACATCTACCGGCTTGGCACGCAATCATACAACCAACATCTAGACACTGCTATAACTAAATCCTACAAGAAATCGCCAAGCAACACCTCGCGCAAAATAATCTCCGATGAAAAGAAAATCGCTGAGAATCTTGAACTTGATAACTGAATTGACGCGTTAGCAACGAAAGACTCGTTTGTCACACTTAAAGATCATAAACCAAACTTCAGCAATAATCCTACCTGCCGACTAATAAACCCGTCCAAATCTGAAATTGGCGTTGTTAGGAAGCAAGTCCTCCAAAGAATCAATGCTAAAATCCTGACATCCATCAACCTCAATTAATGGAAAAACACTGATTCAGTCATTGGATGGTTCAACAGCATATCAAATAAACACAACCACTCATTCATCAACTTTGACATAGTAGACTTCTACCCATCCATATCACAAGATCTACTAATGAACGCCCTTACGTTCGCTTCACAATACGATGAAATAACTGAGGAAGAGAAAGAAATCATCATCAAAGCAAAGAAATCCCTGCTCTTCAACGGAGATGCAACTTGGTGCAAAAAAAACTCCGATTCCCAATTTGATGTCACTACGGGCAGCTTCGACGGCGCCGAAACATGCGAGCTTCTGGGATCCTACCTACTGTCGATCAAAACTAACCCCGTTATACGGTAATAACATCGGTTTATATAGAGATGACGGACTAGCCGCATTCAACCAAACGCCTAGAGAAATTGAAAACATCAAGAAACAGATTTGTAAAGTATTCAGCGATCACAACCTAAAGCTCACGATAGAGGCGAACAAAAAATGCGTCGACTACTTAGATGTCACATTCGATCTAAGAATCGGTACCTACAAGCCATACACGAAACTCGGAAACATACCGCAATACATTAACCGTCACAGCAACCATCCGCCATCTATAGTCCGCGGCATACCAGATGCGATCAACCGTAGGCTATCTAACATCTTGTCCGACCAGAGAGCATTTGACAGCCATTCCACCTTACCAAGAAGCCCTGAAGAAAAGCGGATACGAGTATAAGCTTCATTTTAACCCTCAGCCACCAAAACCGAAACGCTCGCGAGGCAGACACGTTATATGGTATAATCCACCGTACAGCGCCAATGTTGCTACAAATCTCGGACACAAATTCCTTAAAATAATTGACGAATGTTTCCCCCAAGGCCACCATCTACACAAAATATTCAATCGCAAGACCCTGAAGCTAGGTTACAGTTGTATGCCCAACGTACAAAACATCATAACAGCCCACAACAAGTCCCTACTCAGCAAAAAAAACGAGAACAATCCATCTGTACCCAGAGAGTGCAATTGCCGGAAGAAAGAAAGCTGCCCTCTTTCAGGAAAGTGCCTAACGGAAAGCATTGTGTACCAAGCCACAGTTACGCGAGAAGACAACACGAAAGAAGAAACCTACGTTGTTTTTACTGAGGGCCCATTCAAAACTAGGTATCTTAACCACCCAGCTCGTTCAGAAACGCGAAGTACAAACATGCCACTGAATTGAGTAAATATATTTGGAGCTTAAAGGAATCAGACGTAAGGCACTCTATCAAATGGAAAATAGTTAAGCAATGTAAGGCCTATTCGAACAAAACAAAAAGGTACAATCTATGCTTGCATGAAAAGTTCACTATTATATGCCAACGAAACCTAAGCACACTAAACACTAGAGATGAGCTTATTTCGTCGTGCAGACACAGAAAGAAATACTTGCTACGCAACCAATACCCGGATATCTCAAATTATATTCTATATAGCACTAATTATTCATATCACACTTTAAAAATACCGTTACCCAGACAACTTATAACGCTTTAGGCATATTGTATTTCAGGATTCTTTGGGCATTTAGATCAGACGCGATTTTCACCTGATGAGTGTGGCAGGCTCCACTTGCCATACGAAACAGATTTGTTGTGAATAAATTTAAATGAAGTAACTAGAGTTTGTATTTTTGTTGACTATATATATATAGTCAAGAAGTAACTAGAGTTTGTATTTTTGTTGACTATATATATATATATAAGCTATAATGCAAAAGCTCACTTGCCTTGTGGTCGTTTGAGCACTCTGGCCCCAAGACACTTCACGCATGTCTGGATGCGCATGTGTCTGAGTATTGTACCACATGCGCTTGGTGAGGGCAAGAGTATGGTGTATAAATACGAAGTCACTCGCATCTAGACTGCGTTACAAGCTGCACTGACGAGCCGTTGAACGGCGAAACATGCATGTCTGCAGATTTGACTATATATGCTCCTTCACTTGTGTTGTTGAGCACTCTGTGAGGTTAATTGGTGGCTAATAAGCTATAATGCAAAAGCTCACTTCCCTTGTGGTCCTTTGAGCACTCTGGCCCCAAGACACTTCACGCATGTCTGCAGATTTGACTATATATATATTATATATATAAAGACTTTATTGTAAATTGATTAATATATATTGTTAGTGTCTATATTGTCATTTTTGTCAATTGGAACAGTTAGGCTACAGTATTTTTTTATAATATAAGAACATTTATAATGACTTTTAAACGCACGCCCTTCGTGGAAATCAATTGTTAGTTGACGCTGTTAGAGTGTCAAACTAGAAATTTAAATCTACCTATCTATCTTTGGGTGTCTGCGCTTGATTTCTTTAGAAGTCGAGACATGGAATCCGCGAGGTTGCTCGATCCTAGTATGTATACCACATTGAAGTAGTCAGTATTCTTCTTAATCGCCACCGTTTGATTCGTGCTGGAGCTGGTTTTCCTGAGTTGCTCGCTTTTGGTTTCTAGATGTGTTCCTGAGGTCTATGTTCGGTTTCAATCTCAAATTCGCGGCCATAAAGGTACATATGAAAATGCTCACATCCGAACACAATTGCTAGCGACTTTTTCTCAATCTGTGCGTAATTCTCCTCGGTTTCAGAAAGACATATAATGCCGAATGCGATACGCCAGTACGAACCACTGTGTTGCTCTTGTAGAAGTACTGCTCTCAAGGCCTAAAGTGATGCATCCACTGCAACTATTTTCTTTGCTTCAAGACTGTACTACTGGGCCAGGACCGGGGCGATCGTTAGTGCTTTCCTACGGGCTTGAAATGCTTGCTCCTGTGCGTCAGTCCATATGCACTTTGTATGTTCTTTGTTCAGTTGCCGTAGTGGATATGCTATGGTGCTGTAGTTGGGTATGTATCGTGAACAATAGTTGCAGAGCCGTACATAGCCTCTCATTCCATTATTTTAGGTGCAATTTACCATCCCCCCGGAAACGACGATATAGCTTTACAAACCTATCTCACGGAATGCCTTGATTCTATTCATTCCTCCTACCCAAATTCTGGCATTGTTTTAACTGACGACTTCAATCAGTTCAGACATCATCGGTTATGCTCCTCCTTTAGTCTCAAGCAGATCGTCAACCAAACCACAAGAAGTAACAATATTTTAGACAAAGTATTTACCAACATCTCTAAATATTATGACACTCGTAACGTTGTTGTTCCTCTTGGCTCCTCTGACGACAATTCCATTGTTCTGAATCCATTCCCGTCCTACGCAAATTCCAACTCAAGATCCACCCGTTTCGGCGGAGATGCACGACCTTCCAAACGGAGATTGGTGAGAGAAGAGTCGTGCCAAGTAGACTGGTCTCCATTGTATTCTTTGCAATCCTGCGACGAACAGTTTCATTTCTTTGGCGACAATGTTAATGAGATCATTGAGAACTATCTTCCACTCAGTAAAGTGAAAACTGACTCTAGTGACAAGCCGTAGATTACTCTAGAGATTAAAACCCTAATTATAAAGCGAAAAAGTGCTTGGTCCAGAGGAAATAATATAAATTTTAAGCACTATAAGAACAAAATGAATGCTCTGTAACTCGTACAACAATAGGAACATTGCTGATGTGCAGCAATCCAATCCAAAAAAGTGGTGGTCAGCAGTAAAAAAGATCGCAGGTCTTTCTTCGTCCAAAAATTTAATACGTTGATGTATGACACTCGCCCTTACCAGGGTGAAGAACTAGCTAATCTATTTAACGATAAATTTGTAGCAATTGGGTCGACCCTTCCACCGCTTGAATGGACTCCACTCCCCGTCGGAGATTATCCATCCGAATTCATTATAACCGTTGAAGATACCAAAGCAGTATTACTTTCAATTAAACTTCATTCAGCTGCCGGTCCTGATTAAATATCGGCGTGGTTTCTTTGCGAGAATGCAGCCTCTTTGTGTCGCCCGCTCTGCCCAATTTTAAACTCGTCTCTCCGTCAAGGCTTTTTCCCTTCTTTGTGGAAATGTGCTATTGTTTCACAAATACCAAAAACGTCTCCTGCTCTAGACATTGACTCAGAGTTTCATCCCATCTCCCTCACGGCCATCGTTAGAAAGATTCTGGAGTCGTTTCCTTACCGCTGACTCCTCAAGTCAATCATCCGTCAGATCGATCCTCTCCAGTTCGGCTCCCTACGAGGCTCAAGCACTAGCATGGCTCTCGTCCACCTCCTTCATATGTGGAACGGAGCATGCGATAATCTTGGAACATCATTGCGAATCTGCTTGTTAGATTTTTCAAAAGACTTTGATCGCATCGATCACAACATCTTATTGAGAAAGCTTCAGCAAATACCCGTGTTCAGCAAATACCTGTCCTCAACAATTGGATTGCCGACTTCTTGTCTAGCAGATCACAGAGGACAAGGATTGGTCAAGACTACTCTGCCTGGAAGCACATCAAAGCTGGGGACAAAACTTTGCCCCTTACTTTTCTTGATCATGGTAAACGATATGAAACCAACTGCCGACCTCGTCAAATTCGTGGATGACTCGACAACATTGGAAGTTCAGCACAACGACTTTCAGTCTAGTTTCCCCTCAATTGTGAGTGCGTGCGAGGAATGGACATTAGATAATAAAATGAAATTGAACCATTCAAAGACCAAGGAGATGCGTATGAACTTCTCGCTTGGCTCACCTTCCTACTCACCAATTGTGATTAACGGTCAAACAGTCGACACTGTTGATCATGTTAAGCTATTAGGCGTTGCCATCTCGAACGATTTGAAATGGAACTTGCATGTCAACGCCATCTGTAAGAAGGATTCAAGCGTTTATATGCTGTGCAACTGGAAAAGAAACGCCTTCCAGTCTCCGTCCTCGTCAAAGTTTACTGCACATACTGCTTATAGTCAAGCGATGCACACAGCCAAGGTTCCATCTTTGCACGATCGCCGAAGCATCCTCTGCTAACGTCTTTTCCACATAATGCTTGATACAGAACACAAGTTAAACTCGTTAGTTCCACCTTATAGGTCTAATGAACATAATCTACGCCATAACAGGTCTTTTAAGGTTCCATCAGTTTGTAAAACCGATCGCTATCGTAAGAGTTTTATACCGTCTGTAGCAACATTATATGACACGACACGATTTTAACTTCTAATATTTTTAATTATCTATTTGTTCATAATATTGTATTTTGTTACATAAGTCTGGATATATTGTACCTTATAGTTGTAAAACTATAGTAATTCAGTTTTTTAGCTGCAAAATTGGTTATTAAATAATACTATTAACTAGAAATACATTCATGCAGAATTCCCTCGTCAGTAATAGTCGCCGAAGGTGACATCGCGTTCATATGAGAATGTGGACTGGCCCGCTTGGCGAGAATCTCGCCTCTGTTAGCCGATGCCATAGGTAGGCGGGATGAAAAGTATTCGATTTGAACACGCCAGTCCGCGTGTCCAATTTCGATTTGAACACGCCAGTCCAATTTCCGATTTTGCCGCTTAATTTGACGATTTTTACGTAGTTTTATGTTTGTTTTACAATCAAGCATGAAATATGTTGCTAAACAAATAATTTTTTGGCAACAAAAATATTTGTGTTGCGTGCATGAAATGTACATGTTTTGCAGCGCTAATTATAGAACAACATTGTAATTTCATCTCGGCAAGCAGGATGAAAAACTCCATATGAACACAAGGAAATATTCATCTCGCAAGGCGAGACGTCTAGTAAAGCAGGATCATATATGAACAGGCCCTAAGACTAATCTACACAGTGTTTGAACATGCCAGGCTGTATTTCCGAAAAACTGCCCTACATTTCTGAATATCGCGTGCTCGAACAAACTTGGGTGGGGTGTGTGCCGCCCACTAATCCCTTTGGTACGGCCCTGAGTAGTTGGTCAGACCAATAAATGATCTAACTTCTGGAGCTGGAGTTTGGATGACCTCTTTAATCTTTGCGTTATCGGGTCGAATTCCATTGCCCGAGATGATGTGTCCAAAGATATTTACTTGAGGTACCATAAATGAACACTTCGGGTATATGCGGGTCAAACCGCTGCTCTGAAGCTTTCTCAGCAACTGCTCGTAGTGGGACTGCTTATCGTAGGACCATAACCAGATATTGTCTGAAATGTTGGCACAACTTAATGAGATTGCTGATGATTTCACGAAAATACTCTCCGGAATGTCATGCACCAATGATCAAGCGTTTGATCTATAATGGTCCATTATTGGGTGTGGACAAGGCAGTGATGTATCATGACTATTTAGAAAGGAGAAGCTCGAGATATCCTTGAGACAACTTTACCTCGGTAAAGAATTTGGCGCCATCTGTTTAGAATTTCATCCACGGTAGGTATTTGGACTCGACGTCTGGTGAGAGCGGTGTTTGGCAAGCGCATGTCAAGGACATCACCGGTCTTCTTCGGGATAACTATAAGTGGAGAAAGCCATGCGGGAGTTGGACCATCAACCTTTCAATTATACCACTTTCACGTATTTCTTGTAACTTGTCGTTGACATTTTCCTTGAGCTTGTGTGGGACGCGATGTGGGGCCTGGGCCACAAGGGTGAGGGATTCATCGACTTCAAGTGTCATCTCGACTTCTTTCAAGTTTCCAGTTCCTATGAAATTATGGTGGCTTCGCAGGATAATTTTACCAACAGATGGATTCTCATGTAGTGTTAATGAGCTCTTTATCGACCGACGGAAACGCGCTGTATTTACGATCAGTTATTTCAAATGTAAATATCTCCAGACATGTTCACTCTCTAGCAACAGGACACGCGTCATTCGATAGCTTATGCCTTCCTCTTTAAAATGATATGTTGTTTGTTCCGGTTCATGTTATATATCCAAATTACCTGTGATATAAACCTGAATTGCCAGAATACGATTTAGAATTTGCCCTACAATGTTACACAAAAGTTCTAGCTCATGAAAAACGAATATTATTGGAAAGTTTAATTGCCTTTGAAGAAGTAGAACTATTTTTCTTTAATTTCTTTTTCGAAATTCGTATACAAATGACCGAAATCGTTGAAATTTAATACCCGCACGCGATATAATTTACGAAAATGCCATATAACGTTAGTGTAGCTGGCTATAAACCAATGAAAATCCGCCATCTAGGTGATGACATCACGAGGAATTGATTGCCGGTACTTTCAAGCCGATAGGGTGCAGTAAGATCCTGGAGATTTTAGCTTCCGAAATTGTCCGAGTGTGCGCCGACGATTTGTACACTAAACAAAATTCAGAGTGTTTGAAAGGGGCTATAACGGCCGCATAGCGTTCTAACAAAATTTACTTCTCTAAAGAGCTCGTAAACGCTGAATCGAAAGGAAGTATTTTCGTCCATGTTTGGTGCCTGCAACCAGAAATAAGGAGCGGCAAAGTCGTTGGTCTTTATAGGATGATATCGTCTTATGAACATTAGGACCAGACGATAAAGAGATGTTAGGAAGCCTCACATATAGATTTCGCCCACGATAAACGTCATATGGGCGTTTCTCTGAGGATCCCCCCACCCCCCCCCCCCCCTTAGAAACGTCACGCATAGTTTTCGACATTATATGGTATACATAAACACTGCAACACTACTGTAAAACCCTAGCTTCTTTAATAATACGATTATATTTGAAAGTTCTTTGAGAAAGTATAATTAAAATTACTTCGGTAATGACCCTAATTAGGTCGATAAAATCAGCTCTTTATATAGTAATACCACAATGGAATATTGACGGAACTGCAATCCTTTTGTAACTGCTGCAGTATCAATAGTAAAATACAGAACAAAATAATGAATAAAACAGTGTAAATGAGAACAAACTTGCAAAAGCGGGAGTGGAAATGTTGCAGATTTTTTTACTCAATTGTGAAATTGTTTGTGGTATTTGTACATGCATAATTATGCAATTGTCGGAATTTTGTCCCAAAAATTTTGCGTTTGTTCGCTTATCAATCAAGATTTCGAAAATCTATACAAACATGGTAATTTAATTCCGCTCGAATATTTACATCCGGGTATGTGACAACATAACGGAATGCAAAGTTGTCCGCCATTATGTAAGGGACGGTTTTCTACGTTATGCACGTGCACGAGTTCAGGCCGAGAGAAAACTGTTTTGTACTCGGGAGTCGGGACGTAAACAGACAAACAAAGTCTCTAAAACGAGATAAATGAGGACCTAAATGAGTCAAAAGACCGAAGAAAGACAAGATTTTCGAGTTTTGAAACGTTTAAAACGCGTAAGTGTCTATTTTGTATACTTGCTTTTGCCGTATTGGCATGCAGTATATTATAGTTTGTGAATTTGAAAATGCGTAGGTCATCCTGTGTGGTCACAATACAACATTGATTAATCTTAAAAGGTATTTTAGTATTAATTCAAATACATTATAGAATAAGAAACATATTAAATCTAAAAAAAAAATGCGAAAGTTTTATAGAAAATTTTGAAATCTTTTGTGAGACTTCTAAGGTTGAATTTTACAGTAAATCAAGCTAAAAGAGTACATAATAACATACCTAATTTATATAGTTGGGCAATTGATATTTTATAGTTAAAATTAACAAATCTTATCAATATTTTACCATTTTGTACAAAATAAAAGAAATATACAGTGTTACGTGTTACCATGGTTACAGCGATCGACTCAGTACTTCATGTTACAATAACATTTGGGGGAGTAAATTGTGTGGTTCGAATGGCCTAGGGGTTTCTGCATGTATGTATTTCTAGTAATGTATAGAATAAATGGACCTACGCGAGGGCGTTTGCATCAAGTTGTTATATTTTTCAATACTCTGCTAATGGGACAATGGCGATGAATCTAACCAACTATCGAACAACTATCGATTTTTTCCACGACATTACAGAGAAAACATCGCAGCTGCCACCCCCTCCCCCACCATCTAACGTCCATATGACGTTTTTCGTGGGCGAAATCGATATGTGAGGCTTCCCTTATTAACCTAATTTGGTTAATGTCTGATACCCCAGGATACAGCCCGGTTTTGACAGAAAATGTTACATTCGTATTCTGTCCGGTGGTATATTTAATGGTGGTGTTGAATTTACCGCAAGCTCTACTGTATGCTATCATTTTTCTGAATTTTGTTGAAAATGTTCTGATGAACAATGTTAAATGAGCCACCAGAGTCGACCAAAACTTTTTTCTTTTGTATCACTGTTAGGGATTTGGGTTTTAGGTGATTTTGCTGGGGTGGATGAAAGTGTGAAACAGTTATCATCAACAGACTATTTCAAATATTTACTCTCAGACTGTTCAACCTTTGATATACTTGACTGATTTCTTTGCTGACCTACAAAATTTGGCAAAATGGCCAGTCTTTCCGTACTTGTGGCATTCTTTTCCAGAGGCGTGGCAGGATTGCCTTTCGTGTTTATGAGGAATTGCGTCTCCACAATTACGACATGTTTTCTTTGCCGATTCTTGTTGTTTTTCTGTGTTCTTCTAAAAACGTCCTCGGGAATTTTTTCAATTCTTAATATTTGTTTGTTGGTTTCGGTTGTTTTGTGTTGAATTTACACTGTTCGTGCTGTGTTCCAGTCGTTGTACTTGCTCGTCGGATTTTCAAATTTTAAATTCGTATACCGTCTAAGTACAAATATTATATCGGAGATTACCAACTTCGCCCGCTTGCAGATAGCTTCGCTGCCTTGAGCGAGGCAGACCTTTGCCAGCAGGTCATATTTTCACGTCGGCTGGTTTGTAAGCGTATGTGTGTATCCGTTTTGTTAGAAGGATAACACTTTGTAATATCACAATTTGCAGTATAAAATTTGTAGAGCTAATGGCCTTAAGCAATAGACAAATTACAGTACTTATAAATTTTGATTCAATTTACATGAAATGTACATACGAATTTACCAAAGTTTGTCTTGCTTTTCCAGACAAAAACAGTGAATGAGTAACTACAGCATTATAATTTATGCATTATAAATAATTGCTAGCTGAGGTATGCTGTTTTCTGCGTGCCATCTATTAAATATATTTTGTTACTATAAGTATAATTAGTGTTATTCAAAAAGCAATTACTATACCTATGATTATTATATAAATTTCTAAAACTTTACACAACTTTACTTCTGTATGAAAAATATTCTCAATATAGTATATTGATCCTCATGTAGATGAGAAATTTTGAAAAGTTTGTCTTGCTTCTCCAAGCAAAAACAATGAATGAGTAATTAGTGCATGTACAGTTTAGGCATGTATAATATTTGCTGGCGGAGGTATACAGTCTCTGTACGCTCCCTATACTAGGTATTAATATGCATGGTATTATTAGAATAGTTATATTTATATATTATAAACAGGGTTTTCTATTTAGTTTGTATTAAATCGGGTGGGAATTCGATTTTCCTCCAGCAACCAGCATGAAGAGGCTTTTAAATGAGGAAAAGTTGTTTTAAACGTTTAATTAAATTGTCCAGCAGAATTCGAGCAATGGCACATAGCACAAGAAATGTCGTTTAAAGACAGAACTTTCTTTACGTTTTACATATAAATGAAAATAGAATTTGAAGATTAATTCATTAGAAAGCATAGTCATAATTGGATAAAATAGAAAATGTTGGTAACGTAATTAAATATAGTTAACATTGTCATGTATATTAAAAAAACAAACTAAATAGAAATCTCGGTTTATAATATTTCCTAATTTTAAAACTTTTCACAACATTACATCAGCATGAGTTTTGTGTATCATGAAACATCGGAAACATGATCTTCACTAATATCCGCCCTGAGCCCAATACTGATATATCGTTAAATAACAAATATTATTTACACATAGACGGATGTCCTTCAATCCCATGTGGTACAAACCAATACTGCAGCAATATCAACAGGACCTATTTATGTCAATGCTACCAAGGTTTTAAACATGAAAATGGATCATCCTGTGAAGGTACATGTATTAAAAAATTGTAAAATGTTTGAAAAATTGATTCAAAGGATAAAGATAACCTCCAGGAATTTAGGCGCCACATTTTTCAAATATATCCCGCGTATTTAATTGTAAGTTTCGAAAGAAGAATGCGAGATACAGTATAAAGACCGGAAAGATTATACATTAAACAATCAATAGAATTTTCACTATTATATCAGATATATCTCAAACGTGCGTTCTTTGAACGATTTGAATGCATTACGGGTATCAAACGGAAATTGGATGAAATGAAAACCAAAATGAAACGGATTAAGAACTAGCATTGCAAATTTGGAGCAACTTTGAACTGACGTCACTAAAGGCTCCAGCTTAATGTTTTTTACTTTTAAATATCTGCTTTTTAGTTTCGTTCTAACTTGAACATTAGAACATACCTGTTTGAAGAACAAAGTATGACTTTTAGTTTGTGTTCCGCTCTTAAATCTTTGGTAATGTTCTCATGACATTATTTGGTAAAGTCACGCAATTGCCATATAATATGTAGATCACTGTTAAAACATTCATCAAATATTTTCAGATATTGATGAATGTGAATCTTCTCCATGTGGTCCCACAGATAGATACAGATGTATCAACAGCATAAGTAATTACAAATGTGAAGACAAGTATGAAAGAGAATGCCAAGGTAACTGAATATCTGGTTATTGTATTGCTAAATATTTCTGATTTTGCACGAGTGTGGTTCAGAAATTTTCTGGATTGATCTCATATAAATCATAGAACATTACAACAATGTGATTGACTTGTTCTGTGAAAATGATTGTCCATTAAATTATTTGAAAGAAGCTTGCGAAAAACAATGCATAATCGAACCTTAGAAAGAGTTATACCTAAATATCAAGCGTATGCAATCATTGAATGTTTAGAATTAGAAAATTTTAGAACAGCTCTTGATTAGCTTTTCGTTGAGTATAAAAATTTTGGTAATAAAATTAATTAAAGTACAACGGCTCAACAAATTCCAGTAGACATCTTTATTAAAATCTAGTTTCGTACCAGAAGATGTGGAACTCATCAAATCAATTATATATTTATCCAAGTCAAAAGGGCATTATATAATGAGCCTTAACTCTAAGCGCGACAAGCTAAATGGATGTGCATATGTTAGAGTGGGAAATGGAATTTTGGTTTCATCAAATTAATGAACATGCCATAAGGCCTGAAGCGTGCGATGTATAAACTACATGCCACCCTTATTATGCCCAGAAGCTATGCATGGGTGAAGCAACTACATGAACACTTAACACTTATGCCAGTGATATTTTTAAAAGTTTATCTAAAGCGGACTCAATGTCCCATATACTGTAACTGAACTCCTAATGAACTCCCGCTTGATGAAGTCTATACACCAGCGAATTTCTGGGTGTATTCGTTTTTTCTTGCCAAGTTTTATATGAGTCCGATAAAATTTGTCTGATCTACTGAATTACTGTCAAGAAAGCATTTGGGTAAATTCGGCTTCATTTGAGAAGACTTGTTTTTTCTCCGCCATGTTGAGTGTACTGCAAAATGGCGGCCAAAGCATCAAATGCTATTATATTGGCCAGAATCTTTGCAGATTCTTTTAAAGATTTGGATTAGGCATCACTTGCCTCTTAACCCTAACCAAGCATGTTTAAAACAAATGATGTTGCAGCATGAGTTTATGGTAACATAGCCTTTTAAAATAATGCTGACCGTAGCCAATAATAATTTTCCAAAACTCCCCTAAATCAAGGAGAGAAATAATTGTATGAATCCGAAATTTTTGGTAGACATTCTCCAGTGGCACGACATATGCAAAAGAATATAATGCAGGCCAGCTTTGTACTTTTAATTTTCTGAATTTTTGTGACGTCATGTGAAAATAACTCTGTTATAAAAGAATCCTAGCCATTAATAAGATTTCAATCAGTTTACACTCTAATAAAGTGCTCTTTGGTTCTTGGTTTGTTTTAAAAAAAAAAAGATGGGAAAGAGATGAGTCAACTTCCATTATAACCTCAAATATGAAGTTCATCAGGATGGCATGATCTAAGTTAATATTAAACAGTGAATGGTCGAAGCATGAAAACTGCTTTGTACCTTGAGGAGAAAAATGCTGCAGGGTTGTTCGTCTTCTGCTTTGGTTCGAGCCATGCTTCCCTAGTTAGCAGGTGACAATTTTACATAGTTTGGAAACCTTGTATAGAAAAATATTTCTCGTCACTTCCACAGGCAAGCGAAAAACCAAATTTTGAAATTTTCACTTCAAATTTCACAATTACATATCACTAAGAAATACCACTCATGCCAGAATCCCCCTCCTATTCGAACTCAGGAATTATACTTCCCCCAAAATTTATTGTAACACTATGATATTCGGTCAATCATTGTATACCATAACACACAATTTTTTTACTTTTTGAGTACAGAATGATAAAAAGTAATGTATAAATATTTTGTACTTTTAACTATAAAATTATGAATTGCCTTCACTATATAAAGTAGATATGTTATATATATACTCTTTTAGCTTTGGGTGTTGTAAATTTAACCTTAGACATTTCACAAAAACGTCACAAAAATCTTCCAGACGACCCACGTTGTTTCTTCAAAATTCAAATTTAAACTTTACAAAATACCTTTTTAGGTTTCAATCTCCTCACAAGAGTGACATACCTTTTGCAAATCACACAAACTAAAATATAGAAAAATAGAGCACTTACCCGTTTCAAAAACACTTCAAAGTGTCCTTTTTTCAACCATTCAACTCCTTCTCGTTTATCTTGTTTTCAGAAGACTCTGTTTATCTGTATGTTTTTACTGCTATAGCCGAAGTATTAAAAATCATTTTTGATGAATACACCAAAATCTTTATCCAGTAAATCTTTTAAAAATCTTTATCCGTATGTTTTCTCTCGACCTGAATTCGCTGTGCGTATAACGTAAAACCCTGAGCCGTCCGCTGACATCGCGGCGGACGACTGGATTCCACTCTGTTTCCGCATGCCGGGTGTAAATATCCGAGCGGGATTGGTTCCTCTTACGGCGCTTCGCGGCGGCTGAGACAAGTTCGAAAAGTTCTTTGATCGACCTGGCTTCGCTTCTGAGACACGGAGTGGCTCCAGGAAATTGGGCACTCTTCAGACATATGTCTTCTGTCTGGATTTCTTCATTTGTTTATTCTCTTTGAATTCACGATTTTGCTTTCTGTGACATCGATTCCTGTGACCTCTCAAAGCTCGAGATGCTTTGTTTTCAATCCAGGAAATGTAGAGGCGCTCCATACTGTTTTAGATCTCTTCATACTTCCTGGTAAGACTTCCTTCGAAGTCGTCTATGTGCAATTATCGAGAAGTAATGTAAAAATAACTTCAATCCAAAAATGATCATAATTCCTTCAATAATTATTTTCAAATATAGGAGATAGCTTAGCCAGTTCCAACTGTAATACTCAAAATTCAGCACCAAGTTATTTAAAGATCCATTGCAAAATAGTGTCTTCATGTTTAGTTACTGATGATGCTTAGAATTATGACTGAAATTTCAAAACTTAAAAAACGGTATGGCTGCTGGCCCATTCATTGCTCACCGTATCTCTGAGCCTTTTTGAAACTCTGTTTAGGTGGCTCAATACAATTTTCTTAAAATGGAAAATTTACGATTTAGATCCGAATTTTTGGACAAGTATTACTTGTTAAAAAACAAAACGTATCTTGCTAATGTAAAACAACATCTGAAGGGTTTGAATTTTTATCACAAAAAGTTACGCAACTGCCGTTTGCTATGGTAACGTGAAACGTAACGTTTTCAAGACTGGCGGATATTTTGGCTTTAAATGAATTTAACTCAGAAACGACATCAGTGACCTTAAAAATGTACACAATAAATTCGACCTTCCAAAAAACATTCTGTTGGGCGAAAAATAACTAATACGAATAATCACGATTACTCAATTTGAAAAAATTTTGACTTGACCAAATTTTTAAAATTATCCAAAATAATTGAGTATACTAAGAGAAATCATTTTTATGAAATAAAATTTGGGGTCCGCCGATGTCGTTTTCGAGTTAGAATTACTTTTAAGCGAAAATATCTGCCATTTTGAAACGGTGTGTTGCCATACGGAACGCCAGTTTATTGTAACTTTTGTGGAAATTCAAGCCCTAAGCCCATATACGGCTTTATTATGTTATATTTGTGGAGTCATTGTATTAATTAAACGTTGACAAACACCAGTTAGATAAACCAACAAATTTTTAAACTCAACGCTAGAATGGAATGATTATAAGTCTCATAACACTTTTATATACAGATGTTGGGCAATTCTGCTGGTATATTTTTGGTCACGACATTAATTTCGTTTCAGTTCCAGATTCTGCCGACTTTGAGAAAAGTGATGAAAAATGCGTTGAGGAAGGGCGGTAAAAAATTCTCCTCCTTCCATAATGACTACTGTCCTTTAAAGGGAGGTTGTATTATTAATCTAGGGCAGGGGGCCAGGGGCGCACATTTGTGAAATATGCATGAGTCGATTTAAAAGTTTATGGGACAAAAAAGTCGGTCAGTTTAAATCTGAGCATAAAAAAGTCGGTCTGGTTTAAATCTGGAAACATGGGTGTAAATTTACAATTGACCATGAAAATAACAAAACTCATGACAAAACTGAGTTATACTGGCTGCCGAATATTTAGCTGGTCACACTCGAAATAGCGTGCGACGCAGATACCCGCTGACCAGCCTTGGCATCTTCAGAAATACTCAGAAAACAAACATCTTTCACTAACATGACAGACTGTTACTATGGTATCAGATTACAACAAGTCCGCGGCACCCAACAAAGATGCCACATTGTCATATTTGTCATGCAGTCGTATGACACTGAAAATTTGAAAACAACTATTCAAGCCCAACTGCTCCAATCAGCAAACTCTAGTATCACGTTTTTAAATAGTCCGTTGAAAATACAATCCCATGAAACCAGGTATGTGGCATAACCATATTTTATAACGCCCATTTATAAATAACATAAACCGATAAACGCGTTGCATTGCGCATAATTGCAAACATTTGATCTAATTTCCTCATCATTTGTGTGTTTATATCAATATATCGTTACATCAAATGCTCACTAAAACTAAACTAATATTTTGCGTTGGTTCAAGATAATGGGAGAGGGCCGCCTCAAACGGTATGCGTAATATAGACAGGAACAGTATTGATACCGCGGCGCTGGTCTGATTCTGTGATTATACGTCTTCAATGTGCTGCGGTAGAGGCAAGTACCGCTGCATTCATGTCACATGTTTGACATTCTACAGGAGCTGTTTGTCTTCTTTACGTCAAGTCGAGAACGGTATAGCGTGTTTCGTGAGAAAGAAGTTAACGAAGGAGATGTTGAAAACGCATTAGATTTAAGAAATCTTTCTGCGACACGTCAGGTGGCAGTGCAGATTCCATTCGAGCTGTTTGGTAAGTTATGAAGAAAGTAATCAATGCTTTGAAAGAATTTATGGAAAATGCTGAAGATACAAAGACCAAACAAAAGCAAAATAATCTATTGGCAGAAGTATATTTCGTTCTGAATTCCTTATTATACTATTTTCAAAAGCGAGGAATATTTATGGTAAAAACGAAAGATCTTGAACCAAACAACTCCAGACAGTTGACATTAAGTTGTCCCGATACCTAGAGAGCTGCCGAAATAGCCATTGCTACATTTGTTGCGCCACGTACTGCAACGATGAAGATAATTTGAACAAACAGATAGATGCGTCACGATTATATTCTCGAAAGTCTTGGAAATTGACGCTGTTGAGGAATACCAGCGACACCATCGTCCAAGGCCACGCTAAGGTAGCGAGATTGACGAGTGGCGGAATTTTGCAAGCACGCTTGGATCTAAACCAGTATTATCGCAAGGAATTTATTCAAATTCTTGATGGTATTCAGAGTCAATGCTCTATCAGGATAATGCTCAAGAGTTGCCTTCGACATTTCTTGCCCCGTCTATTGCTTTTACTTCTCTCCACCCGTACGAGGAAGATCCCTAAACCGGAAGATATCGAGAGGCTTAGTAAGAATGCTTCCCTGTCAATACACGTTTACAGCCTGGCAGGGATGTCGTAAATGTTGAACTTATAATTACAATGTTTAGATATCATTGTGAAGATAACAAGCCGAAGATATCAAAACCATCGAGGACGCTTCCGCGTTGTGCTAATAGAGTGGCATACGATTTTTCCTTTAACAAGTAGATGCTTTCAGCTTATATTGACCGTGCCGAGTTACATCAGCATCAAGTGAACACGCAGCTTTTCCAAACTTAAGTTGATCAAGACAGCCATTCGTTCAGTAATGAAAGATAGAAGGCTAAACGAGTCTTATTTACTTGGATGCGAAAAGGATTTGATGGATACGATTCAGGGCCTCTTTTAAAGAAATCGTTAGTGGGAGACCATCATCGAAAGGGACATGTAACAGAGTAGGTGATGTATTACAGGTGTGGGATGCTGAGAGGGCAGTTCTGGGGTCCTCCACTCCAGAAAATTTTTGTATTCTTCTGAGTCTCTGTGGCTTGATTTCCTGCATTTTCAGAGACAATTTTGATATATCCCATCTAAATGTGGCCCAGTTTTGTTGTGAATAGCATAACTTTCCTCTAAACTCAGTTTTCCCCCTTTTTGCATATATTTTGGACAAAGGGACCTTCACTAGAGGCCAAAATGAGCTTACTGGGGGCAACATGGGGGCTGGGAGCTTTGGCCCTTCCAGTATATTAGTTAAAGAGGCACTTTGATACGATTCGACATAGAACACTGTTGTCTGCCCCTGATTAGAATAGGGCGGGGTGTTAAAAGAGGAGGCATAGTTTTAAAGATGTGGGCGTATTAGAGATATTTACTGTATTATTGTATTGTTTTCATGCCAAATACCATCTTTGACATGTGCTGTTCTCTGAGACTGAAACAACAACATATGTTATATTAGTAACAGGATTCGATACAAACAGAATAAAAATTTAAGTTTTTAAAATGGTTTAAGATTCTTTGGGGACATGGAAGGAAAAAGATTAATTGCTATAATGGCTGAGATTTCCAGAAAAGTTTACTGGAAAAATTTGAAGTACACCCTTGGCTTATTGAGAAATGCAATTTTAATACTGTTTTAAAGAGGGCTGTTTTATGTAAAATTTGCTAAATAAACTTTGTGAGCTAAGATATAATATAGAACAATGACTTCTTGCAGCTTACTTTTTTCGCTTCAATAGATTTCTTGCAGCCAACAGCACCTTAAGACAACATTTCAGTGTGTTAACGGTTGTTGAAATGTATTTCTTGTTTTCTCTTTCTAAACGGCACTTTCAAATCGAATATCCAACCGCCAACGGATGATGACTTTGACGCCTGTATCGTTGGAGCCCCTCACCCCCAAACCGACGAAAATACCGCAATCGATTCCCAGAAAACCACACCTGTTCTTGGCCTATGCCAAACAAATCAACTAAACACATTGTTTTTACAGATCTCCGTGAGTTTAACACCTTTGTAATCTGATATTTATTAAGAGTCGTAAACTAATTTATATATTCCGCATTACTTTTGGTCGATTATAACTTCTGTTTTAAAAACTGTGTGATTTTTGCCTTTAATACATCGTTTTATAGAGCTTTAAAAACAGTACATCACTGACCAACTTTCAAAGAAAAATAATAAAAATTGACAGAGATTACGGCGAAATTTGAAATGCCCAGCGTGCAGAGTCAAACCGGACTTTCAGACAAAAACAACCGGAAAGGCCCAAAGGAACTGTTTGCTATGGTTTTTAAGTGGCCGGAATGAATTTCCCAGGGTACAATGCCCTACCATAAGATATTTTTGTCGGGACTGAAAGCGCATTAGGCAAACCATATATAGTCAAACTACGGCAAGCAAGCGCGTGCATGCTGGGCAATTTAAACTTTATACTGTTCATCGTATTGTTATTACATTTTAACTTAAAAACAGGCAATCAGCCCAATGTTTGAAAAACTTACTACTTATGAAGTCAGTTTTTCCATAATTCTTTTCTCCCGGTGCTTTAACCAAGACTTTTAAGAGCGGTCAAACGTTATTAACGTTCAAATACAATAGTATGAATCGATCTTAATTGGATCGATGTTAGCTACACAAATGTGCACTTTTCCTTGCAAATTTTACCATCTCCTTTACCTAAAATCAACAACAGCTTTGTTAGTGTCTGCTAATACATCGTTTATAGAGCTTTAAAAACGAAGTACGTACTGACCAACTTTCAAAAGAAAAATAATAAAAATTGACAAAGTTACGGCGAAATTTGGAAAATGTAGCGTGCCAGATCAAACCGGACTTTCAGACAAAAACAACCGGAAAAAGGCCCAAAGACTGTTGCTATGGTTTTTAAGTGGCCAGAATGAATTTCCCAGGAGTACCAATACCCTACATAAGATATTTTTGTCGGGACTGAAGCGCGTGGAGCACCATTGACCATATATAGTCAAACTACACGGCGAAGCGCGTGCATGCTGGGCAATTTTAAACTTTATATTTCATCGTATTGTTATTACATTTAACCGTAAAAGCACAATATTCCCAATGTTTGAAAAACTTACTACTTAGCAAAGTCCAGTTTTCCACTAATTCTTTCTCCCCGATTGCTTTAAGACTTTTAAGAGCTATGGTCAAAGCGTTATTAGTTCTGTAAAATATTAATATACATGAATCGATCTTAAACTGGATCGATGTAGCTACAAATGTGCACCTTACAAATTTTTTTCTCTTCCACCTAATCAACAACAGCTTTTGTTTAGTGTCTGCTAATACATCGTTTTATAGAGCTTTAAACAGTACGTACTGACCAACTTTCAAAGAAAAATAATAAAAATTGACAAAGTTGCAAACGACGAAATTTGAAATGTAAGCGTGCGGGTCAGAACCGGACTTTCAGACAAAAACAACCGGAAAAAGGCCCAAAGACTGTTGCTATGGTTTTTAGAAAGTGGTCGGAATGAATTTCCCAGGGTACAATACCCTACATAAGATATTTTTGTCGGGACTGAAGCGCGTGGGCAAACCATATATAGTCAAACTACGGCAAGCGCGCATTATGCTGGGCAATTTAAACTTTATATTTCATCGTATTGTTATTACATTTAACTTAAAACAGGCACAATATTTAATGTTTGAAAAAACTTACTTAGCAAAGTCCAGTTTTTCCATAATTCTTTTTCTCCCCGATTGCTTTAAGACTTTTAAGGCTGGTCAAACGTTATTGTTCAAATACAATATTATGAATCGATCTTAAACTGGATCGATGTAGCTACAAATGTGCTGTGCAAATTTTTTTCTCCTTTACCTAAATCAACAACAGCTTTTGTTAGTGTCTGCCTTTGATGTTTCTCTTTGACAAATGCTTTCCATCAACCATTCATTCGAAACACTTTTGGTATCACAGGTATACATTTCGAACATGCAGTCTAGTAACGCAGTACCAGAGTATGCAGGAAAATGTACCAATACTGCGACTTGTAGGAACCAAATATGCTCAATATTTCCAAAACTGCCTTTCCAAAGATAACCACAACCCACAGGTTGCACGTCGTCATCGTTACTTCTGCTTTTGTAGACAAAAACATAACTGCTTCTAATCCACCAGCATCATCAGATGTCGCTGCACTCTAGCCATGACCAGAATGTATAAGCTTCTGATTTTAGCCATAGGTTGTCCAATCTCAAATAGCTTTGACAATAGTTCGTATTTAGCGACACTCATTTTGTCAACGTACAGCCGGATACAATCGGTAAACCGGATTCATTGAATTACATCAATAATAAATCAAATGTTCCAACTATAGTTTGATCTTCCACTATAATCCCATGACCCTTTCTAATTCTGATCAATAATGCCCTAAATCACACAATTCCCTCTGTGTCTTCCACCAGCCTGACCACACATCCTGATTAAAATGATTATATAATCAAATGTCAGATACATACTGTGACCATGGTCACTCATTACTGATCCATTACCAGTAATGTGCGGTTGACCTATCACCTACAAGTGGTAATTGAGCAAAATCAGCCAAATCCCGGCATGCTGCAATGAATCACCCAGTAATTCCCAATGTTCACGAATAGGAAGTTGAGCAGCAGGAAATAGTTTTTGACCATTAATACTAAAGGCTGCAATCCAGTGGTTGCTGTAACCCGGCAATACACTGATCACTTAATACTTTTTCACAGCACTAAATAAATATGTCTTACCTGTACCAGCTTTCACACTTACAATCATACGAACAGGCTCACAATTATTACCTGTCTCAGATGTGATGTCAATAGCAAGTCGTTGCTTTTCATTAACGGTATTTCTGGATCAACAATTATTTATGTGTCAATTAAAACTTCTACTAAGCATTTTTGTCTAACAATCAGGGGCGTAAATGTGGGAGGGTGTGCGGGATGGTATGCTAGAGATCATGATCCAGTCGGTCTGAAAATGTGCAGTCGGTCTCAAGATATTCATTGTTAAATTGGACGCATTATGCCACGTAACGCTGAGACTTGCTAAATAGTTTCAGAGACCGACTTCAATCGTTGCATTAATTAAAATATAAAGTTTGCCGAATATCCTGTTTCAATCTTTTGTTGTAAAGCGTTCTTCTAGAATGTCATATCACTCATACTGTATGTGGCGTGCGCATTTTGAGTATTTACAAGCACTGAAGCACAGTAAATGCTAAAACAAACTACTTTGAAATAGAACCATAACATTGCCTGTTGCCACAACTGCCATAATCTACATATTAAATACTTTATGGCAAACATATTGTTTTCATGATATAATTCAAATTTTTTACTGATTTCCACCTACAAATTGGAATAAAGTATTTGTTCAGAACGCAGCCAATCGTGTCCTGTTCTCGTACTGTACGATGTCCTAGATTTCAAAATTTCCCAGAGGAGGATTCCCATGGACCCCCTGCGAATGGGTGTCCTACTGCATCAGTCGTCCTATTCTGCTGGATCTGCTCCTGTGTACACAAGTTCAGTAAAAATATGAAACGTAACTTACGCAAGTTGAATTGTGCGGCTACTTATGTGCAAGTTGTTGCATTCTATTGTATTATAAGAAAGGTAATAGATAATCAAAATTAACAAAGTGCGGACGCTTGATAAATATACGACTATATTGATTAAATTTAATATTTCATTAATTCACACCAACGAACATATGAAAGATAAATTTTCATTATGATACTAGCGACACCACTCAAGTCTGTCAATCCTGTCCTCATAGCACCTAAGAGTTTTTAGCACTGTGTACGAACTCTCATGCGCAGATCTTAATGTAACTGTAAGTCAGAGAACAAGATTCTGCTCAATTTCAAATTACTCTAATTAGATATAAAAACTATTTTTCTTATACAAGGTGGTCATTAGTCTGTGTGTACATATTTTTTTTATTGAATTGTGTTGCCATTCAACTTATTGGAGCAGCACACGTAATTTTCAATTGACTTTTCGATTTAGAATTGGGGAGAGCCGGGGGGGGGAAAGATCGGTCTGATTTTATGAGTCGGTTTCATTTCGAAATTTCACCCCCCCCCAGCCAACATCGATATGTACGCCATTGCTGACAATATTTTGTATTTAATATAAAGAGAACAATACATGGATGCTTTGAAATATCAAATCTACTTCTCGTGTTTAACAGCATATCCCATGTTACTGGTCCGTTTCATTCACTTTCTACAGTAGATGTCCAGTCTAACATTCGAAATATATTCCATATTTCCGCACATCCATTTATTATTTTCTATTTATTTGCACACGCGTACCGATCTAATCCTAGCTGATCTCTTTCAAAGTTGACGGGTAATTCTCGTGCCCACATTCTCGATATCTATTTTAGTTAAGGTGTATGATATACCTATTTGGGGTATTTTTATATAAGATAAATAATTCTTGCTTTCAATACAGATGTGTCGTGGATTAAGGGTAGCGTAAAGCGTTATAACGCACGCTTAGCTGGAGAATGGATGCTGTTCAATTGCGCTGTTAATACATCTAATAATGTGACTCTATGGTTTGCAAGAAGAAGGAGCGAACGTCACAATCAACTCACTGTTGGCAACAGAAAGATAATGTTGGTTTCCAAGAATGTCTTCAATATAACAAGTTTTACAGAGAAAGATAAAGGAGTGTACATATGTAAAGTAACTGGTTGTGACAGGCTCAAGAAAGAAAAGTTCCTTTCAATTTCAAAAGGTGAAGCTTGTTTTTCAATTATCGTTTCTGTTCTTGTATTCATGGTCTGACGAAAACTAACTGAGAATCTTGCAGAAATTTACAGAAAAATGTAAAAATGAATATTTAAGAACAGATGTAGTACAATTGTAAAAAATCCAAATTATATTCAATACTCTAATTTTATTATTCATCAAACAACAAACTGTTTCTGCCCTCATTTCTTATGATTATATTTTAATTTTGAATTTGAGCCATAAGAGTCTTCAAAACATTTTTTTAATATTGACAATGTTTCGCAGTTTACTTAAAGATCAAGTTATACAAAGGTCTAAAGATTCTACAGTAATATGCAAGCTTTTTAACGAATGCCTTTTAGTGTCACGTTTATTACTAGAAAATATTATTTCTTTATTATTTCGGTGTTTGATATAGTTATCAGGGTAGAAGGGTAACGCCCATCCCAGAGAAATTTGAACTCCTGGTAGAAAACGAGGCAAGATGCGCCTTCATAGTAATAAGAGGCGTAAAAATTTTCCTACATATCGAAAACATTTGGATTTCTTCTGGTAGAAAATAGAACTATACTTTAAATATATGAAACTGAAAAGATTTCTCCTTTCAGGAAAAGCTTATGCAAGAGCAATCATTAAGAAGAAGCCAAACAAACCGTTGTATGATATTGGAGACAATGTTAAATTAATGTGCGAAGCAGGAAAGAGTACCAACTCATACAGATTCACATGGTATAAAGTCAGTTCAAATGGAAGTGAGCAAGAACTTCAATCATCTTTCAAATATGAAGGCAGCATTGGAACAGAAATTCTCTCGTTGAATTCATTGTCCAAACATGATGTGGGGACCTACAAGTGTGAGGCATATCGTTATCCTGTTGATTATAGAACCTCCCAGTTCGTAAATATATATGTTAAAGGTAATGTTTTAATTTATATGTTTCTATGTGACTTTTTTATATTTTGCAACTTGTGTAATATATACACAAATATTATCTCACGAGACATTGATATGTTGATCGGCGCATAACAGCCGTTCCGGGCGAATATAATCGCGGGAGTACTCGATCCGCTTTGGAAATAATACTACATTCCCTATTTCATGGACGTTGAACAAATTTGTTCGTTATGCGCACGCGCGAGTTTTGGCGATAGTGGAATGGGCTGGTAAGTGTAATTAAAAATATATACACCTGTCAGCAGTGTCTCAACCATGAAACACTTCCCCTCAATAAACCAAGTATTTTCAAGAAAAAAGTGGCTTCAGGGCTTAGTGAAGGAACGAAAACTTCGTCCAGCTACCAACCATATTCTTACTTCAAACTGGAATCATTTCTTATAGAATATATGGCAAGAACTATTAGTTTTTTAAATACATTTAAATTTAAGAATAGAAGACCAAAACGAAGCTAAAGTTAAAAAGTATAGCTAAAGAGGGAGGCATCGAAACTAAACTCCTGTGGAAAAAACGAATGAAAACGCTTCGTATTCGGTGCTTGGTGATATTTAATTAAATCAACTTTATAATTATCTGTGATAATGGGTTTGTAGTTTAATACAATGTATTTTTATCAGCAATTTAAACACCAGGCGGAAAGCGATTTCGAGTCAGTAAAGTGTTACTGTCCAACAAATAATCTTAAAAATGCGTTTTTTTAACACTAGTTTTTGGGCAATAATAACGTATTTCTCGTATTATTATACAAGGTAGTGAATGCATGAATTTTGATTAGCGAAAAATTGAGCAGTCACGCAACTTGTAGATAAATGTGTTATCTGCTAGAAGAACCTGTGATATGTTATTTTACCGCAAGCGGATAATCTTGAAAATGTCCTTTTTTTAAACTATTTTTTGGGCAATAACGTATTTCTGGTATTATTATACAAGGTAGTGAATTGCATGCGTTTTGATTAGCGAATAAGTTACAGCTAAATAGAGCAGTCACGCAACTTGCAGATAAATCTGTTATCTGCTAGCAATTAACACTGTTATCTGTAGGTTGAGCCTGTGATTTGTAATTTTGTAGAAAGCGGAAGCTTTTAATACACGAATAAATACAAAGGACAGGTGGGAATTTTGCCAGCGCTATTTAACAAACCGCGGGCCGACGCGAAAAATTATTTCAAAATTTGTTAATTAAAATGAGCAAAAACAAATTTTCGAATGTATTTTTTGGCAATTAAAGGATTTTGGATTATCGGTATTAAAACACTTTTCTACGAAATTTATGACAAAATGAACAGGAGAAAAGAAATTGGACTGAAATCAGAGAAATATAAAGGATACTTTTCTACGACGGACATGAGCGAAACTTTAATTTGTTCGAAGATGCTGGTTGTTTTGGTTTCGTGAACATATAAAAATAAAATGTTAAACTTTCGATGGGCTTGAATCTCATTTTTCAATACATGTTTACATACAAAAATTCCAACCATGCTTTTTGATATTTTATTGGAACTATAGCAGGTAAATTAGGTTTCTAATACTTTTATGTTGTTATTGTTATGTTTTAAATTGGTTTCACTGCTTTTTTTGAGAACTAAACGTTGTTTTGTAAGGACAGAATTTAAACCATTTGGTGTCGAAGGAATTCAATGAAAATGCAGTGTATATATAAAAATCCTCAACCTATAACTGTTCATTGAATTTATTATTACCATATAATTCTAAAGTATCTAAAAATCGCTCTCCAAGGTCGTTACATTATATACATGCATGCACAATGGCCAATGGGAGTGATTAACCTTTAACGCACAAAGTGCACAGTTTCTGTTTTGTGTTATTTTCCATTTGATTTTGCTTTCTTGCGTTTTGTCTGTTGTTCTTGGCATCCGATATGCCGGACACTGTAGGTTAAAGGGTTAACACCTTATTGTTTCACCGTTTCGTTACAACGTTTTACTCTATCGACGACAAAAGCATTTAAAATCTAATCCAAATATTTGATTTAAAACAGTTCCGCGGAAACCTGAAGTTCGTATACCGAATAAACAGAATATTTTCCGTCAGAATGAAGGAGAAATTTTCTCACTATCGTACAGCGTGTCATCCTATCCAGCCCCCGATATTTATTGGTGGAAATCTAAAGATGGAGTAAAATATGACTTCATAACTCAGTGTTTGGCGTCAGCAAGATGTGAACAACACAGCGGAAAAGAAAATATTACGAAGACAAGTTTTGAAATAAATAATCTTGCCTTTCCCAAAGATAATCTCTTCTACAAATGTAATGCAAGCAACAAGTATGGAAATGATTCGAAAACCTTTCAACTACAAGTCTACGGTAATGTAAAATATGTTATGTCGAAATCCATTTTTCTCTCGCCTAAAATATGACTAATACAGAATAATATAATCACACTGACTTGAAAATACACTAGTCATGAGTATTAAAAACAAAGCGGCTTATACTCCACTGTATTTTATTAGGATGCAGATTAATAACCTTTTAACAAAATTTATGCTCTCGTGGCAATCATGCAAGTTTAGCATCAAACGCTTTTGATTCCTTATTCTATTTATGCAATCATCGAACAAATTGTATTCACCAGCTAACGCTTCGACAGCAGTCTAATGTCATCATTGTGAGTGATTTAAAGTCGCGACGTAGCTATTAAATTGTAATTTCTTTACAGTGACACCTGAGATAGATATGGAGAACACGTATACCTTTAAGAAAGGAATGATAATTAACTGTACATTGAAGAGAGCTGACGTCAATCCACCAGAAGTAGTCTACACGTGGTATTCATGTGACACTCTCAAATGTGATGAAGAAAGTTGGAAACTGAAACTTAAATCTTACTCTTTGCCACTTAATAGTCAGCCAAATGTTCAAATGAAGTATCGATGCACAGCCAAGAATGCCGCTGGGAATGCAACTAAAGACATCCAAGTGATTAACGTCGAAAGTAAGCTTAAGTATATATTTTATTTATTTCGCCCAAAAAAAATCACGTTAACAAATAATTCTATCTACACTAAGTGAGCTAGGGGCACACTAGAAACCACAGGGCTTTTGGTTAAAGCCCTTAGGTAAACCATATCGTATAATATAGTTCATATATAAACTGCAATATTAATTATGATTATTTTCTAAATATTACTATATTATAGTACTGATTTTGATAATTGTATTATTGTGTATTATGATCTTACATAGCATGTTTGCTTTGCTATTCTAGTGGTTAGAATTAAGTAATTGAATGCAATCTCCTAGAAAACTTCATGAACGCCTTCATTTTCGACTCTCCACTCCGGTCCAGTGGCTTTCATTTCTTATCAACGTTATCACGAAAATAATAATATACTTTGCATGCAATACAGGGAATAATGCACGTAATTCAATTTCCTTCTGAATAGATCCTTCTGAGAAGTCGACTTCTGACAATAAACGTACCTTGATTATTTTCCTCGTTCCAATTGGCTTAATATCCATGATCATTTTGGCCTTGTCAAGTTTTGTATTATACAGAAGAAAGAAACTTTATGGCGGCTTTTACCTCTTCTCATATCCTCCCTTACCTGACTACATGGAGATGTTGGATAGAAATGGAAATGTTCAAGAGCAACTTCAGAAACTGCCGTTTATTCCTGAATGGGAATTTCCAAGAGAAAGGATAAGCTTTGGTAGGTAAATACTGAGAACATATTTTAACCATGGTATAAAATAAATGAGTTACGTGTATGAGTTACCTAGACGTACATTAAGGCAAACCCCTCTCCGGATAATAATTTACCAAATTATTATAGCTCTGGACATTGAGCTTTTAACTACATTAACATAAAATGATAACCCAATGCCAAAGGCAGCAACACCCTGCACGTTATATGTACCATTGTTAGGCCGTTCAAGGCTAGAACGCGCTAGAGTTGCCTGCAAAAATTCCGTGAGTTCCCAAATTTGTTAAGATGCGCAGTTGTATAGGAGGGCCGGCAAGGGCACAATTATGAAGTTTGCTTCTCTAATATACAGCCATCTCTAATCTTGGGGTCGATTTTCACGCCCATTTTCCTATTTCTTTCTATATTTTCACCCCTCCCCCCTTTTTCTTTCTCTCCTTGTTGCGACACTATGAGAGCAATGCTTTCAAAGAAAGGATTACGGTTAGTGTTATACATGGTAAGGCAAAACGATGAATTTCAAATGCACTTGTCGGAATGGACGCAAGATAATTATGCAAGGAATGATCATTGTAGAAGAGACATAGTACCAATGTACCAATGTACAAAACTCACAGTACCAATGGAGTGAACCACAGTATACTGCACCAACAGTGTCACTGACAATGTTACTGATGAGGGATCAAACACAATTTCAAGGCTTTTTTGGAGGTTATCGCGTACCATACCCCCGCATACAATCATATTCAACAAATTGTTTTACCTTGATAAGCTCTACAAACCGTCTACAATTTGTTCAACGTGTATCTGTCTTTTAACTTTGTTAGCACTCGGAATAGATTGGTATTCGTTTCCACGGTGGGCCTTGAAGACAATAGTTAAAATACCTTACAAAACAGTTTAAATACAAAACAATGTTATTTTTCAGTCAACGAACTTGGTTCTGGACAGTTTGGAATTGTTTGGTTAGCAGAAGCAATTGGTATATCTTCATTTCATCCAAGAGATATGTTGAGAGAAAAAGAGGGTGGACGAAGGTTTTCCTTCTTTCTTCGCACGACGAGAAGAAACAGCTACGTCTGTTGCAAAGAAATAACCAAAGTCGCAGTTAAAAGGATTAAAGGTTCGATTTTTCATTAGAAAATTATTTAGTCCTTCGATGATATAATCGTACAGTACCGGTATAATAAGAGAGCAATTAATACTTATTTACTGACGCCGAGGGAAACAGTGTGTTTTGTGGACCCGAGAACGCCGTTGTTGCCGAGACGAAGCCGAGGGCAACAACGAGCGGTCGAGGAGCCACAAAACACACTGTTTTCCCGAGGTTTCAGTAAATAAGTGATTTGTTATATACCAATAGTCAAATGACAAAATATTTGTCGATTTAAATCTTAAAATTTCGATTAAATATAGAAAAACAGTAAAAATGGGCCTTCGCCATAATAAATGCATTGTTGCCCGTTGCCATTAGTTACGCGGAAACATCGCGATTTTTGGACAGCCACGCGTGGGATTCTCGTCCAATGAAAAGCGACGAAAAACGGACTTTCACGCTTGGTATATAACAAAATAATCTGTTTCATGGTGATGCATGCATTGCGCGTTGTGTTGTTGTTTACTATTTTCTTTAATAGGAGTACGAGCTGTAATTCTTACGGAAAATTGTACACATTCTAATGCGATTAGCTTGATTACCGCAACAAAATTTCATGTCCCACGTCACGCTGAAGGCCTACAAATTTCTAGTTTATCTATTTCCTGAGAAACTCAAGATTAACAATTACGATAACAATGTTCCGTTTGATACATTCCCACTATAAACAAGCCAAAACGAGCAATTTTATTAAAAGTATGGTTAAAATATATCACGGATTACAAAGCCCTTGTCAAAATAGCCGATAAAACGCCTGTCAACATAAAAATGCAAAATAGTCTAAAACTGGTATGGTCGAATTAAAGTCTAAAACTGGTATGTCAAGTCAAAGTTTCAACAATCTAGATTGAAACGTACAGTATAATTAATAATACGCAGACCAATCAACCCCCTTTTTGCGGAGGCCGCAAGGGGGCCGCAAAGGGCCACAAGAGGCTGCATGATCTTTAGAATAAGAGGGGCCGCACCACATTAGCATATGAGTTGGCGCATCTTCATTAGCATATGAGTTGGCGCATATGAGCGGTGCCGCATGATCATTAGCGTTATTCATTATGCAATTCGGTCCTACTTATTTGAGACCTCATTAATATGACGCCACAGGACCAGGCAAGTTTGTGCTAACCAGTGAACTGTAGGTTTTGCTGAAATCAGCATATTTTGTAAATACGTCACGATAGCTAAGCGTCCCTATATATTTTGCCAAGCGTTGTTTTCCATGCAAACACAGTCCCTTTCGACAACGATCACAACAACAACTCTCTGGCTATATTGCTTTGTATTTCGCTCGTCGAAAAGATATAAAATGGCTCGTCAACATCAGGAGAATATTTGGTAAGTTGATTTTGTGAAGTTGTTCTTAGAAAACCAATATAGCAACTCTTTATCTAATAAGTTTACAAAGTTTAAAGCGTATCGTTTAGATGTCTTTTTTATCTTTAAAGATTTCTCATATCCTTGTCTGTCTTCCGGTGATAATCTTGCAATATCCTCAGCTTTCATAGGAATATATCTCGCTCTGTCCCTCAATAAGAAACGTTCATATCGCTCTCTTTCCTTGTATGTCATGCATCATAGCCAGATCACTTTCCTTCCAATCAGCCGTGTGTTTAAGCTTGGGCCGTTCTTCTTGTGTTGGTGGTGGTGTGAGAAAGCCAGGCTTAGGAGAAGAGGCTTAGGTGGTGTTATCTCCATAGGTTCAGGAGCTGTTTGCGGTTCAACGATATCTGGTGTTTCAAAAATTGCAGGAAGGTGGACCGGAAAATCCATCTTCTTTTTTTAAAGTAAGAAATCGATTAAGTTGGTCAGAATACAGCTTGCTTTTCTCAAATGCGGTAAGTTGTTGCATTCGCTGCTTGATGTTATACATTGCATTTGCAAGGGTGGTTGGAGATAGGACAGTTTCCGCACATTTTCGACTAAAGCATCAACTTCGCCTGACAGTACATTTGTTTTGAGTCGTTGTTGATCACCGTTGTAGGTTTTAAAACAAACATCAAATACCCATGACGACGGCTACTTGCTTCCACATCACTGCGCACGAACTTTCAGAACTGTGGTAGAGTGGCGAAGGATGGAATTTAGTTTTCGTCTATCCATACGGCCATCTTGAAAGGTTCTTTTGTGACGTGCACGATTTTTGATGTTGAGAATGAATTTCTACAAACCTCACAATGATAAGTCATGTTTACCCTGCTATCAATAAACGTCAAGTAAATTGGTTCGTTATGATTGATTGAATCATTGCATCCTAAGAGTGAATAATTGAATCCGAAGATTGAATCATTGAATCTTAAGAGTGGATCAATGAATCATAAGATTGAATAATTGAATCCTGAGATTGAATCATTGCATCCCAAGAGTGAATCATTGAATAAGATTAAATCATTGAATCCTAAGATTGAATAATTTAATCCTAAGAGTGAATCATTGAATCCTAAGATTGAATAATTGAATCCAAAAAGTGCATCATTGAATCTTAAGATTGAATGATTGAATCTTAAGATTGAATCATTGAATCCTAAAAGTGAGTCATTGAATCCTAAGATTGAATCGTTGAATCCTACTAAGATTGAATCATTGAATAATAAGATTGAATCATTGAATCCTAAGCTTGAATCATTCAATCCGAAGATTGAATCGTTTAATCCTAAGAGTGAATCATTGAATCCTAAAGTTGAGTCATTGAATCCTAAGATTGACTCATTGAATCTTAAGATTAAATCATTGAAAATTTGAACGTAGGCAATCAGATAAACAGTGAGATACATTGCGCATCATTTTATTTGACGTTTAATGACAGTAGAGTAAACATGTCTCGACATCAAGTAATCGTGCATGTCACAAAAGAACCTTTCATGATGGGCGTATTGATAGACAAAAACTGAATACCATCCTTGGCAAATCTACCACAGGTCTGCAACACCCCTTTATGTGTATCGTAGCAGGATGTACACAAAGTATTTTGATATGATGAGAATAATGCCTGGAATATAATTCAATAAGGGATACCTGAAGATATCAACAAAGCAGATTACATAGATGTGTCACAACGCAATTTGATCGTACTAGATGAATTTATGCCACGATCGGGCTAGGACAAACGGATAGCTGATCCTTTCACAAAAGGGAATAATCACAGAAATTTGTAGGTCATTTACATTGTATGAGAAATATTAGTCTCAACGCCCATTATATCGTGCTTTTTGAATCACCAGGAGATAAGCAACGAATCTCTATGCTTGTAAGACAAATTCATCCTGCCAGAGTGCGAGAGTTCATGAGGAGTTATGAGGAAGCTACAAGCCGTCCTCATGTATATATGAGGTTGGTTTAAATCCTACAACGGATGATCAAGAACGACTCATGTACCAGCAGGCGAAGCTGAAGTTTTAGTCGAATATGTGCGGAAAGAATCCTATCACCACCCAACCCTTGCAAATTCAATGCAAAACATCGAGCAGCGAACGAAAGAGATTATAGAAGCACCACAACTTATCGCGGTTGAGAAAGGCAAACTGTATCCTGACCAACTTAATCGATTTATTTATTTTAAAACTGTTTGTAGATACAAAAGACACCTAAACGATATGCTCTTAGAAGTAGACCTTATTCACCTCCAAAAAAATATTTGAACCAATAAAAGTGTTTTAAAATTTAATTATGTATGTGCTGTATGTACATTGTATCACCACTAATGATAAACTAATGACTCACAACCTACATAGCAACCGCTAGGTGTTTATATACAATGTTTGTATATGCTTGTAAATCACGCTTGTATAGACTTTACTAAATAAACGCTTGAAACTTTGTATAACTTATTAGGTAAAGTGTCGCTATATTGGTTTTCTAGGAAACATTTCATTAGATACAAAATCAACTTCCAAAATATTCTCCTGATGTTGACGAGCCATTGTATATCTTTTCTACGAGCGAAATACAAAGCAATTGTATTTGATTGAACGTTTGATTGATTGATTGAACGCTTGGCAAAATATATAGGGACGCTTAGCTATTGTGACTTATTTACAAAACGGTATGCTGAGTTCAACAAATTTATTGTTTGTTCGCCCCGTTAACCAAGAGTTCACTGGTTCGCCCAAACTTACCTGGTCCTGTGACGTCATGTTAATGAGGTCTCAAAGGAGTGGGAGCGAATTGCATAATGAATAGCGCTAATGATCATGCGGCACCCCTCATATCCTAATGGTGATACGCCAACTCATATGCTAATGTTTTGCGGCCCCTCATATGTTAATGATCATGCAGCCTCTTGCGCCCCCCACAAAGGGGGTTGACGGCCTGCATATTACTACTGGTATATTGAAACTTTTAATATTATTACTGCACACCTTCACTTTATCACTGCACACATTAGTTATCACTGCACAGATTGGTTATCACTGGACACTAGGTATGGAGAACTGTGGTGATTGCCATTAGCCCTTAATTCTTGTTGCAGAAAATTATGATCGAAGCAATATCGTCGATTTGCAGTCTGAACTGAAGATTTTGATTCATGTTGGTGAACACGAGAATATAGTAAACATACTAGGTGCTTGTACAAAAGGTAAGCAACTACTTCTTCCTTCTCTAATCCCCGAGATAGCCCGAATGCGAGTGTACTAGTTCGCTCACTATTTACATCCGTGAAAAAAGGAGCGAGGGCCATAGCGGAGTGAACAGTCAATTCATTATGGCGGGCGCGTGGCTACAGTTCATAGGTCAACCTATGACTGAAATGAGCGAAAATTTACTCTGAAAGTCGTTTCATGAGCTATGAAATGAATTTTTCACTTTTACGTACTTTAGTTACAATATGATAAGAAAAATATAATTAATGGGAAATTGTGAAATGTTTGTTTTGAATTGCTGATGTATTTGTTTCTTTAAACAGTTGTTGCTTAGACCTCAGTTATACACGATTTTTCAGTGAGTTTTTCAAATTACCCTATTTAATTTTATGTTTTCAAAAAACTTTATTAAATTAACCCTATATCGTCCACTGTAGCATATATGCTACAGTGAAAGTCAATGCTCGTTTCTCATTATTTTCGAAATATTTTTACTCTTTTAACCATTGTAGTATATCTGCTACATGTTTTAATCAATTCAGTTTCAGTAAACGGTACTACCCCCCCTGCGGAATATTAATTTTTTTTAAACAAAGATGGCGGCCCAACAAGAAGCACATGTTCGCAAATCCAAGGTAATTTCTTTGCTTTTTTCTCGTCCTTTTTCTGTAAAGTCAACATGTTTTTGTTATTATATCTAAAATAGGACACCTATACAATATTTCAAGCCGAAATATAGCGAGAAAACTCGCTTTTAAGTTGTTAAATTTCGAAATTAAAATTCGTTGTAGCAAATATGCTACATTGGTCGATTATGGTAACCGAACACCCAATCAAACTAGATAATTTTCAGGTTTATTTCTTGAGATTTTGCCCTATATTTAAAAGTACAATAACACACAATAAAATAATGTTTTGCTATACTTGTTTATCTTTTACTCAGCTTGTATTTAATGTCATATTTTATCTTTTCTCCAGAAGCCAGCTGAGAGGTATAATGTTAATGATGTCCTTGAAGATATTCATGGGTCGGAAAGTGAGTTCAGTGACTTGTCAAGCGATGACGAGTTAGATGATGAGTGGTCCTATCCTGACGAGAGTAATTTCAACGCGCAGAGAGAATCTGGATCTGATTCTGATGATTTCAATTCTTCAGATGATGAGCCTCTTGCTTCACTTGCAAATCAACAAGATGTTGCTGTTGAATCTGGATATAAGTTCAACAAACGAAGGGCATTTATCCCACCATCAGGTTTGGAGTTTGTTGATGTCGCCGTTGAACCAGAACCCATAGATGTTACTCCCTATGAGTACTTCAAACGTTTTGTGACTGACGACATGTTTGAGCACATTGCTTTGGAGTCAAACAAGTATGGGCATCAGAAAAATGGAGAGACCCTACAAGCTACTGCAAAAGAAATTGAAACTTTTGTTGGTCTGTACTTCCACATGGGACTGGTAAAGATGCCAACTGTTTCTGCTTATTGGGAGACAGGTACTCGGTACCCACCAGTTGCTGACGTTATGTCGAGGAATCGATTTCAGAAGATTGCTTCCATGATACATCTCCAAGATAACTTGGAAGTCACTGAAGAAGAACGAAAAGACAAGGCCTGGAAGATAAGGCCTTGGTTTAATTATCTGAACTTGAACTTTGGAACTGTAAGTCCATCAGAAAATCAATCTATTGATGAAGCAATGGTTGCCTTCAAAGGAAGATCATATCTCAAGCAGTATCTTCCAAAGAAGCCCAAGAAATGGGGATTCAAACTTTGGGCTCGATGTTCTTCTACTGGCTTTATGCACGAGTTTGACATCTACCAAGGCAAAGGTACTGGCAGAGATGATCCTGGTGATGTGTCTGACTGTGGACTTGGTGGAAATGTGGTCCTTAAGTTGTGTGAATCCCTCCCACCTAACCGAAACTTCAAGATCTTTGCCGACAACTACTTTTCCAATCTTGCCATGGTGAGTGCTTTGGCACAACGAGGTCTCCACTATGTTGGCACCATAACAAACAACCGTCTCCATGGTGCTCCTCTTAAGTCGGAGAAAGAGCTGAAGAAAGAAGGCAGAGGTTCTTATCACTGTGTTGTTGAGACAACAAGGAATCTATCTCTGGTTGTTGGCTTGACAACAAGTGTGTAACCGTTGTGTCATCATATCTTGCAGCTGACCCTGTTGGACCTGTTCAAAGATATGACAGGTACAAACACTATAAATATATATGATAAAATAATATATTACAAAGATATGATAGGTATGAACATCATATCTGAAAAGTTCTCTTAGGAAGATCTCTCTTAGGCTAATCATCGCTGAAAAGCTCTCTTAGGAAGTGAAAAATGAATTATTTGTACTTTTCTTTAGATCCTTGAAGAAGCATATAAATGTTGATCGACCGCATCTGATTGGTGTGTACAACAGTGGTATGGGTGGTGTGGATCTGATGGACATGATGTGCTCTTTATATAAGTATAAACTGAGAAGCAAGAGGTGGTATATGTACATTTTTTATCATACACTAACCATTGCCTTGGCCAATGCATGGTTCTTGTACAAAAGGAATTGCAAGATCCTAAAGATCCGAAATGAGATGCCCATGAGGATGTTTCAGGCCCATGTAGCATCAGCCTTGTGTTCTGCAGGGAAATCTCCACGCGGCCGCCCATCACTTGGTTCAATCCCAAGAAACGGAAAGTTCAAGTGAATTCTGCTCCTGTTGCCGACATCAGATTCGATGGTATTTGCCACTTCCTTCTTGGGAGAGAAAAGGCAACGTTGTAGGCTATGTCCAGATGGCTTTTCATTTGTGTTTTGCCAGAAGTGCAAAATGCATTTGTGTTTGAACAAAAGTAGAAATTGTTTTCATGCCTACCATGTTAAGTAGCGTGCATGCAAGCAGTGGTAAAGCTAGCTATCACCAACACTCAACAGGTCATGCTATAAAAATGTTTAATAATTTGAATTATTCATAACATTGGAATTGTATTGTCTTAAAACTATTTAGGTGCATGTTTCTCTGCATAGTATGACTTGTTGCCATGGTTAGCTTTTCAACTATTGGCAAGTAATAAACCACGCCCAACAACTGTGCACCACACCCAAATACTTGATCGAACATGTCTGGAGTCAAGGTTAGGAGAAGCCTTGCCAACTATAACTAACTAATAACAACATATTGTACTTTTACCATTTAGTTTTGTATATATTAGTTCTTATTTCAAAGTGATATTTTACATTGTTTTTATCAATTACAGCCCAATGTAGCAAATCTGCTACATCGGAGAAAACCATGGGAAAATGTTGCAAATTTATTTTTTTTTGGAGAAATAGATTATTTTGGTCTAAAGTAATATTATTGCACAAGGAAGTAATTTTTAGAGTATTAGAAAGTTGCTTGGGTGATATAGGGTTAACAGGAAAGCAATAGATTTCACCAGAGAACCGACAAAATGCAGGAATTGTATATTAAGTCGCAGCATATAGAATGCATTGTAACTTAACTACATAGCATATTTTGGAAATAAATAATTGTATAAATAGAATAGAAATGTTTTGCCGTTTCCTACACTCCAAAAAGAGATATACCGTCTGTGTTACCATGACTTGTTGAAGCGAACCAGGGCTCACTTCGGACAGTCCAGCGGAATGAAACAATGTCTGGGAACTATAATTGTTTGGCCGTAGTGAGGGGTTGCTACATGCATGTATTTCTGGTATATAAATTGTACCTATACACGATCATATACTGCTCTCTATTGCATTTTCTGCAGTGGAACCTATATGCCTGTTTGGCAAAAAATATTATTAATATGGACCAGTTTTAGTTATTACCAAATGTCCATAGGAAATACTCTTTTATATGAGTTAAAATGTTTGAGGACATATTTGGTAAATCAATAATGCACGTCGTTAGTAATGGTTTCTAATGATACTTATTATATTTAAAATGAGAGTACAAAACTATCAGTTTTCTTATTGAACGAAAAACATCATAGAAAAAACCATCATCAACGCTATCCTAACTTTTTAATGTGAAAAGTGTAATTGAGTCGAGATATTGCATTGCCTACCATACTTTGCCCAATATCACTCATAATTTTCAACAGGTAAAGGTTCGAACATGTGGATTATTATGGAATACTGTCCAAATGGAAATCTCCGCGAATTCTTAAGAGACAGTCGGAATCTGTACAGCTTGGAGGAAGAGTCTTTAATGACAGACCTTTCAAGGTTTTGGTCCAAAAAATTTGATGTATTTTGCTTGGCAAATTGCAAAGGGAATGACATTTTTGATCTCCCGGAAGGTAATTTTCTTCACCATGTAGTTAAAAATTGCATATTGCAAAATATATGCCAGATATTTCTACCCTGTCGCCATTACAGAGATGCAGCCGCATATATGGGTTTGTCTGTAGGAAGCGAAGGGTACCTTAGGGAGCTTAGGGACCTCGTTTCGTCCAAACCTATGAAAAAGTCTCTCTTCAGAACATTTTACCTTAATAGGATGTTATTTATGGAATTCCTTGCGATATCAAGATCGTCCTGTGCATATGACCTAATTATTAATCCTTTTTATGATAACAGACTCAGCACAACAATCAACGTATACAGAACCAGAATTTGTAAAACACTGATAATGTCGTTCATTACAAAGAAATTGTTAATAATATTTATATTATAAGTAGTATCTAACGAGCAATTTGATTGGCTAATTCGCGTGCTTTATGACGCAATAAAGCACGGCCACCGTTTTGATTTTTTCTCCCTTTGTCCCCGCTTGATAAATTTTCCTCGGAATTTTCAATACAATATGAACAAAATTATAATAGTTTTAAATCCAAAGTCTGTCAGAAAGCAAGACTGAAGTAGACCTAAACGAGATGAAAAAAGCCAGCCAACAAATAACAACGGGATCCATAAACGGCGAATAAAGATTCGTAGCTGTTTCTGAGTTTGAAATATACTTTTTTGCTTGAAAGTTCGCATTCAACGGCGACAAGAAACGCGAAAATCTGTGCTATTTTGACATTTAAAGGTACAAAAACTGTATTTAGACACAAACCAAACCAAATTTATCCACAGTTCTAGGTGCAAAAAATTAAAATTAACCATTTTGGCATTGAGTTAGATAACACTATGTGTACAGTTTTTAAGCTGTCAAGATGCAACGACAAAAACCTACACAAATACGACATGTATATGCATTTCTTGACAGTTTGTCTGAGAAAATTTTTAACCACCAACCACTGAATTAGCAAAAAAAACAGTATTCAAACATATTCAAACAGTACCTTCAAACAAAAACTGCCCGATATATTTGGTTCAAGATGAAAAATCAACTTGACAGCCAATGTCGTCAAAGCAGCTTGACAAAAACCCTTCGCTTTTATACCGAATCCAGGACAAAAGTGAAGCAGAACAACAAAAAACCAATCTGTCTATCATTGTGCACCATATTTGAAAAATTTTCAACATTTTTTGTGCCTTTTTAATCCATAATTTTTGTTGAGTACTTGAGTTGCAAGTTTTTCGCTCCTTCGCCGGCCAGAATTCAAGCGTAGTTGTTGCCAAGCAATGAAAACATTGAAAAGCTTGCGAGTGACATCAGTGATTACATGTTTATTAGGAGAATATCAATATTGATCTTTGAACAAAATTGTTTACTGTGCTTATCTACCACTTATAATATAAAATAATTAAAAAAACTCGTCTTGTTTTGTTATGGTGTAATAATGCACTCGAGGGAATGTTGGGAGAATACTCGAGAAGCGTGTAAAACACTCGGCTACGCCTCGTGTTTTACAAGCTTCTCTCGTATTCTCCCAACATTCCCCCCTCGTGCATTATTACACCATAACGGCACGCGACTAGTTTTTAATTCTTAAGTATATTATCATGCCATTAGTTATAGTCTCTATATTCTATTTTCGTACATGTATAATCGTAGAGAGGTAGTAGTGATATATACTTGTGTTGAAAAGCCCAGAATAAATTATTAAAATTAGGATGTGACATAGTAAAGATTTTGTTCTCCATTGTCTTTACCGTGAATCCTGCTGTTGGAAAGCGAATAAATAAATAAATAAATAATCAAATATATCTCTACTCGTCTTGTTAATCTTCCTATTTATCTCGTAGATAATTCATCGAGATCTGGCTGCACGAAACATCCTCATTGGACATGAATATAAAGCAAAAGTTGGAGACTTTGGCTTGGCAAGAGATGTTTATCAATATCAAGAATATTTAAAAACGTCGACAGTAAGTTTTCATCCTTTCATTTCAATTTACCTTTGTTCTCTCTTGCTACCTGTTAACAAGTGCTACCAAGTTAACAACTTTAATATTCATGTTAAGCCAGTGGTTAACGATTCTTGTATTCAGGCCTTGCAATTGACGTCGCAATACATAAAGTAATTTTTTGTTTGTCTTGCGCCATTTTGTTGGCAAACATTTAAAACTATAATTGTGAACAAACTATGGGTCACTTGCCGTCAATTAGCCGTCAAAGCAAAGCTGAGTTTATTGCCTTTGTGCGAGAATTTAGAAAGGCCATTTACTGTCAAATTTAATCAGGTATTAACGCTGCTATCTGGAACACCGTGATGATTTCCTCCACACAAAATGGGGGATTATTTATCGTGACGAAATATTCTCTCCAGCCTGCAAGACATGAATACAGTGTAGTGACTCAACAAAACATATGTGCCATTAGCTAGCATGCTTGATTTAGGGAGTGAGTGTCGCTTACGCCATACAATAGTAATAAAACTTCGATGTGCGTTGCTTTAACGCCATATTACCACTGTTTCACTCCAAAAGGAACAACAACGCATCATTTTTATCCAAAAGCATGTTTTGGCACTATAGTTAAGAAAAGTATCACCTTGATCGTAGGTGTTGGGAACAAGGCATTGTCAATGACCTGTAATAACAAGGATTTTATCTATCTTAAAAATCCAATTTAAGATTTTCATGGTTGGTTTGGTTTATGATCATAGCAATTTAATCATATTGATGGCAGAAAATATCGAAGTGATTTTAAATACATCTTCAGATTACAGTACGTGCATGCTGTTTTAAGACCAGATACCTAGACAATACTCCTAGTCATCGATAGTGCTTTCTTGCACCTACCTTTTTTCGACAAACAAAAACAGTTCGTGATTTGTAGAATTGTTCATTTCTAGGGATTGGTTCCTTTAAAATGGATGGCTATCGAGTCTATTAAAGATTCAATATTTACTGAGAAGTCTGACGTGTAAGTACAATTGTTTTTGAGATTGGTTATTAACACCATTTATTATCGAAAAGAACCAGAAACATGTGAAATATATACAGACATGTTCATATTTTTGGTCAGTGCCAATGCAATTTAGTCAAAATTGACGATTTGAAGTGATGAAGGGACCCATTTTGTGGTCGGACTTGCTTTTCTTACAAGCGAACATTTCGACTGCAGATTTTTTGTATATACAATTACAGTTATGGCAGAACAATTGGGTTGAATTTGTTTTCCGGTTTCTCGGTTACAAGGCAATTTACATTGTGAATGTATAATTGAAAGCGTTTGTGGCTATGAAATCTTCTTCGTATCTAAATTTAGGTGGTCCTTTGGTGTTTTACTTTGGGAAATCTTCACATTGGGTAAGTATATTTCGCTATTTTCAATTAATTTCACCAATTCTAAACAGAGCCAATATAGCTGTGTTTTTAAAGTGTTATGTCGAGTTTACCATCATTCTGTAAAACACACCGCGTTAAAGGTCGAACTATATTCTCAATAATTTGCAGAAGATAATCATTAGTATGATATGTTTCTCTAGGTGGGACACCTTACCCAGAAATGTGTGCTAATGAAGTATATCAATTCTTGTCGAGTGGAAAACAGATGGAACCACCAATCATTGTCCTAACGAAATGTAAGTAAGAAACTAGCCGATGTGACTAAAACTTTTCAATAAAAAAACCCAATTAAAATGTAAAAAATGATTCAACTCGTGACGCGATAGATATCCAAAATAGATAGCCTATTCTAGTTAAACCGTATGAAATACATAAACCATTAACATGGTCCGACGAAAACTATAAGGCAGAAAAGTTAAGAAAGAAAGTTCAGTTCAATATGGGGAAGGATATAGCACTGCAATGATTCTGCATACAAATGGTTATCTTAAATATATCGTAATTTCGCATTTATTTATTGTACGTCATGCATACGAAACCACTGTTTTAGATACAAAACTTTATACTAAAGTAAATAAATGAATTAATACTGATATTGTGTTTACAGCTTCAATGTTATGTCTACGTGTTGGAATGAAAATCCCAAAGACCGCCAGACTTTTCGCAGTTTAGAAGAAATGCTGTACGAAATACATGGTTGTAAAGAAATGATAAAGGTTTGTGCGGAATATTTAGCAATTTGTTTGGTTTTATGGCGTTTTTAAAATCTGGCTACTTAGCCCTTTTAGATGCATCAATCGTTCCCATATGCTAAAATGATCGTCAAAATATTTTTTCTTAATTAACTGTAGACCAACAACGACGACATCGTGAATAGTTGTCCAAATACACCTACGAAACCGGATTTGATTGCATCAGAAGAAGAACCATTTCTCCCAATGTGACATAAAATATAAACGTAGTTTCAAGTAGTAATTCGTTACAACTTACAACTAGTATATAAATTATTGAAATACTTATAAAGCTAAACATTTGGATAAACCATTAGAATCCTTACTAGAAGAACTATTCCAATATAATAACCCATTCACTTAAATGCCAACAGAGGTTGATTATCAACCGCGGGCGAAACTGCAATATAGAACTAGAAATTATTGTGATACATGATAGTTGAACACCTCAGCCAGTCAATCTGGAAGAGAAAAAATAAACATTTCTCGAGTTTGAGCGCAGTCTCTTCGTTAAGAGAGTTGTATGTCGGGAAATATGTCTTTTTTCTCCTCTATATTACCTTGTTGAGGTTTTCATGCAAGAACTATTTATAACAAAAAATTACCCATTGCTACCAATCCACATTTTGGATAAATCACATCTTGACCATGCAAATCTTGTCCTACTCAGCACTACGTAAAACAGCTTTCTAACACACCGTTGCAGCTTGGCTATGGTGACTTCAAAGCAGTCGTGTGACTTGACCGAGGACTGCAGCCTGTTCCCATCCGCAGTCTGTAGTCCGGAGTTGGCTATTTCAGAATCCCTAATCTGAGTAAAGATAGAGACAATATCAACCAACCATTTAGCATATATATTTCATAATTTTATGAGTGAATGGGTGGCAATGGGTATATGAGCACCCGTTAGTTTACGCGATCTACTTAATAATACCTGCATTGTATTAGTATGTGCCAATAGCTAGCTACGGTACGTTGTATAGACAGTTTGCATTTGGAAATAATTGTAGAAATTGTTGGAATCTAATTATGGTTGAATTAAGAAAGTAGTTAAGCATAAGATCGAAGTAACTTGCAACTTATAATTAAAGTATAGTCAATAAGAATGCAACAGAAAAGAGATATATTAAGCACAGAGGAGGGAAGTCAATGGCGTAGGAAACCGGTCTGTATCATACTCTTGTCCCAGACCACAGTCGCAGAGCATCAACGAAATCACAGGCGTTACACCACCTTATATATATATAACCGCCGTGATACATATAAAAATTTCTTGATTCACGCATCGAGAAAAGCGTTAAACACGAAACTTTCAAAATTCGCTCGAAATGTTGGTCGCTCGAGCTATCAATATTAAATTAGCCAGTCACTTTATTTAAATTAGCTCAATATTTTCTTTGCAAACTTTTCCCATATAGATGTTTAATATGAAAATACCTACAAGTTCGCAATCTTCAGAACCGTTATAGCTATTGTAGCCATGGTAACGTCAAATATACGGTTGCTATCTCCTCTTATGAAAGCTTTTCCTTTATTGAAAATAAGTGATTTTCTAGCGAGTTGTTCGTCTTCGGTTAATTTTGTAATGTTTGAGGCTCAAGATAATGCTTTGCGGGAGTCGAGTAAGTTTTTCGATGGGAAACTAAATAGTAGTGTGCCTGCTTTTTGTATCTGCGCTAGCACATATATATTGCTATCGAATATCTAATGTAATGAAATTCAACGAGGCAATCAGCGACAGCTATTTTAAAGTGACGTAATGTTACCCTATGATATCTACCACTGAGCTATACTATTACTGGAGGAACTGCTGCTAATGTCAGCCAAGCAGAAAAGTGTCCGCAAAAACATGGCGCATTTTGGCATTTTCTGACGCCACTGGTTCTAGTTGACCATGGTAATTTCCACTGACCATTGCTCATTTTGAGCCCCCTACAAACTTCACAACCTCCTGGTTTTGCAAAAATATTTTAGCTTTGTGCTGTAAATTCGCGTTGGTTTCAACATTTCCACATAGGTTTTCAACTCTTGACCTTTTATCCAAAGATGTGAAAGACGTACACGTTATTCCCATCCGTAAAAGACAACAAACAAATATTAAAACATCGAGAAATGTGGACGAAGACGATATTTGAAGCCAGTATGAATAGGTAAGAGACGTGAATTATTTCAGTATTTCACAGTTCACATCGTGAAAAATTGGCATGCAAAACGATAAAATACACCCAATTTATTAAGAAAACAACTTCCTTGTACTGTGTAATGCAATATCTTAACAAACAGCGAGCTGTATGTTTCACAATTTGCCAATTTGTTTGCACAAGCCAACTAAAATATCGTGCTATAAACTCAGTTTTACCCTTGAAGCAAGGGGGTATTTTATGTTACATTTTTAGTTCATACCATTTATTGTGTTGTCGGTTGCTTGTATGGATTTAAGTAGCATTTATTAAGTGGCACGGGGTTTTACATTTTATTTTTCTCCATCCAGCCCACATGATACCCCCGGGATTTTGCATATTTTTTTCTTCGTCCAGCCCACATGCAACCCCCAGGCTTTTTCATTTTATTTTTCTCCAACGATCTCAAAGGTAAAAGAAGAGAGGTAAAACCTTGGTTGGATTAAGTACAATATGAGTAAAATCGTCTGGCGTTAGACAGAGTAAAGTAGAGACCCTACGGAATTGAACCTGCGGGCCTGCGGTCTAACCAACTGAACTACAAAGTCCAGTTGCTCAGCATTAACCTGAAGTTCGGTATATAAGATGGGAGTGATGCCAGTATAATATGGTGTATGGGTAAATATCAAGATTTTTCTCGGCATCTCGTTCGATAGGATTATTAAATTAGTAGAATGTGTTAGAAGATGGATTATTTGAGCGGAAATTTATATACATTTTAGACCTACCTTTTGCGAAAAATGCAACTTAGGTAATCTGGCAGGAATTGAATCTGTGGCCCTGTGATTCCGGTACAGCGCTCTGACCAACTTAGTCCAGTTGCTCCAGCAATATTATCCTGTTATGGATAAAGCTCCTAATTACCATTTTAAACAGTAGCATGGCAAATATATAATATATTTTATCACTTTCGAGTTTTATCTTGTTTGAATGTCCTATAAATATCTAGAAAATGTTCTAAAATTAACTAAAACTATAAGCTGTTAAATATCACAGAGGACAAAATCTGTATACAATTTATACACCTAACTTCACAGTACTATAAATGATAACATAAAATGCTGTTTTAAATAAGTTGAAACAACCTGAAAATTTTTTTTATCAAAACAAGCATGAGACTATCCATTTGTCTATAATGCGATGTTCTGGGAATGGCTGAAGGAACATTTAGTTTTTTTCGGATTTCAAGGGATGTATAGATATTATAAGTTATAATTATAGAAAATGGTTAGAAACCTATATTCGGCGGTTGAGTAGGATAAAACTACCTGAAAAATACAATAAAAACTTCGACGTTTCAAGCGAAGGCCCTTCGTCTGGAAGTTAGTAGCGCGAGTCGGGAAAAACATGTGCTTTTATAGTGAATACAAAAGCGATCACGTGATCACGTCAACAGGTTATCGCCAGACATTTTAACACTGGCAATCACAGTGTTTCAGATATGAAAATTCGAGCTCAGTGTCCCATTTCTGGCAGTAATGATAGCCGTAAAAGGCAAGAAATGCGTCTCATTTCCCAACTTGGCACCATTCATCCTCACGGCATTAATGAGCGCTTCTCTTACATTTAACCCTTATCTGTTTATGCCTGCCATCAGCAGATACTCTACACCTCATCTCATACATAGTTCCATAATTTCTGATATACTTGTTTTCTTCGCTTGTCCTTACATGCTAATATATTTTTTAATGTGATTTCCATATTTTGTTTATAGTTTGTTTTGATTAAATCCATCTGATTGGTTTATTTTTATCACGTGATCACTTTTGTATTCAGTATAAAAGCACATGTTTTTTCCCCGACCCATGCTACTAACTTCCAGACGAAGGGCCTTCGTTCGAAACGTTGAACCTCTTATTGTATTTTTCAGATAGTTTTATCCTACTCCACTGGCGAATCTTCGTTAGACTCTACCTACACTGGCACCACGCGTTCGAGATATTTAGGAAATAGATATTTAGCGCTGCAGGGCATCATATAGGTTTTGGCAGGGCAATTTTACCAGACACCCCCTCCCCTCAACGAAAAGGTGGTGGTTTCGCCCCTGTATACTTAAGGAGCAAACATGGAGGTTCAACGGGATTTGAACCGGTATATTATATTTTTACATATAACTAATTAAAATCTTGTTTTCAAAAGTAGTTTAATAGTACGATTTTTGAAAGTAGTGTTTCGCAATGTTGGTTGATCCACTTTGGTTAATTTTAAACTGGAAATTGGAAAGTCGGAAAACACCCTGGTCAATTTTAAACAAAATGGATTAAATTCTAACCCGGTGCCTGGTAGTATATCAGCCTATAACCTGGTTAATTTAACCTGGTTAGACTTTTTGATTGATGTAGTAGATAACCAGAAAATTTAACCGGGGAGGTTTACCTACCCAGAATAATCAATAATGTTTAGTTTAACCACGAAATGTTAACAAGGATGTTTTTTGAATGTGGTAGTTGGTAAATGAAATATGTGGTTGATCAATCGCTTGGCTTTGCAGGACAACCACTATTCCGATTGGACAAATGTCGTAGCCAGCGTTGATGCTGCAGGTGTAATTTCAATCAATTTTTTAACTGAAGGACTCGCCCAAAGAAACCGGAAAGTTAAAAGGGTAAGCACTCATTTTAAACGTCTATTTTAGACACGAAAGCATGCTATCCTGCACCGGGGATGTTTCAACTTCCGGACACACCCTTGACGTTTATATATAACGTAAATTCTTTATTCAGCTTTCCATTCAAGTAACTTTTAACTACCCTGTAAGTTGAATGACACCCCTTCTATTGAGCCCTCTTATCCAATAGCTCCCCCCCCTCTCAAACGTGCCTGAAATATAGGCCCTGGCCTAATATAGCAATATAGTTGATGTACGCATAAATATGTTTTTGGCCTGACTCAGAGTCATTAACTAAGTTTAAGAACTATTAAAATATTAAGTAATAAATAAAATTTAACCGTTTCAAAAGACAAAAAAATGAATTAGACATTATTTGTGCAATTTATGAACTGATATAGTTTAGCACAATTGCCTGAACAAAGCTAGTTTCATGGCACGATAAAAACAAACTTACATTCACTTCGCCATTGTGTATACCGTATAAAACTATATTTAAGCGCTTCTGCTACTCCAGACATTGTTTTCTCGTGTTTTTGGAATGGATTCTTGATCATTTAGCTTCGACTGGCCAACAGACGTAAACAATGGTTTTCTGTCGCTCATTCAAATTCAGGGGGCCAAAATGTATTTTAGCCCGCCGCTTTATTCGTTTTAACCCGCAAAATGCGCCACAATGCACGCTTAAATGATATTATTATAATTTTAGCGGGCATTGTGGCGTATTTTGCGGGCTAAAATGAACAAAACAGCGGGCTAAAATAGCGAGTGGAGCGACAGAAAACCATACGATAAAAACAAACTTACATTCACTTCGCCATTGTGTATATAATTATACTAATAGTTTCTGGCACTACACACATTGTCTTCTCGTCTTTTTGGAATGGATTCTTGCTCATTTAGCTTCGAAGATCGATAAATTTTTCTTCGTTCAGTTTTTCAGCCATATGCATTTTGTCGTTAAAAGTGTAAAAAAGACACTTGCCGTCAGTCGGCTAAAGACGTAAACAACGATGAAACTAGCATTATTCAGCCAAACTCAGGCAATTGTACTAAACTAAATCAGTTCATATATTGTTGAAATAATACTTATAATTCTTTTTTTTGTCTTTGAAAACGGTTTTCTGCTAAGTATTTAAATATAGTTTTTAAATTTAGTAAATACAATGTCGGCGTGATGGCAGCACTGTTCATTTTATATATTCTGCTTGCCGTATATTTTGATTTTCTCATCTGGCTGTAAGTGCATGCCCGGTAAAATTATAATAATAGTAATACAGTTGATGTTCCTGGGCATAAATATGTGTTTGGCCCTCCTCAGAACTCATTTTAACCCTCGCTACGCTCAGGCTAAAATGAGTCGGGCCAAAAACATATTCATGCCCGCGAACATCAACTATATTGTTATAATAATAGAGATTTACTGTGTTTTCTCGTGTGCATTTTCTGTCACGAGATTTGATTGTTAACTGCCAGGAACTTTGAGTGGACAACATTGTTGTCGACCGGCAACGATATACCATTTGCCGAATTACTGGAGCGTACCATTAAATGCATTCGTTCTTTGAGTTGTTTTGAATTATAGCCAGTCTTACGTATTGTGTTTGAAATTTAGCAGTTTCAGAATTTATTTTTTTGTTTCAACTTTGTGAAGGGTCTAGTGTGGACCTGGGCTAAAACATGGGCGAGATCACTAAATATTCTGTTTTCCTTGGTTTATTTATTTTCAATGCTATTTTTGTTTCAGCCAATATTTCGTGCTTTGGTTGAACCGATTATTCAATGTCAAGATCAAACTATTTCTGAGCAAAATGTCCAAAATGGAAGCGCTGCAAACAGCACAGATAAATATCTTTTTAAAATCGTGTTCAAAGATATACACCCGGTAAGGAGCACTATTAAATGATGGGACAAATTTGGTAATTTGACCACATTTAACACTCGTTTCCAATCCTCTAATACTAGAAACCTAGTAATTATGGCGCTTACAATCGCATTTTTCTTAAGTCAAGGCTGTACATCTTATTAATTCGCACGTTTTCGTGATTTGTTCTTAAAGGTGTTTGAAACGTACGTCTCTGAAAGTAGAGAGAAAAATTCTTTGAAAGTTTTGGTCTTTGAGACTACGAACCCTGTTAATATGTTGACCAAATAATACATTTGAATTAGCATTACGCCACCGTATAAACGGTCAGGTCTTCTCTCACATCATGCTGGGAAAGATAATCAAGACTAGCATTATTAAATAATTTTCAATTATATAGCGCCTATTTTACATTGTTAAGTTACGTTTTTAAATTTAAAGACGCGAGGCGGTAAATTTACTGTGTATCTATAATATACAGTTATATAAACACGCTTCTCGACTAATCAATACTCGCGTACTACAGGGTTGTTAAAAAATGGAAATCCAACTTCAGCATGCTAGCTGTCGTGCGTTTCATATTTAGTTTATGTATTTACTTTTTTCAGGCCAATAAAGATCATTATATAACTAGAAGTTACTATCGCAAGGAAAGTGCTGCCTTGACGCCCAAACTGCATGCAAAATTCCTCGACCAATTAGTAATAATGAACGTATTTATATTGCTAATGGCACACTGTATGTATAGATTTATTTTCTTGTCCAAACGATGAGATTAATACAACACTGTGATTTATACAACACTGTGATTATTGTAAATAATAATATATAAGAAGTACACAAGTGGTGTTCAAAGCCACATATCAGAGTGTTCAGACTATTGTCAATGGAATTCTTGGTACCAACATCATTGTTCCTGTTATTAGAAATCATTCTTTACTTCAAAGCTGTCAATTGCATCTTGCAATTGCAAATATATTTGGAAGAGTAGAGACAATGTCTTTTAATTATATCTTTGTGGTACAATAATAGTTTGCATGTTGTCTGTGTTCATAAGATATTGATACTGCACTTGCCATGTGCTAAACAAACATGTCACAACAATTTCATATTTATTTAGCATTTAGCTTCCATCAGTGTTCATCTGTACTGTCCAGTGAATTGTCAAAATACATGATTATACAGCAAACCAACATAATAGTATATCTCTCCAAAACAACTGTGAGCAGGGATCCACATGACATATGTTGGAAATATTTAATTATTTATATCGCAGATTCCATCCCATTACAGATGATATAATATATCCATATTATTTTGTATGTTTGTAACAACCATTTTTTTCAAGTAAATATCCATAATTTATCAACCAAATTCGGTTTTCATTTTCTGCCTCAACAGGCGGTCAATGTTACTTTGTGCCACAACTGGCTCTGCCACAATGGGCAGATCAATAATATTTGTGCCTCAACACGCTCCACCACAATGGGCGTATTAGTTCTATTCTGTGCCTCAACAGGCTCTATCACAATGAGCTATTCCATTTAAAATCTGTAACCCCCCTCCCCCTATCGAGGACAGGGATTTTTCTATAACCCTGAAGAATTCCTGACTTTCAACAGCCCCCCTGAGGAATTTTGTATTTACAACACCTACCCCTGAAGAATTCCTGTCTTACAGCTATTACCCCTGAAGAATTTGACTGCAACCTCCTGAAGAATTCAATTTTTTTACTCAACCCCTGAAGAATTCCAAGCCTAAATAGTCACACGTACCCCTGAAGAATTCCAAGGCAAAATGGCCACTTACCCCTGAATAATTCCAGGGTCCTCGATAGGGGGGGTACGGTATTAAATGGAATAGCCCAATGGGTAGATCAATGTTTCTTTCTGCCACAATGGGCAGATCAATATTTTGTGTCTCAATAGGCTCTACCACAACAGGTAGATTGATATTTTGTGCTACGATCACAGGTAATCAGGTATGGGCTCTATGACTACAGCTAGATCACTATTTACCTGCACAGGCGATATATTAACTGTGTCGATCACAGACCGACATACGACATATCTTGTAAGAAAGCATGTTTGAGCCCGTTGAGCACAAAATATTATTGATCTGCCCATTGTGGCAGGGCCAGTTGTGGACAAAGTAACATTCATCCGCCTGTTGAGGCAGAAAATGAAAACCAAATTATGGTATATTTACTTGTTATGGTTGTGACAAACTTACAAAAAATATGGATATATTAGATCATCTGTAAGGGCCTAATGAGATGGAATTATCATCGTACATGAATTAATTAACCTCCACGGGTAGATTAAAATTATTTGTAATAGTACATGAATTATAACGGTAAGTAAGTATTGTTGGTAACTTATCTATAGACAAATATTCTACACCAGGATCTAGGACTAATAAGCCATTACTCAGAGCCTTTAAATACATTTTGTCTCCTTGTATTATTAAAGACATTATTAAATGTTGTTTTAGACCACGCGGACAATGGAATATTTCGTGCTGAAAGAAGCGCCGATAAACTCATAAAAGCACATTGCTTTCCTCTAGAATGAACACTAAACAGTTCATCGCCTTGACGAATATCGGCAGAAAGAAATAAAGCCATACTTACCTGTGTTTCTTCGGGAAATGTTTGTATATTTTGCATCTAGTCAGAAATACAATATTTTCTCGCCCTATCCCCCCATTTTAAAAATTCTCCTTGAGCTCGACTTTCTGCCCGGAATTGCGGACAGACATCCGAACACATTCGATCAAGATCTTGCCAATATATATGTCGCGCGAAAGACTGGGTCAAGTGAACTCTGGCGAAACAAAAGGGCGTCAAGAATAGGGAGCTGCATACGGCAGCAATAACATGTTTACTACGCGAGCTGCATGTGATTGGTCAATACCCGTGCAGGATAATAACTCAATTCTGACCGGACAATGTCCGTTGACCGGCCCTGGCTGTGGTGTTGCGGACATGTTTAAAGAGGTTCTAACAGTTTCTAGTTATTAGTGGGAAAGGACACGTATTGTCTAGATAAGAATTGATCATCAGTGGCCTCTCTTTTTTCCTAAATTTGCCGGTGAATAACTAATGAGGTCACACCAATATGGCCGCCATAAGCCTCATTATGTGGCGTTTGCAGCGTTTTAAAACTCATTAGAAGAGATGTTGGAAACTATATTTCTCAAGTTACATAGGAAAAGATCTTTGCTTCATAGTATAACTAATTTAGACAGCTAACGATTTGACTAGTCAAGAATTCGACAGATTTTGAAATCTCATCTCATTATAAATATTCTGGCTTCAAAATTGGCTCATTGAATTCAATAGGATGCTCTATCCAGTTCTAGTTTTCAGATCAGTGGATTCCGCAATGGTGTCGAAGTAAACCCCTGATCTCGACCTGCTGTATAGCAGGCTTAACTCTGAGGTTAGGGGCAGCGCGCTAACCGCATCTGCCACCCCTGCTTCCCAGCATATACTGTAATTTCATATGCACTTGTCCGTGGTTTACTCTGTACTGTAAGTTACCTACAAGTATTGCTAGGAAAGTTGAAGACAATATTTCCTTTCTATTAAAGTGTCGAGAAAGTTGACATTTTGCACTGTCCTAGAATCACCGAGGTAAAATATGATTCCTAATATGCACATGCTCTCATTGATAACGCTCTATGCGATTTTATAACATACAGATCATGATAGTTTAGAATCCTGAATGCGTGGTTCTTGTGTAGGTAGCGATTAACGATATACTTGAGGGTTTGTAGGATCATGCTGCCTGAAAAATAAAACAAGAACTTCGACGTTTCGAGCGAAGGCCCTTCGTCTGGAAGTTTGCCGCCTGATAGTTTAGAATCATGTTCCTAGACATCAAGAATCTTTCGTTATGATTTTGACACTAGTAATGTTTTGATTCAACACGAAGAGGTCGGCAAACTTGCATGAAAGTGATATATATATGATCTAACAAACGCGTTTAGTAAATGTTCGTACATTAAGGGACGCTAGGGGAGTTTATTTGATAAGAGACGTCTTTTTTTTCCATTGCTTTATTGAAAAAGCGAGATGAAAAAAAAACGAAACATTGATATAAAATTCTATGAAAGAAGTTACTTTCCAGTTTAAGAGTTCGATTATGATAATTATTAATATCAATAATTAAAATTAAGAAATAGAAAACATTTTCCGTGTTTCTATACACATATCTCAAAGTTATTGTCATATCAAAGTCTATACTTCCTGCAAATATGGTGCTTGTATCACAAAATGAACGTGTCCAGGAATAGCAAATTAGAATATGGTATACTTTTAATGGCTTTACTTTGGGGAGACGTTACATCCCGGACAGAGAGAGAGGGTGCGCACGCGATTCAACATGGTCAGTGGAAAATATTTAGAATAAATTAGCATGTGATCCACAAACCCTGAACATCCCCCAACAATTTGTTCGCGTCATTTTTCAAAAAGGAATTTTCCTTCAGTGGTTTTCCCTGGTTTCCCCTTAGCGTTTGGCGGAGGTCTCTGAGCAATCTCGTACCCCGAGCCTGCGATCCTTTGGGAAGAATCTAAGGCTCTGGGATAATCCATAACCGGAAGTGAATATGATTGGTCGCTGATACGGAATGGAATGTCGCAATAATCAACAATAAATTATTAACCGGGTAATTATACTATGTTATACAAGATGACTGCCGTTTAGGAGTGTGCGAATATTGTTTTTGTATTTCAGAGTAAATTTAGCAGTGATATGGTGAATAATCTTCTGATATATTACACGGAAAATATAAAGAATTAAGGTACAATAATGAACGCTACACGTGAGATAGAACCTGAAAACTTTATTCAAATTTTTGCTGAAATTTATTAGCCTACATAAAATATTTATATGCTTTATCTTGGTTTTGAAAATCGTTATTCTTATTACTACTTATTATTAATCGTACTTTTATTTGATCGTGAATAACAGACTATTTGATTTATTTTTCCTTCTCTACATAAATGATCTACCTAACGCTACGGGATTGGCAGAGTGCTTGCTTTTTGCAGATGATACCAGCATTTTTCTAAGTCATTCTGACCTAGGTTATTTAATTTCTGAAATGAATACTGAATTAGAAAAAGTGAATGTTTGGATGAAAACCAATAAACTCTCTGTCAACATTAGTAAAACAAACTACGTTATATTCAAATCAAAACAAAAACCAATCTCAACAAATTTGCCAATTTTATTTGATGCAAAACCCCTCGAGAGGGTGAACGTCGTAAAATTTTTAGGCATTTATATTGACGAGAATATTACCTGGAAATATCACATCAATCATGTTTGCAACAAAATTGCTAAGTCCATTGGAATTATCTCGAGATCACGTTATATATTATCTACTAAAACAAAGCTGGCATTATATTATACTCTAATTTATCCATACATTAGTTATTGCAACATAGTCTGGTCTTCAACATACGTATCTAACTTAAATCGGATCTGGCTACTCCAAAAACGAGCTGTACGTGTCATGACAAATTCAGATTATCGAGCTCATTCTGCCCCATTATTTGAACAATTGAAACTATTAGTTATTTTCAATGTAAACAAGTTTCAGATTGCTAAATTTATGTTTCTTTATCATAATCGGTTACTTCCAACTTCCCTCTCAGATTTATTCTTAAAAAATAATCAAGTCCATAGTTACAATACCAGAAATGCAAACTCTTATCGACCTTACTCTTGTCGAACCAACTTAAAGCAATTCACTATTCTTTATCAAGGCCCTAAAGTTTGGAATTCACTACCTCCTTCAATAAAAAGCTCCAACAGTTTGTCTTCATTTAAAAAATCCCTTAATTGTTTTCTATTAATGAAATAAAATTTAATAAAAAAATTCTGCATTTGTCATGTCCAATCAGTAACTATTATTATTAAAATTATTATTAAAATATTATTCATACATATATACACGAGGTGTCCTCGTTTATAAGCCTTTGGCTTCCAGATGTCACCTCGCCACTCGTACATTATTGTATCTGTATTTTTATTGTAATTTTTTGTATTTGTGGAAATAAACTTGATTTTGATTTGATTTGATTTGATAATTCATTTGAAAAAGCAGTTGGTATTTAGCTGCCTAATCAGGTAATCTTGATCATGCCTCAATGCCTGTAGATTCTATTTTTGTGGAGGTAGCCAATCTTTGAATGGAGCTAGGCTACGCCGGGGCAACCGCTGGGGTCCACCAAGCCGGCCAAAACTAGCTAGTTTTGACTCGGAGGCAGATCCCCGATGATGAGTTCTTGAAGTAGCCAGTAACGCCAGGCTTAGATAACTTCCACTTGATTTTTGGAGTTGTTAGCCAGTAACTCCGGGTTTAGACAGCTAGCTCCACTGCCTTCACAATATTTTTGGAGTTAGCCTGTAACTCCAGAAATCAGAAACAGGACACATTTTGAATTTGGAGTTTACCCCATAGACTAAGGTAGCGTTGCTCCATGGCTCCCTAATTTCTGCAGCTATGATCTTGATCATCTTATCAGTGAATCTTAGATTAGTCATACACATGAGTAATAAGTATACCATGTATATTTTGGATATTTTTATATACAGTTTTGTAGCTTATCATAGACAGGAGTCAATCCTGGCAGGAGAATACATACTCCCACTTGTTGTATAGATGGCAAATTCAGAATAATTTACCAGATATATATATAACAATTTAATGTTTTTTTCAACAACAGCATAAAACATAATCACACAGCTTTTCATAAAATATAGCCAAAATGATTCCAACGTTGGCCAGGACCTAGCCTGCTCGCAGGCTATTCAGGACCAGGTTATGACCCCTGCAAGGGAACTCGCCCATGCTACAGAAAAACATTGTGATCATACATTGAAGAAAAGAACTTTCTGAAAATAGTGTTGTGCAACAGAATTATTTCTACCACCATGATAATGCTAGAATCAATGCCTAGAACTATGTGCCAAAAAAAGGTACATGGATTGCTCCCAAGGACGAGTACAGGGTAGACACCATGAAGGGCAGGTACAATCTTAAACATAACGCTTGAGCAGGGGCGGATCGAGGATTTTTCGTACGTTAGTCAAAATTTTCGTTGGTACACAACCGGGGGGGGATAATTTTTTCAGGGGGGGGCTCGGGGGAAATTGCTCAATTTTCGCACCAGTCCCAGTCAACCCTTTACCCCCCTCCCACCTAACATACACAGAGCTGTACAAGCAATTCCCAGTAGCAGCAGATCTAATAAACAAACCAGACATGGAGTTAAATATTAATCTCCATTTCAAATATTTATAGTTTACACAATAACACAAACTACTGTACATGATATCAGTATTAAAATGTGTTTTAAGAGTAAAGGATAAAATGTTTTGGTCCTGGGAAGCCAATTAGCCAAAGGCTATTTCAGAATAGGACCAATTTGCTGCCTATAGCTATATTCTATTTTTAACAAACACAATTTTACATCACATATGAGATCGTATTACACCATCACCATGCCATGCGGTCGGTCCAACACACATCAAGTCAAAAATACATCAAATTTATATAAGAATATTTTGGTTCGGTTGAAGTCGATAATATATATCCAAACCTTTGGCGATTAATATCAAGCAACAAAAGCATAATATGTCAAGTATGAAGCTTACAGGCTGTTCAACGGAGCTGGACAGGCTCACCAACCAGGCTGGCTCATTTATAGTACAAAGATCCTGTCATGTGAAGTTTCTTACTATACTATATGGCTCATAATAATATAATGGAACCAATTTTCAGTTAATAACTTTAAGCTTCGTTTGATATTCCTTTGATCTACAAGATGTTTTAAAGTTAATAGTCGAGTTGGAAGTACATTTAATAGCGTTTTCTCTTGTTGTCCAAGTTTTTAGATTGGACTTTAGTACCCAAATTTCACGCATTGTTTCAGCTTGGACGAACTTACGGGCGCTAAACGGCCCTAAACTTTGACGGTAGAAAGACAAGGACCCGTATAATTCATAGTGACAGTGCCAAAGGACAAAAATATACAGTTTTAATATAATTACTTAAATTGCATTATTGCAACATTTTCTTCGATATAAAACATTCTGCACTGCTCCATATCGACTCTTGATTACAATATTTTCTTTACTCTGTCGTATTTATATTCCTCTTGCAACGTACTACGAAGAACATTTAGATTTTCTGCCAAACACGATATATTTTCATGGTTTATGTACGAAACAACAGTATATTTTGCAGAATTTGTTTTGAGTCTTACGAACGCATGCCCAGTGTGGTCTTAGCCACGATTTCGGGCTTCAGGTTATGTATTATCCCAGAGACATAGATTCTTCCCAAAGGATCGCAGGCTCGGGGTACGAGATTGGTCTCTGAGCGGAGGTAAAGTCTCTCAGAGATCTCGAGGGCCGAGGCTTCCTTCATTGCTGCAATAGGCACGGTGGAGATTTAAAATGCCAATTTTCTGTTTACAAAATGTTCTGTAGTAACATAAGTCTTTCGGAAATTGGTTTATATGAGAAATTGTTTGTTAATGATAATGAAGTCCTAATATGTTGTTAGGATTTTTAATTGAAAAGGTAGGTTATCTTTGTATAGAATTTCAAGTAGAATTCGATGGTGCTTTTGGATTTCTCATCTACTGTGAACAAAATTATATGCATAGTATACGAGCGACCAATTCTGCGATATTCTGAGACAAATTCTATATTTAGCCAGCGCATAAAACCCGCATTTGGCATTTTAAAATGAATAAGAGCGTCTAGTATGAAAAATAAGCGGAATTTTATGGCGAATGCAATGGTGTTTTCAGATTTTCCATTCATCGAGCAAATAATTATGCGCATATGGTATGCGAAGGACTTTTGCGTGCCTGAGACTAACGCCTGTATTCTAAAAGCTCACTCACACTCAAAGAGTGGAGGTTCAATCTGAGCTTCCTTGAGTGTCAGTGCTATTTTTTAATAGCTGGACGGTGAGTAGCTATTCAAAAACAGCACTGACACTAAAGGGAAGCTCAGATTGAACCTCCACTCTTTGAGTGTGAGTGTGAGTGAGCTTTTAGAATACAGGCTAAGTGTCTATTATTGAATACAAATTACTAAGAAATATGTCGTAACGCAATTACGCAAAATGTTATTGTTTTGTGTTCCCGGGCGGTTTATTTAGCTGTAAATGTTCTCATATGATATCAAAGGCTTAATAAAGGGTAATAATGTAAATTAGTAAGATTTACTAGTATGACTAGTAGCTTCAATGTCAGCCAAGTGTCAGCTACGCTTCACGAGGTTAAGGAAACGAATGGATAAATGGGAACTTTATATTTGAGTAGATGAGGGATGTAACGTTTCCCTTTACTTAGTGCTTGGGGCGCACAGGAGTCAGGAGAGACAAGAAACCACATAATTTCGGCGAAAATGTTGTTCTTTACACTTAAGTTCCACAATGATGCGCATGTATAAATGAGGCCTGTACTGTCATAATATACATATTAACATATCCGAGTTGTCAGATGTATATTAAAGTAATTTTCAACCTTCATATAAATTGTACAAAATATCCCTTTTTACCTCTATGCAAACAAAGCTATAGCTAATTATAATGCATGCAAAGCTAGAATGAATAATTTTAAACATTACAATTTCCCTATATATAGACATTCTAATCTTATCAAGATAATGAGAATTTGATATGAAGCAAGCAAATTGTGCGAAACTGGAGCAGTTTGGCTCCATCTGGATTCCAAAAGACTATCTGATGGGCCACAAGAACAATAATAACATATGGGCCCTAGGGTGCTCTCAAAATATTATATTTATAGAGTAGATCATTTGAAATGCCATTTACTAACCACCCTATAGAAAGACGCTGTCCCTGCTATGAAACAAATCCAGCCGACTATGTCACTGTGCTTTCATTATTTATATTTACAATTGTGAATTTAAGTTTTCCAATCCAAGCCCTAAGGAAAGTGAACGACTTATATTGTTTACGCAATCCAATATTACCCATTAACCCATGTCTAATAAGTAAATCACAAATCTTCAGCTTAATCACTTTTAAGAGCAATGGTTCACCATTTCACAATTTAGGCCATACATGCTTGAAGTCCTAAGTCCTCTGCAGCAATAGAACTCGTGTGAATGTCTTAACCGTCTATAATAATACGGCCATGGAAATCAAGCAAAAAATATATTGGTACATACAAAAATATTTTCCAATCTTTTGTAAATGTTTACTCCAAGAAAGTTCCACGTGAAAAGGACCATTCAAGAGGCCAAAGCTGAAGAAACCTTCAGTTCTCGACAAAAATGGCTCTAACAGACCAGGTGGGAGGTGACCATTTCACGCAATATTTAGCGATCGACATTTTTACTATTCATTCAACATGAGTGTCCAATTTACATCCAAAACCTTTGCACAAACTAGTCCTTCTCAATAAGCATGATCGAAAGGGATTCGAATTGGTTAGCTTCTGACAACTGGACGCTGTAGCTTAGTTGGCGGAGCGCTGCACCGGAATCGCAGGGCCGCGGATTCGATTTCTGAGGGCGTATATAGTTGCATTTTTCGCAATTGCTCCTGGTTTGGTCTAAAATATCAAGCGGCCACTGATTGGTCAAACGAGGTGCAAGCTAATCGGTGATTGGCTGATATAAGCTCGTCGCTGAATGGCTACAAGCTAACACACTCTTACTCGCACGATGGCAATATATCTGCTACGCAGATACAAAAAGGGCAATCTTATTGCTATTTCCCTAAAATGCAGTGATACGTAATTGCCTAGACTTGCTATACAAGTCGACTCGCATAATGACTGGGTTAATACGGACTGAGTTAATAAGTATATATGTAAATGTATTTGTATTTTTATCTAAATGACAATATTTTTTTATGATTACCTTAAATTATGCCCGACCAAAAACCTCGATACTGACTATTTAGTCAAAAGCGTATTCTAGATTACATTCAGTGCATGCAAAGTGGCCTTGAAAGTATAACTCAGGTTAGTTGTTGCAAAATTAAATGTTCTATATTTATTTTACGTGCAAAAGATACGAAAAGTGCAAAAATAGATCAATATTGATTCAATCCGTGCAATGGTAGATACATAAAAAAAAACACGAAGTTACTGTATTCCCAACACTCCGATTATGTTATCGTGAGCGGACATAAATATTGACAAAACTTTGGAACCTCGCAGGAGAGATTGGTTCTTCGACGAAGATGCCATTGAAGCTGCCAGTTTCTCCAGGATTGCGTAATCCTACTCCGATAGCCTTTTTTTCTTCTCCACTGCACCCTATATATATTTTAAAGAGTATTATTATACATTGCAGTCACTACGTGTCTTCTGATTGGCTAATTGCTTACAGTTAAATAATTATGGCAATCACGCAACCTACAGATAACTGAGTTATCTGCATGCTAGCAGATGAGGCTGTTGAGCCCACAGTACGTACTTTTTGGCTTTAAATAAAAGAATAAAAACAAGAAAAAACAACGTGAATAAACCCAATCAAACGATGTTTTTTGAAAGTAAATTAGGTTTCTAATATTTTGTCGTTCTTGTTTTAATGTTGTAATTGGTTTTTACCACAATATTTTAGAACTAAACGTTGTTTTGCGCGACAGAATTTAAATCGCTGTTTATCGAAGGAGTTTAATAACAATGCAATTTACAATAAAAAATAATTTTTGAATTCGGTTTTTGTTATATCTGGAATTGTCCAGATCTCGGTAACTGTTTATCATAACATGTTCGCACGCTGCAAATACCTGCGATCAGGCTTCATTTCACCTTAATTTGTATGTTTCGGGCTGCTTAACCTAAGCTGCTTAACCTGGCTCGCTTATAAACGACGTTCTAAAATTAGAACTCTCACTATAAGTGATTTGAAACTCGTGACAGGAGTGACATTGTACAACCTAAATTGATACAGCAATAACGTAGTTTTGCATTGCGCACTTTCACTATTCGTTGACCAAATATTTTATATTTTCAGCCATTATACGTACTGTTTCGAAAAATATAATCACTATATATATATGGCAAGTTTTGTTACGTTTGAGCATCTATATATTTATATGTAAAAATTTGCTAGTTGCTCTTTAACGTGACCATTAACATGACGAGGTTTATGCATGGGAACTTTCCCGAAATTTTCACATTGAGAACGATTCCTGTGTAATTACATTAAGGTGTATATGTTTTACAAAGAGGCACTATTTAAGAATTAAAAAACGAGTCGCGTGCCGTTATGGTGTAATAATGCACGAGGGGTGAATGTTGGGAGAATACGAGAGAAGCTTGTAAAACACGAGGCGTAGCCGAGTGTTTTACACGCTTCTCGAGTATTCTCCCAACATTCCCCCGAGTGCATTATTACGCCATAACGGCACAAGACGAGTTTTTTAATTCTTTTATATTATAAGTGGTAGATAAGCACAGTAAACAATTTTGTTCAAAGATCAATATTGATATTCTCCTAACATGTAATCACTGACGTCACTCGCAAGCTTTTAATGTTTTCATTGCTTGGCAACAACTACAAGCATGAATTCTGGCCAGCGAAGGAGCGAAAAACTTGCAACTCAACAAAAATTAGGGACTAAAAAGGCACAAAAACTGTTGAATTTTTTTAAATATAGTGCACAATGATAGACAGATTGGTTTTTCGTTGTTCTGCTTCACTATTGTCCTGGATTCGTATAATAGCGAAGGGTTTTTCCGTTTTTGTCAAGCTGCTTTGATGACATTGGCTGTCAAGTTGATTTTTCATCTTGAACCAAATATATCAGGCAGTTTTTGTTTGAAGGTACTGTTTGAATATTTTTTGTGTTTTTTTTGCTAGTTCAGTGGTTGGTGGTTAAAAATTTTCTCAGACAAACTGTCAAGAAATGCATAAACATGTCGTATTTGTGTAGGTTTTTGTCGTTGCATCTTGACAGCTTAAAAACTGTACACATATTGTTTATATCTAAATCAATGCCAAAATGGTTAATTTTAATTTTTTGCACCTAGAACTGTGGATAAATTTGGTTTGGTTTGTGTTTAAAAACAGTTTTTGTAACTTTAAATGTCAAAATAGTACAGATTTTCGCGTTTCTTGTCGCCGTTGAATGCCAACTTTCAAGCAAAAAAGTATATTTCAAACTCAGAAACAGCTACGAATCTTTATTCGCAGTTTATGTTCCGTTGTTATTTGTTGGCTGGCTTTTTTCCATCTCGCTTAGGTCTATTTTTTCTTGCTTTTTGACAGACTTTGGATTTAAAACTATTATAATTTTGTTCATATTGTATTGACAATTCCGAGGAAAATTTAACAAGCGGGGACGAAGTGAGAAAAATGAAAACGGTGGCCGTGCTTTATTGCGTCATAAAGCACGCGCATTAGCCAATCAAATTGCTCGTTAGATACTACTTATAATATAAACAGTAATAACGCCGGTTACTCCCATAATTTAATTTATTTCATAAAATGTGTTCTGTTACAATCATATTTTGGCATAGCAGAGTGGTGAGAATAATTCAATAAACGTTAATTAAGAATGCTTTCGGGTTGGGAATTACAATTTTTGCCTGCTCGCGTTTCAACTCCCAAACACTTAAAACCCCAGCTATACTCAATAATGCGAGAAAGTTGAAATCAATTAAACGACCAAAAGCCATTGAAATTTACAGTAGGTATACATTTGAACCCAGTACGTCGTTCCGATCAAATATATTAAAGACGAATGCACATGAGATGGTGGAACACATTGATTTTTTGTCTAGGAGATTTGGTTTAATTTCAGTTGATGGCAGACACAACCTAAAATAAGAAATACTTCTCGACGTATATATTTTTTGAGAAATGGTTTTTTCTGTTCCAGATTTTAGCTTTCGTAATTTTGGTCCTGAATTCATCTGGATAAATAGATCATACTTTATGACCTATTAGGTGCTCTTCATGCATTGTACTGTCGTGTGCACAACTAACATTTGTGGTATTGCTACATGTAGCAAGAAATGTGTTAGATGAAATAGAATTGTAATATGGTGAAACAGGGGAAAGTGCGGCAAAAACCTTTGGAAGAGAGAGAGAGATTTCCTGATTGGCTTTTAGTATTTTAATTAAAAAACCCGATATATAGATGCCATCTTATAGACTTGGCTGGATGAATAAGTATAACCAGTTGGATACACTTTAATAAAAGAGTGTGCGTGTAAATTTAGGTCATCAATATATTCTCATCCTCCTGTTTAATATTCTAACCACTATTAAAGGTCAAGAACATATCAGGGGTAATCATCTTAACAAAATGCTTTATGGCGTGAGAGAAATTATAATACTAGCTGTCTCATAAAATACTAAAATTTAAATACTATTTAAAGCGTCTACCAGGGAGAACTTGTTTTGTGTTAAACGAGGATTTCGACAAGAACAGCCTTTTGACATTCACATAGCATTTTCACCATCTTAGATTAGCTTTAGAGGCATCTGATCTGGCATTGTACGACTGTTTTTGACGAGTATAACTCCCCAGTTTTTCGAAAGTAAACTCTGGCAATTTGTTGAAAGATCATGTGCAACCAAATTCTCCAGAATTACAGATTTCTGCCTCCGTGTCCGACACTATTCAGGTTTTCGAGAAGATCCAGCGCCCCCATTTCACTTGTTCAAAAAAAGCTGAGTACTTGAAAGATTTTCAGGTTAGCCAAACCGTCGAAGACCCAGGCAGACTAGTTCTTCAAAAAACTAGAGCCGTCGTTGTTATAAACAGCGTCTAAAAGACAGTTATGAACCTCAAAACATGCACATTTAAGTGCTGCCGGTAGCCTATTCATTTTTTAATGCATATGACGAAACGCTCAAATTGAATTTATGTTTTCTCGGTGAATACTAACAAGAGGTCATCTTAGCTAATTGATCACAAAATTTCGTAGTATATGGGCGAAATGTTATCAATCATTGCGCTAAGCATATGTCCAAACAAAAGTTGTATTTTGATAAACTACTAATTTAAGAGAGTAAAATATGTTTACAGCTTACAGTTTCTTCAATTAAATGCTTTAAAAAGCTCAGAAAATTATTGAAATAATGTTTAAGAATCGTAACATGCGCAAAATACAGTATTTGTATATTTTCCTTGCAGCGTAATGATGGTCAAAAGAGGCAAATTTCAACCCACGAAAATACCTAACTTCCCATCGCTTAACATTAAGATATAAACACAAAAATTACAATCTTCAGTTTTAAAGTTGGGATGACTTGGAAACATAGCTACCCAAATGTTGATTTGAAAATTTTCCCATCGAAGTCATGAAAAGTACGAGTCATAATAATCCTCAATATTTCTTTCACGGCAGTGCATCTTGTTAGGCCAAACAAGCATCCATACCATAAATTGGTTACTCATTCGTCCTTCCAGTTTGATAGGTTCTGCCAAATTAGCGAAAAAACAACAGTAGGAAAAACCACGCTCCTTGTCCACTTTTGTCGAAAAGCACGCTCGTACCAGTGCATCTTTGCGTCACACATCGATCATCGCGTTGCATCGCCCAGTGTATATAAGCGCGATGTTTGGAACCAACTTCCCATCATTTATTGATCGCGGTTTATATCATCGAAAAGAGGATACTTCAAGGAGAAAATACAGCTTGTGAGCTCCAGGCAACGTACATTTTATCGAGCAATTTTAACATGAACTGAGGCAAATTTCCTAATTTTGCTCAATTTATAAGGATATCTATTTTCGGTTTTCATGGAAAAACATTTTTCTGGGGAACTAGTTAGCGCGGTGATCATTTTGAACTAGATGTATATGACTACGAGTAATAATCTAACCAATATAGACTTCTGAGACATAGCCATGCATAGGCATATTTGAAATATTCCAATTGTGCTACACATATTTTTTGGAAATCCGCCATATTCAACACATTAAGTTAACTTGGGAGAGATCCGCCAAACTGAACAACATTTTTTGATATCCTAAACCAGTTTTCTACACTGATTACTCCAAAATAGAGAAAACATGATGCCCAAAACTGAAAGTTGAGTTCTGGACGAAACTGAAAAAAGATTGACAAATCTGTGTCCGTGACGAGAGTTGGTGACTTGTGTGCTTGAGTGAAACGTTCAAACCATTGGGAAATATATAAAGATGATACAGCGACCATATTACGTTTACTAACAATCTATTTCAAAATATGATATGCCCTAATTAAGTTTCTATTAAAACGTTTTCGCAAATTTCTAATTAAATCTGAATGAATATTCATTTCTCACCTTGACCGTCAGTACCAAAATGTCACTGATTATCAAAATACGTGTTTTAGGTTCTTTAAACGCGTGATTAGTTGTAGGAAACAGGTGTGAACGGATTTATAGCGATTTGAATCGAACCTAGTAGATGTAGTGATTTTAAGACTCGGTGAAAAATCCTATTTCAGAAGAAGATTACCTGTCTTGTCAACGTACACAACTCCTATTCGAGCCCGATGTCCATTTGGATCTTGTTCATCTCCCACGTTAAACCCAACTTCATAACAACTGTTGTTGGCGAAGACTGGAGGTGTATTTCGAGAATTAAATACAGAATCTGGTATAGCGGCAACCCACTGCTGTGGTGTTATGTCCAAAATTTTCTTCTCGAAGAACAAACTGCGTAATGAAGGAGCTTGTACGGGAAATTGAATATGAAATGCATCTGACCATAAGCATATTTCTGTGACATTAGCACTCCAAAATTGTGCAGTTTTGTATATTGAGGATTCTTTTGATGTCCACACGTCCGAGTGATAAGAATAATTCTAAAAATATTAAAGACTTTCTATTAGTCGACTTACATCTAAGGACGTAAATGAACGATGAACTCATTTTCTATTGTTGGTCTCTATTGGTTAACGCTACTCGATTCGTTGGAAATCGTAAAATATACTGAGTTCTTATTGGTTGTTTCTTGGGGTATAAATGATGAATAAATTGAACCGAAATACAACTCGCTTAGTCATATGCAACCTGGGCAACAGTTTTAAGCCTTGATGCATGTAAACTTTCGAAGAGATAGTAACATTTCCTTCATTATCCTGTTAAATAAATTGCGATTGAATTGAGCTTATGCAATACATGTCATAACGTCAAGTCTACAGAGCAAGGGCTGTTTTGAAGATATTGCACGTACTGTGGCTCGAGTTAAGTCACAAGGGAGTTGAAAATTGTATATTGCTTTGCAATGGAAATGAAGTCGACATATTTTATCTGTCAAAATAATTTGAAATAACTTACGTAGTAGCCGAAGTAATAATTGAAATTTCGTACATTGAAATTATTTTCACATGTATAGTCTTATCTCGCGAAAACATAATATCCCTGCGACCACGCATTTAATGTTATTTTGGACAAATTTTCTGTAAATGAGCTGTTGTCATCATTTGGAGCATTACATTTTGAGCTATACCCAAGCTTTCAGATTTCGCACGCGATGCCATGAATGCTATCGCCGTTGTTGTGATACTACAAAACGCTTAATTGCGTTTGAACGCAAATATGTTGCTACATTAGGCTATTTTAAAGAACGAGGCAATTTGTGATGATATCACATTTGCTCATGTATCATGATCTCTTATGATCTTTCCTCATGACAGTTCTTCGTTTTGTACAAACAGACGGGAATCGTAATCTTATAATGAAAATTTATTACCTATATAATTAATGTATGTGAAAAAACGATCATAAAATGAAAAATATTAAAAATATTTATTAATAAATAACTAATGTTTCGTCTTTCATTTCAACTTTATTTCAACTTTTTGCTCAAGACATCTTCAGAGTTAATGGATACAGAAATACAGCTATACGAATATATTACTATTATTTACATGATATTGAATTACAAGTATGATAAGGATAAGGGGACGAAGGGGGGTTACACAGCGTAAGAATGGGATTAGAGTAGATGAGGAGGGACAGAACTGCCTTGTTTGTTCAGGGAAGGTTTTAATTTGGAAATGTGATGGCTTTCGCGGATGATAAGTTCTTCCGAGGAGGGGCTAGCCTGCTCGCAGCCCGAAATTTCGATAAGCGGAATCGTAAGTTACGGTCTGCTGAACCGGAGAGTTAATCGTGTACCGTGACGTCATTGAGGATGAATAATTATACGCATAATTATTCAGATTATGTATAATTATTGAGATCGCGAAATGTTGTGCCGCGAAACATGTAAATGGCGGACATTGCTTCTTGTTCTAGCCCAAGCGAAGTAAATAATTGTATTCTGAGTTGCATTTTGTGTTATCGTTTAATCGAAAAGGTCCACGAAAGATATTTGGTATCGGGGAAGCGATCGAAATTTGACGTTCAAGAGGCAATGGAAGAACTTAACGCGACTTACGAAAGAGGCAAACTTAAAAGGCGTCCAATCTCTACGGAAGAAGGATCAAGTATTAAAAAGACTTGTACCTTGAGGGAAGGTTCGCCGACGACAACCTGTGAATTGCCTTTTCAAGTTGGTTCCGCACCATCATGTCAACAATACCAGCTCCGATTGCGCATTCAACGCCTGTCGAGTGTGGCAAACACCTCTAAAACATCTGTGAAGGTCAAAGTGACATGGCCAAGTAAGACTACTCAGAAAGAACTGCGACCAGATCTAGAATCGTTGGGGAAGATGCTTGTTCGTGGCACTTGTAGACAAATTGCAAATGCGGCATGGAGCAACAAACAAATAAGAAAGCATCTTGTTTTAATTGTCATGAAGGACATTGACAATGAATGTATTGGTCTGTGCTATAGAGATAATCTGAGTTGTATTAGCTCACCTTCGAAAGGGAAAAATACACTTACCAAATCACCAGGAGGTCTTATGGTTTCTTCTCTGGAATCAAACTCTCTCTTTTATCTGGATTTATTAAAACTTACAGAAATTCTATGCCTGGATCAGTGAACACAAGAAATACATGATTCTGCATAGAAAAGCCAGATAGAGGCTTGTTTGTTTGTTCAATTTTGCTAAACTACACTCCATGGATCAGCTAAACTACACTCCATCGATGTGTCGGTTTGGTCCATTTCAAATTCCTGGCTATCAAAAAATTCTAGAAGACTTCGGATATGCCTTCTTTATGGTCAAAGTCACTGTTGCATGTTCTTTTACAGAATTGGGCGTGCCAGCATGGTACATTCCCCCTAATCTGTTTTGAGGTTTTGAGATGCCATGGTAAAATTTATCCTTCAAATTGAGTTCAAACATTCTAAATATTATTCCACACTGTTTGCGAGTTTGAAAATATATCGATGTGTGGTCTGTTTCAATCCCTTTTCTGCTTGGTTGATCAATAAGCCTTAAAAAGACCATCTGATGAGGCATATTGATATCAACATATTGGATGCTGTAATATAGATTATGTCGGTTGGGACTCCTCTGAACAGTATAGGTGTTCTTTACAGATAGACGTAGGCTGTCAAAGATATATTTTGTTGTAGATTTAGTTGCTGTTGCAGTCAAGATCATAAAATTTATCTCTGATGGTGAAAGAGATATTAGCTCTCCTAAATTTCCATACCATTGTCGAAATGGCATACATTATGACATACATTAACTGGGATAAGAAATATGCTTCAGACAGACAATGCAAATGGGTTTACTATTCTTTGATGTACATCTTTATCTTTATAATAAGCCATCTTAAATCCGAAAATGATACTAGTTTACAATTTAGGACAAGACTTACCACTGATGAATACAATGTGCTTTATCTACAGCCACTCCAACAAGATTTTCTAAAAAAAATCTTCGAAGCAAATATTCCTCTCCACTTTTTAGTCGCAAGAAGGCACTCAGGAATTGCATACACATGAGAGTATCTTCCTTGCATTATACTTGTCTTTGGACTCATCCGAAATACGAACGGCGCGTATTCCCAAACTATTGGGATGAGAAATCTGTTCCTCCATCAACGACTTCAGAGGAGAAATGACAACGATAATCCTGCTACCTTTGCGTCGAAATCTTACGATGTCAGAAATCAGAAGGTCAGCTTGAAAAATCAAGGACTTTCCAAACGACGTGGCAGACTAACATATACATGTTGACCTGGAAAGTATTTCTCCAGCGTCTCTACTTGCTCAGGATAGAGTTCTGTCACATATAACGTAGAACAAACGGTTTTTAAGGCATTATTCCAAAAATAATTTGGAATAGTCTTCGGCGCCATGCTGTTTTTATGGATAATACATGCCAAAATTATTCAGCAAAATAAGCCAATCATAAATCGCGTTAGATTGTCAGTACGGCTCAACCATTGCTCAACCAACCACAAACAACTACTTATTTTCGCGTAAGTAATAAGTCACTGTACACGATTAACTTCCCAGATCAGCAGATTGAATTAAGAAACAAATTCAGGCTGCGAGCAGGCTAAGGAGGGGCAAGAAGACAGAATCTGAATCTTAAAGTCATTGAGAGAAGTAGAGTGGCCAGTATTGTTACAATGTTGAAGAATGTTGGTCAATTTAGGGCAGAAATACCTAGGTGTTCAAATACTCGGGTGTGCAAATGATGGCCGTTTGGCCCACATACGATGCGGAACGTACAGCATCAGCACTTAAAATAGTAGACTACACAAGACCTTAAGCACTTGGCGATTTTTTCAAGGTAAAAATGTAAGATAAACGTTGAGTTAAACGAAAAACAAATCTGCTTAAAGAGTCTGCGATTTCCATGAAAGTACGCCTAGTACAGTTTATACGGCGGTTGACTGTGGTGTAAAACTACCTGAAAAATACAATGAGAACTTCCACGTTTCGAGCGAAGGCCCAGGTAGTTTTACGACACAGTCAACCGCCGTACTTGCTATTCTCTACCCACACTGGCACCGCACGTTCTAGTACAGTTTACACTATACTAGGAGATAATGACAAAAATAGACTTTTGTGTTTTTGTTTAATGACCAAGAACAAGGCTTAACATATAATTAATATAACGACATTTTGGAGTTTACTCCATCATCTGGTTAAAAGACTACTATTTGCGTTCTAAACAGCTAGAATATATAATCGTTAGCGCTTGCGACCGTTATACACGCACGCGTGTATTATTAAAAATGAGACTAAGAGAAAGTTCGTTACTAAATATATTGAATGATACAAATACATATCTTACAGTCGGTAAAATGTTTAATATTTTTACAGTTACTGATGTTTACTCCAATAGCTGATCACAGCGATATTGTGCTGAAATTTATATCTGACCAAGCAAAGCGGATTTTTAACAAGTCGCCGTACGATCTGACTCGATAAACAACAATAACTTGCATTCAGTACAAAATACGTTTTAGGACCGAAAGGATTTTTCGGATTTGATGATGAAACTTTGGTCATTTTGAAATTCATAAATGAGCTAACCCTTTCTTTTTAATTTTATTTAGTTTTACGAAATGTTTGAAGTTTCTATGCCGATGCTATGCGTGTATTAGGCTTCGTAATTCCAGCAATTCTGTAAATGGTCTATTCATGATAAAAAAACAAACCTCAAAATTCGTCCTAGTTATTTTGATCAATGTGATCAATATGGCCTAACAGTTTACATCGAACAAGATAGACCTTGATCATTGGAAGCGTTTAAGAGTATATAAATTTCCATTATTGCACTTACGATTGCACTTGTGGTAGGGTGTGGTAAATGCAATGCGAACGTCCATCCTGATCCATTACATGCTGGGATTTCGGATCCATTGTAGCAAATCGCAGTTTCGTAGCCAACGTTATTTCTCGCTTTAATGAAATACGGATCTCTACTCGTAGCACTGAAAAAAATATATACGAAAAATTAGTTGCTCTGTATGTTGTCCTAATTCACTTGAGATATTGGGCAAACCGCTACTAATGTTTTGGTATAATTTATATGTTATCCCCGCTATGCGCGGAACGCTGAGGATGTAAGCCCGAGGCGAGAGTTATTTATTATTATTATTTAAAATTATTTATACACGGTAGCTTATCAACCTAATACATCAATGACAATATATAAAGTTAAAAAAATAGAATATTTTCTAAGATCTGTAATTAAAAAGTTGCTTTTCATAAGGCCGTGTTAAATTAACATACTAAACAACTATTAATAAAAAGATAATTAAGTTCTATGTAGCATGCATACCATATTAAGTTATATTAATCGATATAATTCACACTTAAATTCGCCCTAATATGGTAATAGATTTGTATCATCACTGGCAAATTGAAAAATTCTTAAGAAGTGAATTATTTTCATTAAAAAAGTCTTGTAATTTGTTTTTGAACATTCTATTAGTGATCGTGAGATCTTTTAGCTCAGTTGATAGATTATTAATTTCAAGGTTTAGCCGCATGGTAGCTGAAAATTCGTTTCATAGCATTTGCACTTTGTTTTGCCAGCTTCATCACAGTGCAATTGCTACATAAATTATATTGATCGTTTACTGAAATTTGAAACTGGTCTGATATTGATGTCGGAACTTCGTCTTTTAATATTTTCCGCATAAATAAAAGCGTATCAACAAATCTTAAAAATTCAAAGCCAATGGAATGCAAAATTATTTTTACGAGAAATGTAAACCATTTCATTTCAAGGAAAATGTTTATCGACAAACAGGAAAAGAGAAAAGCAGAACAATAATTTTATGACTGAGCACTGCGAAACTTTTCACGCAACGTCGAATGTTGAATTTTACATTAAATTGAAGTTTATAGTATGTCTAATTAATAATATACCTACATTGTCTATTTCGGTATTGACAATTCTATTAAGCTTTTCATTAAGCTTTTTTTTTTCATTATTTTATACCATTTTCTACAAAAAATTATTGTTCAACGGCCAGGAAGGACGCGGGGTTGCTGCATGCATGCATGTATTTCTAGTTACCACGTAAATATCGTATCATAAAAGCTCTTACAGTATAGTTACTTACATTAGAAAGAATAGAAAGCAGTTTCGGAACCATGAATTTATAACGGCAGAAATTTGCTAATAATTTCAAATCCAAATGGGATTTATATTTTCAATAGTTTTGCAACCAATTTCCAACGGTGAAAAAACGCGATTTCGACCGGCTATTTCTATTCGATTCGTATTTGGACATAATACAAGAAGGTACCAATGGACGGCTGAAAGCATGATTTTTCTCGCTGTGTAAAAGAATTTACCGATCATGTCAAAATCAAACGCACGCAGACATCCTAAATTTGGATTACCATTTTTTATACACCATGCATGCATAATAGAGAATCGATAGATAGATAGATAGATAGATAGATATTTATTAGTTGTTCCCTGCAAGGCTTTTCAACAACCATTTACATTACGACTATACAGAGACATTACACAGACATGAACAGACCGAGGTAAACCGTAAGCTTACAAATGGCGCCTCTAGCAGCCGCTATTCAGGTTCATACCCCTTTTATGATCTGGTGGAACTAGGTGTTGATTTTGAAGAGGGGGGGAAACCGGAGTACCCGGAGAAAAACCCTCGAAGCACGGGAGAGATCAACTACGACAACTCTATTCACATGAGTCCCTAGTTGTTGCGAGACTGTGCCCAGGTGGTAACCCATCCAGCCACGGACCTCGCCCTACCGGGCTTAACTTGGAACTTAGTGGTGAAAGGCGACGCGTTAGCCGTGTGCGCCACCCTAAATCGCGGTGAAACAGAGAAGTACGACGGGTGGGCACGTCCGCCGGCCTTGGGCAAGAGACTACCAATTTTCATATTTAAGGGAATTATCAAACAAAGATAAAATAACTGATCTAAAGTTACAAATTTGACACTAAATTCACTTTTATTTTGTCAGACATTCAGTACTTCTATTAACATATGTGAAAATCAGACGGATCGGTAAAAATACATTTCTAAAAAGCAGGAAGTACACCCCTTTGGGCACACCTGGAAAATTTTCAACATATACCTGCACATTTAAAAGCCTACAGTTTAAATTTTAGTCACAAATCGGTGAATTACATTTAAACTAATATTGAGATAGGAAATATTTAGAAAATACTTACTTGCAACTTTTTTGGTGATATTCGACACAATCATCGAAAATTGGAGCTCCTGAAAAAAATCGTATCAAAATTTAATGCTGCATCGAATATTTCGTAGCAAATCTAGATAATACTGCGTTAATTGAGAGTTGTTTTGTTTGGTAACGTTGTATAGAGTTTTTATTTAGTTGACTTTCTAATTATATGCAGACTACATTGTGGTAGAATGTTAAGCTGTAGGCCTCATTCAAATGTTGTTGCTGCTTGCGGGCATTACAAATTGGTACGTGTAGTACAGTGCATATTAATTAAGTAATTACTAGTTAAACGTAACATTACATGGTGTCGGGAGTATATTTTGAATCCTTATATATTTTTTACATCGGTTAACGTATAATCAAATAAATAACACGAGATAATCAAGCAATGGACAAGCTACCAGCTATAAAACCTTTGAAACTTGTGGGAAATCTAGCCTAAAAGTGGCGACGATGGAAACAACGATTTGAACTGTTCATAACCGGTGCGCGGAAGCTAGCGAGAAATCGGCAAAATTTCAGAACTCTATTCTATTATATCTTCTCGGAGAAGAAGCACTAGAAGTGTTTAACACCTTTGAGTTTGAATCCGAGGAAGATAAGGAGAAAATATCCAAAATTTTACTAAAATGCGATGAATATTATAACCCCAAATGCAATCTTACATTCGAGAGGCATATTTTCAACAGCAGAGTACAATTGATCAATACATCACAGATCTTCGTTTAAAACTTAAATATTCTGCAGGAAAGTGTCCAGTGCTGAAGTACTATTTCCTATCCGAGGAGCTGTGTTTGCAGTAGGGTCCTAAACACGAGTCATTAGTTCCGCTCCGAGGCGCAGCCGAGAAATGCAGTTCCAAAGACTACACAGTACAAACCTCAGTGGGTGTTCGTATATTCGAAGCTTGGAGGAACGAAAGAGCCAACGACGACGGTTCCGTCGAGTCCTGCGACTTTGACCTCGATGTGTCAGTTGTTGGAAGCCTGAAGACAGACATGTTAATTATGACTGCCAAAACGTTGAATTTCTGGTTCTGCAAGTTTGTACAGGAGCTGCGAGATCGAGAAGGTAAAACCGACATACCCAGAGAAGACTGTATATCAACTGATATGTTGTATAATAAAGCGTTACTGCGAAGAAAATGGAAAGGCAGAAATGAACTCGCTTAACAAAGAAAATGACAAGTAATTTGTATTTCACGCAGATATTGACCTCATTTTAAGATAATTATAATGTTCTAATTTGTATGTCTATACGTGCTCAATACTAGGTTTCAAGTGTTTCGGAAGGTGTTGGACGCGGAGATGAAAAGTCTTCATGCTCGTGTAAGCCAAGACCATGCGAGAAAAGAAGCCAAGGCAGAAAGAGAAGCCATTTCGGTAGAACAAGATACATCATTTTGTAGTAACTGAAAATGAAGTGTTATTTGTTGAAAATGTGAGCAAAATCTAGCACGGGGGTTTAAAAAATCTAAAGCGGAAACCCAGAAATGTGAAGCATTATTGCCACAAAGATAACGAGAAAGACCACAATCCTTGCATTGTCAAGATGTGCAAGAAGTATATGAGCATGGTTAGTCAGCTAAGTAGACGCGACGATGCGTTTTACTTTCGACCATCTAAAACATGTTACAAATTTGACGATTTTCCAGTTGCAATTCATAAATTGAACTCAATTTTGCCTTCTTTGACAGCAGCGGCTGGCCTCGAACGGAAAACCGCACATAGCCTTCGTGTAACATGATTGTGCCTCTACGCTGTTTCAAAATAACGTTAAGGAAAAACCTATACGCGAGCGTACTGGACAAATATCGAATGCATTATTTAATTATGAAAAGCCTGGTAAAGAGCAGAGTAAGTGTGTATCGGAGTGTTTACGACCTCCTTTACTAGCGAAAGAGAGCGATGAAAACCCTAGCGATGAGCTAGCTAAGCCTAAGGAAGAATCATTTTTTTGCCGACGATCTCGATTAATGTTTTGCTAGTTTAAATTGCGAGGAATTATTAGAAACTAAGTGTGATTCTAAACACGATAATTGTGAAGCGTTAAGCGGGAATATTTCATTGGAAAATATATTTTGCAATAGAGTTTTAAGTAACGTGACTGTAAACATCAATGTTAATTTTAGTAAATAATTTATGATCGATGTAAGTTGTGTAATAAACATTTTTGAGTGCTCGTTGTTGTTGTTGTTGTTGTTGTTGTTGTTGTTGTTGTTATTTATTTGTTGTTATTTGTTGTTGTTGTTGTTGTTGTTGTTATTTGTTGTTGTTGTTGTTATTTGTTGTTGTTATTTGTTGTTGTTATTTGTTGTTGTTGTTGTTGTTAATGGTGTTGTTGTTGTTGTTGTTGCTGTTGTTGTTATTTGTTGTTGTTATTTGTTTTTGTTGTTGTTGCTGTTGTTGTTGTTGTTGTTGTTGTTGTTATTGTTGTTGTTGTTGTATTTGTTGTTGTTTGTTTGTATTTTTACAGACAGACGAAGGGCCTTCGCTCAAACGTCGAAGTTCTCATCTTGGTCAGTTTTACAACAGTCAACCGCCGTATTTGCTATACTCTACCCACACTGGCACCGCACGTTTGAGATATTTTTACTTTTTAGTTCTATTTACTGTACCTAGAAAAAAACGTTAAAAATACCGATGTGGAAATTTTGTTCTAGATACTGTATTGAAAACACAATTTCTAGGTACTGTGATTATGCTAATAACTATATTGTTTGCCTGTTGCATGTTCTCGTAGGGAATTTTAATGATACTGAGCTTCCTCTAATATCCAGAGACGTCAGGTGACTGATTTCAAGGTGCCTGATTGGACCGAGACGTCATGAATATTTAATGAGTTTGAGAATGCCCGGTCCAACCTCGAGTTGATATCATGTCAACCTTGCTATCATATTAATATTTAACAGTCAACACTGACTAGACGCACTAGCATACTCCTAAGTTCACAATTTGAAGCTTTCGTGTAGTCATTCATAACCAGTGGCATGCTGACAGGGGAGGGGGGGGGGGGGGCAGGGGCAATGTGGAAAATTATATAAAGAGGTGTTGACTTGAGTACGTCATGTTCAAATTGCTTATACTCTACGCCTCTGGGTCTTTCCTCGCTGAGAAGAACGTGTTAGTCATTAAACCTTTTGTACAAACCTTAGAAATTATTAATCAAATTGCCAATAGTTTCTTAATTAGGGTCAGACAAGTCATACAGATTCCATTGATTCATTCCGCTTATTTCCTATAGTTAATACTAACTAATAGGTTAATTAAAATTGGTTGAGATTTTTGTGGCTGTGTGCAAACTCGCTTCTGAAAAGGTAGAAAATTGTGTCCTGAAGAATAAAAATCTAAAAATTTCACTTCAGACACTCCTTGCTCACTCCCTTAACATACGGTCAATTACTACTAGGAAAAGCCAATTAATTCCCAGTTTGCCTCCCCTGACGAATATAGGACTCGCCAACACGCCGCTGTTCATATATAACCCGGGAGTTTCTGAAAAGGTATAAATTGGCACATACATATCTGGCTGGAAACATTCAATTAAATTCAATTAAATTCAAAATTCAATTCAAAATTTTATTCGCCAATAAGTATACGCAATCTATTTACAAAAAAAAGAAAGATACATGTTTTAACTTTGTTTCATAATATATAAAATTGGAAAGAGAACCTCAAAAAACCACCTGGCTTTTTGTAAAGAGCCCCCCTCGTTTGGGTATATAATATTATATATTAATTTAATGATGTTACGATAACGAGATCTAGAAATATATGGTGGATATAATTATAACGAATTATTTTATCTACATGAACTGCAGTTTAGTGAGAATTCGCAACTGTGTGTCCTTGTAAAAAATCCTTACATTAGTGCGTGCATGTGATATGATGGCACTATGTCAGGTGAAATTATTAAAGACAGACTTGTTGGGGTGCAAAGTGATGTTGTTAGCGCCAGATTACTACTCGAGAGAGTTTAGATCTGCCAAAACCATCGATATCTGCAAAGCACCAGAAGCTTCAAAGAAACAACTAGGGAAGCTGGCAAAGGAGAAAAGGTAGATATTTTACATTCCAAGCAAACTCCAAATCACTTTCATGATAAAGGAAATATGGCATTTTAAATCGAGGAAACAATCAACTGTGGATGTCGTAACTGTGGATGAAACCATCCACATCGTAGCAGTCCTGCATATATGGCAAAACGTATAAAGCCTACTGCCTCGTACCCAGGCGCTAAGTTGCCGCTATGACATTGCGTGGTCGTTGCGTGGAGCGCGTGGATAAATTGACGGGAAACGCCGGGAAGCGCCTGGCAGAAAATGTGTCGATTTCTGGAGCGGGTGTCGATTTCTGGAGCGATCTGCAGCGAACAATATAAACGAACACAATATAAAGGATTTTTTGGCTTTTGGCTTTAGTCGAAATATGGATGAAATTGATGAGTCTTTTAAAAGAATAACTGTTGAAGGTAAATTTGTGCAAATATCTTGATTATATAAATATTTAAATAGATTGGCCTGATAAATATTCATATATTCCATATTCACAGAGAGGTATTAATACTATAACATATTACATGATATGATGATAATCAATAGTTCGATCGCTGATACATACGAAATATTTAACTATTTACTGTGTTGAAAATAGTATTTGTTGTAACCATAAAGTTTTAATATCTGGGAAATATTAATTTAGTCGGTAAAATGCAATATTTACAAGCTTTTGTCTGAAAAATTTATATTAGAACAATGCTCGATTGTTGTTTGTTTTGCTTTCCAGACGACCGGGCAGCGAAATTTATAAAAAAAATGGTGTTATTATAAATTACTTCTTGATATTTCTTGATACAGATTCGCCAGATGAAATTTCTGAAACTGACAGAGAAAGCGAAGCACCTGAATTTCTTGGACATCAAGGACAAGGTAATATTATATTATAGTCCATTTTAATATTTATATTTCTATATCTAACTTACAATAAATTTAAATGTGTGTTTAAATTATTGAAAATGCTATTATAGATTTATAGCTGCCTCGCACCCAGGCGCTTTGGTTTGCTATGCTGTTGGTTGTGGACGCGGGGCGGCGCTTTGTATACATAGAGTAGTTGGGCAATACAATTTTGAAACGTTTTGTATGTGTATTAAATGGAAGACCCAAAAACCCCTCTCAAAAAGGCTCTCCTCTTCAATTAGCCCCCCTCCCACCTGCTTCGTACCCAGGCGCTTGTGACCACATAGTGTCATAGCGGCAACTTAGCGCCTGGGTATGAGTCTGCCCCTCCCACGTAAACCCCTCTCCCGTTTCATAGAAAAGAGACACGGTCATGTGCATACAAGTTTAGTTCATGTTACCTGCATGTTTATGTTTTGCTTTTGACAATAATCTGTTCATAATAATTGTGATTCCTACTTGTGGTAAATCAAATATTTGAAATGCATTGTACACCATATTATTTAAAGACTAATAAATCAGCGTCGGCCACAGACATATAGAACAAATTGAGGGTTGCTTCGCGTGTGCCTAAAAGATATAAACAAAATCTCAAAAGGCTGGTTTAGCCTCTTTGAATAAAATTATATCATATTAGACATATTATGGACCTGATATAATCTGATGGGTAAAATCATGCAAATATAAGTCATCCACTTTAATACCTCACAGGCAGCTTAGCCCATTAACTGGCAGTACTCTAACAATGACATGTATAATCATCTGGCATTAGACAGAGTGAAATACTGAAGTAGGGCACATCTGGGTGCATTGCCAGCTAATGGAGAGACACTGGCAGATAGTTTTGTTAACCATTAACTGGCACTATTCCAATGATGAGTAAAATCGTCTGACAGAGTGAAATACTAAAGTAGGGCGCATTGCATGGGATTAACACGACTATACATATTATACATGTACAGGGTACATTTGTTTATAATATGTATCTCCAATTATTTTAAAGATGTTTTGAGCACGCCCCATAAAACAAGAAGAGATTCTAAGCACTCATTAACACCAGAGTCCAAATTAGCAGCAGAATCAAAACCTAAACGATTTGCTCAACAACCAGGTATGTTTGTTTGTCTAATTTTACTACTGCGCTTTCTCAATGCCTATGTTTATTTCAGTTGCTCATATATTGAGAAAGAGCCTATTTTACAAAATATACTGGTTTGTTTACAGTATATGATCATTTGAGTAACAATAAGATTATGAGTGCAATTTGGAATAAATATTTTAGTGTTGATATAAGTACTTAAGTTTGCATTTCTAATTCAAACCTTAATTACTAGCATGTACATCTCATTGAATAAATTTTGATTTATGTTCATCAGTAGATAAGTTTATTTTTTTAGACCAAAGGAGTGAGTGCAAGTTTTGGTTATGCAGTCATTATTCTATTATCTTTACTGCTGTAACATGAACTAATTGTAATTGTGGCCTAAGAGTTATTATCAATTGTGATATATAGTCCATATTTTTCACCATGTATTTCGCATATACAGCACTTTTATATTTAACTTATATATTTCTAATAGAGTACGTTCTTTTTAAACTTTTAGCATCTAACTTGTCCAGTAGGCAATGTCATGACAGAAGGTCAATGATTTGTGAGCAAATTAGGAATTTTGTGGTTGGTCAAGACGATGATTCCACAGCATTTGTCAAGCAGTCAGATGTACTGAATTTGCTCAACCTGGCTGAAAGTGACAAAAGTCTTTTGTCACGTTGTGTGAAAGTTTGTTTTCCAAATTCAACAAAGAAAAAGAATCATGAAAATGAGTAAGTTATGTATGGTACATTATATAGGTATATATTATTGAATTAACCCATTAGCTGGCAATGCGCCCTACTTTAGTATTTTACTCTGCCTAATGCCAGACGATTTTACTCATCAGTGGTCGGGTACTGCCAGTTGATGGGTTAATATCAGGGTTCTGCTCATGGTGGGTGGCACTGGTGCATCATCAGTGCCACCAGTGCCCATGCATGCAAACATGTATTCTTCTGCCTGGTAGTCAACACATATCAAAAACAGTATGTGATAAAGAAACCTCTATCAATAGCATATTTTGTTTATGTAAGCCATGGGAAGTATGCATCTGGAAGCAGGTATGTGGCACCAACATAGTCCTGGACAGAACCTCAGTGGTGCATTTATAGGGGGCTGGACAGGGGAGTGCAGCCCTTTTGGCCTTGGCATGCAAAAATTATATTCAAAATTTGTTACTAGTCTTAGACCATTAATTGTTTTTAATTCAAGGCAACACTGGTTAAAAATACCCAATAATTAGCATGTTGTATCCAAGAACCTACTAGACACACACTGACACACTGCTGGCCAGTGCAGGGTTTTGGTGTGCTCCCTTGCTCGTCTGCTTGCCTAACAAAAAAACTGGCCGATCCACCACTGACAACCCTTGGTGTAGTCATTCTACTTTTGGTGTTACCCTCTGTTTGGTGAATATAGTATAGGTGCTCAATGCTCACTTATGATGTATGTTACAAGGATGAAACTACCTGGCGGTGTTATAGCCAAGGCGACAGCCCCCCCCCCCCCCAGTCCTCCCCATGAATCACCACCAAGACCATTATCTTCAGAATTATGCAAAATGTCACCCCAAAAATGCTGGAAATCGCTTTTCAGGGACCCCGGTGGTGCATGGCCCCGGACCCCCTAGGGTATCTCACTAGGACCCCCTAGGTGGTCCCTCGCTCCCCCCCAAAACAAGACCCTGGCTATGCCACTGCTACCTGGAAAATCTATCACAAAATGCAACTATGTACAGTATGCTGTATGTACAGTATCTGTCAGTTTCATGGATAATGCAATATGCTTGACCAATATTTTTGAACTTTGTTTAGAATTTTATATACCAACCTGTCATTTATTTCCTCACCTGCACCAAGACCTACTATTGTTAAAGAACTATTTACTAATAGTAGCAATGAAATATCAGAAGTACAAAGGCTAATTGCTGAACTGGAACCATGTTTAGTCAGTGAATGGGAAATTATTGTTGAAGCTATGGATGCTAGTAATATGAATGAAGCAAAGACGGCTGCCTTGAAATATCAATCTTATCTTGAACGCTATTTCGCATTGAATTCTGGGTTCGTAAAATTATATGAAAAAGATATTGAGAACCTTAAAAGAACACATTCAGAATACCCAATAAGTACTTCGCAACAGCAACAGATGTTAAAAGAGGTGAAAGAAATGGAACATTTCTGCTCTTTTGGTTTAAGGATGGATGGAGATATTGATTGTGTCATCCATGAGAGAATATTTCCCAGACTGCTACTGAATGTTGAGGAGAAGTGCCCATTACTATACAGCATATTACAAACTCTATTGGTATCGGACCCACGAAAAAGAGTTCACAAGTCTCCTGATTACAAAATGAAGTGTGGAGTAAATGCATTAGCATTGCTTCTTAGTGTTCACAATCAGAAGTTTTCCAATGATGTTCGCTTGGTGTTTGGTTTGTTATGTGTCACTTATGGAGCAGGAAAACAATTTGTGAATATGTTACATAAAATTGGTTTGACTCCACATTGGGATACAGTGTACGTATATGATTATATTAATTTGTTTATATAGAGTAAAATGTGTTATTAATTACCCATTGAACTGCAATTCACCCAAATGCGCCATACCTTGTTATTTTAGTCTAACACCAGACGATTTTACCAGTCAAGGGAAGGCTCTTGCACAATAATGGGTTAACAAAACTATCTGCCAATGCATCTTGTTAACTCATTAAGCTGCAATGCACCCAAATTCGCCCTTCTTTGTTATTTTACTCTATTTAATGCCAGACAATTTTACTTATCAAGGGAAGGCGAGAGAGTAAAATACTAAACTAGGGTGCATCTGGGCACATTGTAGGCTAATGGGTTAAAATACTGTATGATGCGCATTTTGAAGTTTGCTCGCTTACTAAATTATAATGGTGAGCCAATCTAAAAATGATGTTTCGTCATAACAATGGCAATAGGCAGCAACATTTGGGCACTTGTCATTTGGAATAATTACTGTATGATGCTTACACACTGACATAATTACTGGAGTAATTATAGATGCTCTACTAAATCTCTGCAAAGCAGTTTTTGTGGCTACCCTAGTTGTTGCCATTGGCTCCAACTTGGGCAACAGTAGTGGTCATTTTGTTTATCAGGAAGAATTAACATGTACATTCAAAGTTCTTTTATTAATCAAAATCAATGTTCAGCATTCATACAGTACATGTTCAGAATGTACATGCACATATGAGACCCTAAACTTTATACTCAAGTTTCTAATGGAATTTATCTCGAATCCTGTTATCTATTTAGAAACAATTTTCTTGATCATCGCTTGAATCAACTAAAGGCTTCCATCTCAGAAAGATGTGTTGACTCTTCTCCAGTTATTTTGTTAATGGACAACATTAACATGTATCGCGGAAGGAAGCGTCATGACCGTTTGTTCCAAGAACTGGGCCCAAAAATGTGGAATTTTACTGGTCGTGCTGGAATTATTCCTGACTTGTCTGACATCGCAGATTTGATATCTTGTGAAGAGACCACAACTCAACCGCAAATTAATATCGCATCTCTGAAGGCCGATGATATATTTTTGGGTAAGAAATGACACCTTAATGTATTTATTAACTTTAAGGCTCGAGTCATGTATTTTCTTGAATGTAATTGAGTTTGTGTTTTTTAAAACCAGAAAACAAGATAATTAAATAGTATTCTACTGTGAGAAGTAACGTTTAAAAGCTGAGGAAAACGTTCGAAATTATAGGATGGAGAAAGATGTCCCGGAATTTGTCAGTCTGGGCCTGAGGCAGGGCTTGGCTCTGGGGGGCGCGGATCGCGCGCCCGAAATTTGATGGCGCGCGCGAAATTTTAATCAAACAAAATCGAGTGTCACTTGAAACATGAAAGAACTCTAATGTTTACATTAGCATTTGCTTGCTAAAATAGCTGTATAATTTGTAAAGCTGATTTGACATATTCTGCTTGATTTGTTATTGTTTTGTATACGTTTGTGTCTTAAATAGCCAGACTATTAACTTAAAAATTAAAGAACTCTTGCTTGCTAAAATAGCTATAAAGCTGATTTGACACATCATACTTGATTTGTTATTGTTTGGTCTACATTAACGCCTCTTAATAACCAGACTAATAATCGTGCGCCCAGCATGATTTGCGCGCTCGATTGTAATCGCGCGCCCAGCATGATTTGCGCGCGCGATTGTCCGCGCGAGCGATTTTCTGAGTTGGAAAGCACTGCTGAGGTCATCACGTCACAGACAGCTATGCGTGTGAAACATGAGCAAACTTCCAATTACACTGTATTCAACATTTGGCTTTGAATAGGAATTCATTATTTTGTTTCGATTATATTGTTTTAAAATTGCCATGTCAATCCGCCCCTCTTTGAAGCACACATACCTGTATTTTGTACACTCCTTCCTGAATATCCAACATGTGTTCAGTGCCTGTATATTAATTTTAAACTCCATCTAAAATCTTACAGAGTCCATGTCTGAACACAAGATTATATGGGAGAAATGGTGTGATCGTTATTTTCTGCAATTGTTAGACAAGAGCTTAAACCAAATTCCTAATTCACCAAAGCTAATTGATGATATGAATGAAACAGAAGTCCATGCGTGGCTACAAAAGATCAACTTTGAAGAAGTGAGAAATCATGCACCAGTCAAATTCAGAGTTAAGATACCTCCTGTTGAGGAATTTTTAAAAGCATGCAGTCCGTAAACAAGACTGATATATTCAATCTCCCGTTATCACTTGAAGACAATTCAACATTGACAGGAACAGCGTCAATACTTGAAGAGTTTGCCAACGAGTTTGGTATCCCTTGTGATAAACCTAATGGATACATTGAATTTGATTCTACGAAAAGGAATTCGACCTTAAGGCAGCCAGAGAGCGATATTCGTTCATGAAATCCGTTCAGATGCATCACACTGAAATGGTGGAGTTTGAGAAAGAGATAACGTCTGGTGAGAAAGAGATTGTTCAGACAGGCATGCAACCTCCTGACTTGGATGGTGAATCTGATGACAGTGATATTGACGGGTCTATCGAGGAGGGCACAAGTAGGCGTTCCACTCAGGAAGATAATGATAACAAGTTCAATGCATTATTGAAAAGTTAATTGAGCAAGCTCAAGAAACTGTAAATTCGTGTGATGATAGCTGCTTGGATAAAATGGTGCATGAACTTTCAAGGGGCAGTAAGAAAATAAATGACTGCAGGGATCGGTATGAAAGGACAATTTTTAATGCGGCAGTAGAAGAAAAGCAGTATACACTTGTCAATATTTTGTTGGCTAGTGGCATCAATCCTAATGCAAAGGAGGGTTGTGGTGCAACACCGATGTCGATCGCCGTAATAAATTCTGATTTTGAAATGTGTAAGCTTCTCCAGATGAATTTTGGTGAATATCAGGGTGAACTATTTGGCAGCTTTCCTAGCCCATTAGAAATGGCTATTGCTATGGAATTAAACGAGATAATAAACTTGTTCAATTCCTTCTCGAGGTATTTGGACAGCCCTATTGTGACTTTGATCCAGAGTGATGGTGCTGCTTTGCCGACTAATGAACATGTTGTTGAGGATGATGATATGTGCAACAGCAATAACAGTGATTCAGATGACTTTGCATACAAACGTTCCGAGTGCAAAGAATTTCCAACAGCAGTAGTTGGTGATGTCGGGACTTGTAAGAACAACCGGAGTGTTAAAAATAGGGATGGCAATGCCTATGGTTGGTGTGCTGAGATACCCGGCGATATGCATGCTAAAGGCTATTTATGCGAAGCAGCTTTTAAAACACTAGGCAGTGGTGGTTTCCATAGTTGTGAATGTGATCATGAAAAGACCCAGACTGACCACAGAAGCATTTAAAAAGGAAATTTCAAGACCAAAATCTAAATAGAATAAAAGAGAGTGTACGAGATGGAAGTCAATCGTATGGAATGGCTGCGGTTACAGAATTTCATTCATCCTCTTATTTTCCTTCAGCTGATGATTTGAAGAAATCATTAACCAAGTGTGGCAACCACAACGAAATTCTGCTGGAACGATTTAAGAAATGGTTGAAAGAAAGTGCCGACGTTGATGAAAGCCACCAGTATCATCAGCAGTTATTCACATTGTTTGGACCACTTCTCGACTTGTTTATCACTGCTGGAAAGCAAGGTGATGGTAATCTCCGAGAGATTGTGTGGGTAATCATGCTTCCGATATTCGCTCAGCTCAACTTCCGTAACTATTGGACTGAAGCTTTTGTCCATGTTGTAAATTTCAACGCTCTATGGCCACTGGCATTTAGAGAGATGATAAAGAGGAATTCGACTGTCAACCTGAGTGGGAAGAGCGGTCACAACTTGGACCTGGACGAATACGTTGAAACCCACATTGTACGACCATTGAAAACCTACGTTTCTGGTAAGAATATAGTAAGAACTGTATTCTTTGATATGGGTACAGTATAATGTAGAAAGACGCTAAAGTATCCTGTAAATTATGCTTTATTGTTCTTGAACCTGCCTTGTACCCAGGCATCATGTTTTGTACACAGCTGTGTTACCAGCGCGTGCGTGACACAGCGGTGTGTAAAACAAAGAAACTGGGCCTAAGGGGTACCTGAAATGAGTACGACCTTGTAAAAAGCTGACGAAAGTTATAGGATGATGAAGGTGTATTTTTTCTTTCTGATTTATTAATCGCATAGCTCAATAATGCTCAACTTTGGTTCAATTAACCTTTTTTGTGTAGGTCATACTTCTGTTCAAACGTGTCGGAGACTTATGGGGAATCTGAACTTGTTGTCTTCAACTCGCAGTGCGTATTCACACCCACAAGCCTTTGATCACCACCCAACCACCAAGCACAAAGAGCAAACGCCATTTCCTGATCAGCTAAAAGGGATGTGGTTTTGCTTGAAAAATGGTTTTTTCAAAGTTACAAGTGGAAAGGTCCCCTATCAGTATCCTTTAAAAGCACTGGTTTCAAATCTCCAGAAACCAGTGCTTAAAACATATGTTCAAGTAAAAGAAAAGGGAGAAAAGAAAGTGAGAGAGAAATTTGAAGAAAAACTGCACGACAGCTTTCCTGCATTCCGCAAATTTTCTTTTGACAGAGTATTGGCTGAAGAAAATGACACTTTTTAAAGTATTCACTACGCTGATCGTGTAGTATTGTATACAGGCCCTTAAACCATCTCTGACGAGAAAAATCGAATGACGTTAGACAAAGTAAAACGCATTGCCAGCTAATGGGTTAACAATAGACAATGGCATATAGACAATGGCAGCTTTGGTATTTTACTGTCTAACGCCAGACAATTTTGGGCCTGGCTCCACTGTATTCATCTTCATTATGTATTTATTCTATGAAGTTTGAACTAAGACTCTGAAATAGATGAGCGAAATATATAATGAACTGTGAAGACTGAAGTTGAAAGAATGCAAAAGTCTGAATACGACATGGTTATCTGATAGTTCGAATTTTTAAAAGCATGTGTACTAGACACCTTATATGTTCATTATTTTCTATATAGAATTATTAATTACACCTAACAATTAATGCCTGAAGCAGTCAAAAACTAAATAGGCTGCATAACATTAATAGGTATAAAGCTGTATGTAAGCAATATACCCAATTGTCATAGCTCACTCATCAATTTCCAACGTGTGCAAGAAAACCTCTTTATTTTCTGTCTAATGTCAGATCATTTGCAATTCACTGTCAGACTGCTTGGGCATTAATGGTTATTCAAATGTATTTACAGTGTCCAAAAGCCTACAAATAAGTGCTGTACATGCAATGTTTTAGTGGTGGATAAAGGTGGCAAAAACCTAGTGAGTATTTGAGTACTTACAAGGTTATCCAAATTTGTGTCTCTCCATTATGCAGCTCTGATGCATTGCTGCCCAAGGCGATGTGCATTGTGTGGCGGCCATTCACAACATGTGAATTCTCAACAAGAACATCTTTAATGATGAGATGCTGAACAAATGTTATCGAATCGGCATCAGTTTTGAACTGATTTCGACCTGATCCATAATGTGCAACTTTGTTAAATCCTTTGCTTTCCACATCATTCTTCGATTTGGATCCTTTGAATGTCAATGCCAGTTGTTTTGTCGTAACATTAGGTGTTAATTTCAGCATTTCTCCCACACAATTGCACAGTAAGATAGCTTCCTTGGTGTATTCCTTCGGTGAACAGGTGGGATTTTCTACAGTTGTCACAGTTTCTGTTACAATTGACATCGGTGACGTCATTGAAATGTTTCATTATTAATTGTCTCCTGCATGTAGAAGACATGCAGTAGTGTATAACTGCATCAACAGATCTCTTGAGTTGCTCTATCTCCTGCAACTCTATGGATGAAGTACTAGTAGTATGAAGAAGTTGGTTTCTGTCTGAAAACCTAAACATAATGATGCAACATGAAGGTTTTCCATCCCTTCCAGCTCTACCAGCTTCTTGGTAATAATCTTCCAGAGACCTAGGTATGGTATCATGGATCACAAACCTCACATCTGGTTTGTCGATACCCATGCCAAAAGCACTGGTTGCACACATAACCATAGCTTTACCATCCAGCCAAGCTTTAGCATTATTCGCTTTTTCAAAATGGTCTAGCTTTCCATGGTAATATACTGCTGCAATACCTTTGGATTTGAAAATGTATGCAAGTTCAACAGTGTCTTTTGTTGATCCACAATAAACAATGCCACAGTGGTTGGGATGGTGTTCTTTGACATACTGAACAACATCTTCTTTTGAATATCTGTTCCTTTTCTTTCTTACAGCAAATGATAAGTTGCTCCGATTGCATGAAGCTTGATGGATATCTGGATGAGAGGCCCAATTTCTCAATAATTTGTTGTTGCGTATCATGTGTGGCAGTTCCAGTGAATGCTGCAATGGGTTTCTTAAACTGCTTCAGTTCAATAAGTTTCCCGTAAGCTGGTCTGAAACTGGTCCCCCAAGTGTCAACGCAGTGTGCTTCGTCGATGACAAATCTGTTAAGCGTTTGGTTTTTAGCCATTGTCTCAAAACATGATGTTGCTTGTTGGGATAAAGCAAACTCTGGAGTAACATAAAAGAACTTGTACTTTGTATCTGGTTTCGTCAGTTCATGAAAAATGGAATCTCTCTCCTCAGGTTGTAAAGTTGAGGTCACATAGCACACTGGAACTTCATAACTTCTCAACTTGGTTACTTGGTCATTTAGCAGAGCTATTAACGGAGTAACAACCACAGTAACACCGTTATTCATAATTCCAGGTAACCAGTAGCATATTGTCTTACCACCACCTGTTGGGATAATTGCAAGGCTATCTTTATTTTGCAAGAGAGAGTTCACAACATCTCTTTGATTCTCTTTAAATTGGTCATGGTGAAAGACTTTCTGCAGAACATCTAATGCAAGATCTTCACATGGTTGAATCCCACCTGTCAGCGTCTTTGTTGGGGCTAGAATGGGCAGTTTTGACACACTTGAAGTTGTTATATCTCTTTGGTGATCCTTAAAATACAATATCGAGTTAACCCTGCATAATTCATGAGTTAATTATGTTAATGATCTGAATATTAATGAGTTTATAATTAATTCATTTCCGAGGATAATCCGAACAATTCCGAGTATGAGTTATGCATATTAATGAGCATTTATAATTAGATTCATTCCGACGACGTTAAAACAACGAGAGGTTTCCGACAGTTCGCCATTTTGTTCCAAGATGGCAGAACAGCTAATTCTGGATGTTTTTAAGGAAAATAATGTAGAATTAACGCAGGATACTTTACGGTTTTATATAAAACTGCTTTTAGAAAAGCATGAACATACATATAACTCCATGATATGTAGTATTGTAAGAGATAATGTGTTTGAAAATTTATGTCAAACATATGAAGAGACTAAGCCTTTAAATTCTTGTAGAATTATGGCTTACTTGGCTTTAGTTTACAAAGTGAGCGATTTTTGTGACACTGAAACAGTGCGAGAAGCCGTTCGAATATGTGTAGACGATTTAAAACAATTTGATTTAGCGAGCTATGAAATTAAACTGTCTTGGTTTCAACGCTTAATTTCATGGTTGGTGGGTTAGTGTTACAGCTTAACCGCGTGTAATTTGAATATCACTAATTGGAATTGAATAGCGAAAGTCATTAAGAAGTCATTAACTGTTGTACATGGGTGAACACATTGTACTTTAACGACATTGCCCAAACCATTAATTTTCCTCATTGACCTTAAATTGCTTAAGCAGGACAGAAAGACTGAACACATTGTACTTTAACGACAGTGCCCAAGCTTGATTTTGCTGAGTTTGTACAAAAAGGTTGTTAACGACTGGACTAGCCTGATCTTGTAGTTAGCACAAATTGAAAACTTTCGCTTTGGAGCAACAACGTAAAAATCGTTGAAGTTGTACTTTTAAAAAAAATATGTTGCAAGATGATATTTACATGGTTGACGAAAGTCTATTATGTTGGAACCCCCTCAAATTGTTGGAAGCAATTTACGCCGATACAGTTGCAAATGAAATTACACAGTTGTGTCAGGAAAACGAATGTAATATAGACGAAGGATGGCAGACGTACGGTATAGAAGCTATAGAACGTGTTAATAGCAAGCATTTGGTTTGGGACTCGTTTGTCGAGGCTGCAAGAATACTGAAAATCAATTGCCACGAAAACGTCCTTGAGCGTTTAAGAGAATTAAAAAAGGCACCAGAACACATGTTCGTTTACGACTTGGAAGAATCGTATCACTGTAGAAAGAGCCACCAATTTCAATGCATCCTAAATTATTTATCTTTTGGAGGAAAAGTAAACAAGTCAAGGATATCGAATGCTCATATCCGTACGTGGTCAGGCAATATTTCTATAGTAAAAAGTAGTTGACGTGTTATTATAATTATAAAGAGGTTAAGGCGATAAACTTTTAATTCCACCTTTGGGATAACTTTACTTTACATTAAAAGTTATACGTAAAGCATACTGTAACTAAACATTCAGTTATATTACGTGTGCATGCGCAATTGAAAATAGAGAAAATATACGTCTTGTGTACAATTTTATTAAAATATTATTACACTTCGCATAGAGTATATTATATCTGTTTATATAATGTAGTTGAGGAAGTCTAGTCCAGTGAATCAGTATTTTCGCCCTCTTCAATATAAGCATTGTCTTTTAAAAGACGTTTCAGAAGAAACTTTCTTTTATCAACGGCTGCTTCCAAAGCCTCATCATGATCAAAGTCGTCACTGTTTATAAACACATCTCTCGTGTTCATTACTTTTTTATGTACATGATTCCTCCTAAGCTGTCTCATCCACAATAGACGTTCCAGATAAACACTTTCGAGCTCTTTTTGTAGTTTAGGTAATATCAACGCGTACGCTTGCTTGTTGGAAGTTTCGTCATCAAGACCGTTTTCGATAAGATTCTGTTTTATTTCTTCGTACTCGCTGGCATATCTTTGTTTTGCTTCCTCTATTAATGGTTTCCAAGGATCACTTTCATCTTCTAATTCAGATCCTGATTCATTTCCATCTACCTCAGAATTTTGTGCATTATCACTATTTGACGCTTCGTCATCTGACTCCATGGGTACGGAATTGTGATCTGTATCCGACTCTTCCTCTCGGAATGGGCAGTATTCGTTTTCGTGTCTGCGCAAATTAAAGCGACGATTAAAAGATTTACCACAAAACTTGCAGCTCATCACTCTAGCACTGTTAGTAGCAAATGAGGGATTTTAAGAAAATTATTGCCTCATGAGCACTTGCTCTGTTGTATAGCTCATGAATGAGCGTTGACGTAGACAAGCTCACGACGACCACTCATAATTACTCATACCCCATGAGCACTCTGAAATGCTCATTTTCGTTGAGCAGAGATAAAGATGGCCCGAGCAAGACGAAAACATGCCAGATGTCCCGTAACTCATTCAGACTGGCTACCAGACCTGTAAGAATTTTCATGCCCTATCTACTTTGCCAACAATGCTCCAAACGACTGCTGGCTGCTGGAAGCCGAGTTGAAAAGTACGAAGATATAGTATTTTCAACACTTTTGTGGACAAGCTGAACGTGTTAATAGCAAGCATTTGGTTTGGGACTCGTTTGTCGAGGCTGCAAGAATACTGAAAATCAATTGCCACGAAAACGTCCTTGAGCGTTTAAGAGAATTAAAAAAGGCACCAGAACACATGTTCGTTTACGACTTGGAAGAATCGTATCACTGTAGAAAGAGCCACCAATTTCAATGCATCCTAAATTATTTATCTTTTTGGAGGGAAAAGTAAACAAGTCAAGGATATCGAATGCTCATATCCGTACGTGGTCAGGCAATATTTCTATAGTAAAAAGTAGTTGACGTGTTATTATAATTATAAAGAGGTTAAGGCGATAAACTTTTAATTCCACCTTTGGGATAACTTTACTTTACATTAAAAGTTATACGTAAAGCATACTGTAACTAAACATTCAGTTATATTACGTGTGCATGCGCAATTGAAAATAGAGAAAATATACGTCTTGTGTACAATTTTATTAAAATATTATTACACTTCGCATAGAGTATATTATATCTGTTTATATAATGTAGTTGAGGAAGTCTAGTCCAGTGAATCAGTATTTTCGCCCTCTTCAATATAAGCATTGTCTTTTAAAAGACGTTTCAGAAGAAACTTTCTTTTATCAACGGCTGCTTCCAAAGCCTCATCATGATCAAAGTCGTCACTGTTTATAAACACATCTCTCGTGTTCATTACTTTTTATATACATGATTCCTCCTAAGCTGTCTCATCCACAATAGACGTTCCAGATAAACACTTTCGAGCTCTTTTGTAGTTTAGGTAATATCAACGCGTACGCTTGCTTGTTGGAAGTTTCGTCATCAAGACCGTTTTCGATAAGATTCTGTTTTATTTCTTCGTACTCGCTGGCATATCTTTGTTTTGCTTCCTCTATTAATGGTTTCCAAGGATCACTTTCATCTTCTAATTCAGATCCTGATTCATTTCCATCTACCTCAGAATTTTGTGCATTATCACTATTTGACGCTTCGTCATCTGACTCCATGGGTACGGAATTGTGATCTGTATCCGACTCTTCCTCTCGGAATGGGCAGTATTCGTTTTCGTGTCTGCGCAAATTAAAGCGACGATTAAAAGATTTACCACAAAACTTGCAGCTCATCACTCTAGCACTGTTAGTAGCAAATGAGGGATTTTAAGAAAATTATTGCCTCATGAGCACTTGCTCTGTTGCATAGCTCATGAATGAGCGTTGACGTAGACAAGCTCACGACGACCACTCATAATTACTCATACCCCATGAGCACTCTGAAATGCTCATTTTCGTTGAGCAGAGATAAAGATGGCCCGAGCAAGACGAAAACATGCCAGATGTCCCGTAACTCATTCAGACTGGCTACCAGACCTGTAAGAATTTTCATGCCCTATCTACTTTGCCAACAATGCTCCAAACGACTGCTGGCTGCTGGAAGCCGAGTTGAAAAGTACGAAGATATAGTATTTTCAACACTTTTGTGGACAAGCTCACGACGACCACTCATGATTACTCATGCCTTACGAGCATTCTGAAGTGCTCATTTTCGTTGAGCAGACATAATAGATGGCCCGAGCAAGACGAAAACATGATCCATTACTGACTTTGAGTGACTTGGTCCTTATGTCTGTTCAACACCCCACTTAGCCGCATACTAGATTAGACAGAAAGGATATTCATGTCTGCTACGGATAGTATAGGCTCAAAAACCAAGCGGTCTTTTTAGAAGACACCAAATAGATTAACCTGAAACTAGGCCTGTTCTCAACTCTTGGTCGTAAAATGATTTTCGCTTTGCGGTATTGCTTTGTATTGCTTATCTGGAACGTCTATTGTGGATGAGACAGCTTAGGAGGAATCATGTACATAAAAAAGTAATGAACACGAGAGATGTGTTTATAAACAGTGACGACTTTGATCATGATGAGGCTTTGGAAGCAGCCGTTGATAAAAGAAAGTTTCTTCTGAAACGTCTTTTAAAAGACAATGCTTATATTGAAGAGGGCGAAAATACTGATTCACTGGACTAGACTTCCTCAACTACATTATATAAACAGATATAATATACTCTATGCGAAGTGTAATAATATTTTAATAAAATTGTACACAAGACGTATATTTTCTCTATTTTCAATTGCGCATGCACACGTAATATAACTGAATGTTTAGTTACAGTATGCTTTACGTATAACTTTTAATGTAAAGTAAAGTTATCCCAAAGGTGGAATTAAAAGTTTATCGCCTTAACCTCTTTATAATTATAATAACACGTCAACTACTTTTTACTATAGAAATATTGCCTGACCACGTACGGATATGAGCATTCGATATCCTTGACTTGTTTACTTTTCCCTCCAAAAAGATAAATAATTTAGGATGCATTGAAATTGGTGGCTCTTTCTACAGTGATACGATTCTTCCAAGTCGTAAACGAACATGTGTTCTGGTGCCTTTTTTAATTCTCTTAAACGCTCAAGGACGTTTTCGTGGCAATTGATTTTCAGTATTCTTGCAGCCTCGACAAACGAGTCCCAAACCAAATGCTTGCTATTAACACGTTCTATAGCTTCTATACCGTACGTCTGCCATCCTTCGTCTATATTACATTCGTTTTCCTGGCACAACTGCGTAATTTCATTTGCAACTGTATCAGCGTAAATTGCTTCCAACAATTTGAGGGGGTTCCGACATAATCGACTTTTGTCAACCATGTAAATATCATCTTGCAACATTTTTTTTTAAAGTACAACTTCGACGATTTTACGTTGTTGCTCCCTACTTCGCCGTGTAGAGAACTACAAGATCAGGCTAGTCCAGTCGTTAACAACCTTTTTGTACAAGCTCAGCAAAATCAAGCTTGGGCACTGTCGTTAAAGTACAATGTGTTCAGTCTTTCTGTCCTGCTTAAGCAATTTAAAGTCAATGAGGAAAATTAATGGTTTGGGCAATGTCGTTAAAGTACAATGTGTTCACCCATGTACAACAGTTAATGACTTCTTAATGACTTTCGCTATTCAATTCCAATTAGTGATATTCAAATTACACGCGGTTAAGCTGTAACACTAACCCACCAACCATGAAATTAAGCGTTGAAACCAAGACAGTTTAATTTCATAGCTCGCTAAATCAAATTGTTTTAAATCGTCTACACATATTCGAACGGCTTCTCGCACTGTTTCAGTGTCACAAAAATCGCTCACTTTGTAAACTAAAGCCAAGTAAGCCATAATTCTACCAGAATTTAAAGGCTTAGTCTCTTCATATGTTTGACATAAATTTTCAAACACATTATCTCTTACAATACTACATATCATGGAGTTATATGTATGTTCATGCTTTTCTAAAAGCAGTTTTATATAAAACCGTAAAGTATCCTGCGTTAATTCTACATTATTTTCCTTAAAAACATCCAGAATTAGCTGTTCTGCCATCTTGGAACAAAATGGCGAACTGTCGGAAACCTCTCGTTGTTTTAACGTCGTCGGAATGAATCTAATTATAAATGCTCATTAATATGCATAACTCATACTCGGAATTGTTCGGATTATCCTCGGAAATGAATTAATTATAAACTCATTAATATTCAGATCATTAACATAATTAACTCATGAATTATGCAGGGGGATAACTCGTTAAATTTTACGCATAAAACGGGGTCCATTAAGCCCCGCTCTATACTACTTTCGTTCCGACGTGAACTTTATAAAAAGACCATTTTGTGTAAAGTGTTTCCTAAATCTTAATATTTATAAGGGTTAAAGGTTTAATTGCTATTCTGGTGGAAATATTATCCAAGCGGTAAATCCGGTCCACACATTAAAATTCTAAACTTGACTTACAAAAATATTTTCAGTTTCCAAATTCTACTATTAGTTATAATTATTCCGGACTGCTTTCCACTTAAGCATTATACTGTACATTTGTGAGTATATAAACTGATTTCGAATGAAAAATTAGAGAGAGTCTATATACAGCTTTCGTGACTGTATGAAAAGCATTATTGACGGATTTTCCCATTTTTAGTCTTTGATTTGTTATTCACTATTCTGGTCTGCATTTCTGTAGTTCAACGCTATATATTTGTGAATCTAAGCTGACTTTCAGTAAAACAAAAATAGTCTATACAGCTTTCGTGACCTGCTGGAACTGATTATATATTTAAATTATATAATTATTTTAATTGTTTAAATAACTTTGTAATTGGACCATATATACACTTTGGCATTCGTTCAGATGTGTATCTTTACAAAATGGCTTTTTGGAAAAGCAATGATTAACATTTGTTTAAATTGGTATTCTGGAAGAAATTTTGTCCAAGCTGTAAATACGATCCAGACAAAATAATATTCCAATTTCCAAATTCTACTGTTTTACAATTTCGGACTGTATTCCTGCATCTAAACCCTATATACTATTTCTGAATCTAAATTGATTTCCATAAGATAAAATATAGTAGGCTATCTGCATGGGTCAGTCTATTAAACTAGCGCCACATAAATGATAAACTCTCAGTAACATTAGTTTTATTTAAAGTTGCAGATTCCGGAACAAACTTAGATTTTCTTTCTGCCATTGCCATGTGTATAGGCTATCCTAAACCGAATGGCACAATTAATATGCATCAGGAGTCGAATAAATTTTCCTATTTTAATATAACCAATCTGTAAAAGAGACTGTGCTGCAACTATAAGTGCATGCTAATTAGCTTCTTTGGTCATATAAGGGGGCGCGAGGGACTTTCCTTAGCGAAGCTCTAGTTGTTATATTGTATAATGTCTATAAAGCGTTACTATACGAGTTTCACAACGTGTCTTCTAATTGGAAAATAGCTATAACAGACAGTTGTTGACTATATAGCAACCAAGCAACATAGTTATATATTCAAAAACAAAGCCCGATTTCTATGCTAAATTAATTGGGAAGATATTTTACTCGATCTTTCTATATTTATAGCGAATTGTTTGTTTATGTGTATAGTTCATTTGAGTATGTGGCAATTAAGTAATTAAGCACTTAGGCGGTTTTGCTTAAAACAATACGATTGAGTTAATGATTATGACGTGCTAGAACAAAATTAGGTGGATTTTTAAGCCGGTTTTCCACTAGGCGGAATTTTGCGCGCGGAGCGGAATTTTTGATATAATTTTTCCGAGCGGAAAAAAGCGAATGATTTCCACTGCAATAATATTTGCGAGCGGATCGCACTGCAATAATATTTGCAAGAGTTGTTATTACTGCTTCATGAGGAAGATGAAATTTGAAACTGTAACGAACTAAAGGATGCTCAACACTGCACGTCAGCAAATCAGAATATAAAGACAGACTGACGATAAATGTACTTTTAAAATATACGAATTTGGTCGTTTCGTGGCCTTCACATAGAAAATCACATTGACCGTTCACTATCGGATCGGTCAGTCTCAGCATAATTTCCCGCGGATCAATCGATGTCGCCATTCCCAAGATGTGGATTTCACGACGTTGAGCAGGAATATAGTGCATTCCTGAACTTTTGAAGCGAAAACGTGACACGTTATTTCGGGCGAGAGAAAGCAACCGCAGTTTTGATAATACTTGCCTACACTTTCTGTTTGTATTGTACTTTTACTGTGCTCAAAATAGAGAGTTTGCTTGATGGCAACCTCTCATTGGTCGAGTAAAACACTAAAATAACAATTCGACAAAACGTGAGCATCACGTAAACCATGCAATCATAGGTTTTCACGATTTATCGGTCGATGGTGTCGTCAAGTAAAATTAAGAACGTTGACCGAACAACACCATGTTTGGTCGTCAACACCTTAACATCCTATATTGATCGTCTATATCTCTTTAAACAATTAATACGCGCAAACATACCTTGACCCGGTACAATAGGTGCTGCAGGTGTGCTTACATGGTCAGTAGGCCTATATACAGCTGCCCCGACTCCATTGTAGGAGATTACATGTACTCCAATGACGAGAACGGAAATATATTTTAAAAGGTTCTCCATTGCAATAGTCGTCTGTCGAACTACTGTATAACGACTTTACTCGAATGACAGCTCTTTTGCAAATTCAAAAGATATTAGCTAGCGGGAGAGTTATATATCCACTCCAATTAAAACCTTTAGTGCGTACGTCATTTAAAAAGCATGTAAATAATCCCTAATAACGGCCATTTAACTGAAGCAAGCAAAATATGATATACAATAATTATAGCCAATACAATGCAATAAAACACAATTAAGGGATATATGCTTTCTCTAGTTTAGCACGTAAAATATTCCACATTGCTGAACCTTCACCGTATCGAAGAGACCTTATATAATATAAACATACTTACTCTTCCCTCGAGGTAAATACCAATCATTCCAATAGAATTAACGGTGATTATCTGTATTAGGGAAACTTTGGTGGTGTAAATTAGCTTATGACGCAAGCAGTGAAGGGTCTATTATTATTAAGGAGAATGGCGTATTTCGTCCAACAGTAGTTAGATAAACTAGATAGGTTTTATGTATATTTTCTGTTATCATAGACATAGTGTAAATTTAGGTGTTATATATTTGCGGGGTTTGTCTTGTTGGGACTTCGAGTCCGTTTGTGAATCCCTTATCTAACTTGCCTTTTGTTGTTTGTAATATCTTGTTTGTTTTAATGTATTGTTGTAAATTTTTAGCGAGTTTGATTAAAGCTTCTTATCAATGTTAACTCGGTCTATACTTGATCTTTCATGGACTATACTCACAAATTGGAAAATACTAGTACTATATCCAGGAGGCAGTAACACAAATTAACAGGCTCACACCTCTCAATTCGATACCATATGAAAATTTATGATGGCTGTTGAATGGTTACCATGTTAATGGCTATACAAGAAATACCTTTATTATCTATTTCTATTCTACTCTATTCCCAGTCAAATATACACGGGTCATTATACCATGATTGGCGTAAAAAAGATATAGGGCTAGGAGCCTAATAGAAACCTGCTGGCTTTTAACTTTAGGTCCCTAGATAATAAACATCTAAATTTACCATAATCATTTTAAAGCTAATCAGATTGAAAAGAAGTAATATATACAATTAAGATTGTAACATATATATATATTGAGTTTGCTATATATAGACAAAACATATCAATTCATACTTATTATTTACAAGAATGTTATTGCAATGACTGAATAAAGTACAGTGTAATTGTTTGAAAACTATTTTTATGGATGCAGATTGCTATTATTGCAGTGTTATTATTCTAAAAAATTCAATCTAGATCATAAATTTACCATATTTCAAAAATTGTAGGGAGCCACCTTAAGTGATATGTATATGCACTTGAACGCTATATATTTGTGAATCTAAACTGATTTTCAGTGAGATAAAATTTGTTTATACAGCGTTGGGGTTATACTCTCTTGGATTCATGTTTTCCGCAAATGTATCCGATTTTAATTGTTTAAAGGTAGGTATATGTCATTGCACCAGACAGTTTTGCCATTCGTTCTGATGTAAACATTATGAGATGGCTTTTTTTGGAATAGCAATGCTTAATATTTGTTTTGCAGTCCAATATCCAGTTTTCAAGACCAAACTGTAAGTATTTTCTTAAAATGATGATTATTTAATGTTAATAAAGATTTAATTGGTGTTCTAGTTGAAATTTAAGCATTCAACTCTCACGCAATCACTCATAATACCACTCGTTAAATCAGATTTGGTCAATATATATTCAAACTGCATATAGATTTAGATAACGCAGCCCGCTGGGTAATGAAGCTTCGAGTGAGGCCTATGAAGAAATCGAAACCAACATGAAGTTAGTTGGAGCGACAGCAATTGAAGACAAATTACAAGATGGCCTCCCTCATGCTATCGCTAATTTAGCAAAGGTATGTGATCGTAGGCCATCAATAAATTGAACTAAAAGGAATCAAACTAACTGTATCTATACTGGATAGTTTACCAATTCTAACCGTTCTCTCTAGAGGTTCAATGTTTTATTGGACAAGTGTTACTACAGGAGTACACCGAGAAAACCTGCGGTGTTTGGTAGAGTCAAACTAGAACCACTTTACTTATGATTATGATTATGGTAAAATAAACCAAACGCAGTCGCTGAATTCATCTCGATTACCTTAAAGCCGTGTTAAACATTTCAATCACCATCTGGTAACATGCATAATTATATGGTTGTATCAATTTTAGGCCGACATCAAAATCTGGGTTTTAACCGGAGATAAACAAGGTAGGAATACTCTAACAGCTTAAACAGCTCATTTTTTAGTCCTGGCACGAAGCAACTTCCAACTCGCAGCGAGCGCTTGTAACTAATTAAAAAGGAACCTCTCTATACAGGCTCACTTCCGTGAGAGATCGACCTTGGCTTTAAATCCTTTTATATAAAGGTATTTCAAATCATCCATTATACCACTGTATGATAATGAATATTTTATTCAATGTCGTTTACACTGGGTTTGGTTGTCCAGTTCACCCAGGCCAAAGATATACGATACAAGTGTTCGATAACGTAGCCTAAAGCCTGAGAGTTAGTTTTAGGTGAGGGAGAAAACCGAAGAAAAACCCTCGAAGCACAGCAGTGAACCAACCACAACTCTACTTACATGAGTTTTCAAATGGATCAAGTCTCTCTGTGTAGGATACTGCGATTTCCAGTTGAGTTTGGAACACCTATAGTTTAATCGTAATGTTTCGACGTTTGAACAAATAGTTTTGACGTAATTCATGCGAGCTATGTTGTCAGGGCGTTGTCATTATGTTGTCATAGCCTTTTATAGATGTTATACTAAAGTTGTCCTCAGTATACAAACCTCACACTTCATTATTTTTGTTTTACATATATATATTCAATAATCAAAATAAAAGGAAAACAAGATGTCCGTCTCTTTCTCGCTAAAGACTACCTCTTCTATAACAAGTTAACAACTTTAAAATAAAACAATAATCCCATATAAGGTTATGAAAATGCCCGACTATATTTAGGATTTCGATGTTCTGACAACATCTATAAAATACTTTGACAACGTAGTGACAACGCTCATGACAACATAGCTTGCGTTACATCAACGTTGAAACATTACGATAAAACTATAGGCGTTCCAAACTCAACTGGAAATCGCAGTATAGTCACCCAACCGAAGTGAAACACTACCGTCAACCTACTGTAACAAGCTTAACTCAGTGATAATGGTCAGCGCGCTAACCGTATCATGCCTCTAGACACTGCAGAAATTAGAGACAGGCTTTTAGCCAGGATGCCAAAACTGGCCGTCCAAAAAATACCGTGGGTGTGGCTACCAATTTTCGTGGCGGTCGTAAAATACATGGCGCTTGAAATCTATTCTCACATGCAGACATGCTCATAGTTCAGCGTGTTTTCGACAAAAAGGCATCGAAATATATGCAACAGGTAAAGCAAATGGCAGCTAACAACTCTGGAAGTCTTCAATAAATATGACGAAGTATATAAATTGCCAATTAAAGAAAATAGTTTCTTAGGCCGTCCATGACCGTTTATTAAAAATGTATTAAGGGCGATTGGACGGCCGCCTGGATGGCCGCCTGGACGGCCGCCTGGCTAAATGCCTGGTTAGAGAGCCATGGAGGGATGCTACCTCCATAGTCTAACGGGCTCCAAATTCAAAATGTGCGCTTCTAAACTTAGTCGAACAAAGAATTCCGGAGTTACAGGTCAACCACAAATCATGCGGAGGCAATGGAGCTAGATATTTAAACCTGAGTCACTTATGAAGAACACCAAAAATTATGTGGAGCTAGGTATCTAAACTTGGAAGATTTAATGGCGAACTCCAAAAATTATCATCAATCTTGAGGAGATTTGCTGCGAAAAGGTACTTTTCAAAGTAAAAGAAATGTAAAGGAAATCTCATTCCCCAGATCCCTACTGCTGCACCAGCATAGTCTAGATATTTGAACTCAATGTAAAACTTGGGGAAAGAAAACGCCGCATATAAAAAAAAAGTAACTATTCACATATTTACTTGTTATCAAATGTCAAACGCTACAAAATTTGAATATACTTATATATACATCGAAGATAAACCCCGGCACTCAGATCAAAACCCATCAAACAGATTACCGTTGTCACGGTCATGAGCTACAGTAAGATTGACCAAAAATGCATAAATTCCAAACTTTGTTCAAGACTAATTTGTTAATACGTCAAAATTTTGTAAGCTTTAAGGCATTTCGCTCTTGGAATTAAGCTCGGATTTGACTTTTTTATGAAAGAAGCACTCCAGGTATAATTTTGAGTTCAATGGTATGACCCCTCTAAATCAAGTAGATTATCTTAAAAGAGTATCAATAAAATCAATAGATAAATCAACGTGTCAATGGATCAATGAATCAATAAATCGATCAATTGGTCAAAAGTAGAATGCAAGCATTTCTACTCTGATGTGTTTTACAGCTAAATCTAAGTTATTATTATTTCAATTTATTTGATAACGGTGATCCTTCAGCGTCGGTGCTGCTTTTCAAGGGGCCGTTATTCTATATACATATATTAAAAATAAATATTAGAAACACCATAACATGACGAAAACAGTTTCTATAATTACAATGGATGCATGCATACTAACTCATATTAACTCATATTAACTCTTATTAACTCTTATTAACTCTTATTAACTCTTATTAACTCTTATTAACTCTTATTAACTCTTATTAACTCTTATTAACTCTTATTAACTCTTATTAACTCTTATTAACTCTTATTAACTCTTACAGACCCATTAGTTTTATAACCCCATTCCGAACAATCCTCCACATATATGTTGTCACTGACTATCCCTCTCCAACTCGTTAAAGTAATTATTAATTAAAGTTTTAAAATTTCTTGCGGAGAGTTGCTTGTAACCATTGACAACATCATTTGGGAGATTGTTCCATGAGGAAGCTCTCCGGTATGAAAAGAACTTCTTCATGAAGTCAGTGTTGGGTTTTTCTAAATAAAGTTTACAGTCATTACTCCTTAGAGGATAAACGTCACTGTGGCTAAGTTTGAGCATATCCGTTATGTATTCTTGTAGTTCGCCTTGTAAGGCCTTGAATGTCATAGTCATTATATTTCAAGTTTCTTAAGCGTTTTTTCAATTGAATCCCACCCTAAGCTTTCAAATATATCCTTTGATCTTACTTCATAATTTGATCCCGTGCTTATTCGGGCCGCCCTTTTTTGCATTTTGGATAGCTTTTCAATGTGAGTGCGACTGCCATCATTCCACACATTTGAGCAGTATGTAAAGTGAGGTAAAACTAATGCGTTCTACATATTAATTAGTGCATTTTGAGTTACGAATCTTTTCGCTCGTTTTAATAAAGCAATAGATTTAGAAAGTTTTTGCACTGAATTTCATTATCCTCATTCCATTTTAATTCTTAGTCTATAGTAATCCCCAGTACTTTCTTATTTGTCACTTGTTTAATGGTGTGGCTGCCAATTAATATGTGCGGGTTTTCTGTGATTTTTTTTAATTTCCTTAAAGAGGCTATCAGCATAAACTCAGTTTTTTAACGTTTAAAGTTAGCTTGTTTGCCACTTGCCAGTTATTGACCTTACATAACTCATTCTTTATCTTCCTTTCTATATCTGCAGGTGAAATACCAGTACTTGATATATTTGTATCATCTGCACACATTGAAGCCTGTGTTTGTTCAAGGCAGTTTGGAAGATCATTTATATACAGCTATTTCAATTTAATAAGGTTGTAACAGACAATAGTCAAATGTACAATATGAGCGCTAAATGAATGATGGTAATAATGTAATATAAATAAGTTTAACACATCAGTCCTGTGGGAATACAAATGGCTACTGAGATACTATATTTGTATTCCATGCACGAGGCTACTGAGATACTATATTTGCATATTCCACGAGGCTACTGATGAGTTAAACTTATTTAAAACCATGATTATTCCCATCATTCTTTTAGCGTTCATATTGTAGGCCTAATGGAGCTTTGGCGCAATGCATGCCGGTAGAGTGGTATCAAATTCACTTCTTCGAGAAATTTTGTTGTCATGGAGGCAATTTTGTTCCAAAGAACAAATGATTAATTTTCTATCAAATCTACGTCGCGATCGTTGTTATTTTTATCGCTGTTATTTTTATCGCAAGAGAAGCCTTGGCTAAACTCTGTGCCAATTAGGAATTTCCTGCACGTATTACAGAGAAAACAGCCGTGAAAGGACGCCATTATGGGAGTGAACACAATTCGAACATATTCATCGTTTTAGAATCGTTTTGCTCAACGTTTTCAGGTATTGCAATGTTGTAAGAGACCGTCAGTAAACGATTTTGCTCTAGAAATATTCTCATGTTGTCTGTCAATGCTGATCGTGTATTTTTACCGATTGATCGTACGTTTTATACCCATATTTTACGACTTAAAATTGATACAAAAACTGCCATAGAATGCTGTAAACAATGGCCTTTGTGACGTACAAGAACAGAGCTTCTCTTGTGTTTTGGCGCGAAAATTTGACTCGCATTTAGGCAAAATTTAATGTATTTTACAAAAGCAGAGTTAAAGCAGTTGTTGTAAATTTTTTTCTACTTGGAGTGCCTTGGTTCTTTCATTCTACAAGTAAACAGTAGGTTTTTTAAATTCTAAGTCATAAAACACACTCTAAATAGGTTTAAAAAGCAGCAGGATTTTAGTTTTAGAATTTATACATCAGATACATTGAAGGTTTAGCGTTACAGTCAGGTATTAAGTCATAGTTAAATATATTTCTGTTTATAAATTATTAAACCTTTTGCACAGTATTAATTCAATATTAAAAGGTAGTCTGTAAATTATTTACTGTACATATTGTGTATTGAAATCAAATTGTAAATAGTACTTTCTGAATAAGTGTAACTCGAGGTGTTGCTTAGGTTATTGTATTTTTTAAATATTCAAGTGGTATTCAATTTTTCAACTAACTATAAAATATTATTTCAAACGAACAGCTGCAACAAGGTGAAATTCCTATTTAAAATCACTTGTCAATTGTAACCCCCACCCTCCAACATCGGGAAAAGGTGGGAAGATAGATGTTAATATCTCCATACTAAACAATGGCCTGACTTCCTGAGGAAGACTGAACTGACTAACCCTGGCTAATCTCCCAACACATTGGGGAAATATTTAAAGATATTTCAATTGATTTATTGAACAAAGAATATCTCTTAAAATTTATAAATTCTTGTTCAATATTTTCAAACACTGAAACACAATGCTGTACACATGCAGGACAGGACCACTCTCTTTCAAATTATTGCAAATTATTTTGCTATTCTGTGAGAAAACTAATCCAGGAACTAATTTCATTGTGCCACTGTGTAGAAAAACAAACATGCAGGAAAACAAACAGATAATATTTGATTTAATTTGCTTAATATTTGAGATTATGTGTTTACAGGCCAACGTTAGACTGTGACTAAGCTGTGTAGCCAAGCCCCCTAAACGTTTCCCCAAATTTAATATGCCCCACATTCAAGGGTCGGGAATCCATGATAATGGGAAATTCCCCACCTAGTCCGGCTTTAGTAACAGTCAATAGAGGAAAAACGCCCCACAATTCCTTGGGTGAGGGAGTGGGAATTACAATATGACAATATATAAGGCTAAGAATACTATTGTATGTATCAAGGAGTGGGGGGGATTGTGTGCCACACTGTTAGAATTACAGTTGTAGGGCTGTCATATGCACTTATTCACTGAATACTCAATTCCAGTTGTCAATTGTAACCCCCACTCCCCCCACCTTGAGGAATGGTAGGGAAATGTGGGGCGTTTTTCCTCTATTGACTGTTGGTTAAGCATGGCTGGTAGGGGATTTCCCATTAAGTGTCAGCACCCTACCACTGACTATAGGCATAGGAAGTAACTGTTACTTCAAGGGGGGGGGGAGGCACTTCTTAAGGGCACCTCTTCTTTAGCAAAGGGCACTTTGAATTACTGGAGAAAGGGGAAATTTGAAGAAAAGTTGGGGGATCATGTGCCCCCCGGTTCCTACGCCACAGCCACTGACAAGTAAGATCCTCTGGCGTTAGACAGAGTACTGAAAAATATAGAAGTAGGGTGCATCTGGCAGATAGTTTCATTAACTGGCAGTACCCTACCACTGACGAGAAAAATGTTAGGCATTAGAGAGAATAAAATACTAAAGTAGGGCACATCTGGGCGTATTCCAGCTTATGAGTTAATATGGATTCCCGACCCTTGAATGTGGGGCATATTAAATATGGGGAAACGTTTAGGGGGCTTGGCTATACAGCCTAGTCAAAGTCTCAAACAAATAATAACGAAATGTTTCAACGGCCCAAACGATTCCTAAACACTCCTTCTCGGTTGTGGACAACTTCATCTCACGAGGTTGTAATTTCCTACTGGCAAACACAACCGGGTGTTCCTGACCCTCATTATCTAACTGACTAAGTATGGCGCCCACACCAAAATCTGAGGCATCTACAGATCTAGTAAAATAAATGAGTTATCCCAATGAGGGGGCCTTAAAACTGGAGGCGACTTCAAAAGTGATTTTAATTCATTAAACGCCTTCTCACACCCATCCGTCCACCGTACACGTGTGGGCTCCCCTTTCTTAGTTAAATTGGTCAAAGGAACGGCAATACCAGCAATTTTTTTTATAAATCTGCGATAATACCCACTAAGTCCAAAATGAGCGAACTTGTTTCTTGGTTTCAGGCCTAGGAAATTTCTTTATCGTTTCAACTAACGCTTCACGAGGTTTAATAATATCCCTACCTACTCGGCGGCCAACAAAATCTAAAACTCTAATCTAACCACAGTTCACATACATCCAGGGATACATGGCTTCATTCAGCTAGCTAGCTCTTTTGGTTCTTTAGACAATTTTTAAAGTGATCTGGCTTTCGAACGCTATATCTTGTCGATCTGGTTCTTGAACGCTGTCTTGTCGATCTGGTTCGGTCTGTTAGAAATATATTTCTTTATTTAGCTAACTCTCGTTACTGACGACTCTTCTGAGTAGCTATCTGGTCAACGAAGACCCAATTTGTCATGTGTTTTGACTGTAAGCTTTTTTTCAAACGGACACTCCTTAATTCGGCCACCACTGCTTCCCACAATATGTTTTTTTTCTGCCCTCGATTCGTACGCATGAATGCCTTTTTATCCTCTGGAAAATAATTACATTTACATGAACATTTACATAATTACATCACAGATATTCTTTGTTCAATAAATCAATTGAAATATTTTTAAATCTTTCCCTCATGTGTTGGGAGATTAGCCAGGGTTAGTCAATTAAGTCTTCCTCAGGGAGTCAGGCCATTATTTAGTATGGAGGTATTAACATCTATCTTCCCAACTTTTCCCGATGTTGGAGGGTGGGGGTTACAATTGACAAGTGATTTTAAATAGCAGTTTCACCTTGTTGCAGCTGTTCGTTTGATTCTTTCGAAGTGCTTGGTTCAGCACCATTACAATAATTTAATCCTATTCTAATCTTTGAAATAATATTTTATACCGTAGAAAAATTGAATACAACTTGAGTATTTAAAAAATACAATAACCTAAGCAACACCTCGAGTTACACTTATTCAGAAAGTACTATTTACAATTTGATTTCAATACACAATATGTACTGTAAGTAATTTACAGACTACCTTTTAATATTGAATTAATACAATGCCATACAGTCAAACAATCAGTATAATATATACTGCACTACATTATAAACTAAACAAGTATAGTTGATAAATACAATCACCAAACCATTAATTATATTTTGATATACTTTGTCTAGATATTAAATGGCAGACGATTTGTCAAGGGAACTTAAGTGTTGGATGTTAACGGGTATTAACCAGCAGCAATGTGCCCCGATGCATCGGTCCTGCTTTGTTAGCATATAGTATTAAAACTGTAAATATGTTGTCTGAACATGCAGCTGAATATAGAATGAACATGAAGAACATATAGAATGAACTACAATGAGCTCACATTAATAATCTCCATTTTTCTATTTCCCAACATATATTACCTAAACTTGGTCTTCGACAACAGTATATTTACACAAATATAATATTATGTACATTTATATAATTAAAAAGGAATATATAATTGCATAATATAAGTACTGATATATTGGGCATCGATCAATTTTGTAAGATTGTGGCGTCGCACACTCATCTCGGTTTTTGCTTCAGACTGCTTGGTACTGTTTAAAAGTGCAGGAGGCCTTTCCTCATTGTCTGCCTCCAAGATGATCGGTCTTTAGCTGTAGCTTCCCATGTGTTTGAGTTCATATAACTTTTTCTTTATGTTGACATTAGAGCTTTCATACTGGATATATTTCCATTTGAAGAAAACCAATATGACAATTATTATGTAACATAGGCCTACCGTAAAAATTAGAAGCATATAAACTGACGATAGTCGAATAAAATCTGTTAATATACGGTGTAAAAACGGTGTATGAATTTACTTTATATTGAAATATCTTACCATTTAGATACAAATATATGCTTTTCTCTGTTCGAAATGTTTAATTTTTTCCCCTCAACTTCGTCGAAGTTGTCCTCGACTTGCCTTTAATTTTTAAAAGAAATCTCTCCATGTTTCAAATATAATTTTTAATTTACGGGGATATTTCGATTTTTTAAATTCAAAATTCGATCATTTATTAAAGCTGTCAAATGAGGAACTTGCGGTTAACGCTTGGCAACTGGACTCTGGACTCTGTAGTTATAGGTCATAGGTCAATTAGTACGGTTACTTCCGGTTTTATTCACTTCCTTCATAGGGTGTTGCGGTGCACATTCGACGATGTATGGCACTTTCACAGTATGGCACTAGTAGGACAAGCATTTGAATCTTTGTATGTCGATTGTTTTCCCATTTATTTAAGCATAAACAGCTTTGATCAGATATTGAGCGATTGACAAAATTCAAAGCGAAATTCATATATTGGCAAGTTTTCAACGCTCATTACACATTCGACAGGCTTATAAAATAGAATGAAAGCTGTAGTGTTGGGTTGTTTTAGTTTCCCACTCCTTCTAACTTGTGAGATATTATTAGTTTAAAAACGTCATATTTTAGTCCTCGATAAAGATGCCATTTTCAGGCTGCGTTTCAAGAATTTATTTTAACTGAAAACGTCAATAGAATTCGGTGAATTTTGCGCACAGACAAGATTAATGTACGTTTTACATTATACAACGAAATCATGTAAATGTGACTTCCGGTTGAGTTGAGTTGACTTTATTTCAGCAGGGTAGCCCATTCAGCTACAAAGGCTGGTATCCAGCCAAAATTTTTATACAAGGTGAACTTGGATAAAGAGATATTCTTTCCTAAAACTTATCGCAAAACTAATAAGCATTCTATTAATGTCTTATGGAATGCTTTTAAACTACGAAGTTTGAAGGTCAAAAATTTCGCTCCGATTTTTACTGGACCGTTCTTACAGAGACGGTCTCTTAAATTCTGCCTCTCCCAAAAAACCGTCTGCTATGAAGGCTAAGCTGGATGCCTCACCGAAGATCTATTTCCAAAATTGTGATTATTTAGAGTTTAGTGCGCTCTTATAGTATTAGGTTGTGATTACAGCGAAAGCCAGTCGATGAAAGAACGAAGTGGGGTAAGAAATCGACATTATGCAATAAAACCCCATGCATGCATCGTCGTATATTTAGTGTACTGAATGTAGAATATAGTTACCAAAATAGTTAATTTTGGTTTCTTTGTTATGTTCAAATTTCAAAGGAAAAGTAGTCTTAATTTGTTGTTTAACTGATATGTTTGCCTTTCCTGCTACTAACAATCATATACGGTAAATTAAAATACCAACGGCTTAAATAGTATTGCACAGTTTAAAGCAATTATAATTAGGTAAAACTAAAATTGGGAGATTAGTCAGGTGAATTAGTTAATATTTTTGTGCCAGTAGTGTCTTCCTTCTAAATCAGTATATTAAAAAGAAGCTTATCTGAGAAAGAGAAGTTTATTTCATACTTTTAGGTCGACTTAAACATCTTTGCAGATATTTTGTGCATACGATTTACGGCGAATTGGAACAATGCAAGTTGGAATATATTTTATTCCAAAAATGATCTTAAAAACAATATCTAAAATGTAAGAAATACGAGTGAATGAAATACGAGTAAATGAAATTTCCCTAAAATGCAGTGATACGTAATTGCCAAGTGTCAGTGGATCTCAAAATGTTGAGAAGTATTGTTAAAATGTATTTGTATTTTTATCTAAATGGCAATATTTTTAGATTACCTTAAATTATGCCCGACCAAAAACCATCGATACAGATTATTTAGTCAAAAGCGCATTCTATAGATTACATTTCAGTGCAAAGTGGCCTTGAAGTAACTAAGGATTAGTTGTTTCAAAATTAAATGTTCTATATTTATATGGTGTGCAAAAGATACCAAAAGTGCAAAAATAGTTCGATATTGATTCAATCCGTGCAATGGTAGATACATTAAAATAACAAATGAAGTTACTGTATTCTCAACACTTCGATGGTGGTTTCCGAGGGGGGAGGAATGGTGGTTTCCGAGGGGGGAGGGATGGTGGTTTCCGAAAAAAATTTGTCATGGTTCCCCCGTGAGCGGACATAAATAGCGACAAAACTTTGGTGTCTTTCATGACCGCTTTCTTGATCGTAGACGAAGATGCCATTGAAGCTGCCAGTTTCATCAGGATGGCGTAATCCTACTCCGATAGCTTGTTTTTGTTCTGTTTCACACCCTACATAAATTTTAAAGAGTATTATATATATGAAGACTTTATATACCTAGGTAGGTAGGTAGGTAGGTAGGTAGGTGGGTAGGTAGGTGGGCAGATAGGTGGGTGGATGGGTGGACGGATGGATGGATGGATGGATGGATGGATAAGTTCTTTATTGCCTCCAATTTGAAGAGTCCTTTCTTACAATATATAACTAAAATACTATTACTAATTACTACTAAGTAGATACTATATGTAACTTATTTACAAATAATTTAATTCACGACTATATAATTATTATAATGTTTAAAAGTTGTTGTATTTTTAAGAAAATCGCCACGATTCCATTGGAACAAATTATGATAAATTGGCGCCTTTCAGAGTTTTAGACACTACATGGTAGTGACCCACTTAAAAAACTAGCAAGTATGCTATTATCATCTTGGTTTAAAAGACTTGCACAATATCTCGTGCTCAGTTTTTGTGACATTACTCCACAACTCACCCCCGTATAACATTGCTGGTAAGCCAACTGTTGTCCATGCGTTGATTCCACAGATTGGATTTAAACCGGCAGGACGAACTCCTGCACTCCTATCAATGATTGCGCTCAGCATATATTTTGATAAACTAGCCAGAGAGTAAAATATGTTTACAGCTTACAGTTTCTTCAACTAAAATGCTTTTAAAAGCTCGGAAAATTATTGAAATAATGTTTAAGGATCGTAACATAACCAAAATACAATATTTGTTTACTTTCCTTGCAGCGAAATGGTTGTCAAAAGAGGCAAATTTCTACCCACGAAAATACGCTAAACTCAGATATTTTTATGAAAAGGTTAAGTTGGAACCAACTTCCGATCATTTCAGGGCCTTTTTTAAGAAATCATCAGTGGGGGGGCATCATCGAGAGGGGTCGTAACAAGTAGGTGGTGTATTATATGTGTATGAAGGCGAAGGGGGGTCTGGGGGTCCTCCCACAGAAAATTGTTGTATTCTTGAGTCTCTGTGGCTTGATTTCCTGCGTTTTCAGAGACAATTTTTGATATATCCCATCTAAACGGGCCAGGTTTTGTTGTGAGAATACAATAACTTTCCTCTAAACTCAGTTTTTTTCCATTTTTGGCTTATACTTTGGACAAAAGGGACCTTCACTGGGGGGGGCAAAAATAGCTTACTGGGGGGGCGAACATGGGGGCTGGGGGGGCTTTTGCCCCTCCAGTACATTAGTTAAAAAAGGCCCTGGATCATTTGATTTTATCGCGCGTTATATCATCGAAAAGAGGATACTTCAAGGAGAAAAATACAGCTTGTCATCTCCAGTCAACGTACATTTTACCGAGCAATTTTAACATGAACTGAGGCAATTTTCCAAATTTTGCTCAATTTATATTATAAGGATATCTATTTTCGGTTTTACGGAAAAACATTTTTCTGGGAAACTACGTAGCGGTGATAATTTTGAACTAGAATACAATGTTTATAACATTCTTTATTCTTTAAGGTTTATAACATTCTTTATTGGGTATGAATACAAGTACAAATATAACAACATCAATTATAACAATAATAATAACGTTAGCTTACAAACAAATTCATCCCAAATGGAGCAGGTGCGAACGAGATGTTTATTAGAAACTACCCATGCGAGGCACCTCTCCGAATATACGATAAAACATAGTGTCAATAATAATTACAAGTAATAACACAATTTTAGCGCAATACAACACAATATATTACAATTAAAACATAAGACAGTCAACTTCGATGACAAGGACATTCACGTGACATTAAATATGCATATCACTACGAGCAATAATCTAAACCTATATAGACTTCTGAGCCATAGCCATAGAAAGTGTGAAGTAAATAGGGATATTTTGAAATATTCGAATTGTGTTACACAAATTTCTTGGGAGATATCCGCCAAACTGAACAATATTTTTGGATACCCGAAACCAGTTTTCTACTTTGATTACTCCAAAATAGAGAAAACATGGTGCCGAAAACTGAAAGTTGAGTTCTGGATGAGACTGACAGAAGATTGACAAGTCTGTGCCTGTGACGAGAGTTGGTGACTTGGGTGCTTGAGTGAACCATGGGAGATATATAAAGACGATAGAGCGACAATATTACGTGTACGAATTAATTCTGAATGAATCGTCACTTTTTGGATTAACCGTCAGGATCAAAATGTCACTGATTATGAAAACACTCGTTTTAGGTTATTTAAGCACGTGATTACGTTGTAGTAAACAAGTTTCAACGGATTTATAGCAATTTGAATCGAATCTGGTTGATGTAGCGATTTTAAGACTCCGTGAGAAAGTGTTGATATGTATGAAATACAAAAAAATCTTTGTCAGAAGAAGATTACGTACCTGGCTTGTTAACATACGCAACTCCTATTCGAGCGCGATATGCATTTGGATCTAGTTCATCTCCCACGTTAAACCCAACTTCATAACAACTGTTGTTGGCGAAGACTGGAGTTATACCTACATAATCTGGTATAGCGGCAACCCACTGCTGTGGTGTTATGTCCAAAATTTTCTTCTCGAAGAACAAACTGCGTAATGAAGGAGCTTGTACGGGAAATTGAATATGAAATGCATCTGACCATAAGCATATTTCTGTGACATTAGCACTCCAAAATTGTGCAGTTTTGTATATTGAGGATTCTTTTGATGTCCACACGTCCGAGTGATAAGAATAATTCTAAAAATATTAAAGACTTTCTATTGGTCGACTTACATCTAAGGACGTAAATGAACGATGAACTAATTTTCTATTGTTGATCTCTATTGGTTACCGCTGCTCAATTCGTTGCAAATGGTAAAATATACTGAGTTTTTATTGGTTGTTTCTTGCGGTATAAATGCTGAATAAATTGAACCGCGAGTATAAGATCGATCAAACTTTACAGCTCGTTTGGTCATATGCAACCTGGGCAACAGTTTTAAGCCTTGGTGCATGTAAACTTTCAAAAAGATAGTAACATTTCCTTCATTATCCTGTTAAATAAATTGCGATTGAAGTGGTTTATGTTAGACATGTCATAACGTCAAGTCTACAGAGAAAGTACTGTTTTGAAGATATTGCATGTACTGTTGCTCGAGTTAAGTCACAAGGGAGTTGAAGATTGTATGTTGCTTTGCAATGCAAATGAAGTCGACATATTTTATCTGTCAAAATAATTGGCAGTAACGTACGTAGTAGCCGAAGTAATAAATGAAATTTCGTGCATTGAAATTATTTTCACATGTATAGTCTTATCTCACGAAAACACAATATCCACGCGACCACGCATTTAATGTTATTTTGGACAAATTTTCTTTATAATTATTACCTGTTGTCATCACCTGGAGCATTACATTTTGGGCTATACCCAAGCTTTCCGATTTCGCACGCAATGCCATGAATCCTATCGCCCTTTGTTGTGATACTACAAAACGCTTAATTGCGTTTGAAACCAAACATGGTGCTACATTAGGCTATTTTAAAGAACGAGGCAATTTGTGATGATATAACATTTGTTCATGTATGTATCATGCTCTCTTATGATCTTTCCTCATGACAGTTCTCGTTTTGTACAAACAGACGGGAATCGTAATCTTATAATGAAAATTTTTGCCCAGCATAATGTACGTAAAGGAACCATAAAATGAAATTTTAAAAATATTTATTAATGAACTAACGTTTCGTCTTTTGCTCAAGACATCTTCAGAGTTGATGATATAGAAATACAAACCTATACGAATGCATTACGACTATTTACATGATATTGAATTACAAGTATGATAAGGATAATGGGACGAAAGGAGGTTACACAAGGTAGGAATGGGATTAGAGTATAAGAAGAGGGACAAAGCTGCCTTGTTTGTTTGTTCAGGGAAGGTTTGAATTTGGAAATGAGAAGGCTTTCGCCGATGATAAGTTTGTCAGAGGAAGGGCATGTATAGTATGGCCAGTATTGTTGCAGTGTTGAAGAATGTTGCTCAATTTAGGATTGCTGCTTTCGTTGCTTGTCAGAGCAAAAATACCTAGGTATTCAAATACTCGTGTGTGCAAATGATGGACCGTTTGGTCCACATACGATGCGGAGGGAACAACATCTACACTTAAAATAGTAGACTACACAAGATCTTAGGCCCTTGGGGATTTTGTCCTTAAAGGTAAAAAAGTAAGATAAGCGTTGACTTGAACGAAAAACAAATCTGAAGTTTAAGTGGGGAAAGCTTGTCCATCATAATCAACAATCTGCATATAAGGCCGCTGCTTAAAAATTACTCGCCGAAAGCGATGTGATTATAAGTTTAGCTATAGTCACTGAGCAGCGGCGAAGTGACTATAGGCATGTTGGTTCACTGTGCCTGGCGACTTTAGAATTGCCCTCTAATCTGCGATTGATATTTTAAGCATTTTCGCTAACAAAAATAAATTTTGTTTACTTCGTCTTGTGGCATATTTGAGGATAACAATTCAAATTTTTCATTTCATCGCATTGGTAATCTTCCAAAATACGCGAATTTTCATGAATTTCAGGTAAGTCTTTTTAAATAATTCACAATTGTTGATTCAGTGTTGTAACATGGTTTAAGGAATATTAACGATTTCCACGAACAATTGATTTCCATAAAAGTACGCCTAGTACAGTTTACACTATACTAAGAGAAAAATATAATAATGATACAAATAGTAGAAGGTGTTAGTAGATGGAATACTCGAGCGGAAATTTATATAATTTTTTAGACCTAGCCAGGAGCAGTTGCGAAAAATGCAACTGCTCCTGGCTAGGTCTAAAAAATGTATATACATTTACGTTCGAGTATTCCATCTACTAACACCTTCTACCGACTATTAATCCTATCGAACGAGATGCCGAGGAAAATCTTGAATAATACAAATAGACTTTTGTGTTTTTGTTTAATGACCAAGAACCAGGCTTAACAGATAATTAATATAACGACGTTTCGGAGTTTACTCCATCATCGGGTTAAAAGATTACAAATTTGCGCTCTAAATAGCTAGAATATATAATCGTTGGCGCTTGCGACCGTTACACGCACGCGCGTATTATTAAATGAATAAGGCTAAGAGAAAGTTCGTTACTAAATATAATGAATGATACAAATTAATATCTTACAGTCGGTAAAATGTTTAATATTTTTACAGTTACTGATGCTGTATGTTTACTCCAATAGCTGATCACAGATTGTGCAAACTTATATCTGACCAAGCAAAGCGGATTTTTAACAAGTCGCCGTACGATGTGACTCGATAAAGGATTTTTCGGATTTGAAGATGAAACTTTTGTCATTTTTGAAATTCATAAATTACCTAACCCCTTTCTTTTGAATTTTATTCAGTTTTACGAAATGTTTGAAGTTTCTATGAAGTCGAGGCTATGCGTGCATTAGGCTACGTAATTCCAGTAATTATGTAAATATTTATTCATGATAAAAAAAACCCTCAAGATTCTTCCTAGTTATTTTGATCAATGTGCGTTTATCCGGCGTATGGCCTAACAGCTTACATCCAACAAAATAGACTTTGATTATTGGACGCGTTGAGTATATAAATTTACATTATAATTGCACTTACGAATGTGCTAGGGTGTGGTAAACGCAATGCGAATGTCCATCCTGATCCATTACATGCTGGGATCTCGGATCCATTGTAGCATATCGCAGTTTCATAGCCAACGTTATTTCTCGCTTTAATGAAATACGGATCTCCACTCGTAGCACTGAAAAAAACATAGAGAAAATTAGTTGTTCTGTATGTTGTCCTAATTCACTTGAGATATTGGGCAAACCGCTACTAATGTTTTGGTATATATGTTATCCCCGCTATGCCCGGTTATTTATTATTATTATATTATTTAAAATTATTTATACACGGTAGCTTATCAACCTAATACATCAATGACAATCTAAGTAATTAAAAAGTTGCTTTTCATAAAGCCGTGTTAAATTGAAGACCATGTAAAGTCCGTTCTGCGCATGTGCTATGGGGGTCCCGCGATGTAAACAATGCCGAAATTTCGCGTTGTTTCGACTAAAATTCGACATCTTCTAAATCAGAAACTCGAATCTGTATTTATTTAAAGGATAGCTAACCAGAACACATAATAATTTTTTAAATATAGCGTGTTTAAAATGTAAACAAACGGACGTTGCCGGTTTGTTAACATCGGGACTTTACATCACCTTTAATATACTAAACAACTATTTTAAAAAGTGCTACTGAAACGAATTTTTCTACTCCTTTTTATTGGCTTAAAAAGATATTCACGTTTTTAGAAGCAGTTTGATATATGTATGAGCATCGTACGTTGAGTACAAGTGGTCTAATTGTGCCTCCAAACTTCGTTATCAGATGCGAACTTTTTAAGCCGCCATTTTGGTGTCCTGTGACGTCAGAAGATGGACGGAAGTGGCGAAGCAAACAGTAATCTATATAGCGTTTGAGGTATTCGCAGTGATTTCTCGTGGATTTTCGAGGCCAAAAACTATATTTTTTTACAGGAAAGCTAAATTACTATATATAACAATCTATATTCTGAGGGGATGTCAAGTAACGAGTCCGATCGTAGCGCGAATACATCAGAAAGTTCGACTAACTCTAAGAGCACGTCTGATGGCGATACAAGTACTTCGGGATCAGTATGCAATGTAGCATCTCATAGCTTCGCGTATGATGATGAACCACTGGCAGAACCAGGTCAAGTTGTGGATACCCCAGATGATCCGGATGGAATACTACCATCGACGTTAGAGCAGAGAAGCGACGGCAGAATACCTTCAAACCAGTGGTAAATGGATTTATTAAAATTGATTTATAAATATACCTTGTGCACGTGTTTACATTATGATATGCCTATTGTCAGTAAATATATTGGATATAAAGTACTTTGTCAGAGATTCTATATAATGCATTGCCTTATATAAATTTTCCTTTCTATCAATGACACAACTTTATAGGCTAAGTTGTAAACATATATATTTAAATATCTGTGACACAGTGTGTTATAAATAGTACAGTTCACTATTCTATATTGTGACTAGTATATACACGAAAATGTAGACAGGCTTTACTTAATTTTCGTAGGTGCAGTTGCCAATGTTGCCAAACAGAATCTGATTCTCCATAGTAATGTACTAACTTATATTACGATATTGTTACCATAAAGTTGAACTATTTATGTATATAATTACATTATGGTTCTTATAATTATTATACTATATTATTATAATTATAATTTTCCATCTTCATTTCATCTGGTTGATCCTCAAAAATAGAAAGGACAAAGATTAATCAGAAAACATGAATAGATATAATGCTTTATATCAATAATAGAAATTTGTACATCGCCTTGATCATCAAAAATAGAAAGGACAAAGTTAATCAGAAAAAAAGAATAGATCTAATGTTTATCAATAACAGAAATTTGTACATCACCTTGATTGCTGCCCATGGCACCAATGTAATTGATCACACAAGCAAATCACATCACAAGCAAACAAGAGTCTAAAAACAATTTGTACAGTATTATTATTTCAATTAGTAATTCTAAGCAAACAATTACAAACTTAGTTATGTTTAGTCTATAACACACACCAGCTCTATCACAATCATCTTCAGAAAGTTGGATAATTTGACTGTAGAGTTTAATAATATGTGTAGAGTTTTCCAGGTGTATCCAACTATGACCAAAATGCCAGTACCCAGGCATGGGAGGCTTAGAGGGTACTATCAATTGCCCAAGGCGATCCCCCAGGCTAGTGGAGGGAAGGAGGCACCTTACATCCCCATTTCAGACCCACATAAGCAAGATCTGATCACTGCCCATACATAGCCTTTCACGACACAGAATCAGGGCATCGACCACGTGGGTGTCCTTTCATGGGGTTTTTACATTTCCTACATCTGCGTATTGGCTGGGTTTGCTGAGCTGTTCTACTCACTTCCTGTTGTGCAACCAAGTCGCTCTGTTGCTGTGTCTGTTCATCCACTGTAAGTAACAAATCACCATATATATTAAAATGCTGTGCAATAAACTACTACAACATATACAATATAATACAAAACATATTCTGATGAACAGTAACTTGCAAATTCAAGATTTGACTCACAACAATAAAATGTTTTTCAAAATATGTCCGGTATTACAATTTCTGGAAGTTGTCAGTGTGAATGATACTCACAGGTAGGGAAAAGTGCTTGACAATCCAAAGCTTTTCTCTCATTGTGGCGTTTGATGGCATCTTCTTTTGACCTTCTATCTGTAAACTGTCTACACAAAGGTTCAGGTTGTTTTTTTTGTATTTTTCCACAGTTTCAGATAAATCCTTCTCAGAGGTTGTAAACAGAACGCTTCTCACAGCATTGACGTATTCTAAAATAAATATTGAAACTGGTTATATAAGTACCATACATCAAATAATTTCAGTATGGGTTATTCCCGATAGATAGGGTTTTTAGGACACTTGGGCGGAAAAGGGCAAAATGGAGTTAAATTCTTCTCAGAGATCCCACATTTACTTCACGAACGACTTCTTCACCCAGCTTAAACTTTGGAAATGTAACATTGAAAATAGGGAGACCATCTTTTGTTTTCTTCGACTTGCGTTGAACGTTTTCATTAAAATGAAGAATGGCAATAATATTCTGCAAATTAAACAGTATACAAGAATGAGAAAATTTTTTTATCAGAGTACAGTAGATCCATGTACAGTCCTTTTCATATGAAGCAAAAGGTCACCTGCAGAAAGTTCCCAGCCAAGAGAAATGGGTCATCTTTGGATGCCAGTGGTTAAGAGTCGAGTGAAATCCTTCGAGGCAACTGGTTTGGCCATCAGGTGAAAGCTTCGCAATATTCTTGAGGATGGTTTTCTTCAACAAAATTGAGCAGATTCGGTCATAAGCAACAGTTCCTTGAAAGATACAATTCATTTATAATTAATCAATACTAGGTGAATTTAGATACTTTTATTTCTCAAGTAATTTGATCATACTGAAAATTCATATAATATTGTCAATATAGGAGCAGCTCTCGAGATATTTTTTCCATATCTGAGGATTGATACGATTTCTAAGGATTGATATGAAAAAATATACCTATAGGAATCCATTTTCGTTCTTCCAGTTCCCCATGGGCACAAGATGTAAATAATGGATCTGGGTGATCTTCATGTTTTCCAACCATATGTCGAACAGTTGACTTCCACTTAGCCACAAAACCAAACCTCAAAACCAGGAGATCCTCAAAACCAGGAAGGGTTGTTTGTGCGCTCCAATACAGATGCTTGCGGACACCTTTTAGCCAATCATTGATCACCTCGCATCCCTTCTCTTTGCCAGCTTTCCTGAGTTGCTTGTTTATACTCTTATTTACATGCCAGATGTCATTGTAGTGTTTTGTCCCTTTCTGTTTGGTCCGTATCCACTTGGCAATTCCTTTATGTCGGTCACTAATAAAGATGTCCATCTTAAGACCAGATTCCTTTAGGAATTTGAATGCTCTTTTCGCACCCTCAAGTTCCATTGCATGGCTGCTGCCAACTTCGTTTGCCTACAAAGAAAAATTAAATGTTTTAGACAAAATTTTGTCTAATGTTTTGGCTGTTTAGCCAGACCTATCCAATACAACAGGTCCACATCAGTTCTAACATTAGGTTGCCATCTTCAAACCGGCTTTATCAAATAAACTATGTAAAAAAGAAAGTATATACTGCAGTAAGTTCCATATATGTTTGCAGCACAATAAACATAATTGTTTTGTGTTGGGAAAACACCACAAGCATCCAGGATTATGATGACAAGCTTATATGGAAAGAATATAACATGGTGTTTTCCACAAAACCAAACAATTACAGGCATACTGAACCACAAGTCTATGAATTACTATAGATAAACATGCCTAAATTCATGATAAGAATAAGTGTATACCTGAAGTAATTCAAAGTGGACCAATTTTGATATGGTATTGCTCCACATAGTATAGACTCCATACTTAGCGCTATGACCCATACAATCAAAGCGTCCATCTCCTGACCATGTCTGGGATTCTTCTTCACTGTTCTTTACATCTTCAATCAAACCAGACTGGTTAACTTCCCAATGTTTCAAAATAGCTGGGAACAAGAAGGTACTTTGATGTAAATGGTATGTTCGTACGCATAGTGTGGCAAGGTTCATGTGCCTGAACATCAACAGAGCTTGACTGATATTGATTCCAGACATCAAGATACCAAAGCTTGTCATAATATTCCCAGCTGCATATCTTCCCATAACCATAGGTTGGGTTCTCCATGTGAAGTCCTCCATAAGGCATTTACTACAAGCCTGCACAACAGTAGCCATAGACCCAATATGTTTCACCTGAAGCTTTGGATTTTCAGCCTTGCAATTGAAGCATAATTTTCCAAATAACTCTACCAGCGGACTGTAAGATACGAGGAACATTGGTCCGTTGTAGGAACTGGTTCCTTCATCAACACTGTAATAGAAGAACATGTCTCAGTTATTTCCCTATATTTATCATTTCGTTTGGGGATCAACTGATAGATTTAATAGTATTTAGATATTTTTCGAGCAGTATATTTTTGAAACAGTATATATCTATATTAATAGAAAATATTCACCCCCTACCTGACAGTGTTTCTTGTTACGTCTTCGTCCATCTCAACAGCAGACGGACTTGATCCTTCAAGAGAAGAGTAATCCATTGAAGTTGCATCATCAAAATACTCTTCTTCGCTCTCTTCATCGCTGTATGGCTTTATTCAAAACTGCCGTATTTACACGTGGTGGACGTACAACATTTTCTGCTTCTAGCCTCTGTACTTTCTTCTACAAGTTCGCTTTTTTCTTTTTAAACCAGCAGAGTTTCTTTTGAAGGGCTTTCATTCTCTTCTTCAAGCAATGACGCGGCGTGCACGAGCTATGAGAGCTACCTGTAAGATCGAATTCAGTGTCACTGTCGTATGATAAGTCATATATTGTATCGTCAACATTCTGACTTGTTGTTGGAATATTTTCATCAACTTTTGCTGGAGAATAGGCCAACTTTACAGGCGACAATCGTTTACCGCGACGAATTATCTTTGAAGTAAACATATGCAAATTTTTAGTATAAAGCGCCAACTACCATCGCATAATATTAATATTAAAATTCACAATGTGCGTGGGCGAGACGCCTTCGGTGCAAATATATACTCAATACTAACCTGTCTTCGTCTTCGATCTGTTAGCTGTTCTTCAGCCGGTAGAACTATTCCAGCTACATCAATTGTAGGAACAACATCTTCCTTCAATCTTCTTTTCATATTCAGCGCTTTAGCCAAAGTAAGATTCACATCATAGCATGAATCTTCCGAGTGGGCTGAACAAAGACACGAGGTCGCAGAAGCGTGAAAGCTTGGTCTATGTTTACGGACAAAATGTACCCACTTTCTCCGTCTTTGCGGATCTGTTTCTTCGTTTGGAAACAGATGCATAGATACTCCTTCGGTTTGTTGATTATTGGCGCAACTAACTAAGTTAGGACCGCCGGCAACACAGCGTTTTCCTCTGCGATAGCGTTTTTAGCTGCTAGTAGAACACGCCATGATGAACTGTGTTCATCTTATGATGTCACAAGGCATCAAAATGGCGGACCAAAAGTTCGCACAGGAAGTGCCAAAAATCGCAACCTTGGAAGGCTATAAAATCTGTTTGAAAAGGCCAAATTTAATTCTGTTTGCGGGAAACATATCAAGAAGTGAGTACTTTAAATTAAGCCAATAAAATAGGGGTCGAAAAATTCGTTATAGTATATCATCTGCAAACATCTTAGGTTTTGACTGATCGAGACAATTTGGCAGGTCATTAACGTATAAGTTTGATACCCGAGGACACCACATTCAATTAATTTTTTAGATGATTTAACGTTATTTACTTTACAGGTTTGGTGTCTTTTACCTAAGTAAGATATAAACCAGTTTAGGGTACTCCCTGCATGTAATTCCATACAGTTTTAGCTTGTTAATTAAGATTTGATGGTCAACGATGTCAAATGCTTTCCATAGATCTAGGAACAAAACTCCATTTATAAAACCTTTATCTATATTTAAGTTGAAAGCTTCAGCAATATTCTTATCTCCTGTAATAGTTTCTTCTTCCATTCTTTGAGAAGAGAAACATTCGTTGTTTTTGAACCTTTTCCCCTAATGAGGTTGACACTTTTCCATAGTTGTTTTGGGTTTTTGTTATTGCTATCTATAGTATGTTGTAAATGTTTTGACTTAGGGTATTAATTCCACTCACCCAATTACACCAGGGTAAACAAAAACAATGAATGCGAAGTCCGGCATTGCTGGCGTCGCTTAGCTGTCATCCTATTATCTCCAAAATATGGCGCATTTTAAAGAGTGGATAGACACTTCTCCAGTGCACACGAAACAATAGCTTGAAATCGAGGCGGACAATGTAATCCATTGCAAGCCAGCAAATTCGGAAAGTGTCTATTGAGCGAGATTTTGAAAACATGAGGAAATCTGAAATTCGTTTGTGGAGTCAGCCGTGGAGCGAATTGTTTCGCTTTTACTCAAAATGAATGATAAGAGAAGAACTGTATGATGTCAAATATATTATTGTGAAATATAAGGCACGGGAAAAAGCATTTGGTCAAGGACGTAGTAACCCTAACCCTTAGGTGTGTTTGTTTTAATTTGATGATATGAATTTTTTGCTCTAAGAATTGTTTCTTAAACACTGTTTTCTACTTAATTTCAGCGTAGTTGAAAATAACTAAAAATTCAAAGGAATGCAAAATTATTTTTACGAGAAATGTAAACCATTTCATTTGAAGGAAAATGTTTATCGACAAACAGGAAAAGAGAAAAGCAGAACAATAATTTTATGACTGAGCACTGCGAAACTTTTCACGCAACGTCGAATGTTGAATTTTACATTAAATTGAAGTTTATATAGTATGCCTAATTAATAATATACCTACATTGTATATTTCGGTATTGACAACTCTATAAAATTAAAATTATTAAGCTTTTCATTGTTTTATACCATTTTCTACAAAAAATTATTGTTCAACGGTAATGTTTTAGAACAACAGTCAATAGTTGTTTGGCCAGGAAGGATGAGGGGTTGCTGCATGCATACCTGTATTTCTAGTTACCACGTAAATATCATATCATAAAATTAAGAGCTCTTGCAGTATAGTTCCTTGCATTAGAAAGAATAAAAAGCAGTTTCGGAACCATGAATTTATAACGGCGGAAATTTGCTAATAGCTTTGCAACCAATTTCCAACGGTGGAAAAACGCGATTCGACCGGCTATTTCTATTCGATTCGTATTTGGACATAATACAAGAAGGTACTAATGGACGGTGAAAGCATGATTTTTCTCGCAGTGTAAAAAAATTTACCGATAATGTCAAAATCAAACGCACGCAGGCATCCTAAATTTGAATTATCATTTTTTATACACCATGCATGCATAATAGAGAATCGCGGTGAAACAGAGAAGTACGACGGGTGTGCACGTCCGCCGGTCTTGGGCAAGAGACTACCAATTTTCATATTTAAGGGAATTATCAAACAAAGATAAAATAACTGATCTAAAGTTACAAATTTGACACTAAATTCACTTTAATTTTGTCAGACATTCAGTACTTTTATTAACATATCTGAAAAAAAATGTAGGAAGTACATCCCTTTGGGTACACCTGGAAAATTTTCAACATATACCTATACATTTAAAAGTTTACAGTTTAAATTTTAGTCACTAATCACAAATCGGTGAATTACATTTGAACTAACAATTGATATAGAAAATATTTAGAAAATACTTACTTGCAACTTTTTTGGTGATATTCGACACAATCTTCGAAAATTGGAGCTCCTGAAAAAATCGCATCAAAAATTAATGCTGCATCGAATATTTCGTAGCAAATCTAGATAATACTGTTTTAATTGAGAGATGTCTTGTTTGGTAAAGTTGTATATAGTTTATATTTAGTTGACTTTCTAGTTATATGCAGACTTGAATGTGGTAGAATGTTAAGCTGTAGGCCTCATTCAAATGCTGTTGCTGCTAGGGGGCATTACAAATTGGTGCGTGTAGTGCAGTGCATATTAATTAAGTAATTACAATAATATTACAGTACGCATGCACTGCATACATGTGGCATGCCTGATATACAGATGGAATTCTGCAGGAAAAAAATGAGAAAAATGTTTGATAATGAAATAAGTACAAGACAATTTAATTGAATGAGAGTAGTATATTATATTATTGTTCATCTCTATTGTAATCAATGGCTGATATGATTCAATTGAAATTATTTTTCCAAATGAGGCCAAACTCGTAAAGGAGCGAGTTTCTTTCGAAACATTGGCTAAAGGGCTTCCCTTTGTAATGAGCAACCCTGATGTAGTAATCAGCATGCAACGAGGGCTGACTTCACTAGTTATTTATCTAGATCCTAGTCCTAAAGGAGCATACTCACTCTCATAACCCTAGACCTTTGCTCCCGACTCTGTCATGTCACATGATTAATGTTCATGCGTATACGAATCTCTACAATATCTGTTCCGATCACAATCAGGTGACGTCACAATAGGCAAAACCTCGGGACTTTATTTTCCTTAAAACAGAGTACGGATTATGTACGTCATACTGCCTACTTGCATTGCATCTACATAGGGACCTACATAGTAGTTCTTCGAAAATAAAATACGTGTTCAGTAGGAAACATGGACATGTCATTTGACGAATTAGGACAGAATATGGGATTTAGAATTTTAATAATTTTTGGAATTGCCACATGGCACATTTTTAGAATGTTGCATCCAAACTAGATCGTACTATATTCCAGTACTTAAACACTATATATTTGTGAATCCATATGTGATTATAATATATGTGTGATTTTTAATGAAATAAATTGTTTATAGCTACAGTTTTTGTGACTTCCTCGAACTGATTATATATATAAGTGTCGGCGTTGCTCTCTTTGATTCTTGTTCTCCAGAAATATAACTGTTTTATTTGATTTCTTAAATATGGTGAATAACTATGTCATTGCACTATACACTTTGGCATTCGTTCTGATGTAAACTTTATAAAATGACTTTTTGGATGACAATTATTAACATTAGTTTTGCAGTCTATTGCTCCAGTGTCCTGTCTTCAAGACCAAGCTGTAAATTGTTCCTTAAATTGCAATATTTTAGGGGCTACATTTTTGTATCTGTGAATGCAGATATATTGCCATCGCGCTGTTAGCTGTTAGCTTGTGCCCATTCAGCGACGAGGTTATATAACACGGATAACCAATCAGCAAGTGGCTTACAATACAATGATGCAATGTTCCCCAGGACCATTACATCATTCAATTTTGCCTGTTCGCAGCTAGATCTTAAATTCAGCATGGCGCTTATGGAATGTCAAAATATATTGACAAAATGTCGTTAATTCATATAAAAACGTGGAAATACGAAGATAGACTAGAAAGAATGCTTTGAAATCTGTGACCAATTTCAAATTTTGTGGTTCTAATTCTGAAGGAAAAACTAAACAGTGAAACAGTGAACAGTCGAACTATCGAAGGACGAAGATCAAGGTAAGAAATACTACAACATATTAGTAAAACATTGACGCGTAATTGTAAATAGCATCTTGTTTATGCACATAAGTTTTCAATACTAAAGTAATTTGAATAGCATGAATACTAGCTAATTCCACATTTTAATTTCATATTTAGCAATTCCACATTTTATGGTGGTCATATTTCATTAAATAAAATATTGTGTACAAATATAGTCTTGTTTATAGTATATAATAGTTAAGACGGCAAAAGATAAGGCTGTACAATACTCCTTTTGGCATGACATTTATTGCAGACGGTGTCACAATCAGATACAATCACAATCACTTACTATAATAGAAATTCATATATATCCGTAGGCAAATTCTCCTCTAAATTACTAAACCGCTTATATTTAATGTATTTTTTCAAGCAATCATTTAGGCTACGTGTACTTTACACATTGTAGCGTGAACAAACAAATACGGAACACTGCAGCTTTGACTAGTCAATTCTAGCCAATGTATGGATCTGATATGCTGTGTTTATATATTATATACTTTATACATTATATTCACAGACTATGTACATGCATGTGTTAAATTATACTCCTAATTTTCAACATTGTTAACATTTGCTACTGATGAATGGACTTCAATAATATGACCTATTCGCTAACACATTCACGTTGAATAAATAGTTCATTTGTGTTCCTCCATCCCTGAATACCGCATGTTGACGTCATGTATCAATGTGTGTTAAAAGACTTTTGAAACTGTGCGAGGGTGTGTTAGCGACACCTGGTATTCTGACAACATCCATGCATCTACAATGTTTTCACATATACCTGATTGTAGTATATTATGGACTATCGAGAAGATTGTGAATCTAACATGTTTCAGAATTATGACATCATAAAATTAAACAAAATCTTGCTAATGTTATGGAAATAGTCTCTGCTATAGTGAAATTTATATCAGCCATTTTATTTGTCATATTTGTGATATTTATAAAAATATATTTTCCTTTAACCCATTAGCTGGCAATGCGCCCAGATGCGCCCTACTTAATATTTTACTCTGTCTAAAGCCAGGCGATTTTACTTGTCAGTGGTTGGGTACTGCCAGTTAATGGGTTAAATATCAATCTCTTATTCTTTACAAGTTACTGGTTGAAGAGGATGTTTTTGTACAATATATGTGTAACTTGTACAATTTCGGGCCAAATAGAATTGTAGAATATTATTCCTTCATGACAACAGTGGGATCACCATGAGCAGATACATGTACGCTTAGCGTACATATTTTTAATGGAAGTTCAGGATTAAATATTCTCCAAGAGGTAAATTTGGCACAGACATTATTTAAAATTCTTAACTTGTATTTCAAGTTCTACTATATTTTAAGAGGATTCCTGTTTTCCGCTAATATAGTTATGTCAACTGTCAGAAGTCATTGCATATGCATACACTTTGGCATTCGTTCTGAAGTTAACTTATACAAAGACCATCTTGTGTAAATTGTTTCCTAAATGCTAATATTTATAAGGGTTAAAGGTTTAATTTATATTCTGGTGAAAATATTATTCAAGCGCTAAATTCGGTCCACACATTAAAATTCTAAACTTGACTGATGTGATTTTCAATTTCCAAATTCTACTATTAGTATTAGTTAAGCATACGGTACATTTGTGAGTATATATAAATTGATTTCGAATGAAAAAATAGGGAGAGTCTATTTATAGCTTTCGTGACCATCAGGAACTGACTGCATGAAAAACATTATTGACGGATTTTCCCTTTTCAGTCTGGTCAAAGAGTCTTTGATTTGGTATTTACTATTCTGGTCAGCATTTCTGTAGTTCAACGCTATATATTTGTGAATCTAAGCCGACTTTCAGTAAAACAAAAATAGTCTATACAGCTTTCGTGACCTGCTGGAACTGATTATATATTTAAATTATATAATTATTTTAATTGTTTAAATAACTTTGTAATTGGACCATACACTCTGGCATTCGTTCAGATGTATATCTTTACAAAATGGCTTTTTGGAAAAGCAATGATTATAACATTTGTTTAAATTGGTATTCTGGATGAAATTTTCTCCAAGCTGTAAACACGGTCCAGACATAATATTCTAATTTCCAAATTCTACTGTTTTATAATTTCGGACTGCATTCCTGCAACTAAATCCTATATACTATTTGTGAATCTAAATTGATTTCCATAAGATAAAATATAGTATCTGCATGGGTCAGTCTATTAAACTAGCGCAGACTCCGGAACAAACTAAAATTCTCTTTCTGCCATTGCCACTCGTAGGCTATCCTAAACCGTTGGCACAATTAGTATGCATCAGGAGCGCAATTTTCCTATTTTAATATAACTATTCTGCAAAAGAGACTGTGCTGCTAACTATATAAGTGCATGCTAATAGCTTCTTTGATCACATAAGCGGGCGCGAAGGACTTTCCTTGGGGAAGTTCTAGTTATTATATATTTTAGTAAAATTACATAGGTGATTATTGAAAATTCTCAATGCTGATTGGTTGCGCTACCTCGGAATAATATGCGATAATCACCTAATGCGTTTTTAAGCCGCTTTTATCGTAAATATTCAATTAAATATTTATTTATTTTTTTCAAATAATCACCTATGTAATTTTACTAAAACAACTATTCACCTCAGACTCGGTGAATATAATTATATCGGTCAATAATTGTTAAGCATAATGTCAATAAAGCGTTATACAAGTTTCACAACGTGTCTTCTAATTGGCAAATAGCTATAACAGTTACTGACTATAGCAATCAAGCAACATAGACCGATTTCTATGCTGTCAATATGAATAAATTTGGGAGGATATTTTACGCGACCTTTCTATATTTATAGCGAATTGCTTGTTTACAGTATATGTATAGTTCATATGAGTACATGTTAAGTAAGCACTTAAGCGATTTTGCTTAGAATCAATACGGTCGGGTGAATGATTATATCGTTCTCGAACAAAATTAGGTGGATTTTTAAACACGTACTAGTAAATATCGAAACACGAACTATAAAAGGCGTAAATTCCGATAAATAGTCAAGAAAATCAGCGATATTCAATAACAATATACTTAGGTAGAAATGTTGATACGATCATCCGATACAAAAGTGCAATCAAGTGCTCACGGCAAGCGAGAACTTATGCAGGCACAAACAGATTTACATAGTCTCAATTCTTTCACGTGAGATGAGCCGACGATCGGCAAAACATTAACGGCTACTTTTTATCACAGTCGGATCGGTCAGTCTCAGCATAATTTCCCGCGGATCAATCGATGTCGCCATTCCCAAGATGTGGATTTCACGACGTTGAACAGGAATATAGTTGCATCCCTGAACTTTTGAAGCGAAAACGCGACACGTTATTTCGGGCGAGAGGAAGCAACCGCAGTTTTGATAATACTTGCCTACACTTTCTGTTTGTATTGTACTTTTACTGTGCTCAAAATAGAGAGTTTGGCAACCTCTCATTGGTCGAGTAAAACACTAAAATAACAATTCGACAAAACGTGAGCATCACGTAAACCATGCAATCATCGGTTTTCCCGATTTATCGGTCGATGGTGGTCATAATAATTATATATCGGCTCTTGAACATTCGGTATCGGAAATCGGCTCTTTTTAATATCGGCTCATATCTATAGCGACTTCAACTTGAAGGTCACATTTTGTCGTCAAGTAAAATTAAGAACGTTGATCGAACAACACCATGTTTGGTCGTCAACACCTTAATATCCTATATATCGTTCTATCTCTTCAAACAATTAATACACACCAACATACCTTGACCCGGTACAATAGGTGCTGCAGGTGTGCTTACAACAGATGTTACCAAGCGCCCATTGCAGGGGATTACATGTACTCCAATGACGAGAACGGAAATATATTTTAAAAGGTTCTCCATTACAATATTCGTTTGTCGAACTACTGTATAACGACTTGACTCGAATGACAGCTCTTTTGCAAATTCAAAACATACCAGCAAGCGGGAGAGTATTATATCCACTCCAATTAAAACCTTTAGTGCGCACGTCATTTATAAAGCATGTAGGCTAAATAATCCCTAATGACGGCCATTGAACTGAAACAAGCAAATTATGATATACAATAATTATAGAATACAATGCAATAAAACACAATTAAGGGATACATATACTTTCTCTAGTTTAGCACTTAAAATATTTCACATTACTGAACCTTCACCGTATCCAAGAGACCTTATATAATATAAACATTCTTACTCTTCCCTCGAGGGATTAAATACCAATCATTCATGAACTATACTCACAAATTGGAAATACTATAGTAATATATCACGGAGGCAGTAGCACAAATTAAGAGGTTCACACCTCTCAAATGGGTACCATATTAAAATTTCTGATGGCTGTTGAATGGTTACCATGTTAATGGCTATACAAGAAAAACCGGCTTTATTATCTATTTCTATTCTACTCTATTCGCCCAGTCAAATATACACTGGCCATTATAGCATTATTTACATAAAAACGATATAGGGCTAGGAGCCTACTAGAAACCTGCTGGCTTTTAACTTTAGACCCTTAGATAATATACATCTAAATTTACCATAATCAGTTTAAAGCTATTCAGAATGGAATGAAGTATTACAATTAAGGTGGTAAAGGCCAGCTCACACGGGCGATTTTTGCTGCGATTTCTAGTGCGATTTTCCTCTTTTCATGGAAGTGAACGAGTGGGTTAGTTATGAATATTCTGAGTATATCTACCATCATCTGAACATTCTAACTCATCCACTCGTTCGCATCCATCAGAAGAAGAAAATCGCACCTAAAATCGCAGCAAAAATCGCCCGTGTGAACTTGCCTTACAGGGCCATGGCCCCGAAGATTTTTAGGGGCGCCAAACATAAAATGGGGCGCCGATGGCGCATGAGAAAGAATACAAATTGAATTGCTGTTTTTGGAAGAATATTTTGTAGAATACAAAACCGTATAATTATTGGTTAAATAGTAATATAAGAACGTTATTAAGGTTAAATAGTAATATAAGAACGTTAAGTAGTACACGCAAGGTGATCTTTTTAAACAAACGCAGCATTTCACGCACGGGGATCTATGTAATAAACTTTTTAATTCAATTTTAAAAAGGATCATAAACTTCGTAATTTACTGCCACCTAAAGTGACATCATAATCTTTTTAACATTCCAAAATACCGTACCAATACTCAATAGATTTAGAGATACATTTATAATATGAAGTCTAATAAATTTGTAAATGGTCGGTATTTTAATGCCGTACGTACCAATAGTTTAGTGATAATTTTATAAAATGTTTAATAATTTTGTAAATAGTTGTCAGTAGAAATGCTTTGTCCCCGAGCCGGCGCGAAGCGCCGTGCGAGGGTACTAATTCCGCTCGGATATTTACACCCGGGTATGTGAAAACATAGCGGAATCCAAAGTCGTCCGCCGCGATGCCATGGACGGTTCAGGGTTTTCTACGTTATACGCATGCGCGAGTCAGGTCGAGAGAAACATACGGATAAACATTTAAAGATTTACGGATAAATATTTTGTTAATATATGCATCAAAAATGATTTTTAAAGCTCGGGCTATTGGAAAAACATACCGATGAATAGAGTCTTCAAAACAAGATAAACGAGAAACAGTCGAATGGCTGAAAAAAGCACACTTTTGAAGTGTTTTGAACGGGTAAGTGTCTATTTTGCATATTTTAGTTTGGATTTGCAAAAGTGTATGTCACTCTGTGAGGTTATCAATATAATATCGATTAAACCTAAAAGGTATTTTAGCAAGTTTAAATTTGAATTTTGAGGAAACAACGTAATGTCAGAAACTATTTTAAAGATAAATTTAAAAAATTATACTGTCAAAAAACAGTTGAAGTTTTCTGCAAATTTTTGACGTTTTTATGAAATGTCTAAGGTTAAATTTTACAGCAAACCAAAGCTAAAAGAGTACGTAATAACATATCTACTTTATATAGTGTAATAGTGGGGCAATTCATAATTTTATAGCTAAAAGTACAAATATTATATTACTATTTTATCATTTTGTACCAAAAGTAAAAAATTACGTGTTGCTATGGTTACAATGATTGACGGAATACTTCATGTTACAATAAATTTTGGGAAGTATGTTCCTGAGTTCGAATAGGCGAGGGGATTCTGCATGAGTGTATTTCTAGTATATAAATCATGTAATTCAGCTCTATGGCTGCTAGATGATTCATTAAACGGATTATCTATATATCTGTCTTGTCTGATATGTATATGCACTTGAATGCTATATTTTTGTGAATTTAAACTGATTTTCAGTGAGATAAAATTGTTTATACAGTGTTGGGGTTATGCTCTCTTGGATTCCTGTTTTCCGCAAATATATCCGGCTTTAATTGTTTAAATAGGTATGTCATCGCACCTGACAGTTTTGCCATTCGTTCTAATGTAAACATTATGAGATGGCTTTTTTGGAATAGCAATGATTAACATTTGTTTTGCAGTCCAATATCCAATTTTCAAGACCAAACTGTAAATTTTTCTTAAAATGATGATATTTTAATGTTAATAAAGGTTTAATTTTCAGTTCCCAAATTGTATACAATATTTTAGTGAGCTTAGTTAAAACTATCCCGGACTGATTAATATTGTATACATTTGTGCATGCGTATATATATTGATATCTATAGAGAAATTATTATAACAAGGAGAGACCGCATACAGCTTTCGTATGTAAGCAGCGCAGGTCAGAAAAGTAAATAAGTAATTGGGGGTGTGGTCATCATCGTTAATTGCAGCTGAGAGCTGAGCTGAATTACGAAGGACGCAGCTCGGCTTGATCGAGTCGAAGGCGCCTCTGGCTGCTACCTAATTATCACTCATGTCTCACCAGGGAGCACAGCTACGATGGAAGGGTTAGTTTTGGGCTTATCCAAACCCACCTGTCAACATTCCCTGTGGGAAGAAACCGGAGTACCCGGAGAAAACCCACGACTTTCGCTAGAGCGTTGACTGACTCTTTTCACATGAGTGTCATGAGTCCCCAGCGAGAATCCGGCTCATAGGTGAAAGGCGCTTGCTCTGACGACTGCGTCACCGAAGCCCCTTTGCGGGTCTTTGATTTGTTAAACTAATTCTCTTTTACTTGAAATTCTATTTGAAATGCTCTCTAAACTATAATCAGTTTCTTTCCATATCGTACTATTTTACGGAACAAAAAGCAGTTCTGGTCTGCATTCCTGCAATCTTGCTGTGAATCTAAACTGATTTTCGGTGAAACTGAATTGTCTGACAGCTTTCGTGACCTGCTGGAACTGATTATATATAACGGCGCAGGCGTTGCTCTCTTGGATGTCATTGCCTCATGCATACAGTTTACCATTCGTTCTGATGTAAACTTATAAAGTGTCTTTTTTGGAATAGCAATGATTAACATTTGTTTTGCAGTCCATTATCCAGTGTTCAAGACCAAACTGTAAATTGTTTCTTAAATTGAAATATTTAAGGGTTAAGGGTTTTATTGATATTCTGGTGGAAATATTCTTCAAGCTGTCAACTCGGATTATTTAAATTCTAAACTTGACTTGTAAAGATATTTTAAGTTTCTAAGTTCTACTATTTCAGGGAGCTTAGTTAAAACTATGCCAGACTGATTACACTTAAATGCTATGCTGTATATTTGCGCGTATGAACTGATTTCCAGTGAAATATTATAATAACGAGAGTCCATGCAGCTTTCATACTAGACTTTCACCAAGTCTGTCTCTTATAAGTGGAGTATATTAGGGCGCGCGAAAATGCAGGCGGGAGGCGGGCGGCGAGAAAATTGTCTCTCCTCTTCCAATTTTATCGCGTCCCGTCCGCCCGCCGTCCGCCTTAATTTCCTCCCGCCCGCATTTTCGCACTCCCCAATAAAAACCCCTATAAGAGAGCAAGTCTACTTTCATACGTAAGCAGCGCATGTAAATGATTTAATTGCATAATTTGCTTTCTTTTTACTTGGAACAATGCATCCTTGAAATCACTTCGGGTTTTTTTCGATATAGAGCTAGGCTAGGGTATTTGCTCTCATATTCAACTCAAAGCATTCAACGCTCAATCACTCATTAAATCAGATTTGGTCAATATATATTCAAACTGCATATAGAGTTAGATAACGCAGCCCGCTGGGTAATGAAGATTCGAGTGAAAACTGTCTTGCACTAAACATTAAAATTGCTTATGTTAGGCCTATGAAGATATCGAAACCAACATGAAGTTAGCTGGAGCGAGTCGAGCAACTGCAATTGAAGACAAATTACAAGATATGCTATCGCTAATTTAGCAAAGGTATGTGATCGTAGGCCATCAATAAATTGAACTAAAAGGAATCAAACGAACTGTATCTATCCTGGATAGTTTAACAATTCTAACCGTCCTCTCTACTCTCTAGAGGTTCAATGCTTTATTGGACCAATGTTACTACAAGAGGACACCGAGAAAACCTGCGGTGTTTGGTAGAGTCAAACTAGAACCACTTTACTTATGATTATGATTATGGTAAAATAAACCAAACGCAGTCGCTGAATTAATCTCGATTATCTTGAAGCCGTGTTAAACATATCAATCATGTGCCATGTGGTAACATGCATATATGGTTGTATCAATTTTAGGCGACATTAAAATCTGGGTTTTAACCGGAGATAAACAAGGTAGGAATACTCTAACAACTCATTTTTTAGTCCTCACATGAAGCAACTTCCAACTCGCAGCGAGCGCTTGTAACTAATTAAAAAGTACCCTCTCTATACAGGCTCACTTTCGTGAGAAACATTGGCTTAAATCCTTTTACATAAAGGTCTTTGAATTATCCATTACACCACTGTATGATAATGAATATTTTATTCAATGTCGTTCACACTGTGTTTGGTTGTCCAGTTCACTCCAGCATACAGGCCCAAGCAAAGGCATACGATACACGTGTTCGAACTAAAGAGCTAAAGCCTGAGAGAGTTAGTTTGGAAGAAGAGAGTCGAAGAAAAACCACACAAGAGGAATCACACTACAACCACAACTCTACCTATCGAGATGCCGATATAAATATACTAATACTAATTTCATCTAATTATTGATTTCTATACTATGGAATATTGCATTAATATATCTTTTCCATCTTTTCCATTTCGATATGCAAGAGATTAATTAATTTAGAAAAGAAATGTTCATTTTCCATGTTGTTATACAGTTATTAGAAACACGCGTGGGAGTTTGGGAGAACGATAGAAAATATAACTCAAGAAAAAGTCGATTAATTCACAAATTCTTATTACAGAACATAAAATTAATTTGCTTGTCAATTTGAGTTTCGACCTTCCTCCGTGTAGATATTTGGTTTTTCGACCTTCCTCAAAATATTTTTTTTCAGATACGCAGGATATTTCCTAGGTATGTTTGCCAGTTGGCTGTTGCTTTTCTGCTACAGTCTGACTGAGTGCTGACTGTTGCTACTAATACTAGCCTAACTAGTCTAGTACTCACTGCTTTGCAACCTTTTATTCAGTGTTTCACTTTCAACCTTCCTCAATGCCAGTAAACCTTCCTCACGGGTGGTGTTTGAAAACCCGTGTTTATCATTGTAGTTTTGCTTCTAATAAAGTTTACCTTATTATCACTATTATTTAGGTGACTATGATAAACTCATAAAGATTTGGGATCTTCGTCATACCTCGCAACCTGTCATGTATTTTGAGAAAGGTTGGTTTTATCACAGTTTTTCTCCCGTTTGTGTTAATTTATAGCCAGGGTCTGCCGAAAATGAAACTCAAATTCATGAAGTCATTTATGTATGGGTAAAGTTTAGCGTTGTTCCTGAGATCTAGATATTTGGAGACTGATTAGAACAATACATCGCCTTCGTAAAGGTGTAACTTCCTGAAAAATACAGAAAAAACACTTGGTTTGCCAGTTAGTAAGGTAGTAACATAGATGCAGTGAGCTCCATATATATATCTGGAGTAAGAACTTCTAATGTTCGGCCAATAGGCCAAGTGAAGCCAAAGATGGCGGCAATTGACGTCCAAACTCATGAAGGTCATAAACAGTTTTCATACCATTTTTCTAGCTAATTCCAGTTTATACTAACAGATCGCATCGCTAATCAAGTTATTAGTTCATAAAATCATGATGTTATTGTTTAAATCGGAGTAAAAACACGAAATTTCGGCACACTCCTTGCCGGCTTGTGCAAACCGCGCGGTCGAAAACAATAGAAAGGGATTGGCACTGGACGTCAATTTCCGCCATCTTTGGCTTCACTTTTTGGACATAAGTTCTCACTCCAGATATATATATATAGAGCTCACTGCATAGATGTCGGTAATGATTTTTCATTATCGTGCAGTCATTAAGAAACCATGGCAAAAGAAAGGCATGCAGTTTAAACGTGTGGTGCCACAGTTTAGGTAGTGTCTTTACGAAATACTGCGGATAAGTTGGATAAATCTACCTTAGAAATACAATAAGAACTTCGACATTTCGAGCGAAATACAATAAGAACTTCGACATTTCGAGCGAAGGCCCTTCGTCTGGGAGTTAGTGAAGGGCCTTCGCTTGAAACGTCGAAGTTATTATTGTATTTTTCAGGTAGAGTGATCCAACTTGACCACAGTATGTCATGCAGTTTAAACAACCACGCATTTATAATTTTGTTGAACTACAGAGATTGATCATTAACATTTTGATTGCCTACGATGTTACAGGCCAACTTAAAAAAACACGTGGAGCTAGTATCTAAGCCTGGAGTCAATCATGGGGAGATTTGATAGTCAGACGTCAGTCAGCATCTCCAAATTTGTATTTTGTAGTACAGATATTCAATTTGATGGCCTGACTACAGCCACTTGTTGGACTCTCACAACTGTGCGGCATAGCCTATAGCTCTATTGGAAGATTGGCTACTTTCACCAAAGAAATAATCTACAGGCATTTTCACTCACACGCACTTCTGGTTTAAGGATTTTATTCTCTTACAGCATGGAGTTACCATCTTACTTGGCCAGTACACTTGGGGGTATTGCTCTACAATACAGACTCTCTGTCTCGAATAAAGGGCACACGTTGTTTGGATTACTGTGCAAGTTCTCGTAGTGCTAAGAATGCCAGCCACGTTTCCTTCAGTTATGTTTCCCACAATGCAGCAGCATGGGTGAATAAAGTTGTGAATGTAAAGTTTTAATATTAAAGAGGTGTATTTGAGGTGTATTTGCACCTCTAACATACAGAGATTTAACCAGGATTAGCAATCTACCCGTCAAAAAGTGCTGTACTATGTCTGATTGAAATTATGTTTCCCTTGGTCAAGATATGTGCAGCGACTGTTGAATATCAATGTGTTATAGCAAAGTTTAAGCTTTGTACGTTTGTACTAATTACTAAATACGAAATACTGGAGTTTTGTTTTCATGTTTTAACATATTTTTACCCGTCCCTATTCAAAATTACCCGTCCAAAAGACGGATGGATAGGCCTCTGGCTAAGCCCATGCCAACATACTTGTACGATTTTACTACGACAAGATTTTATCATCCACACTTTGGTCGATATATCATTGTTAATAATATTATAGACTAAAAAACAAAAACTAGACTCTTACCTTATATGCCTGTAACTTTAAAGGAGTTATTTATAAGAAGATAGTTCGTTTTGGGATAAGTTGCAGTCAGAAATGCTCATCAATTATTGAAGGTACAGCGTTGTTTGGCCTTGTTACCCGAGTGACTCAATACAGTATATAATGCTTGGAATCTCTAGTGGTAATGATCCTTTATAATGTAAATTTTATTTACAATATCAATGTTGCGAATCGATATAAAACATCTGATACTGTGATAGATTATTTCGTCTGACAACGTTTGCACGCGAACTCCGTCTTCGATTTTAAACTCAGTTTAAGTACTGGTAAACTACAAGTGGTCTGCACATCATTCGTCTTTTCAATGTGATTTTCCCAACGAAGCTAAGAATAGTTTATTTGTCGGTTGTTCTCTCCTCTGCAGAGGTTATTTCTATTCGGATCGTAGGAAATATGTAGGGGCTTAAACAAAGTATGAGGATGCGGAGGTTTCGTCGGTCCTCTTAAAGCTGTAAGATCTGGAGATTATTTTGTCAGAAAGGTCTATTCATCAAGATGCCTAGGTCTAGAAATAGATTCTGATCTTAAATGGGAAGTTCATGTTGCTGAGGTGACCACATCATTTTTTTGGAAGTTAAATCTGTAAAAATCGCTGTCTTTTCTGTCCCAGCACGCAAGATGAACTTTAAGGTGGTTCCATCGATCGCCTATGGAATTCTTATTTCGCGATAAATAATGAAAAAATCTGTGTCGTATCAAAGTGCATTTCTTTGGAATTCACTTGATAATGAATGTAGAACTATATATTAGAATTCATCAGTGGTTGATTAGTTAGTTAACATAAACGACCATATCAGCCTTGCTTTAAGACGGAATTATCGTGTTTAAAAATGCTTATGTTATGCTATGTTGCGTTGTGTTGCGTTGCGTTGCATTGCGTTGCATTGCGTTGCATTGCGTTGCATTGCGTTGCATTGCGTTGCGTTGTATTGTATTGTGTTGTGTTATGTTGTGTTATGTTATGTAGTATTTAAAACACGAGAAGGAGCATTTTATCATAATTATTTAAAACGTGAGGCGCCCCCGAGCGTTTTAGATATGATAAAAAGCGAGTTCGAGTTGTTTTGAATGACTTCAAATACGGCGCATTGTAGTCGTAAGGTAATCTTGTGGTTTTAACTGTGTACTCATTGTTAGTAGAGCATGATTGGGTGAACGTAGAACAATGTAAACCTGCTTTTTGAGTTAGTATAAATTACTACGCATTAATTGTTGAATATGCAAAATTTGACTTTGAATTATATATTATGCATGGCAGAAACACAGCTTTCGACAATCTTGCATTTGACTAAACGCACCCATGCTTGGGTGTGTGAAATGCAGGGTTCAAAGAGGGTTTTTCGCCGAGCTAAAACTGCAGAAGAAGAAAAGAAATTGTTGAAAGATTCCGTGCCAAAATCTACACGAGACTCCACGAAATGGGCATACAGAATATGCAATGAATGGCAGTTGGCCAGAACAAATAAAGATCCTCGTTCAGAGAGTTATTCGTTTATGTTCGACCTTGAAGAAGTACATCGTTTGGACATCAACATAACCAGCATGACTGCTGATTCATTATCTTTTTGGCTTACAAAGTTTATCGAAGAAGTTTGCAAACAAAATGGGGAACGATATCCGGCAAGAACTATTTACAATGTGGAAAATGGTAGTTTACCGATTTCAATGCTTGCCCAGAAAGAGAAGAGGTGGGTTTTGTACAATTTTTGAGGTAGTTATTTAATATAGTATCCTAAACCAATACAAATATTGCAGATTGACCTTGTTTCGTCAAGTATTGGACGCAGAGATGAGAAAAGCCACGAGTGATTCTGTTGGTAAATCTCCAAAGATGGCTGAAATAATGGCGATAAGAGAGGAAGACGAGCAAATTTTGTGGGAGAAGAGATTGCTGGGTGACCATACAGCTAAGTCTTTAATGAATACCATGTATTTTTATAATGGAAAATTATTTGGACTAAGATCGAAAGAGCATAGAGATTTGAGGTTTTCTAACTTTCGTGTACGTTGACTCAGAGTCAATCACGTATGATGAGAGTGTTTCGAAAACTTACCATGGTGGTGTGAATGATCTAAAATACTCATCCCGAGTTGTAAAGCATGTTTGTTGCGTAGGAAAAGAGTCTAATCACACGCGGTGTATTAGAAAATGTTAGGCAAAATATCTTGAGAAGATAAAAGTTTTAGCAGAGAAACTGCAGGCATTTTTATTTCAAGCTAATTTAAATGCATATACGAGTACCATAATATGGTAGTTGGTGTTAATACACTGTATGCTAAATAAAATTCTGCCGAAAATGCTGCATTTTCTGCAGTGAAAATGCTGGTTTAAGTAGGAAGACGTCCCATTGTTTAAGAGTTATTTGCGCTACGAGGCTCTTTCAATCTAATGTTGAGGAGAAACTAATCCGAGAACGGACAGGCAACAGGTCCAGTGCTTTATTGGCGTATGAGAAGAAGAGCGATGAGCAAGCGTTAAAAGTCACTGCAATGTCTTTGGGCCTCAGGCACCGAATATAAATGGCGGTACGGCGGAAAAACAAACAATGCAAAATATCATGGATTCGGATTTCGCTCTATTTGATTTTGATGTTTCTGACGAAGTGCTCGCTAACATCGCATTGCCAGAAGTACAAGTAAAACAAAGCGAGAAACCGGCGTCGACTTCACTATCTGGTTGTGTGTTTAACAATTGCTCCATTAATTTTGGAGGGATAATTTAGGAGTATATTCAGTGATTGTAATAAAGAAAATATTTTGCTGTGTGCTGTTATATTATGAAGTGTGTACCGTATCGAAAAAGCGAGAAATTTGCTCCATGTATAAAATGGTAATTAGGGTGAAACATTATATAAAGAATACTAATGAACGTGAAGAATACTAATGAACGTGAAGAATTATACAATGTGCCATCCTAATTAGCATTCATGGTACTTTATCATGTATAAAGCCACCTCACGTGACTTATTATGGTTGAGTTCATATAGGCTAAAATGCTTATGAATTATTTATGTCAATTGGCTAACTTTTTAGATTTTTTTTCCAGCATTTTTTAAACAAAACATAGGTTAATGATAACTGGGTATATCTAATTAAAACAATCTGTCATGTACACTCATGCAAATAATACATAACTGTAAAAATGTGCTTTAGTACATAAATGAATATTTATCCATGCACTTGACCTACTTTGTGAATAATTTTGTCAGATTAAAATTAATGCAACAATAAAACAAGAAGATGTCTGTTTATATAATATTTATTAAATTGATCAGAGGTCCCACAATAACATGCCCATGATACTTAATTTGTTATATGATACATGATAAATACAATAAAAGCCTCCATAATTATAAGCACCAATATGCTGAATTATTGATTGTCTGACATTATAAAATATGAAGTGACAGAACAAGCCAAGTGGGTTTCACAGTAATTAGTTATTTTCTAATAAAAATAAGAGTCCATGGATGGTCTTTGTATCTGCCCTTACAAAACTAATAAAAGTTATTCAAAACTTTTAAAAATACAGTTTTGTTCGTCAACCTGACATGGTACCAATTGGTACATGGCACAAACACCATTGTTGCATAAATTGCTTGGGATTGGTCCAGTACAATGGTTCTTTCAAGCAGGTATTTACTGCACACCTTTCTATATTTGCTCTGAATATGAACAACATCTCTAAATGACTCTGTAGTATTGCCACATACTACAAAACGGAACACTGTAAATTATACTGCAGGTGTACACATACAGTAATTGTCATGTATGAGCATTATAAACTACAAACTATATATTAATTAATGTCAACAAATTTCAAGAAATCATTACCATATATATGTGTCTATGTACAGTATTCTATGGAGCAGGTGGTGGTGGTAAGCTCTCTGCTGGTTTGAAATGGGCTGTTCTGACACTGAGTTGTCCACGCTGAGGAATCACAGCTCGATTTGCCACGAAAACCCCAGGATAAGCTCAGCTCGTCTGGAAATACGTACACGATCCAGTCGCTCTTCACCACTGCTAGAGGGTACATTAAATGACTGTAATAAACCGTCGTTGTATATATTCATTGGATCCAGTGTAGTAGTAAAAGGGAAAGTCAGGATCACATTTCTTGGTGTACTCGCTGATAATCTTCGGGAAGGCGTCATGAAAATCCTTTTCATCGAAAATTGGTCCAAGCAGTCCATGCAAGGAAGCAAAAATGCCTTCAATATCATCAGTTGATCCTGGTCTTGGATGTTCAGAAATTATTGCAATTTTATAAAACTCTACTAACCCATTAAAGCGCAAGACTCTGCCCTTGACGATTAAAATTGTCTGGCGTTAGACAGAGTAAAGAACAAAGAAGGACTCATTTGGGCGCATCACATGTACTTGTTGAAATCTAATGTTGAATCATCTCTTTCGTCCTTGTACCATGGTATCCAGTCTTCAAAGAGATAATCCAACATCGCCAGGTTGTACTTGTTACGGTCATTGGTCTTCACGCTCTTGTTGAGGTTCACCTGTGCGTTCACATAATCCTGAAAGTTAACACCTTGTGCATAGTACACCCTTACTTTATTCTTGAAGAGGTACATGGTCATTAGGGATTTCAGACAGTCAGATTTAGACTCAGTTTTACCTTTACATCACAAAAATAATAATAAAATATAATTCACTGTACATTATAATTATTACGAGTAAATTATTTGAGATTAATCTTGATATTGTAGCTAAAATTGTAAATAAGTAAAGTTGAGTGAAGTAACAGTAACTCCAGTTTGTGGCATATGTTTATTGTATCATAGATACCTTACCTGCAACCCAAGGATGAGAGTCATAAAAAAACGGAAAGTGTTTTCTGCGAAGTATCCTTATTCCATTGAGAAATGATACTTTGAGTTCACCATTCATATACTCTGCTAACCACCGAACATCTTCCAACGGAATAGCATTGTCACCTTTCACAGACAAGACTACACCTTCTGTGAATCACAGAACACAAAATAACTTATGTCTCAAATACTATAAGTTTGTACCAAATTAAGAAGACCATGTGCTACAATAGCTATTAGCAACAGCAAATGGCAGGTTTTTGTACATATCTCACAGGGCAAGGTTACTGGTAAGGGTACAAAAATACTGCAATGCCTTTCCTTACAGACTTGAATAATTTCTCAATCTCTCCTTGGTAGGTATCGCCCGTGCATTGGTTCATTCTGGCGTCCATAATCCACCGAACATCTTCCAACGGAATAGCATTGTCACCTTTCACAGACAAGACTACACCTTCTGTGAATCACAGAACACAAAATAACTTATGTCTCAAATACTATAAGTTTGTACCAAATTAAGAAGACCATGTGCTACAATAGCTATTAGCAACAGCAAATGGCAGGTTTTTGTACATATCTCACAGGGCAAGGTTACTGGTATGATACAAAAATACTGCAATGCCTTTCCTTACAGACTTGAATAATTTCTCAATCTCCTTGGTAGGTATCGCCCGTGCATGGTTCATTCTTGGCGTCCATAATCAGCTGAATGACTGAGACAGGTCTATATTTACCTTGTGTTCGCAATGAATTGAACTCACCATCAATAACAAAACCTTTGAAATAAATATACAATGGCTATATAATTAGATAAAAAAATCAACGGTAAATTATCTGACATAATGACACTAAAGAAGTATGTAGCCTCTGGTCCTTGGATATTTTCAATCGTTCTAACCGCTGTAAGACAATAAGTATAAGAACACCAATATCCGTACATACCTACAGTTACCGTGCCAATGTCGACTTCCATCGCAGTTTTCAATTCATCCTTCAGGTCTCGTGCATTCTTGTCTGTCCGACTGTTGTTCTTAAGAACACGAACAGCAATAGCATATGGTTTAAAATTTCTCAATTCATGACTTACCATGAAGATCAGTACACCAGGTGCTGCTACTCGTGTCCCTGTAGTAATACCTTAAACATTAAAGAACGTTATAAGTATGTATGTTAACTGTACAGTTAACATATGTATGTTAACTGTACAGTACTATTACATGAAACCTTTAATAGACGAGAGTGAAGCGATGTTCTAATTCAACTTATAAACAACATTTCCATGACGTTTGTAATTTTAGGCTTTGCTAAGATGCATACAATTTGATTGAAATATTTTCAACCATTGCAATATATAATGAAAGAATATATTTAACTTTGGAACACATGGCACACATGAATTAATCTATAAAAATAGAACTAATAATTTAATCTAACTATATACCTTTAACATAATCCAGTAATTCTTGACGTAAACTAGTCAGAGTTGTTGCGATATTTACAGAATAGGTGTTTCCACTCTCAAGGATGCCGATGATGTTATTCAATGACTGTGACAAGGACGCGTTCTTCTCAAGCAACTTGCTGAACTCTTCCACTTTCCACGCACATGCAAACAATGCTTTCTCTGTAGAGTTCGCCATATTCTGGACGTTTTTGTAATCCTTTTTGGCATCTGCATGACCATTTATCGGGAATTCGATCTCTGTAGATAGCTTAGAGCACACCTTTTTAAGGTCTTCTTTGACGTTGTCAGAGGAAGCCGCGTCATTCATCCCTATATTGCGGACAAGCTTAAGTTATTTGGAATACTTACTTCCTAACTTACCATCTCCTACATCACCTGACCATTCATTTATCACAGATTCTCTGTGTCCCTCTTGAATGTCAGTACCATCAGCTTTCAAGATTTGGATAGGCTTCATGTAGAAATTTCAAGGCAGATGTCTGTGAAATACAATTAACAGACGTATAGTACTGACAATTAATATTTCAATCAACTACATTATTTCTTGGATGTATTTGGTTTTTGAGCTGGCTGTGGAACTCGTCAAATGACCCAGGCACCCAACCAGGATAAGTGATGCAGTCGTTAAGTTTAACAAGTGAAACTTTGCCAGTTCAACACAATATTGCAACAATAACAAGTTTCAAAAGGCATTATCATTGTTATACACAGTACTGTACTGTACCGTACTGTAGCGTACTGTACACCAGTATGTACCTGAATCTCAGTGCCCTTGCTAAATTCACTGGCCTTGTTCATCCGTCGAATTAAGCAATATTAATTTTCGCCTAGAAAATAGAGAAAAGAGTGTATTCATATTATCTAACTGCAATCAATCTAATTGAGTATCTATAACATAATTATATGCACAGGTTAATTACAATTTACACACTAGAGTAATTTTCTTCAAAAGATGGTCCTGCCAGACATCACCACATCATAATTTGTATTTGAATCTTGTGCATTTTCCAGTGCAGGCAATGGGTTTTCCATACTTACCATATATGAGTCAGATCCAAACGTTTCTTGCAATATTTGGCTTATGATATCTAAACTTAATGAGGAATAATTAGTAACAGGCACATGCTCACCTTCTATCTCATATGACCACATTGGTCCCAAGTGCATTGATGGCCACTTGCTTCCAAACAAAGTGTACATGGATTGACACCAAGATTTGTGGTCGTCTGGAGCTTGAAGGATGTAAACGTTGTCGGACTAGAAAACCTTCAGATTATGTGAGATTAGACCAAACGGCATTCTATCCAATGGCATTCTAGGACTAGCATCTCCATGACGTTGTTTCCCAAAGCATCTAGCAGCATAATAAATAAGATTATCTTTATTACCAGCACGGAATACAGACATAGAATTGGCAACAAGTGGTAAGAGCTGTGGAGGGACGAATGCTGCATCTAAACGATGGTTAATGTCTTCTACCAGCCATTTTCGAACAAGTGGTTGAGTAATTGTTCTCGTTGTCGTGGAGTTAGACTTAAAAACCTAGAGGACACAATATCAAGCATACAGCCTGAAAGTTTGGTAAAATCTGCATCAAGTAAGGGAGAAAATCCAAGCAGCGGGGATCTTGCAATTGTGGGATGACCAGACACAACATGTGGAGTAGATGGTACACTCTGGCCCGCATTTGATACCTATGATATGAATAATAATTTCATAATGTAATCATACAGTACTTTGTTATAAAAAGTCTATATTTTACCTTTTCACCAAAATAGGAAATTCCATAAGCTTCTTCAGCAGATGCGATTGTTGGGAACTTTCCTTTAAGTATCTTCTAACCATAATTCTACATGCGTCTCCTAAATAGTATATATACACAAGAGAGATTGATTCAATAATTTTAATTATTGTCAGACAAATCAGAATTGTCCGGTAATAGTCAAGTTAATAGTAAAACAATAAAGTACTGCAGGGTGCATTTTAGTGAATTGCAAGTCGATAGATTCATAATAGCTACAGGTACTATAAATATGTCTATTAAACTTAATCTAGATTTACTTACCAGATCGCTTGTTTTCGATGTTGTAACAGTTAAGAGCATCAGCATATTTCCCCCAAAATTCCTCGTTCTTGCCAGCTGGCCATACGTCGGATGAATTTTTATCAGGTAAATAATACAAAGCAATATACTCAACCAATGCTGACACTTCCTCATCTTTCCTCATAGTTTGTATCTGTACATGGCAATATTCAATTTTAAACCCTCTGTATACAATCATACAATATTACTTGCAAATGAGATAGGCATGCATATTCATAGGGACGTTCACTTATATTCGAAGGACACTGTGTATCTTAACAGACAGCTAATTTATACAGCTGTGTCATGCCATTCGAGTTGCACAGTGTTTCAATGGGGGCCGGGTATAATTTTGAGGTTAAAATACTGAATGTATGACTTTTAAACCACATGCATATGTAATTATTGTACACCCCATTACAACTTCGGGTACAAATAGTTTACACGCCCACCCAAAAAGTGCTCAGGGTGTTGAAAAGTTCTATTTAAAAAATGTTGGTTGAAACCAGTGCACACTCAAACTGTAACCAATGCAATAACATAAGTAATAACTATAAATAGACACCTTCTGATTCTTCTTCTCCACACCCTGTTCTAAATCGGTATCTGACTGGAACAGTGATTTCCTCAAGAACCTTCCAGACGTGCCAGACATTCTCTTTTGTGTTTTGTTTCCTGGAGTTTGACCAGTCGGGGGGTCACGAACCCTTTTTGAGGCCGCAGCCATCTTAACCTATCAAAAATGAAAATAATTTACCTTAGATTCCGAAACAAATTATGTTTACTTACCTTATTAAAATGAAACGCATCGGCCAAAGACAACAAAAACCAAAACTGTGAAAATCGCACAGATGTAAATTCTTAAAAATTCTCATCCCATACCTCATCCCATACCTCATCCCATACCTCATCCCAAACCTCACCCCAACCTTAAATCCTGTCATTTAAGAAAGAGGCATCATAATTATATGGCATCAGCGAGGCTTGTTCGGTTCGGTAGTGACAAATCGCACTTTACTAATCAAAAGCGTTTGCCCCAGTATACAAGCGATCGAATAAAGTACCTCAAGCAAAATAAACAAATGGCTGAGACGATCGGTTATTCCAAGCAATTTTGGCGTGGTCGAAGGCATTTGTAATATTGGCCATTAAATACTCCCGTACAATGTAGGAAAATGTGGAAAGTTGGATACTTTTCTCTTATCCACTGTAGCACCTATTCCTCTTGTGCTGTTAGATGTTCGCCCACGATCTCTACCCACTACGTTCATGATGATTATACATTTCGCTCGCGCGAAAAGAAGCGGAATCTCAAAATAACAAAGTAGCTAGATTACTAAACTCATCCCTTTGAAGCATTTCATTCAGCTGTTCCCGACTCGGGCTGACGACCATCCCTCCATCAACGGCAGCAGAAATCCCCAGGCCACTGACTCGACGAGTCCCGCGTTCGGATTGTTTAGCTGCTTCCACTATATTGGCATGAAAATCAGAATCATACTCTCATGCCCACATTGGACACTTGTCCCGGGCCTATTTTTTATTCACTACAAAATTGTTTCGTATGGTAAGCGAAGCTTACCACACTCATCAGGTGAATATCGCGTTTGTTGCTGGGGAGAACAACCAAACCACCGTCAGTAGAGGGGCGACCGTCCTGACCCAGTAAATCAACCGGGGAAAGTTTTGTGAAGGAGCTTTCTTTTTCAGGACTGTCATTCTCCACGAGGTGATTTTACCGCACCGTAATTATAATGAATATGGAAATCGAGAGGAAACTATACCCGCTCTGCGGCTAAACTTCATCCCATATAAATGGACGCTCATGCACTGCTGTAGTGTAAGTGACATTTTACGAAGACGACGATATCAATCGCTAATCGTGGCGACCTGACAACACGAAGACGAAGAACTGAACATGACTAGCTAGTGCCTGGCATAAAGAATACGGCTAAATTGAGCAAACTTTATTTCCCCAGTGACCAGCACTGCCCATACTCATGTACATTTAGATATAAAGGAAGACAAGTGATAATCTAACCACTTTCCACAATGTATATACAGTAGTTATAATTGTTCTCGTATTTCCTTTAGCAAATACACTATTACAAGGAGGGGTGGATTTCCCATGCAAACGCTGACCTGATTTAGCATGATGTCATCTATAATAAATTAGTCCACCGACAATAGAATCCATCCAAGAAAATAGGCTCTTCAATATCGACATCACATGATGACCCTAAAATGCTTCACTGCTATACATAGCCACTCAGGCATGCCTCACCACCATAATTTGATAGTCTATATGTTGGTTACTAACTCCGTATGACTGAATGTCAGTTTATAGACCATCAATATCACACTAGGAAATATAAAACTGTGGTAATGTGATGTTGTATACTGTCAATATCTCAATTCACTCATGCAAGCACAAGGAACACTTAACGACCCGGAATGTTGTGTACTGTTCATTATTCATAGACAATTATCTTACAACAATACAAGTTTTAGAATCAATTATCAGCTAGGTCATTAAGCCCGATCATATACAACTTCAAACCTTATGGAATTGAGTTCAGTGTAACAGGTGAAAGCATCGTACTAACGCCATATTTTCAGAGAGCTCTGTTAATCATTATCCATTGTGGTAGCAGTCCAAGACATCCACTCCAATATATTTGGCGTGGTCTAGCTACATAATTCAGGGTTATTCTGAGGAAATTTTATCACTGCACAAAAGCGCGATAAATGATAAAATTTATATAAATTTAGCGACATTTTAGAAAACGTTCTGACTGCCCTGCATGAATGCATGTACTCTGATTCTGCAACTTAATGTTTACGCCATGCATTTCACTAATTATATGCAGGCAAATGAGCCAAAATCACCGCTAATGAGCCCAAATCTGCATTCTGCATATTCTATTTCATGCAAAAATATACACATTTTCACATATCGCATTTTATCACTGCACATAATCTCATTTATCACTGCACAAATTGGTTATCACTGCACCTTAGAATAATCCCTGACATAATTGATATATGTCGCCTGCTCAGGTAGCTATAGGAGTAATCTCTCGCATTTCACGCCATCCTGTATTGATTTGCAGGGCACTGTTACTTCAGACATCTATACAGTCAACATGTAAATCCAACTGAACAGCTCAGGTCTTCCGCGACCTAGGCTTCACGGGAAGCGTCCCGTATCATCATAACTTTTCCTGACGGGGCACTGACTACAACAACTTTTATCACTAATTATTTGCAGCACTTCAAACCTCCCGTATCATCATATCTAAGCACAGGGCACTGACTACAACAAATTTTGTCACGGATCATTTGTAGCAGTTCATTAGTTCAAGCCTCCCGTATCATCATAACTATGCACGGGGCACTGACTACAACAACGTTTTCACCAATCACTTGTAGCAGTTCAAGCCTCCCGTAACATCATATCTATTCACGGGGCACTGACTACAAAATCTTATCGCCAATCAATTGTAGCAGTTCAAGCCTCCTGTAGCATCATAACTATTTACGGGGCACTGACTACAACAACTTTTATCACCAATCACTTGTAGCAGTTCAAGCCTCCCGTATCATCATATCTATTCACGGGGCACTGACTACAGCAACTTTTATCACAAATCACTTGTATAGCAGTTCAAGCCTCCCGTATCCTCATTTCTAAGCACGGGGCACTGACTACAACAACTTTTGCCACTGATCATTTGTAGCAGTTCAAGCCTCCCGTATCATCATAACTATTCCCGGGGCACTGCCTACAACAAAAAAATTTGCAAGTCAAATAGGCTAAAACAATTTTACACCATGGCTAAATTTCAATACCAGACATGGATGATTAACAAACATCTATAAACATTCAATTGTGCCAAACAACTCAAGTCATTCGTCGCATAATACACGGATATAACAATTGCATGATCACTCATAGCAGTAGCATATCAGCCTGCATTCCTACCCACGGGATCTTGAGACAATCTATGCAAACATGTTACAACATAAAATGACAAACTCCCGCCGTTTCGTCAAGTAAACTTGATTAGATTCATAGTCAAATTAGAATTAGAATTAGAATTAGAGTAATCAAAGATTGATGTGAAACCACGTTCCTACATTCAATAGCTGTATACTTTACAAGCAATCACTGTCTTGTCGGTCACCATTAAGGCGACGAGGTTGAACAATGTGCGAATTACAAAGCGGCTAAATGAACCTCAGGGTTTTAAATTGTACAGGGTTCTCCCCTGCGTAGCCTCGCTGATATTTTACGCAAAGTCAAAGAACTACAATTATGAAAGCGACCTATCTTTTAAAACCTTTCCTAACCACCTAATCAGACGTACATACGGAGAATAGCCACGTACTAAACTTATAATGCGTTGTACATAGCAAAACTAGATTAAACCACGCCTGTCAAAAATGCATGCGAAAGCGCCAACATGCATGCTTCAACTTCTTTAATTTTCATCCTTTTTCTACTAAATTTCCCATGAGCATAGAACATATCATTCTTACAAATCGTATGTTTTTTGTTTTTGGAATTGCTACTTTTTGGCGGGAAAATGACGTAACAAACTTGGCGCCAAAAAATTAACAGTTAGCTATCGGTAATTTTATGAACTTAAGTCCTCGGAAGAGGACATTGACAGAGTCCTAAAACTGTAAAAATGACTCAAATCTCTAAAAATCGGCCATTTTCTTCCATTTTTAGCAACAAAATTTTTCGACATTCGTATCGCTATATCTTCGCGAAAAATTGTTGTATTTGGAAACGGACTTCAGTTTTACGACTCTCTCAACGTCGTCTATCGAATAAGTGCACAAAATTACCAATAACTAACTGTTAATTTTTTAGTGCCAAGTTTGTGACGTCATTTTCCCGCCAAAAATGTGGCAATTCGAAAAACAAAAAACACACGATTTGTAAGAATGACATGTTCTATGTTCATTGGAGACTTAGTAGAAACAGGATGAAAATTGAAAAAGTTGAAGCATGTTGGCGCTTTACATGCATTTTTGACGGACGTGAACGAAGTGAACCCGTATAGTGTAAAAACATTCGCGAAATAACAATACCTAAAGTTATACAACAGTAGAAATATTTTATACCCCGTCGTGTGGCTGCATTTGCGACTCTGCTTCGCCGTTTTGGTGTAGTACGTGATCATCCTTATGCTCTGACTGTTCGTCACCTGGTGGTGGTGACGCTGCTGGTGTTGGTTGAATAAGATGTCGCTTCTCGTCTGCCATAACTCTGGAAATTCGTACGGTTCGGATTTTTATTTTCTCTTTCGGTCCTTCTGGTGTCGGCCGACGGAATTCACACTAAATGGTGCAATTCTCGCTAGGTGTGGTCACAGAATAAAGATGTATACAGAAGGACCACTCAGCGGTGCAACGTGTCCTCGGCTTTTTATGCAAAAATATGCAGTTTACTGGCCAGAGAAATGGCGGATCAGCCAGTTCGGCGTGCTTATTGGCCAGAAAAAGCAATTGACTGGCCAGAGAAATGGCGGCCAACATGCGTAATGCGATTTGCGCGACCCCAAAAAATTCAAAGGTTCCCAAGAGAGTGAACTCTCTATATAATATTTACTCTATGGTGTGGTCCTTTAAATACCATGTATATACCATGTGATACATAATCTACATATATATGACCTAATTATACCTTATATTTACATATGATTACGAGCATTTCGAATAGTCACTTCAACGGCCAATATCTCGAAAAATGCCGGGGGATCACCGGGATCATTCCAGCAGATAAAATCATTGTTATTACACGGGGGAAGTAGGTCATGTAGTTTATGCGTCTCATTAGTCACTATATCTTGAAACAGATTTTCCGTTAGTTTTATCTTATAGCTTACAGGATTTGTAGACCTGCGATGCATAGCCTCTTCGTATGGAGTCCATGGGGAGATATATAATTCGCATAGCTCTTTTCTGTATTATCTCCAAGTCATTTGATCAATAACTTGTTAAACCATTATGTTGCCCCATATTAGTGGCGGGCGATACCACTACTAAAGTATCGATACTTTCGATATTCACAATTCAAAAGATGGTATCGATACTTTTTTAAAATATCGATGTTTTCGATACTTGTCATGTGACCGGATTATGTTTAATATTTAATGTTACATGAAGTTCTTCGTTTAGTTCTTTGCCAAACGAGCATGCAGTAACAGCTTTTCAAAGCGGTTTTTTTTCCAGGTTTTTCTTTTTCATGCTGGAAAATGGCAGAAATGTTAAATTCAATATAAAGACTATTAATCGTTGTGGTACGAACATATTTAACTAGTGTATGAAGTACTTTGTCTACTGACCAGTATCGGTATCGAAACAGTGGTATCGATAAAAAAGTACTCGGTATCGTATCGAAATCGATATTCGCAGTATCGCCCACCATTACCCCATATACCTGCGTATAGCCGGTTCATTTTACAAGGTATTTATTATTCTCAAATCCAGGGGGCGAAGTAGTGTCCGGCCCCTAAACTATTTTGGCCTGTACGCATGTGGTGGTAGTGTACTGAAATGCAGTCGAATTAATTACTGAAATACATTGGTCCAATACCCTCTATGCAACTGCTTATAAATATAGTACTCATTTGTGACAGAAATGATACCTTTCACAATGATGGCTATTTCCATTACAACTGTATAGTATATTTACTGCTGCCGAGATAAGGTATGGGGAACTCCCATATGGGGTATATTCTATTTTAATAACACAAGAACAACAGCTTTCCCAAATTAAATGCGGCTAAATCGCACATCTACTATACATGCGATTACTAATAAATAAATGTTAATTCGACCCTTTACCGATTTATGGAGTAAACTGGTGCATTAAGTGCAATTCAGGGTAGTTTATTGATTTACGTGTTATTATCGGCAGATACAGAATCAATGTCGCGCCATGGTCGTTTTGTTGGCTGGGTCGGGCAGAGATGGAACTTTCCATACACTTAATTAGGGAAGGACCATTAGAAAAGTGATCGGGGGTTGGGAGATTCAGCATGCATAATTTTTGGACCTTCTTGCATAGGAATATCTTTTTAGGAATATTAAAGTCTCTTTGATTTCTCATTTGCACGGATAGTTTTCTTTCTCTTCTTTTTTCCCCCACCGGAGCCATCACATGCGTAGTGCAGTGTTGGGATACTTATGACGGAAGCACTTCTAAAGTCTGTTACAGGTTACCTCAATAAGCAAGATTTACAGAAACAAGGAAAAACATTTAATTTATACAGCTTGGATCTTGAAATGTTGCAAGTAAAAGTTCCCTGGAAGGAAAAATGTCGTTTTGCAAACAAAACATTAATATAATTTGTCCCCAGTGTGTGTTTAAAGTGTCGCTAAATGGATTGGTAGAGTAAAAATACTTCTTTCAAAACATCACCTTCATGGACATGGGGCTGGTTTCCAGTGTGTGATCGTTTATGATCCGCTAATTGACTCGATTGGGAAAAAGTCAACTTACAAACATCACATTTATAAAGATTGTATGTTATTTCTTCTTGTGCTAATTCCAAGCTGCTTGATGTTGAAAACATCTCACCATCAGGGTGGGTTTTTCTATGATTAACTAAGCTCCTTCCATCGGAAAATTTCTTATTACAAACGTCACATTCATAAGGTTTGTCTCCGGTATGTACTCTTTTATGTCTTGCTAAGTGTGCTGATTGAGAAAATCTCTTGTTACAAACATCACATTCATAACGTTTGTCCCCAGTGTGTGTTCTTTTATGTGTTGTTAAACTGCCTGATTGAGAAAATCTCTTTTTGCAAAAATCACATTCATAAGGTTTGTTTCCAGTGTGGGTTCTTTTATGTATGGCTAAATGGCTAGACATAGAAAATCTCTTCTTGCAAACATCACATTCATACGGTTTATCTTCAGTGTGTGTTCTTTTATGTTTTGCCAAACTTCCTGGGTGGGAAAATTTCTTGTTACAAACATCACAATCAAAGGGGTTGTCTCCAGTGTGTGCTCTTTTATGTATTTTAAAGTATCCTGGTTGGGAAAATTTCTTGTTACAAACATCACATTCATAAGGTTTCTCACCAGTGTGGGTTCTTTTATGTCTTACTAACTCAGTTGATTGAGAGAATCTCTTTTGGCAGAGATCACATTCATATGGTTTGTCTCCAGAGTGTGTTCTATTATGTCTTACCAAATTTGCCGACTGAGAAAATCTCTTCTTACAAACATCACATTCATAAGGTTTTTTTCCAGTGTGTGATCGTTTATGTCTGTCTAAACGGTCTGATCGAGGAAATCTCTTCTTGCAAACATCACATTCATATATAGGTCTGTCATGTGTTGTTTTGTGTCTAGTCAGGTTTCCTTGTTGGGCACATCTCTTCCCACAAACATCACATTCATAAACTTCTTGTGTGCTTTCTTCTCTTGCTAATTCCAAGCTTCTAGGTGTTGAAAACATCTCTTTACAATGATCAGACATACTTTTTGCTGTCGATAGTGCTTCATGTGTTTCTAAATCAGATGAAAGAGCAAATCTCATCTTGCAAACATCACATTCGTAAGGTTTGTCTACATTATGTGTTCTTTTATGTTTTTCCAAATCTCCTGATGGCGAAAATTTCATCTTGCAGACATCGCATTCATAAGGTTTGTCTGTTGCTTCACCGCTTGCTAAGTTCAAGGTGCTCGATGTTGAAAACATCTCCTCGCATAACTTTAATAATAACACGTAGTACTCCCGCACAAATCCTTAACACACGAGAGCGATCAGTTATTTCTGTAAAACTTGAAAATTACCAAATTCAATCAAAGAGAAAATCGAGTTATTAAAAGATAAAAATTTGCCATTTGTTGTTTTCCCAGATTTTGCGCTAGAGTATAATGGTAATGGAAATGATTATGAAACCCGCTGATATTTCGAACACGGGCGACTCACCTACATCACTGGCCTATACTGGAAACTGGACTGACAATTTACACCTTACAAATACGTACGTGAGGGGATTTTTGGTCAATTTGCGCGCGCTGATCTTCAAAATCGATGCTACGGATGGATAATCCGGCCTTTTACGTCGTTATTGTGCATTGAGCGTAGGCTCGAGTCGATTAAAACTGGCATATTATGCTAGTAGCACTGCTCGTTTTTTATCCAAATTATGCTCAAATTATGCTCGTTTTTCAAAATTATGCTCGACAGAAAATGGGCAACACAATAAGAAAGGTGAGTTTTATTAACCTCTTATATTAATAAATCCCTTAGATGAGATAAGTAATACTGTGCGGGCTGAAACCCGGCAAACATTGCAAAAATCGAACTTCCTTTCACAATTAAATTCACGTCAGAAAATTGACTTACTCGTTTACTCGATCGTGTAGGGGAACATTCCTTGGATTACTTGCTCCCCTGACTTTGTATGCTGCTTTAGTGATTTTAAGTATCCGATCTCTAGCAATTTCAGCTCTTTTGGGTCCTTGCAAGACCTGAAAGTTCTCGGGATCTGCTTCGGGGGTGGCGGACGCCATTTTGTCACGTTGTCACGCCTGTGAGAGTGGGACTGGGAACAAGGTTTTCTAGACTTCCGGTTCCGGTTCTTCCCCCAAAAAACTAAAAAACTATCCCAACTGGGCCTTAGACATCGCCGGCCGTTTATTTGGAGAGCTTACTTTATGTCTGAAGTCAATTTATCATTACGATAAGGGATATTTGAGCCTGGTTTTAGCACTTCCGGTCATCAAAATACAAATTATGCTAGCATTGCTTTTTGACAAAAAATCTAAAAATTATGCTCGTTTTGTCAAATTATGCCAAAAATTATGTAGCACAATCGACTCGAGCCTAATTTAGCTAGCTTGTGTAATATAATATTATTCAATTCGTGTCTAAACTAAAGGATGTAGTTTTGTGCCGTCAAAATCACACAGAGTCAAATGACACACTTATTTCAGGTCTGTGGATAGACTTGCTCCAAGTCTGTCTCATGCGAAAATGCGGGCGGAAGGAAATTAAGGCGGACGGCGGGCGGGCGGGACGCGATAAAATTGGAAGAGGAGAGCTCTCCTCTCCCAATTTTCTCGCCGCCCGTCTCCCGCCCGCATTTTCGCGCGCCCTAATATACTCCCCCTATAAGAGACAGATTTGGAGCAAGTCTAGTCTGTGGATTAAAATTTTAAACATCGAAATATGATGAAATGAAACAATGATACAGAGAAATTCGGTTTATTCACACTGTATCCTGATTAGTTATTACTGATGTCACCGAAGCGTTCAACCCTCGAAAAATCCGTACGACTGTTACCCCCAAAAACATTCATTGCCCTTCCCACAAACATGCAGAAATTATCATGCAAAAGTTATATTTATAAATCCGAATTAATTAAAGCTTTAATGTCTTACTCGCGTATGAAATGTTTTTGTATATTTTTATGCTCACTACCAGAGTCATATTCTTTCTTAAACTCATGGCTTCTACTCTTCCAAGTCTTCTAGAGAGCGTTTTGCACTATAACAAACTCGATAATGCAACGGACGCTTCAGCAGACAGACAAAGAAAAACAGTGAAGTTTTAAAATCAAAACATGCGTGTTTATGGGCGGATTTGTAACGATTGAAGGGCGTTGTGATTGTGTGATTTTTGGAAGCTTGATAACACTTCGTTGACAGCCGTAGGTAACTCAATATTGAGTGCAGTGCAATTTGGTCTGAAATCAAATGGATGATGATATTACAATTGCACCACATGAAGTTCAATTTCCACTTTATTACCTTCATTTTGAAATGTTAAGGCATTTTTGTAAACAGGAAGCGTATTTGATTTTTTATATAAAAAAATTGCATAGTTGCTTGGAGTCTGGAGTGTTCTTAAACAAATCATGATATAAGATTTGCTTTGCCAGTTACGGAAGCCGCTTTGTTTTGCTGGCTTTGCGTCCTGAAGTGTTTGTCGATTATACTTGTTCCTTCTCTTCGGTAAAGCCTGCGCACAGATGTTACTCTCGATCACACGAGAGAACGTCTGTGAGTCGGGTGAAAATACCTTGCGCAGGTCACCTGAATTTTTCACGGCTTTGTGGAAAGACATCTGATTGGACAGCCCTTGACTAGTCTAATTTATGACAAATCAAAACATTTCATTGGTTATTAACTCTCGCATAATATAATTAGACAGCATTAAATTATTGTCACCTGACTACCGAAATCATTTTCCTAATTTAGAAAGCCAATAAGATATCAGAACTGCAACGTGCTATTTAAAGAACCAATCACACGGAGTTATAACTACAGTACATGCTATCCATGTGTACTGTACGTGCTGTATAATTGAAAATTCGCGGGGAAAACTGATATTTCATAATGGTAGTAAATCTGAGAAAGGCATATTGTTTACACTGGACTGGACTTTGGACTGGACTATGGACTTTGGACTTTGGACTATGGACTTTCCATTTTGAAATTATATTCTTCTTAGTACCTATTTCGCATAAACATATATCGAAACAGCGAGAACGAGCTCGTAAGGGACAATTTGTCATCGCGTCTGCCAAATAACGTGCTGCACTGCGTGCAATATAAAACACGAGCGCCCCTGGAACTAATTACTCCCTGTATTGGCACAATGTATCTAATAGACCAGTATTTATTTCTATTTTCGAGACCAGTCTTTTACCTTTGCTTTGCTAAAGTGTATCTACTCAGGCGTCTGAGATAAAAACATTATGTCGCGGCATTTTTAATACTCGCTACGTTCGCTTAATTATAGCATAAAGCTGTAATGTGACGTTGTCATTGACTTCGCTTGATTGCAACTGTAAAATATTGACTTAACCGTGACAATCACAGCAATTCGAATATCACTAAATATGAATCGAAAAGTTAGATATATTATTCTAAAATTGGTAAACTGCCGAAAATCAGCTATTAATTAGCCTTAATAGTTGATTAGGACCTGTTCATATGGGGAGAAGTTATCTCGGTTAGCGAGAAAACATTTCGACTAGCCAAATAATTTTGTTCTGTTCATATGGAGAAACGTTATCCCGATTACCGGGTAAAGTTTCCGGCTGTGACGTAGCACTGGTGTGACGTGCAAGGCGGGGAAAGTTAAAAAAACTTTAAAATACATTTAAAAAACAAATATGGCTGCTTTGAACTTACGTTACGTAGTTGGATTAATCGTAAACAACCTTGTTCAATTTTCTGTACTTATTACTAAATTTGTAAAATGTAATTTGTAAAGTGTAAATTGAAAAGTTGCTGACACGACAGAAAGTTTTCCCGCTAAGCGAGAAAGTTCTGGATATGTTGTGTTCATATGGGAAAAATATTATCCCGGTCACCGAGATCTCGCCTGTCAACAAGCGAGATCTCGGTACACGGGAAAATTTCCGTCCCATATGAACGCAGTGTAACTTTTCATACTATTTTCATAACAAGGCGAGATCTCGCTTGTAAGCTTGTCGAAATGTTTTCTCGCTAACCGAGATAACTTCTCCCCATATGAACAGGCCCTAAGCCTCTTCTATGATCTTAATTAAATTATCGAGCAGAAAGAAACTGTTCTGTCTTCTGTTCTTCTGCCTACACTGTCTGTATAAGAAAACATAATAAAGGAAAGTTTCCTGGCGCCAGGAGTCGGTTGTATAACACTCATCCTCGTTATAACAATCATGCAATTATATCCCCGATTTTAGGTAGATTTTGGTTTAGAATAGAAACAACTTTTTTCATTTCTAGCATACAAAGGTAAAAGACTGGTCTCGAAAGTTGACAAAACACTGGCCCATAAGATACATTGTGCCAATATAACAAGTAATTCAAATGGCGCTCGTATATTATTTCATATGCACCACGTTATTTGGCAGACGCGATGACAAATTGTCTCTTACGAGTTCGTTCTCGCTTTTTCGATCTATAATTGTGCGACAATCGTAAAAGGAATATAATTTCAAAATAGAAAGTCCAAAGTCCATAGTCCATAGTCCATAGTCCAAAGTCCATATATAGTCCAGTCCAAAGTCCAGTCCGGTGTTTACAATATGCCTAATATTAAGACATATAAACTGTTAAGTGGCAAATTTTTGGAAGTGCATCATATTTGGGGATCATGTTTCTACTTCAGTTGAAAACTGTTTTCGTTTCTTGATGTTAGATTCTTCATTCTTGTTGTTAATTAATAACTACTTATTAAAACCGAAAGTGAGGTCTTTACGGTAAAATAGTAAGCCGAGGTCTTGAGGTTAATAAGTAGTTTATTATATGGCACAAACATGATAAGTATAGATAATCACACGGGAAAGAGTGCAATTAATGATTAAGACTAGGAGTGATATTTGAAAAATGTGCCAAAATTGCACGAGCCGTCGGGGTGAGTGACAAATCATTAATTGCACTCCCCAGGAGCTGAGTGCAAGTAAGGAATAATTGCACTCCTCTTGACCAATCTATCAGATTGCAGTAATTTTGTCATGTATATAATAAGTAGTAAAATAAGTAGTTTTTTATTTGAATACTGGGTTTGGTGGATAATCCAAGTGAGTAGATATATACACAATTTAAGTGGCAGTCTCCCTTACATCGGTCCGTCGAACTTCGCTTCAGAAAACCAATTTCTCTGAAACTTGGCACATCAAAAGGGTTTAGTACACAACTAATAAAAATGGAGTTGTATGGGGAAATGAGTCGCCGAGGCTGGTTTTTCACAATTTTGAGGCATTTCCAAGCGCTGGACTAAACCGTTCGTCTTGTAATGAAAAGAACAGGATATTTTCTTACTTTTGGAGAGATACTTTTGTAGATTTCGGTAAAAAATCACCGCTAAAGACGTTTGACAAGTTGCATACGCGGAGTCCATTTTCGGCCAAAACTCTCTGCCAAGTGGTCTTTCATGCTGGCATTTTCGCTAAACAAATACTCTGGCTGGATAGAAACTCAAGTCGAATGGTTTAAACGAAAGGTAAGCAATGTATAATAAGCGTTTGTTTTTCTCAATCAAGCGAAAAAGTATAGAATATCGGTGTTGCTCTCGGGTTATGTTGTGCTATTCCTATATGAACATTTATTGGAACAATAGCTGTATAGATAATATTGGCTAATTGCATTTTGTATCTCTGATTGGAGTAATATATAAATGGATTCGTTTCTAAAACAAGCTCTGTATCATTCATATTATAAACTGCTTCAAGTGTTTTTATGCAGATAACAATCCAGTAGAGTCTGAGAGTAGTATGGAGCACAAGTATACACCATATTAAAATGGTGTATGCCAAGTTTGACTAGTTGTCAATTCTCACATTTGAAATTGTTATTATATAGAGACTAAAACATTGAAAATAGAAAACATTAAGACATGTCATCCTGATCCACTGGTGCTGCATGACCGCTGTGATGGCAGAGAGGTCCTGTATTATAGAAAGTGACTTGTTGAAGTGACTGTATCATTGAACAATAAATTATCTGTTCCTTTTCCAAAGTAGATGAACATTTTGTAATCATATGAACATGAATAGCTATGTGACTCACATTTTTAATAGTGCTGTATAAAAATTAGTTGTTTTAACACAGCATGGATAAACTGATAATTATCTTTTTACTGTACCATGCCCATGGTCTTCCCTCACAAGATTAAGACCCCTAGTAAATTCTGGTGAGCTGCTCTCCTCTCTTGTAATATTCCATAGTCTAACATTTTCAGGGTTTCTTGTAGAAGGGAGAGAAGGCCATGGGTGGGGTTGGCAAAATGTTGACCTTTTCCATAAAGTATACATTACATGTATGCAAATTAAGTGTGGAAATATATCACTTTCCCATATACATAAGAGTACCATAGACTGCAACTGGTTGTATTGTGTGTTCTGTTGGTTGTTCTCATGCATTTCCTTGTTGGTAACAAATACTGGTCATTAAATATTGGTGCTTGGCAATTTGGCTTCTTTGAGGTCATTTCAAAACCACCAAGATGGTTGACATGCTACTTCATGTTTCATAAAAAATGCACAGAGTTCTACTAATTAACCCATTGAAGGTGCATAATGCTTCCCTTGACAACTAGAATTATCTGGTGTTAGACAGAGTATCATAGGCATAGGAAGCAACTTCAAGTTGGGGGGCACTTTGTCTTAAGGACACCTCTTCTATTAGAAAAGGGCACTTCCATTAGCTGATGATAACCATCATATTCAAGTTGATGATAACCACATATTCAAGTTGATAAAGATTATATCAGAGTGTTATAGTAAATAGAGAGTCTTGTTTAATCACCAGTGAATCGCAGTGATGAAACTATCCACAATGAAGTAGTGTATTGGATTGCTGTAGAAAGCTCACTGTGTCTCCTCGATGTGAAAGAAGAAAAAAACTATTTAAAAGTTTGCAAATCAAATTTTGATTGAGCTCATACAACTTTGTCCCATGTCCTTTTTACAATTTTAGTATCATATCTGCATAAAAACACTTGAAGCAGTTTATAATATGAATGATACAGAGCTTGTTTTAGAAACGAATCCATTTATATATTATTTAAATGTATTTTTCGGTCAAGAACAAAAACCAAAACTCCAATCTGAGAAACAAAATGCAATTAGCCAATATAGATTTATAGCTATTGTTGCTATAAATGTTCATATATGGCATAGCAGTGATAGCACAGCATAATCCGAGAGCAACACCGATATTCTATACTTTTTCGCTTGATTGAGAAAGACAAACGCTTACTATACATTGCTTACCTTTCGTTTAAACCATTCGACTTGAGTTCTATCCAGCCAGAGTATTTGTTTAGCGAAAATGCCAGCATGAAAGACCACTTGGCAGAGAGTTTTGGCCGAAAATGGACTCCGCGTATGCAACTTGTCAAACGTCTTTAGCGGTGATTTTTTACCGAAATCTACAAAAGTATCTCTCCAAAAGTAAGAAAATATCCTGTTCTTTTCATTACAAGACGAACGGTTTAGTCCAGCGCTTGGAAATGCCTCAAAATTGTGAAAAACCAGCCTCGCCGACTCATTTCCCCATACAACTCCATATTGTTTTCGCTGCAAAGTGGTAACCGGAAGTAAATTTGCGCCGATTGATTTTGGCTTCATTTTTCATAGGTATAGAAGCTATATCCAGTCTATTATTAGATCAGTGGCTGTGCTGAGCTGTTCTGCAGAGGAAACCCCGCACAGTCATAAGCAGGCCGCTAGACAGGAAGAAAATAACAAATAGTTGAATGATTAAACCTTATATTATTGAGCCAATGCACTGAAACAATTTGTCGTATTTACGGGTAATGCGAACTCTGTTGCAACTCTGGAAAATAATGCGACTTCTCTGTTGCGTAAAACCGAGCAAACATACTGGGGTCTTGCCACATGGCGTAACTAGCCCCACCGAAGTTTTTGATCAGTGTAATTACGGTTTTGTCAATATGAATTTCGTACTTGATTGTAAAATGGTTTGTTTTGTTTTGTGAATAAAAGCCACACCCGTGGCCTTAATAATTCCAAACTAGGCTTGTTTATCTGCCCGCCGTTCGCACTCCGTCGTAAAGGTTCAAATGCTATATTGTGTTTATTAGTTTAGTTGTTCGCGGCATGCACCAGCATAAAAGTCTATAAGTAAATGCATGGGCGTAGCCGCCTTTGATCTAAAACGATAACAACGCGAATTGTTTTTCTCCACCCTAATCCTGATTTTCCCACCAAAATTTGGCTTGTAGAACATATTCATATGCAAATTAGCTAGATAAATGCAGTGCAACGCGACACTCTCTTAATGAAAATGGTAGAGAACGAGCAAGCTATGACTATGTCGACTTGCTTTTTGAAAACGCGAGAATTCGGAGGTTGTGGAGAATTTCGAGGCAAAGCAGAACTTGTGTCACTGGACAAATGCACCAGTGATATAAGCAGCCATTTGTCTCGCTGCCATTTGGGCCGCGAGGCCATTTCAGAGGGAGATCTAATATTAGCGCGGTTAGGGTTGTTTTGTACGCCCGAGACGCAGAAGAGGGATATGTTTATTTGCGCCAAGCACCGTGCACATGTTGGCCAATACTGGTCAAAGCCAAACGCCTGCAAGTACCCTGGCCACAAGGGAGGGGACAAGGCAGCCAAAACAGATCGCGCATTCACTCTTGGAATCGCGCATTCACTCTTGGAATCGCGCAAGACGTTTGGAAAATGTTTGGTGTTTTAGTTCCTGTTGGAGCGCGTAAGTACCAGTTGCTTTCAATATTGGCAATTATTTTCAACTTTGCATGTTAGCGTAAGCCTTATAAACACGTTGCTCTTTTTCAGCAATTTGTAATAGCTGTCGGAAGGCACACAGTGAGAATGTCAAAAGCAATTGGCAGTGGATCCACGAAGACGCAGTAGCAAGCCCACGTGATCCTGGAACTGCGACGCCGCTGACTAGGTACCTATATGTAGTTAATAGGTTCTGTTAATGGGGTGTTAAAGAGATTCGAAGGCGATAACCATGTTAATCCGTTTATTTACAAGCCATTTGCGCAAATTTGAAAGAATTAGGAGTCCGATGGAATTGTGCTTGCCGCTCTGTGTAAGAAAGTTGGCGTAACGTCAGCGAGCTCCAAGCGTTTCTCAACAACAAAAGTGTACAAGATGAGTTCGAGAACAATTCAAAAAGCGCGTGAACTTGTAAGGGAATTGAACTAGAACGTATTGCATCCGACGTTTCGTTGACGAGACGTTGTTTATGTAGAGTATTCACATGGCTTCACACTAATTGTGACATGTTTGTTTTTCTGTTATCCAATCAAATTTAACTGATTCCACGGTAATTAGATATATCAGACAGTTGAAGTTATTAAAAAGTCAATCATGCGCCGAGTCGACCAATCAAATTCTACGTCCAAAATTTGGCCGCGTATTTTCAAATACGGTAGGGATTACTGCAGGCCCTCATTCCGCTCTCTCCTGCACTGCTCGCCCTTCCCTAGTGCGCCCGGTTTTCTTTCGCGGCCCAATATTGTACAAGATGGATGCTACGCTGGCCAGGAAAGAAACGACCGCGCGCACTCTCATGACGCTATCCATGTACTCTGATAACGCACAGCTCTCGGCCAATCAGAGCGCCTTTTGCAGACTGGATATTGTAGAATTAGAATTCATGAGTTATAAAAAGTTTCTTTTTCTTTTCGTAACGTGCAGGGTCAGTAAAGAGAGAGCCCTTGCGGATATACGCGACATGCCGCCGGACACTCCATCAGTTTTATTGCAGCCATCAGGGAGTGACAAACCGTGGACTCCAGGGCAGTGGCGCAAAACCGCCGAGACTTCAGACGAAAGCCCAGAAGAGCTGTGCGCTCAAGCTCTACTCCCAGATCAAGTATTCACTACATATAACGCAGCATTGGAGAAGATTGCCAGTATATTCGACAGCAAGGTGGAGCCTCTGACATTCAGATTAAAGACTGAGTGGGACAAGGCGACACAGAGTGAACAACGGTTGTGCGTGGAAAAAGTGGACGAGGCCTGCCGCGCCGTGTGTCAAGTGATCGCCCCTGGCGCAAGTGAGCAGCTGCTGATGGCGTACGTAAAAATAGGTACGCTATGGCGTACATGCGTCTACTGGTAGAGACTGAATAGCAATAGAATTTATTTTTCTCCCAGGCATTCTGAAACTGGAAGTAGAGATACTTTTAATATATTTTACATCAGATTAGTAACAAAGTCATCCCAAGGGCATATTGAATCATAAGCATAGCAGACAGGGGCTGTAGCCACCCCCCCAATCATGATCTTTGATCTGATAGAAACCAATGTCCCAAAGTATCAGTTATTGTGTTTTAAAAATAATATAACCATTATAAAGAAATATATTATAAAACTATAATTCAAATGAACGCACATAAGCAACTTGTAGTTCAATATGTCCATATTAATCAATACAATATTACATGTAAATATAAAATATTTAACAAATTTTAATGCATCTGTCCTTTCTCAGTTTATTAATATGTTATTATTGTCAAATGTTTTCACTATTGTCCACTAGATGTGGTTTATAAGAAACAACACCAATTTAACTCCATTATTTTGTAATCCATAAAGCATCTTTGCCATCCTTGGAATATACATCCTTGGAATATTATCCTTTCGCCTGATTTAGATTGATAATATTTCAAAGCAGGTATTGGTATTATTTTTTTGAATCCATATTTCATTATGTAAACAAAACAAGGTTGACAATGATCATATTAATAAACGCATAAAATTCAAGGCTTAATTCGACTTTGCTCAAAACATAAATATGAAAACACGCAACTTTCACAGTTCCAAAAATCAGTGATACACTTGGTACATTGAACTAATGCCATGAACTTTAATCTTTCAAAATAAATAGTTATCTTACCTTAACAATCTTCGAAAAGAAACTTTTGTAAAGTGTTGTATAAAGCTTGCAGTAAAACTTTCTTCTATCATCAATGGCGTTGGAGATCATGAAATATGAATATCGAGCCTGCGATTTTGCGAACCAGTTACCGCATTTCCATATATGGTCTAATTAAAAATCAAGTTCCACCCAACTTATCGTCTCAATCAAAATGTCGATGACATAGCGGCTACTGTTCCAGTAGACGCAAAAAGTGCGTCTACATCTAGATCCCAGCTGGAGGTTCTGATATCTACTTACAAACAAGCGCCAACCAAAACCTTGAAAACCCAGATCCTAAGTATATATGCATTGCGGTTTACCGTTACTGAACTCAAGGAAATGCACGCTGCTTTTGAAAAGCTCAGCGATCGGCAAATAAAGAAAGCGCGATCCCACGCTAAAACAGTAAGAGAAGGATTCCTTGTCGAGAACGTTCCTATCACAGAATACGTATTGATGCCACAAAGCTTGAGCACTTTTTGACTTTTGTAGACCAGCCATACTTTTACCAGGATGTCTCGTTTGGCACGAGAAAAGTAAGGCTCGACTCCGGTCAGCAGATGATCATGCCTAATGTGGTGAGGACTGTTGGCCGTTCAACCATGATCAAACAATACCAACAACGATGCAGCGAAGAGGAGTTCGAGCCTCTAAGTCGAGCGACCCTGTATCGAATCCTGAAGGTAAGAGAAGCGTCGCAGCGTAAATCTCTCCAAGGCCTTGATGATACTGCGGCAAGCGGTGCAGAGGGGTTTGAAACCCTAGCCAACATAGTTGATGTGCTAGAGCGTTGTGGCGCATCCCATGAGTGGTGCGAGGGATCGCGCAACCATTTACGGGATTCTAAACGATATCTGAAGACCAGTTACAGGGCCCATTGCCGAGATGATTGTGATAACCAATGCGCTGACCACTGTAGAAGCCACGCCCTAAGTGATGCACCGAACAAAGAGCTTCACAGTCCCTGCACCCACGCCCACACACGGCAGTGCGACAAATGTGACCTGTTGACCAATACTCTATCCTGGCGAAGATTAGCGAGTCTGGTGAGGTTCAGTTTTACAGCCAGGACCAGGTCGAAGATACATTCTACGATGCTAACCAGGCCAAGGAGATGGTGCTCCAGTGGAAGGCGCACATCTTGAGGGCGGAAAACTAGGACCGCGGCAAAACGTCGGCAGTCAACTCCCTCCAGGAAGACACCGTGTTCATAGTGATGGACTGGGCTTTGAAGTTTACCCAAATGAAGTACCGGGAGAAACAGTCCGAATGGTTTGGCAAGCGAGGGATGAACTGGCACGTCAGCTGTGTCCTGTCCAAACCAACTGACAGCGTCGGCAAGCTGGAAGTAAAGTCATACGTTCATCTCTTTAACAGCTGTTCCCAGGAGAACTCTACAGTCTATGCTATCACCATGCATCTTCTCAAGGAAGTAAAAGCTACGAGCCCACACATCACTAAGGCATTCCTGCGTTCAGCTGGGGCTGGGTGCTACCATAGCAACAACCTCATTGCTTCCTTGGAACAGAGTCTCTCCCATACTGGTGTCAAAGTGATGAGGTATGTATAAAGGCGACAAGAGTACGGCGGAGTTGAAATAAATAAGGAAGCAATTAACTTAATTAACTAATTAGTTAATTAGTTGATTAATTAAGTTCTGATTGCTTCCAAACAATATCTTCAGTCCTAGCGTGCGGACAGGAAGGAAGGCAGATCCAGCCCAGGTGTCGGCGGACATGAGGAATGTCAAGACTGCAGACGGGAAGCGGGTATTTTCACGAGAGGAGTGGCTCACGAAGGTCCAGATCAAAGGGTTTTTCTCCCGCCTAGCCGCCGCGCAGAGAAAGAGAACGACTGGTGGGAGTTCCGCAGGGGCATATCCTGCAGACGAAGGAGACGAGGAGTTGCTTCAGGAAGAGCTAGCGAGACTGGAGGAGAAGGATAGGGAGGAAGAAGTACATGAAGTTCTCTCCCAAATAGCACTGGAGCATCCCATCCAATATGAAGACCATGACATTTGCAGTCTGTCCCAGTGCTTCCACTATTTAGTTTTGAAATTCCTTACTTTCGTGTCAAAATTTCCTTAGATTTCCTTGACCATGGAATACAATTTCCTTGAAATTTCCTTGAGAAGACTTTTAGTTATTTTACTGCTTACAGCCCTACAAAAGCCCTACTAACTTATCTTTAGACTGTTTAGTGTTATAGTGCTAATTTCAAAGGCATTGAAACAGTGAAATATTGCTGTAATGAATTTTGACATTTGTCAATTCAATTTGTGACAATGTGACTGTTGCGGCCGTTGGTAAGGTTGGTTCATCTTGATTGGACAGGTCAGATTCGAAGCTGTCTGACTCTGATGTCTGACCTTCATCAACAGCAAGAGATTGCTTCATGACTTATTCATATTGCTAGACCATGCGACATGTTTGATTTCAGATATGTTGGCATTTTGCTAAGGTACCGGGGCCCCGGGCCGTGTGATACTGGTATGAGGAAACACTATAATACTTCATGTAATAATGTTCTTAAATTGTCTATAGATAAAAAATTGCTGCCAAATATGCCAAAAAATATATTTTTACTGTTTACAACTCTGTTTACAGACTTTTGACAATATTTCCTTAGATTTCCTTGAATTTCCTTAGATTTCCTTAAATTTTTTCCATCCTTGAAAATTCCTTTTTGGGGTCAGAATTTCCTTGAAAAAGGAAATGTCCTTGAAAGTGGAAACCCTGGTCTGTCCAAGGCAGGAGCATTGATGCAATTTACTGTTAAAGAGCTTAGAGCCGTTTGTGATTACTTCGAGCTGCCGCGCAAATCTGGAGACAGGAAATTCACTTTAATTGGTCACGTCAATAATATGGTGAAGGAATGCGGCTGTTGAAAATAAGCACGTAGATCAAAATTCACGTAGTTTATAGTGTGCGCAATTTCCTCTACCTGTTTACTGTTACATCGTTGACTACGGTAGTTGACAACCCAAGAACAGTCCAAGCAGTAAATTCTACGTGTCTGTGTGAACCCTGATGAGCTTTGTGTAACGTATGTAATACTCCATTCTCGAACCCTGAGCTCCCTCGCGTAGAAGAAAAATGGACATGTTATGCATCAAAATCACCCGTAGAGCGTACAAATCTGAGGTATAGGTTGAAATGACAACTAACAAACGAATCTTGGTGTTATTTAGTCAGATAAGCTTTTGGAAAGCCAGATAAAGCTCATTTTATGTTACACTTGCGCGCCGTATCAGCCAATCAACTAAGCGTCAGTCACGCAACGCTTCCCTTTAAAAGAAACCTCAACGATCTCGCGTTACAAATCCTATAACACTGACTAGAAGTTATTTCTGGCTGTTACTGTTTGCTTGATGAAGTTAGTTAACTGCATATAGCCGATAGTTCTTTTGGATATTTTGTTTACCCCGCGGTTCTATGCAAGGGAATATGGGATCGCATTTCCCATGAATGCTAAAAATCGTATTGGTATATATACTAAATGTTTAGAGTTTATTCAACCAACATGAAAGAGATCAAAAAGTATAATTCATTTTGCTCTTCCTGTCTAGCGGCGTGCTTATGACTCTGCAGAACAGCTCAACATAGCTCTACAGCTAGCTAAAACTTGGTTTTGTCGCAATATCCTAAATCTATTTTTTTATAAACGTGCGTAGGTCATTCATCAAACGAGCCGGGAGCAGTTCTTAGGCGAGCGATTGATGAATTTCAGTGCGGATTACGAAGTGTTATTTACGTAAACAAAGCGCCTACTTGACCAAATTGGCCTTCTCGCCCCGATTCGCGCACAGCGGCATACCCGGAGGTTTGATTTTAGAACATTGGAGATGAAGTTATCATCTGCATATAGATGTAATTTTTTATTTCAATTTTGGTCAAACAAGCGCGAATTTTGCTCCCGAACTTTGTTATAATTTAGTGCAATTCGGCAACCTGTACAGCGCGTTTAGTTTTGATACAGCGCAGTCCTAAATATTGCGAAATTTCGGCCTTGAAAGGGATGACCAAATGATCATGAGTCGGCTCGGCCCGAGTGAGTTCGAGCTTCTAGGAAAGCGAAAAAGAATATTTCCAAAAAAGTATTCCATTTTTATTAGTTGCGTACCAAACCCGTTTGATGTGCAAGTTTCAGAGAAATTGGTTTTCTGACGCGAAGTTCGACGGACCGCTGTAAGGGAGACTGCCACTTAAGACCTAACCAGGAACGGTTAGGTCCTAACTTAACCAGGTTGTTTTTGTTGTACGTGATTTTTCGGACGGCAGTGTAACCAGATTTTAAAAGTTAATAATGTACACAACTGACTAAATTATGCTAAATTGAGGTAAATTATGCTAAAAAACGGAACCGTTTATATTTACTTTAAAATGTTACTACTATTTGTAAAGTTGTAAAATGCATTTTAAACAAGCTACAGTGCTGCTGGCATCTTTGTTCTTGCAAACTTCAGGTAAAAATCATGCAGCACGATTACAAAGTAAATCTCAGTGGAATAAATTCAACTTCAAAGTTCAAGCACGTGCTTCAAGCCTACAAAGAGAGCCTGCTCGCAGGTTAAGCCAATGCAATGATGTCATTGTCATAATCGTCAATAGTCATGAATGAGAAATAGAGCAAGAATACAAGACTAGGGACTAATCTGACCGCTGAGCGCATTATTCATTTGGCGACAAATAACCAGTATTAGGGAGATTTTTTAAACTTTTTTTCTAAAATAACATTTAAAGAGAGATGTCCTAACATTATGCTGATCGTGTGAGTTTATGCTAGAATTGTGTGGCTAAATTTTTCATTATGCTGATACACGTCTCCAAATGATGAAATTATGCTAAACTAGCATAACTATGCTAAATCTGGTCACATTGAGAAGGCTGATTAGCCAATCGATCATATTTCGTAAACTACAGGGACTAGCGCCTGCCATGTAATATAAACTGATACGTACAGGGCCTTTTTTAACGGATAGACTGGGGGGGGGGCAAATGCCCCCCCAGTCCCCACGTTGGCCCCCCCAGTAAGCTATTTTGGCCCCCCAGTGAAGGTCCCTTTTGTCCAAAATATAAGCAAAAGAAAGAAAGTTATTAGAAGAAAGTTATGGTATTCTCACAAAAAAACCTGGCTCCTTTTAGATGGAATATATCAAAAATTGTCTCTGAAAATGCTGGAAATCAAGCCACAGAGACTCAAGAATACAAAAATTTTCTGGGGGAAGACCCCCAGACTCCCCTTCAACTTCCCACACCTGTAATACACCACCTACTTGTTATGTCCCCTTTCGATTATGGCCCCCCCACTAACGATTTCTTAAAAAAGGCCCTGAACTGATAGGAGTTCATTTGATAATGAAGACAAATTACTACCTGGGGACTAGAAATACATGCATGCAGCAACCCCTCGCCACAGTTAAATAACGACAGTACCTAAACATTTCTAAGCTTTTCGTCGCAAAATCTGCATGCAAAGGATGATTTGCTCAAAACCAGAATAGACTTAGTCAGAATGGGATCGTGAAGGGGTAAAAGAGGCTACGAGAGCTAGCCATTCAGCCATGTCCCAGTACGTTCAAGATACTGATTCCAATATTATGAACGTCAAGTCCACTCTTTCCCATGTTTGTCCCCCTGTTTTGTTATCTGGCATAACAAAACACATTCGCTCTTTAAATTCTAAGCTTTACACGTTTCTTCAAACGAGTAAAGCTTCGAAGTTTGAAGACGACCTCGTAGGTCCCCGTACTTTTTCGACTACCCATCACACTTCCTCTGCCAGTGATATCAATTTGGTGGTTACGATACCTCCTGATTTGCCTTTATCTGACTCTGACAGATCTTTCCTTGCGAAAGGTCTCAAATTTGTACCCAACCCTGGGCCCATAGACTCTTTCTCAGTGAAAGAGGACACTGAATCTTTTTATAGACGTTTAAAACTTAAGGCACATTTTCATAACAACACCTCTATCCAGTCTAAGGATGTTTTTGAGGTCATCACCCCCGAAAATTCCAACTGGTCTCCTCCGGAAGGCCAATTTGGGTCCCTTGATCTATTCATTCGACAATGTCGACATGACATAGATCAGCTCCCCCGTAAGGGTAATTCGGGATCCATTCACCACCACCTTGGTACGATTGGCATAGTTAGTGCTCACCTTGAGCAATTTCTCGTTTGATGGTGAGCATTACCAACAAATAAGTGGGGTGGCCATGGGTACCAAAATGGGACCCAACTATGCCAATTTGTTTGTTGGTTATGTGGAAAAACAAATATTCGAACAATACACTGGTCCCTCACCTGACTTCTATCGTCGGTTCATTGATGATTACTTAGGCACTGCATCATGCTCGCGTGCTGATCTGAATTGCTTCATTAACTTTGTTAATGATTTCCATCCAGCACTTCAGTTCACATGGGAGATCAGTGAGACCAGTGTATCATTCCTAGACATTCTCATTTCTATCAATGGTAATAGGCTGAGCACATCTGTCTTTTACAAGCCTACTGACTCCCACAGCTATCTTCTCTTCTCATCCTGTCATCCTAAGCACACCAAAACTGCTATCCCTTACTCTCAATTCTTACGTCTTCGTCGCCTCTGCAGTGAAGACGACGACTTCGATGCCAAATGTTCAGAAATGAGAAGCTTTTTTGTGAATCGTGGTTATCCTTCCCACCTTTTAGATACTGCCCTTAACAAGGCCTCCCTTATACCCCGTTCAGACACCTTAAGAGAACCTTCGGTTGCAATTTCTAATCAAAAAGTACCTTTAGTTTTAACCTTTCATCCCTTCAATTTTAAAGTAAGGGACATCATGTCCGGAATTTTAATCTACTTAAAAATGACCCTGCAACGCCTTCCATTTTCTCCGAGACCCCACTAGTCTCTTTTCGACACAGTAAAAACATCCGCGAAACCCTAGTGCACAGCTCATTGCTACATGCAGGACTCTGTGTCACCAGCTGGCACTGTTTCCTGTGGTCGTGCTAAGTGCTACACTTGTAAGCATTTAAACTTCGCCACCTGTATTTCGGCTCCAAAATCTCAGTTTGTCATCAAGCACAGTTTCACGTGCATCTCCTCCAACCTCGTTTACTGCATCTCTTGCAGCAAATGTGGCTTGCTCTACATCGGAGAGACTCTAATACATTTAGGCAATAGGTTTGCTGAGCACTTGTGTGATGTTAAGAACAATGTGCACAACAAACCGGTTGCTAGGCACTTCAACAGTACCAACCACATGAAAATATGCGCCATTCATCCCATTATTGGTGGCAATGATACCCGTCGGAAGCAAAAAAAGCGTCTCATCTTTAAACTTGGCACCATTCAGCCTGATGGTATCAATGAGCGCCTCTCCTTCATCTAGCTCATTCTTTTCTCTTAAATACTCCTTATATACTTTCCTCTATATCCCCTCTTCCCTTCCCTTGTACGACATTCATAGCGCTTTGGTTAGTGTAACGCCTGTGCGCAGGCCTTCGACCCTATAATCGGGCTGAAGCCTGCACGCAGGCTATATATTTACATATTAATTCTATTTTGTTATGATTGTTATGACTACTTTATTTTCATTGGTTAATATTTTGTTTACGTGACAGCTTTTATAGCGTTGCTATAAAAGCTGATGTAATGTGTTTATCTGTGTACTAATTTCTCCTGACGAAGGGCTTTAGCTCGAAACGTTGAGATTTTGTTTATATCCTTTAGACACACGCGAAGCAACCCTCAATTTGTTCTATAGGTCCGTGGCCGATGCTGAATTAAAGTCTACGAGAGCTAGGGTTTTTTAGTTGCTTAACTGGAAAATATGGCAGTTGCACCAGAATTTTTACTGCTGGAAATGGCACTTGGTAAATTATTGGCCTACAGACCAAGTCTGTTATCTGGGTTTCTTGGCGGGGAAAACGATAATGAATCCCCCCTCCTCCTCCAAAGTCTATTACAATTTAAATGGAGTACTTGACGTAAATACTAAGTGTTTCCGTTCATCTCAGATGTGCCATGACAATTTTAGTCATATTACTGTAATAGTTTGGATGGAAACAAAGGAAAACTGGAAGAAAATTTAAATATAAAGGAATTATATAAAGGAATTTTAAGGATTTTGCAACGATAAACAATAGAAATTTGTTTCAAGCTGTGGAAGCACTGTAGTCATGGCAACACGATCAGTAAGAATTACACTACAAACCGGCAATGTAGTTAAAATATTAATGGTTTTAACAATAGAATACTTAAATATATCATGTAGGTATGTTATTACGCATTCTAATATTTTATTTTAATGTCAAATTGAAACTATACAATTCTCTCGTAAAACTGGCCCCGCTTTCCTTTTAATTTATAGCTTTTTGTAACATAAAATATAGGATACTAAAATTAAACTGGAATTAAACGAGACTGACTATTTATATAAAGCAACAGTTTTTAAAACAACACTGAATGATATGCCATGAACACATACATCAACAATTATTAAAAACTCGCCTTATATTTTCGCTCATATAGTCATATTACATATGTCTCTTCTTATGCTTTTATATAAAGCAAAAGCGATAAAATTCGCCCCACAGCTCCCCTCGCTATATCCCTAAAAGCGATTTTTAAATATTCAGAATTTCTCATGTTCATGAAATCTTCGCTCATACAGCCCACGCGATGTCCACGAAAAGTTCGCGAAATTCGCGAAAACGTTCACCCGTGACACCCAGAGGAGGAATGAGGGTCTTCCCGAAATGCAACGCGCGCCTGGGCGGTTTATCATATATACTCAATTTCTCGGGCTGCTCCGTCATTGTTCGATTGTTGCTCGCTGCCTTCACAACTCAGAGATTATTAATCTATGGAGTATGGGAGTTGACAGAGACTTGTATCACGGTGGAGTTCAGATTTTTCAAAATATTGCACATTCAAGCAAACAAGGCAATACATAATAAAAATATGTTACAAAGCATCAGTCAATATATAATCCCAGAAAATGGGCATTGGTCGGATTCGTACCCACGCCATCGAAATTACTGGTATCTGAAATCAGCTCCTTAGATCACGTACTCGGCCACATTACCTTTTTCTGTTTTAGTTAGGGATAATCTATAGCACAAATGACACTGGTTATTCTGTCCCTTTATTCAAAGCCTCTCATTTTCATGGTAAAATTGCAGGATATATAATTTCCTGAACGTGGAACTTATTATATATATTTAAAATAAGTGGCAGCGGTGGGATTCGAACCCACGCCATCGAAATGACTAAGCCAGTGCCTCAGACCACTCGGCCACGCTAACATTACCTGGAAGTTATTGGAATCCTAGCAAAACTTTCTAAAGAATATTTACTATTATATTTTAAACGGTACTGTTTTCGGGAAAGATAAGTTGAATAAGAGTTGCATTTTATCAAAGATGTAAAAAGAGAGGAAAATATATTCCAAAGCAAGCATTCCAACCTTAAACAAAGATCGCTGCGTTGACCGGGAATCGAACCCAGATCTACTGCTTGGAAGGCAACAATGCTAACCATTACACCATCAACGCATCACATAAAATATTTTTGATCCCAATAGGTTTTCAACTCAGATAAAACAGGCAACATGAAATGCGAAAAAAGGCCATGTCAGGTGTTGGATTCCAACCCACGCCCACAATTGTGGACCAGAATTCTTAATATTCATCTTAAGTCTGGCGCCTTTGACGCTCGGCCAACCTGACAAGCGGAAAAGGCTTTCAAATAATTTTAAAAAATGTATTCGTAATGACTGTGAACGACATCTGGGGGATGGGCAACTGTTAAAATTGATGGAAGAGGTATATATTCAACAAACTCTTGTTAGGTTCTGTGGTGTAATGGTTAGCACTTTGGACTTTGAATCCAAGGATTCGAGTTCAAGTCTCGGCAGAACCTTAGGATGATCATGTGCATGGATTTTCATATTTCGACAGAGGAAATTATTCATGCCGAAAATTTTACTTAGACATCCCACAATGGAAAGTGGTCAAAATATTTTTACCTATGGGAGTTGGCAGAGACTTGTATCACGGTGGGGTTTAAATTTTTTGAAAATATTGCACATTCAAGCAAACAAGGCAATACATAATAAAAATATGTTACAAAGCATCAGTCAATAAAATCCCAGAAAATGGGCATTGGTCGGATTCATACCCACGCCATCGAAATTACTGGTATCTGAAATCAGCGCCTTAAGGCTCTTTTCCGCTCATCGCAAAAACCAAACTCGCAAGCTCGCTGCAAGTACTTTCATCCAATCACAATGCTCGACAGTTTCCTTTAATTGCATGCAAGAACTCGCAGCGAGTTTGCGAGTTGATTTTGCGATGTGTGGAAAAGAGCCTTTAGACCACGTACTCGGCCACATTACCTTTTTCTGTTTTAGTTAGGGATAATCTATAGCATAGATGACGCTGGTTATTCTGTCCCTTTATTCAAAGCCTCTCATTTTCATGGTAAAATTGCAGGATAATCTCCTGAACGTGGAACTTATTATATATGTTTAAAATAAGTGGCAGCGGTGGGATTCGAACCCACGCCATCGAAATGACTGGTGCCTTAAACCAGCGCCTTAGACCACTCGGCCACGCTACCATTACCTGGAAGCTATTCGAATCCTAGCAAAACTTTCTAAAGAATATTGACTATTATATTGTAAACGGCACTGTTTTCGGGAAAGACAAGTTGAATAAGAGTTGCACTTTGCCTAACATGTAAAAAGAGCGGAACATATATTCCAAATCATGCATTCCAAGCGAGCTTAAACCAAGATCGCTGCGTAGACCGGGAATCGAACCCAGATCTACTGCTTGGAAGACAACAATGCTAACAATTACACCATCAACGCATCACACAAAACATGTTTGAACCCAATTGGTTTTCAACTCAGATAAAACAGGCAACATGAAATGCAAAAAAGCCAATGTCAGGTGTGGGATTCGAACCCACGCCCAGAAATAAGGACCAGAATTCTTAATATTCATCTTAAGTCTGGCGCCTTTGACCTCCCGGCCAACCTGACAAGCGGAAAAGGCTTTTAAAAAATTAAGAAAAATGTATTCGTAATGACTGTGAACGACATCGGGGGGATGGGCAACTGTTAAAATGGATTACAGAGGTATATATTCAACAAACTCTTGTCAGGTTCTGTGGTGTAATGGTTAGCACTTTGGACTCTGAATCCAAGGATCCGAGTTCAAGTCTCGGCAGAACCTTAGGATGATCACGTGCATGGATTTTCATATTTCCACAGAGGATATGATTCATGCCTAAAATTTTACCAGGCTTCCCACAATGGAATGTGGTCACAATATTTTTATTTATGAGAATTGACAGAGACTTGTATCTCGGTGGAGGTTAAAATTTTTGAAAACATTGCACATTCAAGCAAACAAGGCAATACATAATAAAAATATGTTACAAAGCATCAGTCAATATATAATCCCAGAAAATGGGCATTGGTCGGATTCGTACCCACGCCATCGAAATTACTGCTATCTGAATTCAGCGCCTTAGATCACGTACTCGGCCATATTTCCTTTTTCTGTTTTAGTTAGGCATAATCTATAGCATAAATGACGCGGGTTATTCTATCTCTTTGTTCAAAGCATGTTCTTTTCATAGTAAAATTACAGGATAATCTCGTGAACTTGGAACTTATTATAGATGTTTAAAAACATGTGGCAGCGGAGGGATTCGAACGCACGCCTTCGAAATGACTAAAACCAGCGCCTTAGACCACTCGGCCACGCTACCATTACCTGGAAGTTATTGGAATTCTAGCAAAACTTTCTAAGGAATATTTACTATTATATTGTACGCGGCATTGTTTTCGGGAAAGACAAGTTGAATAAGAGTTGCATTTTACCAAAGATGTAAAAAGAGAGGAACATATATTCCAAAGCAAGCATTCCAACCTTAAACAAAGATCGCTGCGTCGACCGGGAATCGAACTTAACCTACAATCGTCCACAAAATATTTGAGACAATTGAAAATTGAAATTGGGGGAAGGGGGGTGGTGATTCCAAAAGTCTCAATATATTTTGTGGACGATTTGGTGAAAAATTGATAACACTTAGTAAAATACGACTTGAAATTCTTATGAAATTATCTTGAGTAACATGTCTCTTAGTCACTCTTTATGTTCCTATGGACACTATTACTCAAGTTTACAATATTACAGTGGAGACAGTTTAACCGGGGTGGGGGGTGGTCGCTAATTTGGTGACAGACCTTACATGCTTTAATATTAAAGGTTATGTTTCAAACTATTCATATTTCATTGTTTCTATGACTTGAATAATATTTTGAGTACGAAATAATAGCGTTTTCCTCTAAATGCTACAATGCCTAATATGACCCTGGGCCAGGCATGGGCGGGGTGGGCCGGAGGGGGTGGATTGGAATTGGTGTGATCGGGTAAAGAGTTCGCAGAATTTACTGAGTTCTTCTGAGAGAAAGGCCTGTTACTTCCGACATGCATTACTAATTATATTGTACTCAGGTCTAGGGAAACAGAACAAAGAATTGGTTTAATAATTAAATGCAAGGGGCAGCGAACAAAATATTAAGCACATGAACCTATTGCATTATTGAATATAGTAACTAACTTTAATGAAACACAACACAAAGGGTTACCATACGCGTTACCACACGTGTTACTATACAGGTACGTGTTACCGTACGCGTTACCATTAATGAATTGCTTTTATTAAGTTTTCGTTACTATATATATAAGGAAAAGCGTTACAACACACGCTACTGTACGCGTTACCATGAATTAAATGTTCTTGCTAAGTTTCCTTTCATAAGACAACGCGTTACCACGCGTTTCCATAAATTTTCTATTAAAACATCTATAGTAATCTTTCTTGAAAAAGAAAGGTAACGCGTGGTAACGCGTGACGATATTAATAGAATGCATATAAAAGAACGAAGATTCATGGTGACGCGTATGCTAACGCGTATGGTAATGGTGGGTAACGCGTTGTTAATCATTGCTTGCATATCTGTGTGTAAAATTGGACTACTATAATGGTAACGCGTATGGTAACTGGTGGGTAACGCGTGAGTAACGCGTTGTTAATGATTTCTTGCATATTTGTCTGTAAAATTATACTGTTAATAATGAAGTTTCTTGGTTGAATACTATATATTCTGTTGAACTTTGGGAGTTTAAGTTCCCTCTTAGCTTCTCCCAATAATGATAATTCGGTAAATCAGCGAGCAAATGCAGTAGCTTGTTTTTGTTCACTTTCCGGGATTTGATGATTCAATGCAATCACCTTCCATCTGATTGCCATAATTTCGGTCTCCCGATCATCTAGTGCATTCAACTTCCATTGCAAACACAGTGTTAAAGTTGAATTTGGTGCCAAAACAGTAGCCCATGAATATACATGTGATTCAATACTTCAGAAAGGCTGATTTCCGGTTTGAGAACGAGGCTGTTTACATGTTGGCCTTGTAGTTGTACATGTATGTGAATTTACATATTAAAACATTAATATCTTTATTTCTGAAGTTGTGCGCGTCAGTTATCGTTGAAATATTTTTTGATTTAGAATATAAGGAAAGGTTTGAAAGGAACAAGGAATGGCAAAGGTATGGTTTTACATATATGATTAACAAACTCTAATAAAATACTGTATGATGTCATATATATATGTATACATATCCAGTTGTTAATATATATGATATGCAAATCATAATCACATACATTATTCAAACGTTTGTCGATTAGCATAAGCGCTTACAATGAAAATTTTATAGAGTAAATAGTCACAATCTCTGTTCGTTTACTTTTAGATTTTCAGACAATCGTCCACAAAATATTTGAGACAAATCACCTCCCCCCCAATTTCAATGTTGTATTTCGATATAGCAGTATATAAGTTGAATTAAAATATCATATGTTGGATTTCGACTCCCAATGAACCAGTCTCGGTTCTAGTTTCACATTATGTTTCATAGTTTCAATTACAAAGAATATAGCAATTCAACATTGAAATTGGGGGAAGGGGGGTGGTGATTCCAAAAGTCTCAATATATTTTGTGGACGATTGTCTGAAAAATTGATAACACTTAGTAAAATACGACTTGAAATTCTTATGAAATTATCTTGAGTAACATGTCTCTTAGTCACTCTTTATGTTCCTATGGACACTATTACTCAAGTTTACAATATTACAGTGGAGACAGTTTAACCGGGGTGGGGGGTGGTCGCTAATTTGGTGACAGACCTTACATGCTTTAATATTAAAGGTTATGTTTCAAACTATTCATATTTCATTGTTTCTATGACTTGAATAATATTTTGAGTACGAAATAATAGCGTTTTCTCTAAATGATACAATGCTAATATGACCCTGGGCCAGGCATGGGCGGGTGGGCCGGAGGGGGTGGATTGGAATTGGTGTGATCAGGTAAAGAGTTCGCAGAATTTACTGAGTTCTTCTGAGAGAAAGGCCTGTTACTTCCGACATGCATTACTAATTATATTGTACTCAGGTCTAGGGAAACAGAACAAAGAATTGGTTTAATAATTAAATGCAAGGGGCAGCGAACAAAATATTAAGCACATGAACCTATTGCATTATTGAATATAGTAACTAACTTTAATGAAACACAACACAAAGGGTTACCATACGCGTTACCACACGTGTTACTATACAGGTACGTGTTACCGTACGCGTTACCATTAATGAATTGCTTTATTAAGTTTTCGTTACTATATATATATAAGGAAAAGCGTTACAACACACGCTACTGTACGCGTTACCATGAATTAAATGTTCTTGCTAAGTTTCCTTTCATAAGACAACGCGTTACCACGCGTTTCCATAAATTTTCTATTAAAACATCTATAGTAATCTTTCTTGAAAAAGAAAGGTAACGCGTGGTAACGCGTGACGATATTAATAGAATGCATATAAAAGAACGAAGATTCATGGTGACGCGTATGCTAACGCGTATGGTAATGGTGGGTAACGCGTTGTTAATCATTGCTTGCATATCTGTGTGTAAATTGGACTATTATAATGGTAACGCGTATGGTAACTGGTGGGTAACGCGTGAGTAACGCGTTGTTAATGATTTCTTGCATATTTGTCTGTAAAATTATACTGTTAATAATGAAGTTTCATGGTTGAATACTATATATTCTGTTGAACTTTGGGAGTTTAAGTTCCCTCTTAGCTTCTCCCAATAATGATAATTCGGTAAATCAGCGAGCAAATGCAGTAGCTTGTTTTTGTTCACTTTCCGGGATTTGATGATTCAATGCAATCACCTTCCATCTGATTGCCATAATTTCGGTCTCCCGATCATCTAGTGCATTCAACTTCCATTGCAAACACAGTGTTAAAGTTGAATTTGGTGCCAAAACAGTAGCCCATGAATATACATGTGATTCAATACTTCAGAAAGGCTGATTTACGGTTTGAGAACGAGGCTGTTTACATGTTGGCCTTGTAGTTGTACATGTATGTGAATTTACATATTAAAACATTAATATCTTTATTTCTGAAGTTGTGCGCGTCAGTTATCGTTGAAATATTTTTTGATTTAGAATATAAGGAAAGGTTTGAAAGGAACAAGGAATGGCAAAGGTATGGTTTTACATATATGATTAACAAACTCTAATAAAATACTGTATGATGTCATATATATATGTATACATATCCAGTTGTTAATATATATGATATGCAAATCATAATCACATACATTATTCAAACGTTTGTCGATTAGCATAAGCGCTTACAATGAAAATTTTATAGAGTAATAGTCACAATCTCTGTTCGTTTACTTTTAGATTTTCAGACAATCGTCCACAAAATATTTGAGACAAATCACCTCCCCAATTTCAATGTTGTATTTCGATATAGCAGTATATTGCTTGTGAAATTATCTTGAAGTAACATGTCTCATAGTCACTCTTTATGTTCCTATGGACACTGTACTCAGTTTACAATACAGTAGAACAGTTTAACAGAGAGGAGTGTGGTCTATGATTTGGTGAAAACAGACCTTACATGCTTTAAAGGGTACACTACAAAAATTTTAAGGAAAATCTATTTTTGGAAATTAGCCATATTATGCATCGTTAATGATCCATTTTCGTTACCTAAGTATTAATTTTCCTATTTGTTTGGCCGGAAAATGAAATGAGGAAAATAGCAGCTTGTTTGAAGTGTCATAAGTAACCACCATAGCAACGACATCCACCTACCCACCACTAGCTATATGGTAATTTAAGCGAGATTTTATTTAAATTACACAGGAGTACAAGTAGGTTATATTTGGGCGGGGAGAGAGGCGACATATTGGCGTGAAAGCAAATTATTTGCACTCACGCTATATTTTGTATAATTACAGTTTCCACTTCAAGGCTTTGGCTGATTGAGGACATCCTGTAAGGTCGACGAAAGTCGATCTGCCACTAACCTTTCAAATAACGAAGGGGTTAAACATTGGTATCTTTTTAAAAAGATGGCAGCGGCAGAGTCACAGCTGGGAACCAAGCTTAGATGTTGAAATAGTACGTATTCTTGTTTTTAGAAAAATCTGCATCAGCATTTTCATGATATATATGCCTACCTCTCGTTTAGGATATGTTTAGCTGTATGTGACTACATTTGAATTAGTAAGTATATTTTTATTTAGCATATGTAAAGTATAGGGGAGCTCCATATCCAATTTTTCATTTTGTGCTTATAATATAGTAAGCTTTTATTCAGTTTTCCAATTTTGACTAATTGTATTTTGCTAAACGATATCCCTAGTATTGAACCAAATGACTGGAGGTGTCAATGAAGCTTTGTGTTATACCTTATCTATGCCAGCGAACTAGGATTTTTGAAATTGGCTAAATCTGTGATGTTACAATCATTATTTTTCTGACCAAAGTGACATAAAAATATATGCGACATCAACTCCTTTAGAAAAAATAACTAAAACTCAATATTTTTTAAAGATCATCCTAGTTACAGCATGCACGTCACTCTCAGTAAGTTTCTATTTTTACCATTTTTTGAAGATTTTAATATGTTTGGTTTTGCGTATCGTTTTTATCAGACACCGATCTTTGACTGCACTGAGGTAATTATATTGGTAACCTATAGTAATCATAATTTTTGAGAAACTGTGTCATTGGTCATCATTTGATCAGAGAGAATAGTTCTGGGCCAAAACATTGAAATAGCCATTTAAGAATAATAATTTGTTGTAGTAGTACCACCTTAATATTAAGTTATGTTTCAAACTATTCATATTTCATTATTCTACGGCAGATTAATATTTTGAGTACTGTAAATAATAGCGTTTTCCTCTAAATGCTACAATGCCTAATATGACCCTGGGCAGGCGTGGGCCGGGGATAGTTGGAATTGGTGTGATCAGGTAAAGGTTCATAGAATTTACTGAGTTCTTCTATGAGAGAAAAGGCCTGTTACTTCGACATGCATTACTAATTGCATATTGTACTCAGGTCTAGGGAAACAGAGCAAAGAATTGGTTTAATAATTAAATGCAAGGGCAGCGAACAAAATATTAAGCACATGAACCTATTGCATTTATTGAATATAGTAACCAGCACTAATGAGAACACAACACAAAGGGTTGCCAATACGCGTTACCACGTATTTACTATGCAGGTACGTGTTACCATGCTTTAGCGTTACCATTAATGGTGGCACATTAAGTTTCGTTACTATATATATATAAAGGAAAAAGCGATTACAACTTACGCTTTACTGTACGCGTTACCATGAATTAAATGTTCTTGCTAAGTTTCCTTTCGCAAGACAGCGTTACCACGCGTTTCCATAAATTTTCATATTAAAACGCATCTATAGTAATCTTTCTTGAAAAGAAAGGTAAGCAGCGTCGTGGCACTTATTGACGATATTAATAGAATGCATATAAAGAACGAGGAATTCATGGTAGCGTATGCTAACATATATGATAGTGGGTAACGCGTTGCTAATCATTGCTTGCATATCTGTGCGCAAATTGGACTATTATAATGGTAACGCTGGTAACTGGTGGGTAACGCGTGAAGGTAACTACGTTGTTAATGATTTCTTGCATATTTGTCTGTGGAATTATACTGTTAATAATGAAGTTTCATGGGTTGAATACTATATATTCTGTTGTTGAACTTTGGAGTTTAAATTCCCCTCTGCTTCTCCCAATAATGCGATGGTAAATCAGCGAAGCAAGTAGTAGCTTGTTTTGTTCACTTTCCGGGATTTGATGCGCTTAAACCTCAATACAATCACGCGCCCATCTGATTATATAATTCAGTCTCCGATCAACATAGTCATTCGACTTCATTACCAAACACAGTGTTAATGTTGAATTTAATTGCGCAAAGCAGTAGTATGAATATACATATTATGATTCAGAACGTGATTCTGGTTTGAGAACGAGGCTGTTTACGTTGGCCTTGTAGATTTGTACTGTGTGTGAATTTCATATTAAAACATTATCTCTTTATTCTGATTGTGCGCGTCAGTTATCGTTGAAATATTTTGATTTTAGAGGCCTAAAGGAAAGGTTTTGAAGGAACAAGGAATAGCAAAGGTATAGTTTTGAATATATGAGATTAACAAACTCTAATAAAATACTGTATGATGTCATATATATATGTATACATATCAGTTGTTAATATATATGATATATAAAATCATAATGACATACATTATTCAAACGTTTGTCGATTAGCATAGCGCTTACAATGAAATTGTATACGAGTAAATATACAATCTCTGTTCGTTTACTTTTAGATTTTCAGACAATCGTCCTGAAATATTTGAGACGTCCCTCCCCAATTTCAATGTTTACTTTCGATATATGGTAACTGCCAAGTTGAATTAAAATATTATCATATGTTAATTTGGTTCCCGTCCCAATGAACCAGTCTCAGTTCTGATTACATTATATTTCATAGTTTCAATTACAGAGAACTATAGCAATTCAACATTGGAAGTGGAAGAGAGTATTGATTCAAAAGTCTCAATATATTTTGCTTGGACGATTGTGCAGAAAAATTAATGTATGATAAAATACTGACAGAAATTCTTATGAAATTATCTTGAGTAACATGCCATCTCTTGGTCATGGCAGACTCCTATGGACACTCGCTGCTCAAGTTTACAATATTACAGTGGAACAGTTTAACCACGGGGTGTGAATGTCGCTGATTGGTGATGTTGTGAAGCAAGAGATTTTACAAAATTTTAGGAAAATCCTATTTTTGAAATTAGCCATATTATGCATCGTTATTGATCATTTTTCGTTTTCTGGTGTTAATTTTTCTATTTGTTTTGTAGCTGGAAAAGCTAAATGAGAAAATAGCAGCTTGTTGGAAATTTTGTCCATGTGCTCACCATAGCAACAGCATCCACCACCCCACCACCCCTAGCTATATGAAGGTAGATTTAAACGATTTTATTTCCAAATTACACAGTAAGTAGGTTATATTTAGGCGGGAGAAACATTATAATGGCGTGAAAGCAAATTGTTTTCCACGCTATATCTTCCCTGTATAATTACGGTTCCACTTCAAGGCTTTGACTGATTGAGGACATCCTGTAAGTCCGACGAAAGTGGCGATCTACATTTTACAACATTTCAAATAACGAAGGGTTAAACATTTAATTGTCTTTTTAGAAACTGGCAACGGCGGAGGTCTGGCTGGGAACCAAGCGCAGATGTTGAAATAGTACTAATGTATTCAAACATTTTTTGAAAAAATCTAGCATGGCATTTTTCATGATATATGCCTACCTCTCTCGTTTAGGATATGTTTAGCTATGTGACTTCGACCCCGAATTAGTCTTAGTATATTTTGTTAGCATGAAAATATACAGAGCTCCATGTCAATTTTTTCATTTGTGCTTATAATATAAGTAACTTTATTCAGTTTTCAATTTACAGCCTAATTAGCAGTACGCTAAACGATATCCCTAAAGTAATGAACCAAATGACTCAAATTGTCAATGAAACTTTGTGTATACCTTATCTATGTCTTAGTAGACTAGGATTTTTTGAAATTGGCTAAATCTGTGATGTACAATCATTATTTTTTCTAGCCAGGAAACGACATAAAAATATATGCGACATCAACTCCTTCAGAAAAAATAACTAAAACTCAATATTTTTTTGAATCCTAGTTCACAGCATACACATCTGCTATATTAGTTTCTATTTTTTCATTTTGAAGATTTGCTTCATGTTTGTTTGCTGCCAATCACGTTTTTATCAGAGACACCATTCTTTGACTGCTGAGGTAATTATAATGTGGTAACCACGTAATCCCCTTAATTTTGAAAACTGTGTCATTGGTAATCATTTGATCAGAGAGAATAGTTCTGGGCCAAAACATTATTGAAATAGCCATTTTTAAGAAAATAATTTGTTGTGGTGTACCACCTTAATATTAAAGGTTATGTTTCAAACTATTCATATATTTTCATTATTTTGAAAGACTTGAATAATATTTTGAGTATAAGAAATAATGAAGCGTTTTCCCTCTAAAATGCTAAGGCTGATGCCTATAATATGACCCTGGGCCGGTGGCGTGGGCCGGGAGATTGGATTGGGGTTAAAAAGATCGGGTAAAGAGTTCAGAGAACTAGAATTTACTGAGTTCTTCCTGAGAGAAAGCGCCTGTTACTTCCGACATGCATTACTGTGATTATTAAAATTGTACTCAGGTCAGGGAAACAGAACAAAGAATTGGTTTAATAATTAAATGCAAACGCGCGCGTAGACAAACATATAAGCACATGAACCTATTGGTATTTATTGAATATAGTAACTAACTTTAATGAAAATACAACACAAAGACCATACGCGTTAATACGATTACGCCACATACAGGTACGTACGTTACCGTACGCGTTACCATTAATGAATTGCTTTTTATTAAGTTTTCGTTACTATATATATATAAGGAAAAGCTACAACAATAACACACGCTACTGTGTACGCGTTACCATGAATTAAATGTTCTTGCTAAGTTTCCTTTCGATCGCCAAGACACACGCGTTACCACGCGTTTCCATAACTACCTATGCATTAAAACATCTATAGTAATCTTTCTTGAAAAATGAAAGGTAACAGTGCGTGGTAACACGATATTAATAGAATGGCATATATAAAGAACGAAGATTCATGGTGCGACGCGCGTATGCTGCAACGCGTATGACGTAATGGTGTGGTAACGCGTTGCTAATCATTTGCTTGCATATCCTGGCCATAAAAATTGTGGACTATTGGCAATAAAACGCTATGGTGACACAACTGGGTAACGCTTGTGGAGTAACGCGTTGTTAATGATTTCTTGCATATTTGTCTGTAAAATTATACTGTTTAATGAAGTTGTCATGGTTGAATCATTGCATGATATTCTGTTGAACTTTTTGGGAGTTTAATTCCCTCAGCTTCTCCCAATAATGCCTAATTCAGTCAAATCAGCGAGCAAATGCAGTAGGCTTGTTTTTGTTCACTTTCTCGGGATTTGATGCTTAGCCGACTCAAATGCAATCACCTTCCATCTGGATTGCTGGTAATTTCAAGTCTCTGATCATATATAGTGCATTCGACTTCCAGTCAAACACAGTGTTAATGTTGAATTTGAATTGCCAAAACAGTAGCCCATGAATATACGGCGATGCGTGATTCAGAACGATTTCTGGTTTGAGAACGAGGCTGCGCTACACGCCGCCTGGCGCTTGTAGTTGTGCATGTATGTGAATTTACATATTAAAACATTAATATCTTTATTTACTGGAAGTTGTGCGCGTCAGTTATCGTTGAAATATTTTTTGATTTAGAATATAAGTGAAAGGTTTGAAAGTTGAACAAGGAATTTGGCAAAGGTATGGTTTTAGATATAACGATTAACAAACTCTAATAAAATACTGTATGATGTCATATATATATAACCAAACATATCCAGTTGTTAATATATATGATATGCAAATCATAATGACATACATTATTCAAACGTGTTTGTCGATTAGCATAAGCGCTTACAATGAAAATTGTATAGATGTAAATAGCCACAATCTCTGTTCGTTGTTTATTTTTAGATTTTCAGACAATCGTCCACAAAATATTTGAGACAAATCCCCTCCTCCCAATTTCAATGTTTGCATTTCGATATAACAGTATATAAGTTGAATTAAAATATCATATGTTTGGATTTCGACTCCCAATGAACCAGTCTCTGGTTTCTAGTTTCACATTATGTTTCATAGTTTCAATTACCAAAGAACATAGCAATTCAACATTGAAATTGGGGAGGGAGGGGGTCAGGTGATTCCAAAAGTCTCAATATATTTTTGTGTGGACGATTGTCTGAAAAATTGATAACACTTAGTAAAATACGACTTGAAATTCTTATGAAATTATCTTGAAGTAACATGTCTCTTAGTCACTCTTTTTTATGTTCCTATGGACACTATCTCAAGTTTCACTAATATTACAGTGAGACAGCTTAACCGGAGTGTGGTCGCTGATTTTGGTGGACAGACCTTACATGCTTTAAAGGGGGGGGCAAATTTTACACTACAAAATTTAAAATTCTTAAAGAGAAAATCCTATTTTTGAAATTAGCCATATTATGCATCATCGTATGCAATGATCCATCCATTTCTTCGTTTCTGGTGTTAATTTTTTCTATTTGTTTGGCAGAAAATGGGAACAGGGGATGAGAGGGAAAATAGCAGCTTGTTTGAAATTTTGTCCCGTAGTAGCACCACCACCATAGCAACGACATCCACTTACCTTACTTCCCCACCCACCAACCCCTTCCCTAAGGCTATAGGGCCATAGTGAATTTAAACGATTTTATTTCAAATTACAAGTACAAGTGAAATACGGTTAGGTTATATGGATTAGGCGGAGGCGTTATAATGGCGTGAAAGCAAATTGTTTTCACGCCATATATTTTGTGGTAATTAATAATACGGTTCCACTCTCTGGGGCTTTTGACCGACTGATTGAGAGATTGAGACATCCTGTAAAGTCCGAGCGAAAGTGGATCTTTTGAGTCGATCTGCCATAACCTTATACCTCAAATAACCGAAGGGTTAAACATTGGTGTCTCTTTTTAAAGATTTACACCTAGGTCACAGGAGAGTCACAACTGGGCGCTGGAAACCAAACTTAGATGTTGAAATAGTACGTTGTGTTAAACATTTTGAAAAAAATTTCTAGCATTTGGCATTTTCATGATATATATGCCTACACACTTTCTTCGTTTAGATATGTTTAGCTATGTGACTTCGACTCCTGAATTAGTCTTAGTATATTTTGTTAGCATATGAAAAATATAGGAGCCTCCATGTCCAATTTTTCATTTGTTGTGCTTGCATAATATAAGTAGCTTTTTATTCAGTTCTTCTAATTTTGACCTAATTAGCAGTACGCTAAAAACGATATCCTAAGTAATAGAAAACTCAAATGACTTCAAATTGTCAATGAAGCTTTGTGTATACCTTATCTATGCTGTGAACTAGATTTTGAAATTGGCTTGGCTAAATCTGTGATGTACAATCATTATTTCTGGCAATAGAAATGACATATAAAAAAATATATGCGACATCAACTCCTTCAGAGAAAAATAACTAAAACTCAATATTTTTTAAAGATCCTAGTTCAGCACACAATACACGTCACGCTATATATTGGTTTCTATTTTTACCATTTTTGAAGATTTGTCACTGTTTGGTTTGCCTTGCAATCGTTTTTATCGAGACACCATTCTTTGACTGCTGAGGGTAATTATATTGGTAACCATGGCAATCATAATTTAACTTTGAAAACTGTGTCATGCGTGGTCATCATTTGATCAGAGGAATAGTTCTGAAGCCAAAAATTATTGAAATAGCCATTTTAAGAAAATAATAATTTGTTGTGGTGTGTATACCACCACCCTTAATATTAAAGGTTATGTTTCAAACTATTCATATTTCATTGTTTCTATGACTCTTGAATCTGAATATTTTGAGTATGAAATAATAGCGTTTTTCCTCTAAATGCTACAATGCCTAATATGACCCTGGGCCAGGCGTGGGCGTGCTTGGGGGATGGATTGGGAATTGGTGTGATTTGCGTGGCAAAGAGTTCGCAAGAATTTACTGAGTTCTTCTGAGAGAAAGTACTGCCTGTTACTTCCACGACCGATTATTGCATTACTTAATTATATTGTACTCAGGTCTAGGGAAACAGAAATTGTGCAAAGAATTGGTTTAATAATTAAATGCAAGGCAGCGAACAAAATATTAAAGCACATGAACCTATTGCATTATTGAATATAGTAACTTAACTTTAATGAAACACAACACAAGCAAGGAGTGGCTTCATACGCGTTACCACACACGTGTTACTATACAGGTACGTGTTACCGTACGCGTTACCATTAATGAATTGCTTTATTAAGTTTTCGTTACTATATATATATGAAAGAAAAGCGTTACAACACACGCTACTGTACAGCGTTACCATGAATTAAATGTTCTTGCTAAGTTTCCTTTCATAAGACAACGCGTTACCACGCGTTTCCATAAATTTTCTATTAAAACATCTATAGTAATCTTTCTGAAAAAGAAAGGTAACGCGTGGTAACGCGACGATATTAATAGAATGCATATAAAAGAACGAAGATTCAACAGACAGACGCGTATGCGTTAACGCGTATGGTAATGGTGGGTGGGTAACGCGTTGCGTAAATGCTAATTAATCACGCTTGCATATCTGTGTGTAAATTTGACTATTATAATGGTAACGCGTAGCGTATGGTAATTGGTGGGTAACGCGTGAGTAACGCGTTGTTAATGATTTCTTGCACATTTGTCTGTAAAATTATACTGTTAATAATGAAGTTTCATGGTTGAATACTATATATTCTGTTGAACTTGGGGAGTTTAAATTCTCTTAGCTTCTCCCAATAATGCTAATTCGGTAAATCAGCGAGCAAATGTGCAGTAGCTTGTTTTGTTCACTTTCCGGATTTGATGTTAAACTCAATGCAATCACCTTTCCATCTGATTGCCATAATTTCGGTCCTTCCCTGATCATATAGTGCATTCGACTTCCATTGCAAACACAGTGTTAATGTTGAATTTGGTACCGAAAACAGTAGCTCCCATGAATATACATGTGGATTCAGAACGTGATTTCTGGTTTGAGAACGAGGCTGTTTACACGTTGGCCTTGTAGTTGTGTGCATAGTATGTGAATTTTACATATTAAAACATTAATATCTTTATTTCTGAAGTTGTGCGCGTCAGTTATCGTTGAAATATTTTTTGATTTAGAATATGGGCGAAAAAGGAAAGGCTTGAAAGGAACAAATAAGGAATGGCAAAGGTATGGTTTTTAGATATATGATTAACAAACTCTAATAAAAGAGAAATATCTGTGTATGATGTCATATATATATGTATACATATCCAGTTGTTAATATATATGATATGCAAATCATAATGACCGCACATTATTCAAACGTTTGTCGATTAGCATAGCGCTACAATGAAAATTCGCTGTAAATTGTATAGTATAAAATAGCCACAATCTCTGTTGCTCCGTTTACTTTTAGATTTTCAGGACAATCGTCCACAAAATATTTGAGACAAATCCTCCTCCCAATTTCAATGTTGCATTTCGATATAACAGTATATAAGTTGAATTAAAATATCATATGTTGATTTCGACTCCCAATGAGAACCAGTCTCGGTTCTAGTTTCTCACATTATGTTTCATATTTTCTCCTATAGTTTCAATTACCACAACAAAGAACATAGCAATTCAACATTGAAATTTGGGGAAGGGGTGGTGGTGATTCCAAAAGTCTCAATATATTTTGTGGACGATTGTCTGAAAAAATTGATAACACTTAGTAAAATACGACTTGAAATTCTTATGAAATTATCTTGAGTAACATGTCTCTTAGTCACTCTCTTATGTTCCTTTGGACACTGGACACTAGCCTCAAGTTTTACAATATTACTCAAGTTTGCTACAGACAGTGGAGAGACAGTTCTTCGAACTTCGGGGAGAGTGTGGTCGCTGATTTGGTGACAGACCTTACATGCATACTTTAACGGGCAATTTTCATACAAACAAAAATTTTAAAAGGAAAATCCTATTTTTGAAATTAGTTTATACCATAATATGCATCGTTAATGATCCATTTTCGTTTTCTGGTGTTAATTTTTCTCTATTTGTTTCATGGCGGGAAAATGGGAAATAGGGAAATAGGTAGCCAGCAGCTTGTTTGAAATTTACATCGTCCTGCAGTAGTAACCACCACCACCATAGCATATGGATATTCATCTGTTTCTACTTACTCTACTTTAGCCCACCACCCTAGCTATATAGTGAATTTAAACGATTTTATTTCAAATTACACCCGCAAGTAGTAGGTTATATTTAGAGCGGGAGAGGCGTTATAATGGCGTGAAAGCAAATTGTTTTCACGCTATATATTTGTATAATTACGGTTCCAATTCAATTTCCGGCTTTGACTGATTGAGGACATCCTGTAAAGTCCGAGTCGAAAGTCGATCTGCCATAACCTTTCAAATAACCGAAGGTTAAACATTGGTGTCTTTTTAAAGACGGCAACCCATGGGCGGAGGTCACAGCTGGAACCAAACTTAGATGTTGAAATAGTACGTGTTAAACATTTTTGAAAAAATCTAGCATGGCATTTTCGCCCGATGATATATATGCCTACTTCTCTGTTTAGGATATGTTTAGCTATGTGACTTCTGACCCCGGAATTAGTCTTAGTATATTTTGTTAGCATATGAAAATATAGGGAGCTCCATGTCCAATTCCAATTTTTCATTTGTGCTTATAATATAAGTAGCTTTTATTCAGTTTTCAATTTTGACCTAATTAGCAGTACGCTAAAAACGATATCCTCTAAAGTAATGAACCAAATGACTTCAAATTGTCAATGAAGCTTGTGTATACCTTATCTATGCTGTGAACTGAGGATTTTTGAAATTGGCTAAATCTGTGATGTACAATCATTATTTTTCTGACCTACTGAAACGACATAAAAATATATGCGACATCAACTCCTTCAGAAAAAATAAAAACTAAAACTCAATATTTTTAAAGATCCTAGTTCAGCATATACGTCATATATTGGTTTCTATTTTTACCATTTTTGAAGATTTGTCATGTTTGGTTGCCTTGTAATCGTTTTTATCGAGACACCATTCTTTGACTGCTGAGGGTAATTATATTGGTAACCATGGCAATCATAATTTTGAAAACTGTGTCATTGGTCATCATTTGATCAGAGGAATAGTTCTGGGCCAAAACATTATTGAAATAGCCATTTTTAAGAAAATAATAATTTGTTGTGGTGTACCACCTTAATATTAAAGGTTATGTTTCAAACTATTCATATTTCATTGTTTCTATGCGACTTGAATAATATTTTGAGTATGAAATAATAGCGTTTTCCTCTAAATGCTACAATGCCTAATATGACCCTGGGCCAGGCGTGGGCCGGGGGGGGGGGATGGATTGGAATTGGTGTGATCGGGTAAAGAGTTCGCAGAATTTACTGAGTTCTTCTGAGAGAAAGGCCTGTTACTTCCGACATGCATTACTAATTATATTGTACTCAGGTCTAGGGAAACAGAACAAAGAATTGGTTTAATAATTAAATGCAAGGGGCAGCGAACAAAATATTAAGCACATGAACCTATTGCATTATTGAATATAGTAACTAACTTTAATGAAACACAACACAAAGGGTTACCATACGCGTTACCACACGTGTTACTATACAGGTACGTGTTACCGTACGCGTTACCATTAATGAATTGCTTTATTAAGTTTTCGTTACTATATATATATAAGGAAAAGCGTTACAACACACGCTACTGTACGCGTTACCATGAATTAAATGTTCTTGCTAAGTTTTCATAAGACAACGCGTTACCACGCGTTTCCATAAATTTTCTATTAAAACATCTATAGTAATCTTTCTTGAAAAGAAAGGTAACGCGTGGTAACGCGTGACGATATTAATAGAATGCATATAAAAGAACTACGATTCATGGTGACGCGTATGCTAACGCGTATGGTAATGGTGGGTAACGCGTTGCTAATCATTGCTTGCATATCTGTGTGTAAAATTGACTATTATAATGGTAACGCGTATGGTAATTGGTGGGTAACGCGTGAGTAACGCGTTGTTAATAATTTCTTGCATATTTGTCTGTAAAATTATACTGTTAATAATGAAGTTTCATGGTTGAATACTATATATTCTGTTGAACTTTGGGAGTTTAAATTCAATCTTAGCTTCTCCCAATAATGCTAATTCGGTAAATCAGATAGCAAATGCAGTAGCTTGTTTTTGTTCACTTTCCGATTTGATGCTTAAACTCAATGCAATCACCTTCCATCTGATTGCCATAATTTCGGTCTCCCGATCATATAGTGCATTCGACTTCCATTGCAAACACAGTGTTAATGTTGAATTTGGTGCCAAAACAGTAGCCCATGAATATACATGTGATTCAGAACGTGATTTCTGGTTTGAGAACGAGGCTGTTTACACGTTGGCCTTGTAGTTGTGCATGTATGTGAATTTACATATTAAAACATTAATATCTTTATTTCTGAAGTTAAAGTGCGCGTCAGTTATCGTTGAAATATTTTTTGATTTAGAATATAAGGAAAGGTTTGAAAGGAACAAGGAATGGCAAAGGTATGGTTTTAGATATATGATTAACAAACTCTAATAAAATACTGTATGATGTCATATATATATGTATACATATCCAGTTGTTAATATATATGATATGCAAATCATAATGACATACATTATTCAAACGTTTGTCGATTAGCATAAGCGCTTACAATGAAAATTGTATAGAGTAAATAGCCACAATCTCTGTTCGTTTACTTTCGCAGACAATCGTCCACAAAATATTTGAGACAAATCCCCTCCCCCCCAATTACAATGTTGTATTTCGATATAACAGTATATAAGTTGAATTAAAATATCATATGTTGATTTCGACTCCCAATGAACCAGTCTCGGTTCTAGTTTCACATTATGTTTCATAGTTTCAATTACAAAGAACATAGCAATTCAACATTGAAATTGGGGGAAGGGGGGTGGTGATTCCAAAAGTCTCAATATATTTTGTGGACGATTGTCTGAAAAATTGATAACACTTAGTAAAATACGACTTGAAATTCTTATGAAATTATCTTGAGTAACATGTCTCTTAGTCACTCTTTATGTTCCTATGGACACTATTACTCAAGTTTACAATATTACAGTGGAGACAGTTTAACCGTGGTCGCTGATTTGGTGACAGACCTTACATGCTTTAAAGGGGTACACTACAAAATTTTAAAGGAAAATCCTATTTTTGAAATTAGCCATATTATGCATCGTTAATGATCCATTTTTCGTTTTCTGGTGTTAATTTTTCTATTTGTTTGGCGGAAAATGGGGAAATAGGGGAAAATAGCAGCTTGTTTGAAATTTTGTCCTAACCACCATAGCAACGACATCCACGACTCCACTTCCCCACCCATTCTCAGCTATATAGTGAATTTAAACGATTTTTTTCAAATTACAAAGTACAAGTAGGTTATATTTAGGCGGGAGAGCGTTATAATGGCGTGAAAGCAAATTGTTTTCACGCTATATATTTTGTATAATTATTATTCCACTTCAAGGCTTTGCTTTGACTGATTGAGGACATCCTGTAAAGTCCGACGAAAGTCGATCTGCCATAACCTTTCAAATAACCGAAGGGTTAAACATTGGTGTCTTTTAAAGACGGCAACGGCGGAGGTCACAGCTGGGAACCAAACTTAGATGTTGAAATAGTACGTGTTAAACATTTTTGAAAAATCTAGCATGGCATTTTCATGATATATATGCCTACCTCTCGTTTATCTCTGTTTAGGATATGTTTAGCTATGTGACACCTGAATTAGTCTTTTAGTATATTTTGTTAGCATATGAAAATATAGGGAGCTCCATGTCCAATTTTTCATTTGTGCTTATAATATAAGTAGCTTTTATTCAGTTTTCAATTTTGACCTAATTAGCAGTACGCTAAAAACGATATCCCTAAAGTAAAGTAATGAACCAAATGAAAATTGTCAATGAAGCTTTGTGTATACCTTATCTATGCTGTGAACTAGATTTTGATTTTGAAATTGGCTAATCTGTGATGTACAATCATTATTTTTCTGACCGAAACGACATAAAAATATATGCATCAACTCCTTCAGAAAAATAACTAAAACTCAATATTTTTAAAGATCCTAGTTCACAGCATACACGTCATATATTGGTTTCTATTTTTACCATTTTTGAAGATTTGTCATGTTTGGTTGCCTTGTAATGTAATTCTTTTATCGAGACACCATTCTTTGACTGCTGAGGGTAATTATATTGGTAACCATGGCAATCATAATTTTGAAAACTGTGTCATTGGTCATCATTTGATCAGATAGAGGGAATAGTTGGGCCAAAAACATTATAATTGGCATTTTTAAGAAAATAATAATTTGTTGTGGTGTACCACCTTAATATTAAAGGTATGTTTTCAAACTATTCATATTTCATTGTTTCTATGCGACTTGAATAATATTTTGAGTATGAAATAATAGCGTTTTCCTCTAAATGCTACAATGCCTAATATGACCCTGGGCCAGGCAGGCTGGGCCGGGGATGGATTGAATTGGTGTGATCGGGTAAAGAGTTCGCAGAATTTACTGAGTTCTTCTGAGAGAAAGGCCTGTTACTTCCGACATGCATTACTAATTATATTGTACTCAGGTCTAGGGAAACAGAACAAAGAATTGGTTTAATAATTAAATGCAAGGGGCAGCGAACAAAATATTAAGCACATGAACCTATTGCATTATTGAATATAGTAACTAACTTTAATGAAACACAACACAAAGGGTTACCATACGCGTTACCACACGTGTTACTATACAGGTACGTGTTACCGTACGCGTTACCATTAATGAATTGCTTTATTAAGTTTTCGTTACTATATATATATAAGGAAAAGCGTTACAACACACGCTACTGTACGCGTTACCATGAATTAAATGTTCTTGCTAAGTTTCCTTTCATAAGACAACGCGTTACCACGCGTTTCCATAAATTTTCTATTAAAACATCTATAGTAATCTTTCTTGAAAAGAAAGGTAACGCGTGGTAACGCGTGACGATATTAATAGAATGCATATAAAAGAACGAAGATTCATGGTGACGCGTATGCTAACGCGTATGGTAATGGTGGGTAACGCGTTGCTAATCATTGCTTGCATATCTGTGTGTAAAATTGGACTATTATAATGGTAACGCGTATGGTAACTGGTGGGTAACGCGTGAGTAACGCGTTGTTAATGATTTCTTGCATATTTGTCTGTAAAATTATACTGTTAATAATGAAGTTTCATGGTTGAATACTATATATTCTGTTGAACTTTGGGAGTTTAAATTCCCTCTTAGCTTCTCCCAATAATGCTAATTCGGTAAATCAGCGAGCAAATGCAGTAGCTTGTTTTTGTTCACTTTCCGGATTTGATGCTTAAACTCAATGCAATCACCTTCCATCTGATTGCCATAATTTCGGTCTCCCGATCATATAGTGCATTCGACTTCCATTGCAAACACAGTGTTAATGTTGAATTTGGTGCCAAAACAGTAGCCCATGAATATACATGTGATTCAGAACGTGATTTCTGGTTTGAGAACGAGGCTGTTTACACGTTGGCCTTGTAGTTGTGCATGTATGTGAATTTACATATTAAAACATTAATATCTTTATTTCTGAAGTTGTGCGCGTCAGTTATCGTTGAAATATTTTTTGATTTAGAATATAAGGAAAGGTTTGAAAGGAACAAGGAATGGCAAAGGTATGGTTTTAGATATATGATTAACAAACTCTAATAAAATACTGTATGATGTCATATATATATGTATACATATCCAGTTGTTAATATATATGATATGCAAATCATAATGACATACATTATTCAAACGTTTGTCGATTAGCATAAGCGCTTACAATGAAAATTGTATAGAGTAAATAGCCACAATCTCTGTTCGTTTACTTTTAGATTTTCAGACAATCGTCCACAAAATATTTGAGACAAATCCCCTCCCCCCCAATTTCAATGTTGCATTTCGATATAACAGTATATAAGTTGAATTAAAATATCATATGTTGGATTTCGACTCCCAATGAACCAGTCTCGGTTCTAGTTTCACATTATGTTTCATAGTTTCAATTACAAAGAACATAGCAATTCAACATTGAAATTGGGGGAAGGGGGGTGGTGATTCCAAAAGTCTCAATATATTTTGTGGACGATTGTCTGAAAAATTGATAACACTTAGTAAAATACGACTTGAAATTCTTATGAAATTATCTTGAGTAACATGTCTCTTAGTCACTCTTTATGTTCCTATGGACACTATTACTCAAGTTTACAATATTACAGTGGAGACAGTTTAACCGGGGGGGGGGGGGTGTGGTCGCTGATTTGGTGACAGACCTTACATGCTTTAAAGGGGTACACTACAAAATTTTAAAGGAAAATCCTATTTTTGAAATTAGCCATATTATGCATCGTTAATGATCCATTTTTCGTTTTCTGGTGTTAATTTTTCTATTTGTTTGGCGGAAAATGGGGAAATAGGGGAAAATAGCAGCTTGTTTGAAATTTTGTCCCGTAGTAACCACCATAGCAACGACATCCACCTACCCCCCCCCCACCACCCCTAGCTATATAGTGAATTTAAACGATTTTATTTCAAATTACACCAAGTACAAGTAGGTTATATTTAGGCGGGAGAGGCGTTATAATGGCGTGAAAGCAAATTGTTTTCACGCTATATATTTTGTATAATTACGGTTCCACTTCAAGGCTTTGACTGATTGAGGACATCCTGTAAAGTCCGACGAAAGTCGATCTGCCATAACCTTTCAAATAACCGAAGGGTTAAACATTGGTGTCTTTTAAGACGGCAACGGCGGAGGTCACAGCTGGGAACCAAACTTAGATGTTGAAATAGTACGTGTTAAACATTTTTGAAAAAATCTAGCATGGCATTTTCATGATATATATGCCTACCTCTCTCGTTTAGGATATGTTTAGCTATGTGACTTCGACCCCGAATTAGTCTTAGTATATTTTGTTAGCATATGAAAATATAGGGGAGCTCCATGTCCAATTTTTCATTTGTGCTTATAATATAAGTAGCTTTTATTCAGTTTTCAATTTTGACCTAATTAGCAGTACGCTAAAAACGATATCCCCTAAAGTAATGAACCAAATGACTTCAAATTGTCAATGAAGCTTTGTGTATACCTTATCTATGCTGTGAACTAGGATTTTTGAAATTGGCTAAATCTGTGATGTACAATCATTATTTTTCTGACCGAAACGACATAAAAATATATGCGACATCAACTCCTTCAGAAAAAAATAACTAAAACTCAATATTTTTTAAAGATCCTAGTTCACAGCATACACGTCATATATTGGTTTCTATTTTTACCATTTTTGAAGATTTGTCATGTTTGGTTGCCTTGTAATCGTTTTTATCGAGACACCATTCTTTGACTGCTGAGGGTAATTATATTGGTAACCATGGCAATCATAATTTTGAAAACTGTGTCATTGGTCATCATTTGATCAGAGGAATAGTTCTGGGCCAAAAAATTATTGAAATAGCCATTTTTAAGAAAATAATAATTTGTTGTGGTGTACCACCTTAATATTAAAGGTTATGTTTCAAACTATTCATATTTCATTGTTTCTATGCGACTTGAATAATATTTTGAGTATGAAATAATAGCGTTTTCCTCTAAATGCTACAATGCCTAATATGACCCTGGGCCAGGCGTGGGCCGGGGGGGGGATGGATTGGAATTGGTGTGATCGGGTAAAGAGTTCGCAGAATTTACTGAGTTCTTCTGAGAGAAAGGCCTGTTACTTCCGACATGCATTACTAATTATATTGTACTCAGGTCTAGGGAAACAGAACAAAGAATTGGTTTAATAATTAAATGCAAGGGGCAGCGAACAAAATATTAAGCACATGAACCTATTGCATTATTGAATATAGTAACTAACTTTAATGAAACACAACACAAAGGGTTACCATACGCGTTACCACACGTGTTACTATACAGGTACGTGTTACCGTACGCGTTACCATTAATGAATTGCTTTTATTAAGTTTTCGTTACTATATATATATAAGGAAAAGCGTTACAACACACGCTACTGTACGCGTTACCATGAATTAAATGTTCTTGCTAAGTTTCCTTTCATAAGACAACGCGTTACCACGCGTTTCCATAAATTTTCTATTAAAACATCTATAGTAATCTTTCTTGAAAAGAAAGGTAACGCGTGGTAACGCGTGACGATATTAATAGAATGCATATAAAAGAACGAAGATTCATGGTGACGCGTATGCTAACGCGTATGGTAATGGTGGGTAACGCGTTGCTAATCATTGCTTGCATATCTGTGTGTAAAATTGGACTATTATAATGGTAACGCGTATGGTAACTGGTGGGTAACGCGTGAGTAACGCGTTGTTAATGATTTCTTGCATATTTGTCTGTAAAATTATACTGTTAATAATGAAGTTTCATGGTTGAATACTATATATTCTGTTGAACTTTGGGAGTTTAAATTCCCTCTTAGCTTCTCCCAATAATGCTAATTCGGTAAATCAGCGAGCAAATGCAGTAGCTTGTTTTTGTTCACTTTCCGGGATTTGATGCTTAAACTCAATGCAATCACCTTCCATCTGATTGCCATAATTTCGGTCTCCCGATCATATAGTGCATTCGACTTCCATTGCAAACACAGTGTTAATGTTGAATTTGGTGCCAAAACAGTAGCCCATGAATATACATGTGATTCAGAACGTGATTTCTGGTTTGAGAACGAGGCTGTTTACACGTTGGCCTTGTAGTTGTGCATGTATGTGAATTTACATATTAAAACATTAATATCTTTATTTCTGAAGTTGTGCGCGTCAGTTATCGTTGAAATATTTTTTGATTTAGAATATAAGGAAAGGTTTGAAAGGAACAAGGAATGGCAAAGGTATGGTTTTAGATATATGATTAACAAACTCTAATAAAATACTGTATGATGTCATATATATATGTATACATATCCAGTTGTTAATATATATGATATGCAAATCATAATGACATACATTATTCAAACGTTTGTCGATTAGCATAAGCGCTTACAATGAAAATTGTATAGAGTAAATAGCCACAATCTCTGTTCGTTTACTTTTAGATTTTCAGACAATCGTCCACAAAATATTTGAGACAAATCCCCTCCCCCCCAATTTCAATGTTGCATTTCGATATAACAGTATATAAGTTGAATTAAAATATCATATGTTGGATTTCGACTCCCAATGAACCAGTCTCGGTTCTAGTTTCACATTATGTTTCATAGTTTCAATTACAAAGAACATAGCAATTCAACATTGAAATTGGGGGAAGGGGGGTGGTGATTCCAAAAGTCTCAATATATTTTGTGGACGATTGTCTGAAAAATTGATAACACTTAGTAAAATACGACTTGAAATTCTTATGAAATTATCTTGAGTAACATGTCTCTTAGTCACTCTTTATGTTCCTATGGACACTATTACTCAAGTTTACAATATTACAGTGGAGACAGTTTAACCGGGGTGTGGTCGCTGATTTGGTGACAGACCTTACATGCTTTAAAGGGTACAAACTACAAATTTTAAAGGAAAATCCTATTTTTGAAATTAGCCATATTATGCATCGTTAATGATCCATTTTTCGTTTTCTGGTGTTAATTTTTCTATTTGTTTGGCGGAAAATGGGAAATAGGGAAAATAGCAGCTTGTTTGAAATTTTGTCCCGTAGTAACCACCATAGCAACGACATCCACCTACCCCACCACCCTAGCTATATAGTGAATTTAAACGATTTTATTTCAAATTACACCAAGTACAAGTAGGTTATATTTAGGCGGGAGAGGCGTTATAATGGCGTGAAAGCAAATTGTTTTCACGCTATATATTTAATATAATTACGGTTCCACTTCAAGGCTTTGACTGATTGAGGACATCCTGTAAAGTCCGACGAAAGTCGATCTGCCATAACCTTTCAAATAACCGAAGGGTTAAACATTGGTGTCTTTTAAAGACGGCAACGGCAGGTCACAGCTGGGAACCAAACATAGATGTTGAAATAGTACGTGTTAAACATTTTTGAAAAAATCTAGCATGGCATTTTCATGATATATATGCCTACCTCTCTCGTTTAGGATATGTTTAGCTATGTGACTTCGACCCCGAATTAGTCTTAGTATATTTTGTTAGCATATGAAAATATAGGGGAGCTCCATGTCCAATTTTTCATTTGTGCTTATAATATAAGTAGCTTTTATTCAGTTTTCAATTTTGACCTAATTAGCAGTACGCTAAGAACGATATCCCTAAAGTAATGAACCAAATGACTTCAAATAGTAAATGAAGCTTTTTGTATACCTTATCTATGCTGTGAACTAGGAATTTTGAAATTGGCTAAATCTGTGATGTACAATCATTATTTTTCTGACCGAAACGACATAAAAATATATGCGACATCAACTCCTTCAGAAAAAAATAACTAAAACTCAATATTTTTTAAAGATCCTAGTTCACAGCATACACGTCATATATTGGTTTCTATTTTTACCATTTTTGAAGATTTGTCATGTTTGGTTGCCTTGTAATCGTTTTTATCGAGACACCATTCTTTGACTGCTGAGGGTAATTATATTGGTAACCATGGCAATCATAATTTTGAAAACTGTGTCATTGGTCATCATTTGATCAGAGGAATAGTTCTGGGCCAAAAAATTATTGAAATAGCCATTTTTAAGAAAATAATAATTTGTTGTGGTGTACCACCTTAATATTAAAGGTTATGTTTCAAACTATTCATATTTCATTGTTTCTATGCGACTTGAATAATATTTTGAGTATGAAATAATAGCGTTTTCCTCTAAATGCTACAATGCCTAATATGACCCTGGGCCAGGCGTGGGCCGGGGGGGGGATGGATTGGAATTGGTGTGATCGGGTAAAGAGTTCGCAGAATTTACTGAGTTCTTCTGAGAGAAAGGCCTGTTACTTCCGACATGCATTACTAATTATATTGTACTCAGGTCTAGGGAAACAGAACAAAGAATTGGTTTAATAATTAAATGCAAGGGGCAGCGAACAAAATATTAAGCACATGAACCTATTGCATTATTGAATATAGTAACTAACTTTAATGAAACACAACACAAAGGGTTACCATACGCGTTACCACACGTGTTACTATACAGGTACGTGTTACCGTACGCGTTACCATTAATGAATTGCTTTTATTAAGTTTTCGTTACTATATATATATAAGGAAAAGCGTTACAACACACGCTACTGTACGCGTTACCATGAATTAAATGTTCTTGCTAAGTTTCCTTTCATAAGACAACGCGTTACCACGCGTTTCCATAAATTTTCTATTAAAACATCTATAGTAATCTTTCTTGAAAAAGAAAGGTAACGCGTGGTAACGCGTGACGATATTAATAGAATGCATATAAAAGAACGAAGATTCATGGTGACGCGTATGCTAACGCGTATGGTAATGGTGGGTAACGCGTTGCTAATCATTGCTTGCATATCTGTGTGTAAAATTGGACTATTATAATGGTAACGCGTATGGTAACTGGTGGGTAACGCGTGAGTAACGCGTTGTTAATGATTTCTTGCATATTTGTCTGTAAAATTATACTGTTAATAATGAAGTTTCATGGTTGAATACTATATATTCTGTTGAACTTTGGGAGTTTAAATTCCCTCTTAGCTTCTCCCAATAATGCTAATTCGGTAAATCAGCGAGCAAATGCAGTAGCTTGTTTTGTTCACTTTCCGGGATTTGATGCTTAAACTCAATGCAATCACCTTCCATCTGATTGCCATAATTTCGGTCTCCCG